>CM053609.1:108028173-108168793 GCA_028646535.1 Procyon lotor
TCACCTTGGAATCCCAAAGCAGCTCAAAGAATTTTCAAGAACTGAGCTGCCGATTCTCTTACTTCAGCCGCCACCAACATGATCCCTCACAGAGAAAAAGCTAAAGATAGAATAGTGTTTTCCTGCCCTGTCCTTCCTGCCCACCTCCACTCCACCCCGCTTCATCCACGCTGATCCCCAGGCAGCAAAATAAATGGGATCAAGCTGGATGTCCTTTCCTAGGAGAAATTCTTCAAGCTGGAGAGAAAGGTAAGCTAGATTAACCATGTGCTGTAGAGGCAAGTTCAATAGAGAAAGAGATTAGGGAAAAGCCTAACAAGGAAACAAACACCATGTTTGCCAAGCAGCATGCGCAGGTGAAAAAGGAGACATACCAGGAACCAAGGGATATCCTAGCATTTCCAGAATCAAACCTGTATGTTCAAACCATCTCTGTGATAAGAGATTACATTTTCTATTAGCTTTTCTCATTCTTACATACTTTTAAAGAAAAGCTTGACAGCATTGAGTCTGTTCTTACAAAAAGCCCATGTCGGGGCACCTGGGTAGCTCAGTCGTTAAGTGTCTGCCTTCGGCTCCGGTCATGATCCCAGGGTTCTGGGATCGGGCCCCGCGTCGGGCTTCCTGCTTCTCCCACTACCATTCCTTCTCCTTGTGTTCCCTCTCTCGCTGTGTTTCTTTCTGTCAAATAAATAAAATCTTTAAAAAACAAGACAAAAAGTCCATGTCGATTCTCTTCAGAGTCTGAACTCATGTCAGTTTATGGGCAGTTTATCCAATACCGCCTTTTAGTCTCACTTCATGGTATGGTGCCTGAACTTCTCATGAGGGAAAACTCCAGCTCCAAATCAGATGCCCTCCAGAGAAAGGCTGACTAGACTTTGCTGTGTGCATGCACCAAAAGACTTATTTTTTCAATAAAGCCCTCAGTGTGGCTTGGTAGTTATGCATTGGCTTCTCTCTAAAGAGCCCAAGGGGCCACAGAGATCACTTTCAAAGTGAGCCATCGAGAATTGCAGTACTGCACAGCACGGAAGCAGGACTCACAGGGCAGGGGAAGAAGGCTTACAAGAGACCGGGGAGAGGAGAGGGAAACCAGCAGACAGCTGTCACTCCCTATCCCTTAAGGACAGACTGTCTGGAAGTAAATATGAACACTCGACAAAGAGGAAATTCAACCCAGGAGGGAGGACCCATAACTACCGTAACTTACTGCTTCCTGCATGTTTATAGAACTGTGTTATTGTACAGGTTGTTAAAATGATACCTTAATTACATGCATTGTGGCCAAGTTATGGCTGTCACGAGAAGCATAAATTTGGTCTTTTTTGACATGCTTTCAGCCAAAATGTTTTGTTAGGGTAGTCTCGAATACAATTTTGATGTTAAAAAGAAGATATGCACTAAAAAAATTTATTTTGCCAGTAAATAAGTACAACTGTCCTCTACCTTGTTGCTGATGGATGTGGTTTGTAAAAAGGATGAAGTATACTCTGATGTCAGATTCTGAAGGAAATATGGCATATTGCAGAATTTTTAGATGAAACTCTCTTGCGGCTAATTTAATAGCCAGCTCATAGTTACAGTCAATAGAGTAAAGATAGATTCAATTAGGACTTCTGAAAAAAATTATAAAAATAGGCTTTAAGGATTGAATATATATGCATATTCCCTACTGATTCTGTTTAGATCACAACAGAGAAGGAAAATCCTTTCTTACACAAAGAAGATATATGTACCTTCTCCAACTTCGTAACAAAATGCCAGTCTTATCTTGATTACTACCCAGCACCTATGAGTAAGGAAAGAATATTAATGTTTTTGAAAAAGAAAATGTCTAAAAGACATACTGTCTACTCAGAACTCTATATCTAAATAAATAAATATCAAGAACAGTGAAGAGTCTGAAATTTTACCTTATTTTCAAGGTAACAGTTTAATTCATCACAGTTACATGGATGTTGGCAGAAGACATGAGACTCTGGAGTCAGAGACAAAGGACTTGGTTACTCAAAGCAATAGCAGTAGCCAGAGTATCCATATTTCCTTTCTCTGCTTCCCTGAACCCCAATTCCCATAGGAGATGGAAAAGAGGGACAAATGGCCCTTGCAGTGGGTTGCATCACCAGAGAGGAACCCAGAGCTTAGAGAATCTGATCTTTTTTTCCCCCCAAGATTTTATTTATTTTTCTATTTGAGAAAGGGAAAGCATGAACAGGGGGGAGGCACAGAGAGAGAGGCAGACTCCCCACTGAGCAGGGAGCCTGACGAGGGGCTTGATCCCAGGACCCTGAGATCTTGACCTGAGCCAAAGGCAGATACCTAACTGACTGAGCCACCCAGGCACCCTTAGGGAATTTGATCTTTTATAATGGTCATGAACACAACTTCTCTTTGTTCTGAAGGGAGACACTATCTCTATTTCCCAATACTCTCTGCTGTATACATACACTTCCTTGAGCAAATTTCCAAAACAAAGGCTTTCAGTGTCTCTGCTCATAAGATGTGCTAAAATGGTGGCTACCCATGGATAATTATCTCTCAACAATAAACATGTAAGTAAATAAATAATTACATACATACATATATAGAGTGCATTTAATTTTACTATTTTGTCAACTCAGAATAACAGAAAACTATATAGATACCCACCCCCCACGACAGTGGCCTGGCCTGGCCCCCTTTCTGAAATATATTTAGCAAGATATACTATAATGCTATTTATTTTTACTGATGTTTGATCCAAGACTTAATCATGTAAAGATCACTTTTGCTTACTCTATAAAGCTACTTTGATGATAATGTTAATTTTCCGCTGTAATGGCTCTTGTATAAGGACCACTTATACAATTTTTTAAATATGGCATCAGGGAAAATCTTCTTTCTTGGATGACTTCAATGTTTTCTTTAGCAAAGGATATTTCTGAGGATACCCTTATACTTCTTCTACCATAAAGAATATATCCTTGTCTGGTAAGATCTCTTGTGGGATCTTATCACAATGGATTTCAAGTAATTTGTGAATAAGGAATGATCTTGGCTCAGTTCCTGAGGGCAAGAAAGACAAACCTGTAAAAGCAATTTGTATCTACTTATTAAAAATGAACTCTTATTAAAAAAAAAAGAAGAAACTCATGTCTTTTCCAGGATGGAAGAGGCAGAATACCGTCAACCTGCCATCAAGTAGTCAGTTGGGATCCTCAAAATGTTGAGGCCATACCAGTGGCTCAACATTGTTAGGGAGTTGCACATTCAGAGCCTAAAACAACTAAATGAGCCTTCTTAAATGGAATTCCATCCTGTTGGTCTTCCATCTCTTCTATCATGGAGAAATATGTTCATGTGCTCATTGTTTCAGATCTATAGAGGCTAACAACAGAGGTTGGTTGGCATCAGTTGGCCAGTTACATACTATACTTGGTTGTTTCAGTGTTGTTCCCATAGTTTGTGCTCCTTGGTAAGCATGAATATGTGATAAAAAGATCTGGACACTTGATGTCCACTCGCATTTGTTTACATATATGTCTGAATTCCAGACCCTCTTGGCCACAATCTTCCAAATTTTGTCTATATATGGAAGCTATTTTTCCACCAATACTCCTTCCAACATCATGTGGTCTGCTAAATTGTATGATCCAAGTGGCAGCATAGCCTACACCTGCAGTAGCTCTATCCTATTCTGGGCCTATGCAGAGTTGCATCGTAGTTGTGCTAAACCATTATCCTTGGTGTAGAATATACTACCCCCAAAATTCCCAGGATTTTTGCTTCCTTCTTTATTGTAGGATGTGCAAAATGCAAAAGTAGGCTTTTTGTTTGTTTTTGTTTTTTTTAATTTGGAGGCACTGTCCTAACATGCTTCTGACCACTGAGTATCTAAAGTTTTTACTAATGTGGCAGTCCTCTGGATCTCCTTCTAGGGAGCCTAGAAAGTCAGAATCTTTGGGTGTATCCATGCAGATGTCAGGGTGGCAGGTTTTTTGGCTTTCGTTTCCAAATAGAGCCTTAATCTTGACATACTATATATGTCTTATTTGGGCATTTAACTCTGAAGTTCAGCCACTTTGATGAATAAATAGACTTGTTCCTTGATTTCTCTACATTCCTGTTAGAGGAAATGAGTACTTTGTTGTCTGTATCCAAAGAGGCCCTTTGTTTTGCACTTGACTTTCAAATCTCTGTTATTCCCTCAGAGATTAATTTATCTTTATGTAAAACAGTAATGATTCTTATCAATAACTATCTAATGTCTTAATCCTATAGCTACTCTTTTCTTCATGCCTCTCATTGCCTGTATTTCATATCCAACAACACATTCTCTTCCACCAGATATCCTCTCCACTTACCACAGGTCAACAATTTATCAATTGGAAGGTCATTTTATGCAGAGGCTGTGTTTCACTCACCAGCAATGATGGGTTCCCCATTGCCTGCTGAGCTGTGAGTGATTCGGGTCAAAACTCCACTTGTCTCTTGCTAACTTGGAGACCCTCATAACCTATGTTTTAGAGGTTGAGTCCTCAGATGATGAGAGGGAGTCTCAGGTGTAAGATATTAATTATGGATGAACACTTGGGAAAGAAACAGGCCTGAAGAAGGATGGGACAGAAGAAAAAGTTCAATTCTAATACAGGCCTGCCAAAGCCTAGAGAAACCTCAGCCAGCCTCATAGCCAGCTCTAGAAAATACTTCATAATTCTGCCTGGCTCCACCATGGACTGTCACTGTTCCAGAAGGATGTGAGCTTAAGCAAAGTAGCTCTCAGTAGCTGAGGCAGATCCCGAAGCCTTTGAGAGCTGGAAGATATTGTGACCACACGCTCTACAGCTGAGGAGCAAGTGCTTCCTCAAAAGAGACACTGAGAGGACATCTCTGCGCCTGCCATAGGAAGCACTCATCTAGCGCATGCACACACCCCCCCCACACACACACACACAGAGTAAACCTCAGGTACTGACAACTTAATTCATAATGAGCCAAGTGTTTGACTTGCCCCGCAGTCTCCCTTTGAGCTCTAGTACATTGACTTTCAAAGTTTGAGGTTTTAAATGACTGTCATTCACTACCTGTTAGAGTGAGGGAGAATCAGCAAAGTGATTAGGTTTTTGGCTGGAGACATGAATAAAGTTGTCCATGTGGATCGTTGTCACCCTGCCACTATTAGCCAACATGACAGTGATAGCTAACGGCCTCCAGGGCATCTGTTCAATTGTTGCTATCACCATAGGAACAAACCCAGCCAGCATACTTTTCATGCCGTCCTCCACTAGGCACAAAATGCCCCCTGATTTTTATTATAATAAGCAGATTGCTTCTAACAGAGCAGTCTAGCCAGCTAACTAATAGCCACAGAGTTGTAGAAAGTCAGAAGGGGTATTTCATGGCTCCATCAAAATTTGCAATCACATATATTTATGCCTCTGAGCCCCAGAAAACAATTTTTGGTACTGGAAAGAAACTGGGGATGAGTAACAGGGTGATTTTACTCCTCACTGCGTGAAGCTAAGAGGGCTGGGACTCAGATAAAAATAAGGATTGTGTGACATTTTCTTCTCAGGTCTACTGAAAATAGTTATAATATTATGCTACCATGTCTTAAATGCATTCTACCAGGCACTTAATATACTTTTTCAATTTTGATTTTAAAAATAATTCTATGAAGTGTATATGGCGCTGAGGCCTAGATCCCGATGAGGGAGTAGCTCAGGGTCCCATGAGAAGCACGTGCACTTAGAGCTAACCACTCTACCAGACAGCGAGCCAGATAAAACTTTTGCATTTAAGCACAAAGTAAAGCACATTAAGATGAAATAGTATGCTCACATTCCTTTTAAAATGTTAATCCTTACAACCATCCTTTACTTAAATGTGGGGGAAAACGTTTTGTCCCCTTCTTATAGATGAGGAATTTAAAGTTCACAGGATCAAAATGATTCACAGAAGATAACATGGTTAGTCATCTGAAGATATGGAAATTAAATCCAAATGTGTGTGTGGCTTTCTTCCTCTTTCTTTTTTTTTTCCTCCAAAAAGACAGTCACAGATGATGCATAGGAAAATATTATATGTAAGCTTTTAATAAAAACAGTAAGTCCAAATTGCATACTGCCAAACTCTCCAAACAATCTTCCACAAATAATGAACTTTGTTTGAGGAAATTAAAACATGGTTTATTGGAAAGGGCATTCAGCTGAACACTAATGCCTGAATTTCAGGCACAGTTTCTCTCCCAAATTCCATATTGCTGAATGGCTTCACCATTGCTGCAAACCTCAGGAATGGCTTACAGAGCCTCCCTCCCCCGGGCACCAGGTGCTCGGCTCCACACTCCACACACACCTTCGTATTCTCCTCATCTCACTGGGGGGTGGGTGCTATCAGCCCGTCTACTAGATAATAAAAAAGAATCTTAGAGAAGTTAGTTGCCCAAAACCAAAGAAGGGAGCTAATCATTAAAGAGTACATGCTTTGAAATCCTAGCTGTAGATCTGCATACTACCTCAGCCACTTATCAGCTTTGCAAACTTGGAAAAGTTACTTTCCTAGCCTCAGTTTTAAATGATAGAAATTAGATCAGATAGTCCCTAAGGATCTATCCAACTGGGCATCTCTGTTTTCAGTTTTTTTAAATTTTTATTTATTTATTTATTTTTATGTGTGTGTGTGTGTGTATTTATTTAAATTTACTTGAGCCCTCTGTCCTGCCAGGCTCCTATGGAAACTCTTGCAATTTAATTTCAACTCACAGTTTCAGAGGATTGCTTTAAATATTCATCTCAATGCTGGCAAATTCTATTCTCCATAAAGGAAACCCCTTCTCTTAGAGGCATCCATAATGAGCCTGATTCAATTGAAATTAGCTTAAGTATCCAGGAGTAAAAGGTGGTTTTCTGGGTGGAGGGAGTGAAAGTGAGTGTTACTAATTCTCGCAAATATTTGGTCATTCTCTCCCAAATTCTATCTGCCACCTGCATCCATTCTTATATCTCTGGGAGCCCAATATTCTCCCCACCCCAGGACCCATTTTATTGGCTTTAAGCTTCATTTTCGATTAAATGGATTGTAGGAAGCCCTGAAAGCAGGCTGAGAAATCAAAGAAAAGACCAAAAAAATTATTTGAGATCAATGATCACCATGTGAATTATTTCCTTTCTGTGTTTGATAAGACTCATAAAATCATTTAGAAATTACAAGGCTTAAATAGTCATTCAACTTTCGAATTTTAACACATAGCACCTTGAGTTTAATGAACCTTCCTGAAATGGATTTTGAGGTTTTATAATCTCTCAGAATGAGAAGGAATTACATACATATTTCAGAAATAAACTAAAAAATAAGAACCTCTTTCAAGACTGTATTACTTTGCTATAAAGCAATCTCTAAAGCAGATTCTTGATATACCAAGAGGGGGTTTCGTGTCAGAGTTAGGCTTGAATCTCAGCTCTAACACTCACTGATGTGATGTGTGACCTTGGGTAGGTTCCTCAAACTCTCTGAGCCTCTGCAGTGACATAAGAATAATAATATTTATGTTAAAAGGTTTTCATGAGTATTAAATGGGATAACATTTATAAAGTGTCTCATACAGAATATGACAAAATGGGGCCTCAAATAATGGCTGATTTCCTTCATTAAAGAGACAAGTAAAATCTAATTCCTGGTGCCTCGTTTCCTAGTGAATGAGAACCAAAGGGTAATATTTATGTTGGAGAGGCTAATGCTCCTGGGTGACCTTGAGGGAAAAGGGAGCTTTGCTCCCCTTCCATTTAGAATTGCTGTGCCAGGAATTACTGGACAGATTCATTTGAAATAAGAACTTTCATACCTGAGCCACTGCCCAGAAATTATGGCACCACTTCTGGGAAGTTTTGAAATCACTTTGAACTTACTTTGCGGAGTTGCTTTGCATTCCCTACTGCTGGGCCCCTGTGCACATCCATGACTTGGCTGGAGCTGATGCTGGCGGTGCCAGCGTATTTTCAACCTGATCAAGGCAAAGAGCTCTGAAAATTTCATGAGATTCTGTTTTTGTGAGATTTCCAGATTTATACCAGGCTTTACAGATCCCAAAGGAATGCATAATTCAGAAAAAGAGAGAGAGAGAAAGAGAGGAGTCTACCCTCTCTAAGATACAAGAGTTAACATGCTTAATTCAGGGTGAATTAGGGCTGGTTGGGAGTGTGACTTCTTATTTCACTGTTAGTTAAAAAAAACACCTTTATTCTTTTACAGGATTGCCTTTCAATTTTAACAATAGTAGAAAGTTTCTAGAAACTGGAAGAGAATAGTACCTGGCAACACTAATAAAGATTGAGAATCAGGGGTGCCTGGGTGACTCAGTGGGTTGATGCCTCTGCCTTTGGCTCAGGTCGTGATCTCAGGGTCCTGGGATCGAGCCCCACATCGGGCTCTCTGCTCAGCGGGGAGCCTGCTTCCCCCTCTCTCTCTGCCTGCCTTTCTGCCTACTTGTGATCTCTCTCTCTGTCAAATAGATAAATAAAATCTTTAAAAAAAAAAAAAAAGATTTAGAATCATGTCCTTGACTGAATCGAGCTAGGTATGTGTTCCCCTAGATTAACTATAAATTTACTTTCCTTCCTGCCTTTTGAATGGAGTATTATCGAAGGAATGTATTCCTAGTAGTTTCTTAGCAATTATCAGATACTGTTCAACGAGGCACTATTCCTTATTTTCTTTAATTGTTTATTGTTTTAATGCAGTTGTATACAATATAGTCAGCCAGTAATACTATAGTTTACTGTTTCCTTTCATCAGTTATTTCTGGAAAAATCTTGTCTATTCAACTACATTGATTAGGTAACAGCTAATCTAGTTCTTCTTTTTAATCAGACATATAAGTATCAGTGTTTCTGTGCAGCATGAGGCATCCAGCATGGCACATTGAGATGATCCAATTTCAGGCAAAAGGAAAGAAATATGATGATTTACTTAACCTAGAGCAACACATTGTGAGAAAATGTTCAGTTTCTGTCAGATTCCTAAACATGTTAGAAGCGAAAAACCCACTTGACTCTCTCTTTATAATCAGGGTCTCTAGATTGAGAGTCATCATTCATTCATTCATCCATTCATGCACTCAACCAACAATCTTTAAGTATGTGTCACGTACTGTGCGTCAGGTAGAGATACAGCATATTCTTTGTTTGAAGTCTGTGTCACCATACAATCAGATAGAATTATTGAAGGATAAGTCTCAACATAAATATTCAAAGAAATAGGCTCAATTCTTATTGAAGTAAAGTATCCTTCTTTGATATATGTCCAGGCAAAAGGAAAGAAATAAGATGAGATACGTATAATGCTAATTTTTGCCACTGATTTTTCCAAGTCTCATATCCTTATTTTATGCAAAAAAAAAAAAAAAAAGGTTGTTTAACCAGTTTTTTTTTTTTTTTTCAAAACAAAATTTGAAACTATCTAAATTTAGATAAGGAAGACTAGTGTGGGTTAGGTTCATCTCACATGCAACCAAAACAGGCAGATACCACATGATATAAGAGCTAGCTCTGCTATCACACTTGTGTTTCCCATGGTCTCTTTAACCAGTTTTCATGGTCAATATGTTGTCCTCTAAAAATTCTTCCCATTAGATTAAACAACAAAGGGGCTATAAAATGTCCACAATATGTCTAGAAAGTTAAATGCAAAGTAGATGCTTGTCCAGTGGATGGTAAGAAGATGGCAGTCCTCTTCTATTGGCATTGGTTAGGTGATTACTAAGATAATCAACTAGAGGATCTAGAATATAAGACTTTCACTTCCACAATTAATAGAATGATCTAGAGAAAGGAGGCTGAAATTTGGAACCAATTAACTTGGATTTGCATCAAAACTTCATCAATTATTAGCTTCATGACTTTGGATGAAGTCATTTAATCTCATTAAGCCTCAAGTCCCTTATCTGTAAAATGGGAGGGATACAAATATCTATCCTATCGCAGTTTTACATTCAGAGTATCAGAGTGGGTAACATCTGGTGGTCACACAGACAAATTCTAGAGTTTACCATAATATAATTTTATGGCACACTCTTGACACAACCCAAAGTAGTCTATGGACTGGGAGAGAGGAAGATTTTTTCCAAAGTGATATTGTTGGCCCTTGGAAGCATGGAGTTCTGTGACAGAGTTTCTGCATTTGGCTAGTCAGAGAGTGAAAAGAGAGAATGAGCAAAAAAATCTCATGGGAAGTTTGGGGTCAGGCCAGGAAGTGGTACTATATAACCACTTTGCTCTCTTCCTACTGTCTAGAGCTAACCCTACAGATGCACCAAGATTAAGTTTTCTTTGAAATGTAGTCTTTAATGATGCCCATCAGGAAAAGGGAAAAAAAAAATTGTGAATGCATAGCATTCATAGCATTGATGCTATGCATCAAATGAACCACAAAAGTCTCCTGAAAGAATAAAACTTAACTAAATAAGTATGGCAACCAGAAATACTTCTGAGGATTAAAATGTTATATATAGAGTTTAATGTCAAAATCATAAGTCACAAAAATTATTCTCATTCTATATCCCTGAATATCTAGATGTTGATTATGCTACCAACAAGTATCTTCAAATTATTATTTAAAGAAAATTTGTGCTTACTAATAAAAAAATACAACAACAAAAAGCACAGGAAGGCATTTCTCAAACAACTATTTAAATAAGGCAATTGAATATCACTAGAAAATCACTGCTTTCATCACATACTCAACTATATTTGTCTTTAATTAATGCAAAATTAGGGAGTTACTTATACTTTTCTTATATATATTTGTTTGGTTGACAAAATCAACTATGGAATCCCTTGAAGAAAGTACTAAAACAACTTGCAAAGTAGCAATGAATGATCATTTTAGATGTAATCACTAGACTGAACATGTATTGTAGGAAATCAAATTTGAATAAAGTCAGAGATCTTTTGTGAGTGGCCCTTCACAATATACTGTAGCCATGGTCTGTAAAGGTTGATTGAACTTATTGGGTGGATCTGTAGGATCTGTAGTATTGCAGAAACAGGCATATTCTTGATCATCATGACTTACACACTGACCATATGACCCTTTCTCCAAAGCCAGCAGGTACATGAAATCAGTGCTGGGTTCTGTAAATGAGGGTCTATGAATATGAGATATGAAACTACTAAAATCCTAGAGGAGAACACAGACAGTAACCTCATTGATATTGGCCATAGCAACTTCTTACTAGATATGTGTCTGAGACAAGAGAAACAAAAACAAAAATAAACTATTGGTACTTCATCAAAATAAAATTAAAAAAAAAAAAACTTCTGCACAGCAAATGAAACAATCAACAAAACTGAAAAGCAATTTACAGAATGGGGGAAGATATGGGAGAAGAAGATGGGAGAAAATATAAAAAGAACTTATAAAACTCAACACCCAGAAAACAAATAATCCAATTAAAAATGGGCAGAAGACATGAATAGACATTTTTTCCAAGGAAGACATACAGATGGCCAACAGAATGTAAAGATGCTCTATATCACTCATCATCAGGGAAATACAAATCAAAACTACAATGAGATATCACTTCAAATCTGTCAGAATGGCTAAAATCAACAACACAAGAAACAACAGGTGTTGGTGAGGATGAGGAGAAAATGGAACCCTTCTGAACTGTTAATAAAAACTGGAGCAGGCACCAGAAAACAGTATGGGGGTTCCTCAAAAATTGAAATAGAGCTACTTTACAATCCAGCAATTGCACTACCAGGTATTTACCTAAAGAATACAAAATACTGATTCAGAGAGATACATGCACCACAATGTTTATAGCTGCTTCATCTTCAATAGCTGAATTATGGAAACAGCCCAGGTATCCATTGACTAATGAATGGATAAAGAACATGTGATTAATATAATATAATATAATATAATATAATATATAAATTATATAATATATAAAATTATAAATAATAATTATATAATATATATATAATCAATGCCTCTGTAATCATTAAAATTGCTTTTTACTTCTTTTTTAATTTTTTAACCACATTCAAATTAGTTGCCAAAAATTAAAAGCCAGGCAATTTCATAGGGAAAACAAAACAAAACAAAAGATTTCTGGCTTCTTTTTGAGAAATGGGATAATCTAACAACTTTGTGTCAACCTTTCTGGAGCCAAATGGCAGAGGCAAATTTTATGGGAATATGCCCTCTCCAATACACCCGAAGACCCACTACTATCTGATTATTTATTCGACACTGGAGTCCAGCATCAGCAAACACTTTGATCTCCCTGGTTTAATCTACTAACATGTCACTTTCTTGGTCCCTGAAGTCTTTTGTGACTTCAGCCTCTAAGGCCTACTTCAGTTTTTAAGACACTGTAGAATGCCCTCAAGACAGATCTGGGGATTGAAAACTTGATGTAGTTTTAAGTTAAAGTAACTTTAACTCTCAGATACTACATCTGAAAAATACATGGGATCAATTTTATTTTATAAAGTTGTTTCTCTGATTACCTAACATGGGAAGAAAGTAGCATGTATCCTGATTCATGGGAGACACTCCGTAAGTAAACTTTCTCTCTTTTCCAAAATTCCCTTATTTCAATCAGTAAATATCCCAAAAGTATCTGTTAAGTTGCTGCAATTTTGCAACTGCTTAACATTTCAGCAATGATTCTATTCTAACTGACTGGTTCAAAAATAATTATTATAATAATAATAAAAGCCAACATTTATCAAGTACTGGTAGAAGCTTTTTTAAACACAGAAACACTTTTGAAATATTAAGTTATGTACTTGCTTTTATATGCAATAGAAAAATACATAATACATCTATTTTTTTATTTCCCTGATATTTTTGCATTGCAGCAGGGAAAGTGACTGGGAGGAGTCGAGCCATTTTTAAGTTCACTTAAAGAAAAAGTCTCATAAATAAATGTATGACAGATCTGCATTTGGACATTATGTTGATTATCATCTAATACATAATCATTCAGAAATACCAACTTAAATGGTTGATATCTGACTAGTTTATCATCACATTTGAGCTTAATTTCTTAGCCTCAACAGTTGTTAACACAAAGACGTGTCACATATCCAATACTCCCTTGCTAATGGCCAAGTCGTCATTGTTTTAGCCTGTCCATTGTAAGCATATTTCTCTCATGGCCTTTCTTTGGTCAGTGCTTTTTTTACACTGAGGACATTACCTGCACAGCACACCTGTTTCTGTCAGGAGACAGGTGGCTGAAAAAGGCAAATGGGACCAGTTCCTATGACATTTTGTTAAACAATGAATAATGCAAACAAAATCCTTTATGGCTCATGAAGTCTTGCTAATAAGGCAGATGTCCTCTGTGCAGTTCCTTGGGGCCTAAAATGCAAATATTGATGTGCTGATAATCACTGGACCCTAGTTTCAGTAATTGTTTCTATCTTCATTATCCTCTATTATTCCCCATAAGAAATCCATTCTCAGCTAAGAAATCTGATGCACAGACTCCAACTGATATCAAAGGTTTAATGGTCTTGCCATCAATAAATTGAATTAAATCTCCCTTTAGTACTAATGATTCTTCCAACAGGGCAGCACATAATAAGACCATGGCAATAGAACATTCGGTGATGATTCTTATACACTGAAACTTAACCTCATGGCTAATTGGTCATTGCTATATGTTCTTTTAGGCATATTGGTTATATCTGCTCATAAATATTCCAATTCTAGCTCACTTGCTTCAAGAGAAAGTCTTTCTTGGCAGTAGGACACATCATTAAACTATACAATAGGGCGCCATCTTTCAGCTTAGACAATGCTAAAGAGCATATTGTGCCAAATGGTCTAATAAAAAAAGTAGCCAAGTTCCCACTTGGTGACATTAAGCACACAAAAAACAAGTTCTAACCATGCAAATGTCCACATTCTTGTCTTCTGACAATCTTAATTATAAGCATTTTGCTTTTCACTTTTGTGTTTAGTTTTTCCTTAATTTTCCAGTGGTTTCTTAAATTGTGTCCTACTAAAACTAGGACTCTCCTCAGGCTATTCTTTAATGATTATATATATATATAACTTGTTTGTATAAAAAAAAACTAGCAGGAAAGAGTAACTGAAAGAAAGAACTGGAAAGGTTGGACTCCAGGAATGATATGTAAGTTTGCTGCCATCTATAGGCTGGCAGTAACTAATGTTCATGGTCGAAATGAATCTTGAAGACCAGGCTCACCTACATTGTTAATAGAGGATCAGGTGTTTCCTGACGATTAAGAATCCAGACAGTTTTGGGAGAATATCTGATCAACATCACTTTGCTTAATTTCTCCTTTCATCATGGTTGAGATTTTTACTTGGTATGAAGACATGTGAGTCAAAATTGAAGTAGATAGGAGTCAAAATTATGAGTTTAAAGTAATATTAAGGTAACCAATTCTTTTAACAAAATGTGTGTTTTTAGGTAGTTGACTGCTAGTAACTTTTTTTAAAAAGCAGGAATGAAAATTAAATATTAGGATAGATTTATGGTATTCACTTGAGATGAATTTGGAAGCCATATATAATTTACCCTTTGCCATTCTATATTCTCGAGCCGGTAATAAAATTTTCTTCTTTACTTTATATACCACTTTTTGCCCCCCAAAAATCTGAATCATTCTGAGTATTTACAACCACAAAATAAGAGGTGAATTTTCAAAACACCCCTTTGAAATAGTGTGCATGCGTTTACCCAGAGATTTCTCTTTTTGCCATAAATATCCAAGCCTCTGTGAATTGGGATTTTCACACAAGCTCTGACCTATACAGAGTTTTGCAAAATATTCTTCCTTCATCTCTCTTCTGCTTCTGGACTTAAGAACTAGTGTGGGACCCTGTGCAAAGCCCCAGGGGCAATGCCTGGGGGAAAGAAGGCCAGCGTGGCCACGGCCCAGACAGCATTTCTTCAAATGCTCAGAATGCAACATAACTTGGACAAGGCAGGGCTGCAGGCTCTGCTAGAGGCTTGCTGAGGGGGACGGCAGCAGTTGCTACCACAGGTGGCATCCCAGAGGAAAAACACAAATCAGTTGCTAATCATTCTATTTCACTCCTGCTGTTAACATGTGTTGTCTGAAAGTCTCCCCCAGCACCTGCTTACGGCCACGGATGAGAAATGCCGATGTTTAACGCTTATCTCGTTAGCAGGATTGTCAACCGCTACTTAAGGAGAGTGGCTTTGTGCCTCTCATAATCAGACTTACGATGCTTTGAGTTTATTAAAAATAATAAGTTGTTATTAAATAGTAACAAACCTGAGAAGCGGAAAATCGCCACTGTGAATTAAAATCAAATACAGATGCTTTAAACATATCAGAGAATCAGAAATGGATTCTCTCCATCCATTGCCCTCAGCCTGAGCAAAAGAAGAGAACATGCTCACCTTGCCAATTAAGAGGCGGTACCTACCCAATTCTTCTTATTTTTACCTTAATACATCCTAAATTGTTTTTCCTAAGCATTTAGAACTTGCCTTATTCCTATGGAGTGATAGTAATAAAAATTACAAATATTAATGGTTTATTATATTCCTAGGACTGCGACTAGTTCTAAAAACACAGAATGGAAACCCGAAAGTATACATTACTCAGTCCGATTCAGTCTACAATATATTTCATGTATGAGGGTTGCTGAATCCCATAGTCAAGTTGTGCCCTTGACTCTTCCTGATTCTATCCTAAATGATGCCATCCTAGAAAGATGGTGGGCCTAGAAATCAGAAGACCTAGTTCTAGCGTTGGTTCTTCTGTTTACTAAATATGGAAAGAGTAAATTACTTACGTTCTGGGGCCTGCATGGCTCATTTGGTTAAGAGTCATACTCTCAATTCTAGCTCAGGTCATGATCTCAGAGTCCTGGGATTGAGACTCGTATCGGGCTCCCCAAGCAGCTGGGAGTCTGCTTGAGGACTCTCCCTGTCTGTCTGCCCCTCCACCACCTCTCTCAAATAAAGAAATAAATCTATAAAAAAAAAAAAAATTGCTCACTTTTGTTAAGGCTGTTTCCCAGTATATATAAAGGGGTTAATACTTTTTCAATGTTCTTTAAAATGTGTTCACATATTCGAAAGCCATGTGTAAACTATAAATTCCAATGGAAGCAGGTGCAGGTCAGCAGCTATTATTGCTACCGAATGAGTACTGGAGTGGAGTGATGAGGGCCACTCCCCCTTCCAGATGCCAGCCAAGCATCCCCTCTCCGAGACTCTCCCAGGATCGCGTTAGCTGAAATCAGTACTTGTGACACTGGGACTCACTTATAGCCTGTACTGTCCTTAATAGTCCCTGATTTGTTTCAAATACTCCAGTGTTCCTGGACTTGCTTATGGAGGTCAAGGAGTTTTTCCTAAGAAAGCACCTCTTCTCTGTCATGTCCACGTATGCCATATTTAATGGAAAACCCAGTACAAATTCAGAGTAAATATAGGTGCATGGCCTTGCAAAGGATCCACAGGCCACATCACATCCTTCTCCTGGGCCACCTCAAAATTGTGTGGCTCCGCCTGTTACTCTAGCTGTGGCTGAAGGGACCGTTTTCTCACAGACTGCCAATGATCTCTCTGCAGGAAGGTTCAAACTTTGCCCGAAGCCAGTGAAGTAGCTCTTACCTGCTGCCCTGGGGCTTCTCTTATAACTCGGCAGCTAAAGTGTGTGTGTGTGTGTGTGTGTGTGTGTGTGTGTGTGTGTGTGAACGTGTGCACACACATGTATGCATGCATATGCATGCACACTTAGGGTGGAAGTCAATGTTCATGGGGCCATTTTTAACTCAGGGAGTGAGAGTAAGCAGACAAGTGTTTCCCATTTTGTTTTGGGGGGACTGTTTTGAACTGCATTTCCCAAGGCTTCTCAGAAGGGCCAAGTGCCTTCAGGACCCAGTAGCCCGTGGGAGTAACCAGACAATGGATAATGCCCTCCTTTGCCCTTTGTTCCTTCTGTGTTTTACTCACACTATTCAGTATTCCTGCCATCTAGGATTATATTCCCAAACTTTCAATGTATTAGCTTCTGTTTCAGGCTTGCTTTCAGGAGATCTTGGTTAAGAGACCATCTCTAAAACTTCAGTAAGAATTTGGCATCAGAATAATCTTAGACCTTGGGAGCCCCTGGGTGGCTCAGTCGGTTAAGCTTCCAACTTTTGATTTCAGGGTCTTGGGATCCAGTCCTGTGGTGAGCCCCACATCAGGCTCCATGCTCAGCGTGAAGTCTGCTTGAGAATCTCTCTTTCCCTCTCCCTCCGCCTCTCGCCCTGCTCACTTTTCCTCTCTCGAATAAATAAATAAAATCTTTTAAAAAAATAATATCTTAGACCCTAGGGAAGTAAATTGAACCTTCTTTTTCTCGGTTTCACGCCTTTCAATTCTGATACTGAGTCTGTGTCATGTGAAAGATTGAATACATTATTGTCAGGGTGGTTAAGACCAGGTTTGAAAATGTATAGACAGGTTAGGGACTCTTGTCCGGCTGAAATTGTGCTGAACCGTAGGGCTGACCCTGAAAATTCAGATTTGGGACAGTCGGTCCGACAGCCCTGGAAGTGTTCCCTGATCTTCTGAGCTCAGTCCACGGATCCATGGATGGCATGAAACGATGGCATGGAACTCATTCCACTGCGGGAACATGGTGTTTCACCTGGAGCCTTTACAGGAATTGAACAGTGGTCTGTTAAAAGAAAAAAAAAAAGGCTCCGTAAGCCTTGGAAGTATTCTACTGTGTGTGCACCTGCACCCTCCTCACATCCGCTCCCACAAAATGAAGACAATCTCTGCCTATCATGGGACTAACTCCATGAGGACTGTGGCAGAATGAATCCGAACTCCTAGTTCAGGTTTCACATTCGGATTCCCCCACTACTCTATCTTCCTGGACGTTCCCTGATATTTACTGCAGCCTAAGGTCTAACCTCCAGTAGCGGGTGCCTTCTTCAATAGGACTAGTAATGATAACAATGCTAATAACCTGAATAACCAGAATTTGTCTGTGTCAGAAACTCACATTTTACCTAATTAGGAAAACATCAATCTGAAAAGGCTACTTAGTGTATGATTCCCACCGGGAGACATTCTGGAAAAGGCGAAATTATGGAGACAATAAAAAGATCAGGGGTTGTGAGGGAAGACCAGTAGGCCGATCTTAGAGAATTTTTAGGGCCGTGAAACTACTCTGTATGATACTGTGGTGATGGACACACGTCATTTGTGCAAACCCATGGAGTGTACAACACCAAGAGCGAACCCTAATGTAAACCAGAGACTTTCAGTGATGGTGATGTGTCAGTGTAGGTCCATCAGTTATCACACAGGTACTATTCGGGTGGGGGATGCTGATGAGGGGGAGGCTGTGTACGTGTGGGGAGGGGGAGGATATGGGAAATCTCTGTCCTTTCCTCTGAGTTTTGCTGTGAATTTAAAACTGCTCTAAAAAAAAGTAAGTCCTTATAAAAATGTTTAAAAAGAAAAAGACATTTAAGCCAGCTATCATTCACTCCCTAACCCATCACCAAGAATGAGAGAATAAGGATCTGCATCTTTGGATCCATAAGCAGCCCACCCAAAGTCATCAAATTGTCGAGTAGGGATTTAAACCCAGATTATTTTTTATTCTTAATGACACCCTGTAGGTAGGGGAAGAAAAGATTTTTTTCTTCCCTCACACTTCTCTTTCTACCTATCCCTAGACCCTTGAGAAGGGAGCAGAGACCAGCCGAAAAGCCTTTCTCCCACAGTCAGTCTTCCAGACGATCAGATGCCATTTTCCTTCCAACCCACCTTCAGTTCCTCAAGTCTGGACATTAAGAATTGGTTAAGCGCTGCTTGCTGTGGAATGGTTGGTAGAGGTTGGGGGGCAGGGGAAGGAGGTGGTATTCTGATTTCCCTCCTATCACGCTTCTTTCCCTTGCATGGTGATACTGCTTGTCAAAAAATTTGTCACCTCTGGAGGGGAGTTCTGCTAGGACTCGATCTGTTTTGTTAGACGACCAGGCAGCCTTCCTGGATCTCACCCAGTACAGGCTCCACTTGGAGCTTAGCTAGCCTCTGAGCCCAACAAGGGGCCCCCTGGGTTACCATAGCAACAGCACCCAGGCCATGGCCTCCTCCCCAAGAAGCTGTCAATCAGAATGGGAGGGGAGATGGAGCTTAAGTGAGTATGTGGTCATCCAGCCCTATTTAGATACAAGTGAAGTAACTCAGTAGCCAAAGACAAATGAATTTCCACCCTTCCTCCACCCTTTGCTCAGGCAGGACTGAAAAATCTCATGTTTTATACCAGTCGTTTTTCAATTCTACATAACCTATATAAGAATCGCCATTGATGTTTATTTAAAATGAAGTTTCCCTAGCTATATCCTAAGTGATTTTTACTCACAGCATGTAGAATGAAGTCCTAGAAATTTGCATATTAAAACATGATCTTGATCCAGATGATTTGAAAACTACTTACGGGAAACGCTGATTTATAGATGTGTTACTAGAGACCCTAAGTCTGAAGATATTTGTTATGAGCTGAACTGTGTCTCCCAGAATTCATATGTTGATTCCTAACCCCTAGTACCTCAGAATGTGAGGTATTTGGAGATAGAGCCTTTAAAACTGTGATTAAGTCAAAATAAGGCTCTTCTACTCGATCTAACTGGTGCCCTTATAAGAAAATGAGATTAGGACACACAAAGAGACATCAAGGATGTGTGTGGGGGGAGGAAAGATTACGTGAGGACACAGCCAGAAAGGAGGTGGCCCCCTGCACACAAAGGAAAGAGGCCCCAGAAGAAACCAAAGGTGCTGACACCTTGATTCTACAAGGCTAACCTCCAGAACTATGAGAAAATCACTTTTGGTTAAGGCACCCAGTCTGTGGTATTTTGCTATGGCAGCCCTAGCAAACCGATCAGCATTATGTACACATATGTGTACAAAGCAGCCTCCAAAAACAGCAAATATAGCAAAAGATTTATTACCAGGGGCTAACAGTCAGCATTTTTGTTTTGTGTCCTTCTTACATGGCCCGTACCACACTATTGACCCAGAAAGTCTAAGAATGATTCTAAAAAACCATGGCACAAGTTATACAACATAAAATGAAAGAGGCTGAATGCCAGAGACATTAATTTATATGATGAATTAGATATTATTTGTGGGAGCTGAGAAGAGATTCAGGGCCTCTCTAGAATATTCATGGAAGGACGGGGAGGATGGCAGGCTTCAGGTAACATTCCAGATGGAGACAGATGGGACTGCCCAATAGACGAGTGAGGTGTGGAAGTGATGGGTTGACATGGATCAGGATCAAGTTTGTGGAGACGTTTTCTACCACACAACATAATTATATTCTCAGTCCTTCTCCAGCTTATTCAACATTTTGTTTAGTGACTCGGGAAGGACTCAGATAAGGTGAGCTGATCACTAGGACAGATGTTAGTTACAAAGTAATCAGGATGCAAAAAAGACTGGAAAATGGGCTGAATTTCATAAAATGAATGTAAACTCTTGCTTTGAGGGCCAAAAACAATTACTGGAAAATCGCTCTTTTTCTAAGAACTTTTAGCTGGTAATCCTTTTGTCCCTTTAACTATATTAAGCATATGGTAAGTAAAATGTGTCAGGCTTACTTTGGGACCAGACCTCTAATTAATTCAGTTAATTTGGTACCCAGAACTAAAATTATTGGATATAAAACTACATGAACATTAGAAGCACACAACCTAAAAATGCCTGAGGAGGATCATGGTCACTCATTGGTTTGGCCCAACTTCCACGTGTGGTAAAACTTGTTTGTTGGTTTGGTTTTAATAGGTAAACGTAGGCAACCCTGACTGTTATTTCCTAACGCAACGAATGAGTTTGTAGATGAATTGAATAGTGAGATGCGTATGATAGGTAGGGTAACAATGCCTGCTATTAAAGAAGTTTCATCAAAATTTTAGTGGCTTGACTCCGTCGAAGTTTATTTCTCTCTCATATAGTCCACTTATGCAGGTGGTCTTGGTCGGTGGGGCTGTCCTCCAGATGATGCTATGATGACGTCAGTTCTTTCCATTCTCTGCCTCCCTCTCAGTCCCCTAGAACTTCACTGTTTTTTGCATCCCCCTAGGGGAAGGACATGCAACCTGGAGGAAGTATATCTAGCTCATAAATATATTGGCATAGAAATGAAACACATCACCCTCTCTCATATTCCACAGATAAGAACTAAACACTTGGCCTCCTATCAATGCAAGGCAGGCTGGGAAACATTCCTGATGATGATGCGGCCACTTTCCAACAAAAACTATGAAAACAGGAGCACAAATTTTGATGTACAAGTGTCTTTGTCATGAGTCTCAACTTATTCCTTCAGCCAGGATAGTAAATTTTTATCTCAGTGATTCATATCCCATAAGAATAAAAAACAACCAAGAAGGAAATATGAAAAATGCAAATTGTAATAATTTTAGGACTGGAAAGCTATTTTCATCTTGAGAAAATCATCGGAATTTACATAGAGGGTCTTGTCCTTTTTGATGACAGGGAGGTTTATTTTTGTTTTTTTTTTCCCTTCTAAAACATGATTTCTCTTGAATACTAAATAGAGACTAGTGGTTAATAGTTGTGTAAGAGCAGAGTACCTGGAAAAGCTGTTGCCATGCCAATGTAATTCACATTATTAATAACTTTTATTTATTTCTTCTCTTTCCAAACAGGTGAAATTTAAGAAGCTTAAAATAACTTCTAAAATCCCAGAAAACTAGAAGATTTTCATTAGGATCATAGGTAGTAATATTTCCATCATGTGAAAATCATTAAAAATAAAGAAATAAAATTTCCCTATAGTCACCTTAGCTGCACACTAAATTTATTTTAGCCCAAATACCCTGATTAAATTTTAATCTTAATGCACCTGTACATGTGTGTGGAAGAGTAGTTCATATTTAGGTCACTCCGTATATCAAATACATTAAGTGTGCATATTGTCAGTGTCATTTCAAATAAGGAAGAGTAAAGTGAAATAAAATAGCAATAATGATAGTGTTCAGAACACTGAAAGTGGATGCAATTTAATCCGGAATGTTGGGAGAAGTGTTAATTTCAGGCAAGGTATCTTAATTAAACATTGTAATCTATACATGGTCCCTATGTGCTAAATTATAGTGCTTTTTAAAAAATTATTAAATAATTAATTAGAGAGGGGAAGTGATGGGGAGGGGGCAGAGAAAGAGGGAGGGAGAGAATTATAAGCAGGCTTCCCAGCGTGGAGCCCTTCTCAGGGCTTGATCTCATGACCCTGAGATCATGCCCTGAGTTGAAATCAAGAGGCAGATGCTTAACAGACTGAGCCACCCAGGCGCCCCTACAGTATTCCTGTTCCAACTGGAGGCTCCAGAATGCTAAGGGGATTGCTGAAGTCAGATATCTCAACAGTATATTAATGCTCTCAGACCATAAAAATCTCATTTTCCTGCCTAACATTTCCCTCCATAGTTCATCCTCAACCTCCCTCACAGCATATGAAAATCTGTGTTTTCAAAATTTTAATTCGAAGGAATAGGAAGAGATGAAAGACCATACTCCTCACTATAAAGTCCCTCATTTTCAGTTTGGCTTTCTTTACTGTGTGGAGCTGAGGGAGAAAACTTAGGTGATAGAATGACAGTTTCTGAACTTTGTGGAATACTAGCCCCTTACAACGTTAATACATAGCATACGAAAAATTTCTTCTTTCAAACGTTTAGGGTTTAGTACTTTAAGCAAAGTTAGTTTTGTGCTTCTCTTTGTTTTCCTTACACCGAAACTTCCCATAGCTTGCAATGACTACTATGGCTTCTGACCCTCAAGAGAAGATACAGAATATATGGGGGTTTCCCAAACTTATTTTTAATGGAACCTTGTTTTCCCGACATCTAAGAAGATTAATGCTCCTTTGATTGTTCTCTGGGAAATGCTAAATCAAACTCTCACACAGCTTCTTGGGGTCCCCTTTATTTTTTATATTTTTTAAAGATTTTATTTATTTATTTATTTGACAGAGAGAGAGATCACAAGTAGGCAGAGAGGCAGAGAGAGAGGGAGAAGCAGGCTCCCTGCTGAGCAGAGAGCCTGATGCAGGGCTCGATCCCAGGACCCTGAGATCATGACCTGAGCCAAAGGCAGAGGCTTTAACCCACTGAGCCACCCAGGTGCCCCATCAGGATCCTCTTTAATAGATATAATCCCTAGCAACCCATAAATTCTTTTCTCTGTTATTGCCTTATTTTTAACCTGAACCTTATTTTTAAATATTAAGCTGTTTTTTAACCCAATTCCTTTTTATCTATGGCTCCTATATTTTATGTCAGTGACTTTTTTCATAAAAACTAGTTGACTAAAACACACTTTGCCCCTTATAAAAAAGAATCCTTGCTAAGATACAATAGCAGAGAACATGACCTGGTACCACCTGGTTTCTGGTACCATCATGATTCCTTTGTTTCAATGACTAAAAGTTTGAAAAGCAAGATATTATCCTTCCAATGGAAGTTGCACAGAATTAAGACTAGGAGTTCTCTGACATTTGTTCAAAAACAGGAAAGAAAAAACATTACAAAACATAATATAGAAAGTGGTCTTCCTTAGAAATCCTTTATTTTAATAGTTAATTTTTAAATCACTTTAGGCTTATAGGAGAGTTTCAAAAATAGTACAGAGAATTTCATGTGCTCTACATTCAGGTTCTCTTATGCTAATATTTTACAAAACCATAGAATTTTTATCAAAACTAAGAAAAAAAATTTAAAAAAAGAAATTAACTTAGGAAAATACTGTCAGCTAAAGCACAGAACTTATTTGGATTCCACCAGCTTTTCCACTTATATATTATTTTGTTTCCAGGATGCAATCCAAGATTCAACATTGTAGTGACTTGTCACATCCTCTGTAACCTGTGACAAGCCCTCAGTCTTTCCTTATCTTTTATGACTTTGATACTATTGAAGAACAGTGGTCAGTTATTTTTGCAACATGTCCCATGATTTAAGTTTGTCTGACATTTTCTCATCATTTGGTTAAGGTTATATATTATTTTTTAAAGATTTATTTATTTATGATAATGTTGATTATAGTTGCAAAGATGCTAATCTTGATTACTTACTTAAGATAGTATCTGCTGGGATTCTCCATTGTAAATTTACTAATTTTCCTTTGTAATTACTAAATATTTTGGAGGAGATACTTGGAGACCATGCAAATATTCCTTTCTCTGCTTAAACTTTTACTTACTCATTTCAGTGCCCACTGGTAATTCTTGTCTGTGGAAATTATTACTATGGCGTTCTAAGAGTGATTTTCTAATTTCTTTAAATTTTCCATAGTTATTCCATGAAATTCTTCTGTGAGGAAGGGTTGTTGTTTCTCTCTAATTTATTTCTTCAGCTATTAATTTATATCAATATGAATTCATGGATATTTAATTCTTTGGGTTATAATTTAATATTATTGTTATTTATTGTGTTCAAGTTGTTCCAAGCAGAAGCTTTTAATAAACACTAATTAAAAGCAATCATGTCACCCTTTACGGAGTGTTTTAGAGCTACGCATATATAATGGATCAAATCCAGGGAAGTAGGTGGTAGGGATAGAAATTATTTGTTCTGGAAGCCCTTCCTCTGCTTTGGTTGAATTGCGTGCGTACTATGGAGACGATTACATGCGTATTGGCATGGTGTTCTGTGGTCTCTTCTGACCCTGTTGATCTACGGAGCCAGGTGAGCTGTCCCCTCTTGAAAGTCATAATCAACAGTTGTTGCTGTTTTATGTGCATATGAGCACTTGACTTAAATGCTGATCATTGTTGAAAGTTGGTCATCTAGTAGACCAGTAAAAGTTTCTCTTCTCTGGATGCAGCAGTTGTCCTTTGTCCTGCACTTGTGTGCTCTACCTAGCAAATTAAATGGACATGGTCTTAAGAACAAATAGCCTTTACTTGCTCATCTCAAATGCCTTCTCTTATCCATCAAAGAGAAGTAGAGTCCCATTTACACCAGAAAGACTTTTCCCTGACCATCAAGGAATTGCATAGCCCCAAACATGGATTTCCATATAATGTGAGAACTGGGAATCATCAATGAAATCAGAAATTTCACTAACTCCACTGAAGCAGACTTTTGAGAAGGGATGTTTTTGAGTATTGCTGTAAGTCCGGGGAGGGAGAACTAGTTTCCTTTCTTCTTTGTTGTTCTTTTTATTATTTAAAAGTTTCAGATAATTGTTCACCCCTGTAGATAGGAGAAATACAAAAAGGCAACTCTTCAGAAACTCTGAGTAACTTTACCAAAAGTGGGGCCTTGTTCTGATGGCACAGGAGTAATCATATATGCACAATATTCTTACTACTTTACATGTATTAATTAATGCAATCCCCTAACAACTCATACTCACAGGATATTGTTATGCTCATTTTACAGATGAGGAAATAGAGATCAAAAAGTTAAGCAAATTGCTCATGGTCACATAGCTATGGGTAGTGGGTGGATATAGCTTCGAGCTCAGCAGTCTGGTTCCATAGACTACATCTTAACTCTTGACCATGTAATAAGTCTCAGCTCTGAATTTTACCAGCTATGCAACTTTGCACAAACTTCTTCTATGAACCTGTAATGTGATTTGTGAAATGAGGATAGTAATGTCTACTTTTCAGAGTCCTACCAAGTATTGTATAATGTATGTGGAAGGTTTAGTCTAGTAACCTTAACATTTTAGATAATAGTGTACTTTTAGATTCTGTACTCTTAATCACTAACATACTGTTTAATCATCAATATGTGGCATTTGTTGTATTGTTTTCCTAATTTTTCTGTCTTGCATTTCCTTAGCTGCTCCCTCCTCCCACTACACTGCCACTTCTTAAAATTAGTAGTAACTGTTATTTTATTAAGAAATAAAAAGTGAGAAAGGAAAAGACAAAAAGTTCATTTTCTCATTTTTTATGTAACACCTGACAAATGTCTGTTCTAAGTGAATATATATATATATATATATATATATATACACACAGATATATTTCTACTCATTTAATCTAAAATTCCTAAGAGTTAGATACCTTTATTATTTTCCATTGACAAAAAAGACAAGTAACTGTCACACACTAGTGAGTAAGTAGCAGAACTAGACTTTGAACTAAGGAAATCTGGTTCTAAAGTCTGTGCTACTAACAACAAAGATTTTATCACCATAACCTGAACTTTGTATATTCAGTTCCTCAGGTCCCAAGAACTACCTCTGTCACTGTGACGGGTTATAGGTTAGAGGAGTGTCTTCGTCAGTAAGACTCTATTTGTGTAATTTATGAGTCCAGCTGGTTTACTCATCCATTCGTTCATTTAGCATTTACGGAGAATTTACAGTGTATCAGGTCCCGTGCTGAACACTCAGGGAAGGAAGGACTGGGGAGAGAATACAAAAATGAGTAGGTCAAGATCCTCGTCTTTCAAGAGGGAGTCCAGCAATTTTTAAAAACCATTCCAACTGCTGCTCTTGAAAATTCTTTGAGGTGTGAGTCAAGAATGCCGTGAGGAGGTACCCTACCACGAAGCAGGAAGTAGGTGAGGCTTCGTGGAGAAGAAGGTCAGATGTCATCTGAGTGTTGCAGGCTGAAAGAGAAGCCTCGAGGCAGGAGCCGCAAGTCACTCAAAGCACAAAATTTAATGGCATATTAAAGGAATTGTGGGAAGTTGGAAGTGGCTGGAGTGAAAAGTACTTGGTAAAAGAAGGTAGCAGTAGGGGGAAGGTAGAACAGGGGAAAATAAAGCTAGAGAAGCAGACAGCGTTCAGCCGATCTCAAAGAGCCCTGTCCTAGAATCTGGATTTTGCCTCCTTTGGTGACAGGGAGCCACTGCTGGTTAAAGAAGAGCTACCAGATAGAAACAGACCTGGACTAGGTATCGGCACCCATTTCCTTTGTGCCGCTTGGTGATAAGCCCTCACTGTGACGCTGGGTGGGGCAGTGCATCTGTCAGGACTCCAGTTACCCATCAGAAAAGAGAAGACAGAGGCTCATATTACTTCTAGAATCCCTTCCAGCTCCAAAAGAGTATCTATTTCCATAATTATCCCATTTGTGGTCTTTGTATAGGAAGTGGTCTAAAACACACTGGGAAATAAGAAGCACCACTGATTCTGACCAGAGAGGCCAGGAATTTTCCAAGGTAATTGATAGCATCCATCACAGAGCCTCAGTGAGAATGTTCCCGGCCATGGGTTCTACTGGAACACCTCAGTTCTTTCCAAGACTTAGCCCTTGCATTTCTGCAAATTGTTATCCTAATGCCTATGGGCTTTAACATTCCTAATGGCAGGACACTCTATCACAAGGCCATTTGACCCTTAATTCTTGGAGCAAGATTTTTATTTAGCCCTCAAGTTTCTCATGGGAAGAGGTAAAGACAGAGCTGCCCTGTTTGGATGCCTAACGTGGTTTTTAAAACTGGAAAGGAAAAAAAAACAAAACTGTCACATTTTATTTGTGTATATGTTCATGTAGCAACTGTATCCATTTCTGCTCTGAAATGCCCTCATGCAATATATATATTTATTTTCCCATCAGAAAATATTTAATAAACTGTTTTAGAGAACACGCACAATTAACACACACACACACACACACACACACACACACACACGTTTGAGGCTACATATAAAACTTCCTCTTTCCCAGGGAAAAGAAGTGAACTGAAATGTATCCCTTACCTGCAGCTCCCGGGCTGGATTCTGTTTTCTCTGAGGTCATGTAGAAGTAGGCATCTGTGGATTCAAATGCGCGTGAGACTTCCGCTGGTCTTTTCACTTTCTGTTCTTCTGGTGGAAAAAAAATGTGCCAGAAAGTGCGAAAATATTAGAGAATGCCAAGAAAAATGTCTTTCTGTTCAGTTCCCGTGAATTTGAGAGCAATCATTAAGAAGGCCTCCCTCCTTGAGACACCAGATTCGCAGAGCAGAGGTCAAAGGTGAGCCTACATGTGTAGTCAATTCAGAATATCCAGGCCCCAGCATCCTGGCCAGCCGGCCTTTGCTGTTCTGATCGCCTCTTTGGGGAAAGCACAAGGACTCTGATATCACCTCTCCTATTTCACTCACTGAGCACATTAGAGTGCTTTTCTGGTTATTCTACTGTTTCCATAGCTGTGGTCACTTTTTTTTTTTTTAATGTGCTGGTTTCCCCTTAAATCCTCCATGTGACTTCCTGCCCTGTCAGTGACGGAGACCTATATCCACAAAGTTCTTCCATCTGTCACTCTGTACTGTCTCTGTTTCTTCATATTCTGTGGTGCACGTGTTTACTTTACTTGTTCAGCCTGCTCTCAATGTCTGGAGCCCACTTTCAAAGTGATAGGTGTTCTGTAAATTCATTACCGAGGTTCCAGATTATTTTGGTTGTGTGGCTGGAAGGCTAATATGAACACCCAATCTTATTTTTCCTGCAGGTAATTCGGTTAAGGAAAGCCACCTCTTTGTTTGTCTTGCTTCGTCTCAATCTTGCTCTTCTCCAGCTAGTTCTGGTAAAGGGAAGGTATAATAATAAAATGTCAAACTTCCTCAAAAATCTTCCTTGCACAGATGGCAGAAATATATTGCCTCAACTATGTCCTTGCTTGGATATTTATTTCATTTCCTGAACAACACGGAAATCTAGTGAACATCTACTTGTATTTCAAGTCCAAGTTAAAGCCTTCCCCTTCTATGGCATCTCTACCGCTGTGCTGCCCCTCTCTGCATGTCCCACAATGACTGCTGGTCTGGACCACATGCTCCTTAGGTGTTTCCCTATCTCCTTCCAAGACTGAACTATGACTTCCTCCAGGGCAGGGACTGTGCTTTATGCATGTAATTTGGCATCTAGAAAGCACTCAAGAGACTCTGACTGGCTGCTTGAATAAATGCATGAGGGGATAAGTGGATCGATGATCAATACTCAGCAATAAGAATTTTCCCAGTTCCAGAGAAGAAGCTTAGTCATATTTACTTTGACTGAATGTGCCTTGTACTTCACTCTACTTCTGAAAAGGGACAGGTTTGAACTCCCAAAGCAGGCATTTTTTTTCTCCCCAAATAGAGAAAGGCCCCGAAATGAGTCCCTGGACAATGCTTAAACCCTGCCTGCCATCAGAATTCTCATTCATAGGAATTTCAATCACTCATTCCATTTTGTTTTTGTTTTGTCGCCATCTGTTTGCACATCGAAATTGGGACTTTTTTCTGGGATAACTTTAGAAAACAAAGAGAAAACTTTCTCCTTTGTATCTTGTTTAGATCTAACGCTATAATTCACTGTTCTCTCTCTGTTAGAAACCCACCCCCAGCAGATGTGAGCCTTTGCATGTGGTCAGAGCACATGAAGCTATTCCTGACAACAAGATCTATGGATAAACGGGAGGAGAAGAGCAAAGTTCTGCCTGGGCAGAAAGGGCCTGGAACCATCTATCTTACCCCTTTCCCTTCAAACACCTGCCCAGACCTGCCTGGTTTCTAACAGGCATTTTTCTGTGTCAGTGTCTAAGAACTTCCTTAGAGCTCCCTGGCAAGGTAGGGAGGCTTGCCTTGTTCTCTCAGATGGACATCTACGTCTTCAATAAGCATTCAAGTCCTCTTGTGCAGCTAGTCCTCATCTATACTTGGAGCAACTCTGTTCTGTAAGGCAGCAAGAGGGAAGTCACCCCTTTTCTTTGGCTTAAATATTTTCATTCACTCTTTCCATCACTTTGCTCAGGTACAAACCTCTTCCGAACCCATCGCCCATTCATCTGAAGCCCGTCTTCCTAGTCTTCATCCCCGGACCCCTCTCCTTGATCGCTTCTCATCTGAGACCCTGGAAGGAATCATGTAATTCCTCAGGTCATTATTTCAAAAGGGGAAGGCCTAACTTCCACGGCATCTCCGTGCTTTCTGGACCTTTCTTTCTCATTCTTCTGCAGTGATATTCTTCCAGATATTCACAGCTCTCCTCAATTCTCACCGAACTTTCACAGAACCCCATTATTTCCAAGAACATACAGTTCATGAAATTTGAATCTCCTCACTTTCCCTTTTGTTTCCCCTCCAACGCAATTCAAATGCCAGAGAGAAACATTTGGTCATTCCCTTATCGTCTTAAATATTCACTTATATAAGCTTCAGAATATCTCTGAGAAAAAAGAAAAGTTGACTTTTTCCTTTAAAAGAGGATTCCTCTAACTAGAGGCTAAATAGCATCACCTTAAAAACTCTACAAATCTTATCCTTTTCTCCTGCCTTTTGACTTTTCCATTTCCACTCTATCTTTTCTCTTCCTCTTATAAATATGCTTATTCCACCCTTAAGCAAACAAACAAACAAACAAACAAACAAAAACCCCCGCATTTTTCTGCTGATTCAGCAAAGCTATACCCCCCCCATTGATTTCCCTACATTCAATATGATTTTTTTTTAATCTATGCCTGCTTTCTCCATTTCTTTTCCCATTCATTCCTTAATCCCCTGACCCACTCTCTCAGCCACTATAATCAAATTATTTTTATTGGAGTCACCAATAATAACTGAAATATTAAATGCAGAAGGCTTACTGAAGAACTTAGGCTATCTGAACATAATCGAATGAAAATTTAGGAAACTTGAGACTCTCGCCTCTCCTTGGATCCCACGACAAGCCTGGCTCTCTTTCTCCTCTCTGACTGTTCTTTCTTGGCACAGATTGCTACAACTCTGGAATATCCAAGTGCATCTCTTCTTCCTGGGCACACACATAGGCCACAACTGTCACACTTTCTGCAATTACATGTGGCCTTGAAACTGCATTCTGGTGCTAGAATGTGAGTGGAAGTTAGGGGATCCACTTCGAGACCTGATCAACAAAAATTCCCATATGCAATTCTTACTCTCTTCTCTATGGAATGTCAAATGGAGAGTAAAATTCCAAGAGTAAAACCTTTCAATGAGTCTGCATTTTTCTCCTAGTATAATGTAAATCCCTCAACGTGACTTTGTGATATGACAGGAGGATTACAAATGTGTTGTAATACGATGCTTTCATAACCTGAGAGAGAAAATACCCAGGCTGATGGCTTGAGCCACAAGAATTCTTTTTTATTTGCTCCAAGGTGGTTATGTTGGTTGATTTATGTGTAAACTTGGATGAGGTATAGGGTTCTCAGATGTTTGGTAAACTATTATCCTGGGTGTTTCTGAGAGGCACTTTTGGATGAAGTTAACATTTAAATTAGTGGACTTTAAGTAAAGCAGATTGCTTGCCACCGTGTGGGTGGGCCTCATTTAATCAGTTGGAGGCTCCTTAAGACCAAAAATACTGGCTTCTTCTAACAAGAGAGAATTCTCCAGCAAACTGCCTTTAGACTTTATCACATATCAACTCTTCCTGATTCTATGGAAGACAGTCTTCAGACTTCAGGTTCTCCTGGGACTCCCTCTTGCCAGCCTTCAGACTGGCATTACAACATATCAGCTCTCCTGGGCTTCCAGCCTGCTGGCACACCCTGTGAATTTTGGACTTGCCAGCTTTCATAGTCACATGAGCCCATTTCTCATAACAATCCCAATATATACATTTGTTTCTCTGAGGAACCCTAACTAGTCCAATGGCATATAAATGTTATCAGTTTCTCTGGGTTCCAGTAAGTGAAAAATTTGGGGAAGCACTGCTGGTTCTAGTTCTCAAATTCACTGTGACATGCTTTCTTCCAGGCTTTGAACTTTTTGTTCTACTTGAAAATAGCTTTTCTTTTCCTAATTTTTCCCTGGATGCCTAACCTCTGCTCAGCCATTCAGCTCTCATCTTTGTCCCTGTTTCTTCTGCTAGGCCTCCCCAAACACTTCATGTGCAACCCCATAAAACTGCATTAGGGGCCTCTTTCAATAGCTCCTTAATGTCCTGTAACCACCTAGTTCATGATCTACCTCTCCATGCGATCCCAAGAGTCTTGAGTAAGGAGTTCTCTTGATCTGCTTCATGTTATATCCCTAACATGTAGCCCAGTACCTGCCTTTGGACAGATCTTCAAACAATATTTGTTAAATGAACCAGTAAATGGAAGGTACATCCACAGTTTCAGGAGGAAAAAAAGACTTATAACTCAAAGCAATCCAGAAAAAAATCTAACCCAAGAAAAAGCAAGTGAAATGGGTCCCCAGATGGCAGCAACAGTAAAATTCCTTGTTTCTCAGCAAAGCAGTATAATTAAAATGGAACAGGTTGTTTTTCTTATTTTAGCATCTGGAGGAAGGACCATTCTCATGGATGTACTTCCTGTGTATTTAACATAGTAATCAACTTGGGAGTCCTTTCAAATCAGAGCTCACCATGGGGCTACGTGGTATATATTTTAAGCCATATGGTCTTTGCTGCAATGACTCAATCCTGCCATTGTAGTACAAAAGAGTCTTTAGACAATACATAAACAAATGAGCATGTGTGTGTTCCAATACAACTTTATTAAAAAATACTAGTGATGGGTCAGATTTGGCTCACAGACTATAATTTGCCTACCCATGTTCCAGAGAAAAGATTCTCAGCCTCTGAATGGGGAAGACTGCTTATGTTGTTTCTCCATAGGCCATTATCAAAACAGTTATTATAATACAGTTTCAGGGGACCTGAAAACCTAATTGATATTACTCTCCATTGTCACACTAGAGCACGTTGCAAGCAGTAAATGTCATTTGGATAATTCTCCCTTACAGACACACAAGGCCAAACTGTTCACTGCATCCACAGTAACTCTTAGAGGAAGCAAACTGGGGAGCTGGCGAACTCTGTGTCAGTATCACAGCTGGGACCTTAGACCTGGACCTTCTGTCGTCTCAGATCACTGTGAGGCACAGGATGAAACAGCCACACCATGCCTGAACCCCTCAGAGTGATAAAGGATAGAGAAAAGATCTGACCGTTAGGAGAGAGATTTCTTTGGAGAGAAATATTGACATGATGTGACTATTTCTTTTGCAACAAAGGGGGGACATGCTACTTTTGAATCTCAAGCCCAGGGGTTACATATGTGTATACCTCGTGTGTGTGTGTGTATATACGTGCACAAGAAGGGGCAGTGTGGAGTAGCAGGGGAAGAGTGCAAAAGGAATACTCAGAAAGCTCCAAAACATATTGAGGAGACACAGAAGTCATAGCACAGGTCTTGTGAGAAAATTGCACCACACTGTGGACCCGGTTCTGACTCCTATTTGGAAACCCAGTGGTGCCCAGATTCATCAACTGGGAAGCCAACTGGGAACTTGGAAGAGTGTTGTGATCCTGGGGCTCCTGCCCCCTGGGAGTCTGTTGAAGGGCCACAGAACATAACACCCCAAAGTATGCCACTTTGAATATTCATTATTTTTGGCTAAAGTCAATTGAGAAACAACAGATATAGGAAGGTTCTCTGCCTTCCTCTTTTCTACCTAAAAGCAGGGCATAAATTTACCATGAGATGTACTTTCCAAGTATCAGAAAAAGAAAAACATTCTTATCACTGGAGATGGGAAGTGGTTGCAGAGATAACTCTTTACAAACAAACCTTACCAAAATAACCTACATCTTCCATTATTTTTCCCCAGATGCTTCCCATAATTTGCCACCCTTAGCCCAATCTCATTTTCTTCTGTTTTATCACATCTCCATAACCTAGCACTCTTTATTAAAATAACACATAACCACTTCCTTGGGGTTTTTGCTTCTTCCTACAAAGTCCCCTATGCCACATACAAAGATTAACATCAAACAAAACTTGTATGTTTCTTACTCCTTCTAATCTTTGTCAATTCAATTCAAAGATCCTAGTCATAGAAACTAAGAAGGTAAAAGAAAAGTTTTCCCTCCCATATGCTGTCAAGACAGAAAGTCAAAGTGCTTCTTGCTCACTTGAAGTCAGATGGAGGCCTCACTTGAGAGCACGAGTATGAAATCTTCTTTATATCTTATCCATAAGCCCCTCAAGAAGGTGAAAGAGAGGAAACAGTTGGATGTGTACCATTCCACAGAAGTTCAAGACCAAGAAAGGAGAGCTATAATAGGGAAGGGCCTTGCAGGGAACTACCAAATGTCCCTTCCAGGTGTTATGAGAGAAAGGGGCAGACAACATTACTAATCTCTATGGCCCAGAAAGGATAGAACATGGCCAGTTAAGCTAGGCACCCTTCCCTATCTCCGTACCCCCGCAACACAGACACAAACTTAGAGAGATCATAGCAGGGACAAAGGGCAACTAGCAAGGAAGACAGAAGGTAGGTAGGAAAAAGAAGGTGAAGACCCCACCTGTGGTCTCTGATCCGAACTGAATTAGCTCGGAGGTGGAGAAGGAAATATTTAACACTATGTCAAGTTCAAGCTTTGATTTTTATCCTTGACTGGATGATCTAACTACTGCTTTGAGACTCCATGACTTAAAGTGTTGACAGGACCTAAGAAAAATGAGACAAAGTCATGAGATCCTCTTTATTTTAGAGTAGAGGAAAACTGCCTCCACCGAATTTCTGAATAGAGTTTCAGAAAAATTGGAAGACATATAACAAACTGGCTTTTGATGACAATCTCTGCATTATTCCTGCACTATTGCACATCTCTTTGAAAGAATTGTCAAACAGAGTAATATCTTTAATCCTGTGCTAGTCAACATGAGTCGAGTCTGTTCTTTGCCAGTACTGTATTGGGTGCCAGGGAGAATATAAAAATTTATATATTAGCCCTACCTTCAATAACTTCATGATATAACAGAGATGACTAAATATTTAAGTTAAAAGTGTCAGAAATGGTTCTTTCCCTACAGTCTTTTAGGAGGGACTCTTTGAGGGTCAAAAACATGTGTTTCTCCAACTCCAACTGGGACATTGACTAGGAGTACTTAATAGGCAGTCAAGGAATATTTGGAGAATGAATAAATAACTGTTATATAAGAGATTTTAAGATTGTTTAAAATACAAGGCAATAGAAATCCTAGAGTTTTATAGTGCAGTTTCCTAAAAACAGATGTTTGGTTTCAATGACATGTGATTCTTATTTCTAACTTGTAGATAATGGACCAAAGAAACCTTGGGATTTTGCATGATAAAAGCTCATATTAACAGGCATTTACACAAAATTGGCCTTTTAACAAAGAGATTTAAAAAATATAGTCCTAAAATATTATCTTTCTTGTTTTGCTTTTTAAAGAAAAAGGGGTGATTATGAAGTGCTTTTGATTAAAGAATTACCATTTATCTTATCACAATATTTACTCTCTTTTCATATGTTTTATATTTCCTCATTGCTGAAGAAAGAGCTCAGAAACTCAGCGGCAGGAAAATAACTGTTGACTCTTACATTCAAATGACTGTGTATTTCCTCTACAGTTCTGATGGTTTCCCTAACTCCAAATTAGAAAAAATGCAGTGTCAAGGTTCTTGGTGAAGTTGATTGTTTTGATGTTATTATTCACTGGGAAAGGCCTGACTAAAACTCAACCCAGACACCTTGTTCCTCCTTTACAATCAGATCACCACAGCTCCTAAAATTTAACTCAGTTTGCTACCTTAGAAGAAGCCCTGGGAAAAAAACTCATCATTTAAAAAAAATGGACCCAAAAAAGAGCAAAAGAAAAACAATCCTCCTCCAAACACCTCTTTGCAAGACAGGGTGAAAAATGTGAGCTCTGGCCTGTTACTCTGAGAAAAGGGTGAAAGGTCTGAAGATAAACACACACACACACCCATTTAGATGCAGCTGGAAAAACGAAGTCAGGTTTAGAAGGCCTGACTCCAAACAAAACAGGTTTTTTAAACTTCTCTGGGGGAATCTCTCATCGACGCTCAACACTGAGCTATGTATCTCATACATCTGCCTCTCTCTCAATTAACAGATGCCGGGCACAGGGCAACGGGGAAGAACAGCCCACTTCTGTCTCCTGAGAACCCAAGATGGTGTGGACTTCAGGTCCTGGCTGACCTAGCCACAACCACCGGTTGCTTTCCTAGTAAAAGAACGGATTTATCCAGTGGTGTAGGGCTCTCTCATTAAGCAGGAATGCATTCTCAACTGGCCTGTTCTTCTCTGTTGATGACAGATTTAGAGGCATGTTTATGGACAATGGCAATTCTAAGATGTAATTATGTCTTAAAAATGTATTTTTGCTTATGAAAGATGTGCCTACATACTAATACTAAGAGTTATTAGGGATTTAGTCCCTTATCAGGGACAATTCTACATACTTTTCATTAGCTTGATTAGGCCTTGCAACAACTCTATGAACAGAGTTCACATTTTGGGGGAGCTATGAAAAGAAAGATAGATTTAATATATGGCCGAGGTCATAAAGGTAATAGATGGTAGAGCCAACATTTGAACCCAGGTTTTGGCTCCAGAATCTATCCTTTTGCTCTCTGCATTTATATAATTAGTCACAAAATTAATGTCAGATTGTTATACTGCATGGTAATGAGGTTTAAAGACATAATGGTCTGTGGCATAATTAGCATGTCCCACTTTATTGGTCTGGAGTATGAATAAAATCATATATCTTTTCATTACCAACTAACATAACTCATTACTTCTATCAGGACATGACAAGAATATCCCTTTTTCCCCCAAGGAAGTTTCCTTCCCCAAATTGCATATTCATACAACTCATTCTTGATCATGATCTTTGTCTGAGCAGAAATCAGGAGCACTACCTGGAAATTCAGTCCCTCTAAAAATCCCATCAGGAGTTGATTTCTTCAGAATAAGACTATCAGCTTGCCCTATCCCACCGTGGAAGAACCTGTGCGTTGTAACCAAAGAACTTTGACCAATGAGGAAGAATTCAATATTGAGAAACCAAGTGAGAACCAACTGGGACCAACTAGAGGTAAAAATGGAAAGTTCTCTGTAATCACCATGAGCCTCATTAATGAAGCAGGCTGTTTTGGGGTACGTTACTATTATGTTCATGCCTCTGCTGAAGTCACTGTGTCTCCCAGGGAGTGGGATGGTAACAAGGAGAAGATTCTATCTCTTAGTTATATCATCAAACTTCTTTCCATGTTTCTGCTTCTTTGACTATGATACTTTATTTAAAATTTATATTCACTGACAGTAATGACAAAGTATATCCATAATACCAAATGGCTGGGTTAAGAGAATCAGCAATTCCTCATGATTATCAGGCCCGGGTGTAGAGCTTGGGTCAACAATTCAAGCAACTCAATCATTCGCTATTAAGTTCTTTTATGAGAAAATGCCATGAAGATCAGTGTCTTTTATGGCTCACCAAATTCACTTAAAGCTATGTCAATCTTGAGATAGATTCTATTAATCATATGGCTCAAAAAGGAAAAGAACAGTGGTCTGGAGCCATTCTGTCTCAAGAAGTTCCCAGAGTACCATGTAGCTGGGCCTGCCTTTTCCAGAATTTTTGGATTTCTATATACCAAGGCTTTTGAAGGGAAGGATTGTCAAAAACACATGCTCTGTTTTAATACCAGTCTTCTCTAGGACCCCAAATAATTAACTTAGGGTATACGATCTTTTTTTTTTTTGGTGGGGGGGAATAAGATGCTCTTTGAGTTTTTGTCTTAAGAAGCAAATAATGAATACCAACTATAGCTAATGGGATAAAATACTTTAGATACATTGTTGGATGGAGAAAGAACCAGACACTCATACTGATGAGGTTGGTTTAAACATAATAAACACTAAACCTTGAGGCTCCTGGGTAGCTCAGTGGGTTAAGCATCTGCCTTCAGCTCAGGTCATGATCCTAGGATCCTGGGATCAAGCCCTGCATTGGGCTCCTTACTCAGAAGAGAGCCTGCTTCTCCTTTTCCCTCTGCTGTTTCCCCTGATTATGCTCACTCACTCACTTCTTTCTCTCTCAAATAAATAAATAAAGTCTTATAAAAAAAACAAACAAACAGTAGGCCTTAATAATTAATGCCTTGGCTTTACTTGGTTCTCCTAATGAGTATAAGCATCCAAAATATACACTATTCTATACAAATCACCTCAAGCCACATTCTGTCTTTCCTACCTTTCTCAAGCTATACATTTTTGTTTGTTTCAGATCAATACTTGGGTTATTAGACTAAAAAAGAACTTGAGATATTCCCTGCTATATCCTCAGTGTGAAATCCAAGACCCAGATGAGTTGTATGACCTGTGTTCTGTGCCCAGATGGTAAGTAGAAGCATAGGGCAGGAATCCAGCATGCAGGACTCTTCCATAAGGAACCACTACTCATTCAGGTACACTGACTTAATTTGTGCTGATGATGTCATTCTAGAAGACCACAAGCTCTCAAATTCTTGTCTATGAAGAATCCTTCATATTTTTTCTCTAGCTGGGTTGTGCCTTGGGAAGCATGGTTCTACCAAGAGGTCAGGATATTTAGTCTGATGGCTCAGGAAAGGCCATCACATGGAGACTTTAGCTGAAATGCTTGATGCACCTCTAATCTATTCATTGAAAACTTGAACCTTACATCTACATTATTAAATTTGGAGCTCTTATTCTTGTGAGGTAATGAGTCCTTTCCTGATTTCTTAAGTAGACACAAGAGACAAGTCTTTTTTACTCCTGGTGTAACATGGTAGTTACCATTTGGATGTGGTGATTTGGTTTCAAATCCTAGTTTTATGACTTGAACAAGTTACTAGAGCTTCAAGTTCTACAACTGGAAATAGATAATATAAAATGTCATTGATTTGTCATTAAGATTAAAAAGCCCTGGCACACAGTAGAAGTAGGTTGCTATTATTATCATAATCTTCATTTCGGACTTTTGTGGTCTCTGGTCCAATATGAAGAGATTAGAAGTCATTAACCTTGTCCTCACAACAAGGAAAAAGCTGAACAAACTGAAAGCCAACAACGTTTCTTTAATCCTTCAGAGAAGTGAAGTTATAAGGCAAACTGTTACACTGAAAACTAGAGAGACAGACAAGAAAATACAGAAAAATCACAGCTTATGGAAAGAAGAAGCCCACACCTGTAGCCAATATTCTTAGGAATAGTTTAAACCATAATCAAAGAATTGCTAGAAACTCAGAATAGTCTGTACGAGAATTAAAAACTCCAAGGGGACCCATTACCAGGGTGGGGAACACTTGTGAATTTTGCATCTAGGAACCCTACCAAACTCTCACTGTGGAGAAAACCCTTATGCTTCTTACAAAAGGAGAGAAAACATAACCATTTTGAAATATACCCAGAGCTTTCTCTCTTCTCCTTAACAAGGCCTGCCCTCAAGAGAACTATTTTATCAGCATTTGACCAACCTGGGATTTTACCAAACCCTAACAAACTATAAAGAAAAAATGATATTGGAATATAGCCCCCTGTAGCTTTCCAGAAGGGCGAAGGGAAAGATCCAAGTTCAGCCCCCTCTAGTCTTCAACATGGAAGAAGAGAATTATCCAAGTCAGGCTCACTGAAAGACTGAAAACTAATCATAGTACTATAGAATGTTTCTGCCTCCCTAAAATCTTACACTACATCAACAGGTGTCCTGGAAAATAACAGGAAATTATAACTAAAAGAGCTGCAAGTCTCAGATCCTATTTAAGGAGTCTCTAGGAAAATCTAAAAACAGAGGGAGACAAAAACAAGGATACTAGAGAAAATTTTAGCCTATGACATCATAGCTACAGCCAACAGTAAACACAGGAAACTCTAAGCCAAATAAACATAAAACTTCACACTACTGGTATATCTAACTACTCTCCATTTCAGGCTTAAATTTAGTATGCCCTTTCCTGATACCCATCTGTAAGAGGTTGAATAACATTCCCCCAAAATCTGTGTCTACCCAGAACCTCAAAATGTGACCTTATTTGGAAATACAGTACTTGCTGATATAGTTAGTTAAAATGAAGTCATATGTTAGCGTGAGCCCTAAATCCAATGGCTGTGTCTTTATAAAAATGTGAAAAAGATGTTGTGATAGAAACACAGAGGGGGAAAGGCCATGAAATGTCAAAGGCTGAAATTGGAGTCTATAAAGTCAAGAAATACCAGAGATTTTGGGGTGCCACCAGAAGTTGGGAAGAGGCAAGGCAAGATTCTTGGCTATATTCTTCAGAGGAAAAAAAAAAAAGATCCTTCAGAGAAAACCTACTCTCTGGACAAGTTGATTTCAGACTATTTTAGACTTTTCAGGATAAAAGTCTGTAAGAGAATAGATTTTTGAGGGGAGGAAAAAAGGTTGTTGTTTTTTTCTCGTTTTTTTTTTTTTTTTCTCATTTTAAGCCATCCGGGTTGTACAACTTTGTTAATATTTCCCCAGAAAACAAATACATCTTCAATTGGAAATGGCACTATAATCAAACTTATAATCAACCTCAGAGATTCAAGACAAGGGGAAATGTGGATTCAAGAGATGTCTGGAAAAACTAGGGAATCTTCATTCACATGCATTACTTACTCAATACATTTCTATTGAGTGTTGTAGGGAAGACTTCTTAAAGTTTCATTTACATTGTCCTCAATTTGGAGGATAAGATGGAATTAGAGAAAATAATCAGCTTTGGAGGATCTTTCACAGATCACAGATCTGTAATCTTTCACAGTAAGATTATTTCCTTCCCATTTGAGGTCAGCAGAGGTGGAGCAACAAAGGAAGAACAAAAATCATAAGGACTAGGTTTCAGCTCACCTTTTGGCCTTGATTTGATTAAAAGCATGCAATAAACCAAAGAAAAAATTAGTGCCAACTAGCATGACCTAATGTGAAGAATGTTTTGATCATAATGTGTTACAAATCTGAACTCTCTAAACAACATAAAGGAATTGAGCCAAAAATAGACAGTTGTTCCTCCAATTGAGTTTTAAGAGGAATTAAACCAATTAAAAATGAACTCTACCCTTTTGATCACCTTGGAAGAGATAATCTGCTGGATGGATGGGGGAAGTAGAAGGCATGAGCAGTTATTTCCTATCAAATGGTTGGCGTACCATATTGCTCACCTGGCATGTTAAAAATGAAACATGGTCAAGGAGTTAGACCCTGATAACTCCCTAAGAGCTCCCCAAAAGCAAGACAAGCTACTAGAAATGAGGGCTCATGGCAGCCAAACTGTGGTCTGAGAGACATCTATTATCAGACACATTCATTTTAAGTGAGAAGATCTTAACTGGAAGTATACTGTTCATTCTTGGACATTGAGACTCTGCAGTCAAATAGTACTACTTTCATCTTTGCCTCGAGCATTTAGGGCACACTAAATTTCTTTTGTGTTTACTTTTAATAGCATTCGATTTGGTCAAATCAAGAAATTTTGAGAGATTATGAAAAAGTCAGTCAATTTTCAAGCCAGGACAGAAAATATTCTGTAACAAGGTATCTACAGGGTACCAGGCACAGGTGTAGGCACTGGGGAGTCTGAGGGAAAACACACCCCACACCCCACACCACACACACACACACTATACCCCAATTGAATGAGTTCCCATGAAGAGATGGTTTACCTTATTTACACCAGAATACCCCTAAGGCAGACTATATAGTCAAGGCATGGTGGAAGCATGGGCAGAATGCCCCAAGTAGATTTATAGTTTCCAAGAAAAAAATGCTAAAGTTCTTTCCACTGTGTCCAGGAACCCCTTTTCCTCACTAATATTCATGAGGATCTGCTTTTGGTTCACTGTGTCACTCTGGGCCCTCCACAGTCTGTAATGATGGAAAGAAGAGTATCTTTGGAGTTAGGTAGACCTAGGCAGCGCTGAATAGAGCACTATAGACCTGTGGTTGAAATTGGGCTCTGGTGGGTGCCTCTCTGGGAGGCACCTGGGTGGCTCAGATGTTTAGACATCTGCCTTCAGCTCACATTATGATCTCCAGGTCCTGAGATCAAGCCCCACATCAGTCTCCTAGTTCAGCGGGAAGTCTGCTTCTCCCTCTCCCTCTGCCTCTTCTCCTGCTTATTCTCTCTGTCTTTCTTTCTCTCAAATGAATAAATAAAATCCTTAACAAAAAAAAAAATTGGGCTCTGGACTTGACAATCTGGATTTAAATTCTCACCCCATCACTGCCAGCTTTGAAACCCTAGGCAAGTTATTGCTCTTACCAGTCATTCATTTCTTTATTGGAAAATAAGAAGAATAAATGGTGCTTTTCTCAGAATTATTGGAAGATTAAATGCAACTACAGATAAAAGATACTTAAGACAGTGTTTGGTTCATAGTAAGTACTCAATAAATATAAATTACCATGATGATGAGATGAGGAGGAGGATGATAGTTCCTTATAGGCTGAGTCAATAAGACAAGCCATTAAACTCCTTCAGAAGCCACTCCTTTAGCTGTAAAATTGCAAATAACACCATTCCCTCCAAAAGATTGTCTTTATGATACCATGAAACACAGTATGCAGAACTTTTACAAAATACAAAAGATAGCGCCACATGTACCCCAATGTTCATAGCAGCAGTGGCCACAATCGCCAAACTGCGGAAAGAGCCAAGATGCCCTTCAACAGATGAATGGATAAAGAAGATATGGTCCATATATACAATGGAATATTATGCCTCCATCAGAAAGGACGAATATCCAACTTTTGTATCAACATGAATGGGACTGGAAGAGATTATGCGGAGTGAAATAAGTCAAGCAGAGAGAACCAATTACCTTATGGTCTCACTTACATGCTGACCATAAAGAAGAACATGGAGGGCATTGTGAGAAGGAAGGGAAAGATGAATGGGGGAAATCAGAGGGGGAGGTGAACCATGAGAGATTGTGGACTCTGAGCAACAGACTGAGGGTTTTGGAGGGGAGGGGGTGGGAGGGTTGGGCGAGGCTGGTCGTGGGTACTGAGGAGGGCATGTATTGCGTGGAGCACTGGGTGTAGTACATGAACAATGAATATTATAAAACTGAACAAATAAAATAAAGGTATTTGGGAAAAAATACAAGATATTCAAAAGAAAAAAATGTTATTTTATCTTGTTTTTTGCTTCCCCTTGCACTGCATTGTGAACCCCTTTGAGAATCTGGAACTGATAACCATCTCTGAAGGTGGAAAGCTCCTGCTCATCCACCTTCCATTTTTTTTTTTTTAGCAGAATGCTAAAAAAATAGGTCCAAGATTACCAAGTCTGTTTATTTTTCAAGAGAAAATGGAAATACGTATTTTTGCATAACCTCCCACGCGTCCATCCCCCAGTTCTAAATGTTGGTAACCAAATCAAATCAACGAACAAACAAAACAAGCTTTGGTACTGCCAACTGAAATCCACCTCTCTTTAATATAAGTTGCTGCCAGGCCCATAATCAGATTCATAGCAGGCACATGCATCACTTATGCATCACATGTGAAGAAGGTACAAATAGATGGCAAATGTAAGATAGCTAGTTTCTGGGCCAAGTAGCACATGGGATGCTATTTCGTATACCTGGGGCCAATATCATAATCCCTGGTACATAGTAGTCACCAAAAAATATTGATAAGAACTATCATGCAATTCAATCTGCACACTACAATATCAGAAATATCTCGATTTTTAAAAAATATCAAGTGAGAACACATTAGGATCCAGGAACAATTCAAATATTCTAAAAGCTTTCTTGATTTTGTTTTTTCTTTCATTAATTCACTCAAAATAATGTTTGTTAGCCCTTTATTCCATGCGCAGCGATATGCTGGAATATATTTCACTAAGTTATGTCCAGCATGAATAAGGGCCAACAAAGAGGTTGGTGTGGTGGAAAAGGAGGGAGCTGGAATAGACAAGACCATACACGGCCTGGTAGACAGCAGAAAGGATTTCCCTGTTTTCTATGGAAAATATGAGAAGCCACTGGGAAGTTTCAAGCAAGAGAGTGACCCGATGAGCCAGGTTTTAAGAGAGATACATTGGTTCTGTTGTTGCGAACAGACCAAGGGTGAAAGCAAGGCACACAGGTAAGATGGCCATGCGGTGATGCATGCAATGGGTGATGGACACTTGGACCAAAGTGGTAACAGAAGAGGTGGTGAGACCTTGATGGGCTTTGAATTTATTCTTTAAGTACAACCAGCAGCATCTGCTAAGTTATATACGGAGAGCAAAAGAAGAGAAAGAGTCAAGGAAGCCAGGATTTTTTATCCAAACAGTCGGAGAGCTAGAGTTCCTATTGACCAAGATGGGAAGACTGTGGGAAAAACAAGCCGAAGGTGTGAAATTAGTTTCTACATGTTATATTCCATATGCCTGTTGGTTGTCTACATGGTGGTGTTGAGTAGGCAGTGGATTATATGAGTCCGGCGTTCAAGGAAAAGGTCTAGGCTGGAGATATTAATTTGAGAGTTGTCATCATATAGATTCGAAGAGAAGAGGTTCAAGCACCAGCTCTGTCTCTCCCCACCCCTCAACCAAGTTGTTTCATGCTAATTCTTATACTATAGGATAATAGCAATAAATAAGCATTTTACACTTTACAGTCTTTTGTGAGCCCAAAGAGAATATTTTAACATTTTAAGATGTAAGCAATTTGGCAACACAGCATTCTTTAGTCTAAAACAAATGTTACAAGACTAAGGCATATGGAGAAAAGATGAAAGTAAGTTTGCTTATTTTAGAATAAATTTATTTTCCTGTCTCCCCTGACACACAAATGGAGAACTGGGAGTAATATTTTTCCTAACCATTCTTAATCTCTGAAACCATAAGCCATTAGCATTGCACTTGAATATAAAGTGGATGCTTTCTGAGTTATAGTGGTCTTTAAAGGACTAAGGAGAGAATTATGGCACTTTCCCAAGTCTTTAATTTTCCTATCACAAAGGTATGTTAGACCTGGATCCTCAATATGATAGCTCTCATGCAGAAGACTTAAATCTCGTCACTGGTAAGGTAAAAGCCAGGTCCCTGTTTTGTGTTAATTTTAATGAAATTATTAACACAATAGCAAAGTTGTCTGAATGAACTTTGTTCCATCTAGTTTCATCTCTCTGGATGACTATAGAGAAAATAATTGGGTGTCTTATGGAAATAAGCAATTTTCCAGAGCAGACAAAAGGGTAAAGTGTTGCTTTCTGTACATCGGCACGCTTGGCTCTGCTCTTGGCCCTTCTTTAATTTTTATTTGTAATAAGAATGAACAGTTCTAACTAATATGCACCAAACAGGAAATATAAAAAAAAAGTGAAATAAAAAATACAAAGCTAACCAAACCACAAAAACCATTCTTAGCACAGTAAAACATTAAAAGTCTTCCTGAAGTATCCAACTTAACATGGAAGATGGTAGATGATTTGATCAAAACTAACTCAGCAGTATCTCATTACTGCATAAGACCTGGGACATGGAGTGAGGAGCAGAAAAATCTATGGCTTTATCCACTCCCCTTCCATTACTTTTGTGGAATAAATGTGAGTCCTAATCCACTTGACAAAACTCTGGAGACAGAAAATGACGTTGATCAGAAACATTCCCTAAATCATATGTGGAGTGAAAATATACTACAGGAAGGTAATGAGAGGAGAGATGAAGAGCTAAAGAGATGAGATTTTTATAGGTACTGCAACATGGATCATTTGAAATACGGTGACGAGGGTGCCTGGGTGGCTCAGTCGTTAAGCATCTGCCTTCGGCTCAGGTCATGATCCCAGGACCCTGGGATCAAGCCCTGCATTGGGCTCCCTGCTCGGCGGGAAGCCTGCTTCTCCCTCTCTCATTCCCTCTGCTTGTGTTCCCTCTCTCTCTGTGTTTCTCTCTGTCAAATAAATATAATCTTTAAAAAAAGAAAAAAAAAGAAATATGGTGACTACGTCCATTTTAAAGTTAGAAATACATTAACTCCTGGCCCTAGGAACTCGCGGGAGCAGGAGTGTTTACACTGGGTGTACACACCATCCCTCATTTCCTTCTCACGCCAGCCCTGGCGGAGGTAGGGGAGGGATTAGTGCATCAACAAAGCCATCTTTTCATTTCTGGAGGCTTCAGTAAGGAGGGAGCAGCACTGGGGTGGGATGTGGGCTTGTCAGGCCCACCTCTCCATCTCCACACAGAAGAAAAATTGTTACTTTGTTTATATGTCATTAGTGTCATACTCCTTTTACTCACACTTAATCAAGGTCCTTTATGGACTCAGGGATGGAGAAGAACTTAAAAGTTGCCCTTCTTCTGTGTGATATGCTCCGAATCCTGAGTTAACACAGCCCTTTGATTTATGGGAACTCTTTTAAGTCAGCCCGGGTGTGTTGGGGGCCTCCTGGCTCTCCTATTGACCAGTAACCTGATTTGCAGCTTTATTACTATTTCTGTTGCATTGGGAGCTCACTTTATTTTTGAGCATTTTATTTGCAAAGATAGGCATTTTTTAATCCATATTCCACAAAGAATGGAACTCAAACCCTCTTCTGTGCCTTGTTTCATAAGAGAATTTTGTTGTTTCTCAACAATGTGATTCCAGAAACAATAATAATGATAATAATAATACTTTTCTTAGGGTCATCCCTCTGTGTATCCCCATAAGATCCCTTGCAATGAATGGTCAGGCTAAAATTGCTTCATTTTATTACCATGGTGATAAAAGCACAGTTTTGAGCTTCCACAAATCTGAGTTCAAATCTCACCCATGCCAACATTCTTATTTGGCCTATTATTTTAATTCCCTGGGCCTCAGGGTCTTCATTATAAAACAGGAAAAAAGGAAATCTATGGAGGAGAGTATCAAGAGGACTAGAGTAGGTTACATGTGTAAAGCAAACTTGAGCAAGTATTGGCACATAATGAGTTTTTCTTCTAGAATCTTAGTCTAATTCTTTAAAGTCCCTTTTCATTGATTATGGCATATATAACACACCCATAAACAAATACTTAAGGGGAAAAGCACTACATGAATAATAGAGTTAGCTACTCTGAAGACTACACAGAATATTTGACATAGGTCATCTCTTTTATTAATAATAAATCCCTCCAAAAAAATATAAGCAGCCTCACTTTCAGAACAAAAAACTGAAGCTAAGAATGTTTAAATGACTGTCAAATGCATAAAACTGGCTAGTAGGTATGTCTTTGAAGACCTTATGATCGAATACAGAATAACCATGAGTTCTGCCGAAGCTGAGTTGATAACCAGGTGTAGCACTAGGGGCCTTGAATTCGGGAAGGATTTAATCCCGGTCTTCACTGTTCTGAAAACCAACACCACCTCCATTGTGCTTAACTTCTATTCGTTTGAACAGTCTCTATAATGAAGGTGCAATTGGACAATGAATTTATAAAAATTAAGAGTATTCAGTGATTCCTGACTCCAATTTCAAGACAGACTTCTGTTGTATTAGGCTGCCAGGTGTGACTAAATTGATAATCCCTAATAATATAAAAATTGTTGGATGATGTTTATTTACTCTAAAAAAATAATAATGAATGTTCACAAAAATCTCACTCCGTATGTTCCCATATGCATTTTCTTGAGTGGAATGGAGGAGATGAAGCTTACCTTCTTCCTCTGGACCCTCAGTCCTCCTGGCCAAGAGTTATAATATGGACCCCTGTGGAGAATATCAGCCTTCATTCTGTTACTGAAGAAAACAAGTTTGAGAAGAACTGATTCCTAGTGTAAACTGAAGGCAGGGGTTTTCTTATTCTTCTGTTGGTCCCCTCTAATGTTTCCTGAGACACTAATGTTTCTTGGAAGAAATCTAAGATCAACTTAAAAATAAAGCATGATAGGGGTGCCTGGGTGGCTCAGTGGGTTAAAGCCTCTGCCTTCAGCTCAGGTCATGATCTTAGGGTCTTGGGATCGAGCCCTGCATCGCGCTTTATGCTCAGCAGGAAGCCTGTTTTCCCCTCTCTCTCTGCCTGCCTCTCTGCCTGCTTGTGATCTCTCTCTCTGTCAAATAAATAAATAAAATCTTTAAAAAATAAAAATAAAGCGTGATAGAACTCTTTCTAAAGCTTCTATGATAGTTACTTTTGTATGTCAATAGGAATTTATACCACTGGCTTTACTGGGTTTGCATCTTGCAGATTACAGATCACGAGACTTCTTTACCTCCATAACTGCATGAGCCAATTCCTTATAATTAATAAATCATTATATATGTGAGATATTTTTATATATGATTTTAAGAAATTAGACCAGGATTTGAGATATAGCATATATTTCCTATTGGTTCTGTTTCTCTGGAGAACTGTGAATATACACCCTCAGCACAGTATAATAAAACTGAGATGGGCATGAAAAGAAAAGAAACAAACATGTATGCTGATACTCTTCTATTTCCATTATTTTGTCAATATCCATTTCTTTCCCCCTGCCCCTTGCCAAAATTCCTGGTTTTCTGTGTAAGAATAAATGAAATGTCTATCCGAAGATGAACTTCCCACTGTGAATGTCTTCGGAAGCCTTCAAGGAGTGGGCAGCACGCCCTAAATTGGGCTTCTTTTCTTCTCTCCACACACACGCTGGACACTTCCGAGAGAGAAAACTTTCACACCATCACCAAATAAGTGACTTTCCCTTTGCATGTCACTGATTGGCTCAGTCCCTACCCCTGCCATGTGTGTTTGCCAGGCTTGCTGTCAAGAGGCAAACATGGAATGACAAAGCAAGGCGAACTGGCACATGCCAAGGTCCATAAATTTCTAGTTGCCTTTAAGATTTTTTAAAAAAAATTATCATCACTCAATTTCCAAGAACATTTTAAAAATGAGTTTTAATCTTAGAATGATGTTAATAAACATACATATAAGCATTCAGATCTAGAATAAAGTTCCCCTGCAAGTCATCAAAGGAATAACATCATGTTTGCTCCTCCACAGCACCCTCCACTTTTCACAGCTGCTGTTTCTAAAGATCCTTCCCTATAGAGGTCAAGTGACCACAATTTAGAAGAGCAGATACATAATTATGCTGATGATTTTAATGAGGAAAATCATTGGCTGGAGAATGACATAGGGAACCCTTAACGAGATCAGACTCCCCTCAACATTCTGCAACCTTCCCTAAATAAAATTATTATGTCACACCCAATTCATCTGTCATTCCTCACAGTTTTAAATACTTGAGACAGAATCACATTGGTTTCAGCCCGTCAGATCAGCTTTTGGATGGACCTGTTCCAATTTACATTCAGATTCATCTGATTTTAAGTCAAATGATGGCCTCAGATCCCTGGTGCTACGTAGATGCCTGATCCAACCGCTAAATTTCACTCGTGCTTTATGATCTTTCTAGATAACGTTCTCTTCAATGTGAAAGCATAAGGATCCTGAAAATTGTTCCAAATAATATCATGGAAGCAGAGCATCCTCATTTTTTCTCAGTAGGTGCAGAGATGAATTATTCAAAAAGGCAATAGCAGTAGACCCAAGCTCTGGCCACGCACTATGGAGTGAGAATTAAAATGTGAGCCTTGTGGTTGGAAAGACGATCTCTAGAGCTGCTTGCTTCTGGATTTCCTAGATGGCACGCCTGCAGAGGGTGGACCAGACTCACTCCACACTAATGCTAGGTCCAGGGATCATACTAAATACTCTTTGAAGCTGCTGGATAATGGTTTCTGTAGTTAGAAAACTTACTCTCTCTCTCTCTCTCTATATATATATATATGTGTGTGTGTGTGTGTGTGTTTATGTATATGTATATAAAATATATTGATGAATAAAATATATAATATATTAATAATATATTGATAAATAAAAATATATATTTTTTATATATATATATATTTTTTTAAACAGTTAAGCACAGCGTGTCATTGGGCAGAACTACTATCTTCAAGCCAACCAAACGGTCTATTTGTTATGTGTCAGACAGTCCAAATTGAGCCAAAAATTCTTTATTTTTTTCTATGAAGGGTGTGTTCTTAGGAAATCCTCACTTTGTGTTCATAATATAACTTCTAGTGGAGTCCTAAAAGATACCTCAAAATACCAATCAGGAAGAAAATAGACCTTAATTTTGAGTTATTAATTACTCTGCATTGTATTTAGATCTTAATTCTATTTTCATTCTCTTCCTTCATGTCTCCTCTCTTCTCATTTTTCTCCTTCTCCTGCTCCATTCATGTTCCATCTCTCCAGAGTGATAACATCACCAGGGGAGGGGACTCAGGAAAAAGAAAAACAGATAAAATTTCACCTGATCTTGTCACATCTGTAAACAGGGGGTCTGCATTACTTCCTCCTCCCCTCTTTATCTGCTCCTCCTTCTTTTATTTTGTTAAAAAGGGGGAACAGGTGAAGCTCTGAAGTAGGGGGAAGGTATGTAAAGTGGATTTCTACACTTTTAATCCACCAACTGTGGATAAGCAAAATGTGGCTTAAGGATCAGACTAGCTTAAGAATGCAAACTGATATTCAAATTCTATTCCTCTTGCTGGCTGGGTAAATCATAATTTCTCTCAAGTTCAGTTATCTCATTTACAAAATTCAAAACACACACAATTCTTGAGTATTTTATGGAGATTTAAAAAAGATAATGTATGCAAAACTGACATAGTATAAAACAAAGTTTACCCATTACAATTATTTCAGGTATTGAAAGTGGCTGGTATTGCATAATTATTTTCATCCATTAATTTAAAAGTAGCTTCTTCTCTCTCTCTCTCTCTCTCACACACACACACACATATAAGACTTTTCATCATAGTATTTAAAAAGCTAAACTTAACTTATACCAACTAACTCTCAACTTTAATATAAACTCTTTGAATTAAATCTATATCTCTGGCTCATGAGGGGAAAACTAGATTATGGCACATTTAAATTCTAGGAATATCCTCTCTATAGCTCTAAGGGAAAATTCAGATTTGCTTAATGATAATAAGGACATGTACAATTGGGTATATTTTAATCACTAAAAAGCCTAATTGTTTTCTACAGCATCTTGTTGGTTCTATTACACTGCTCCAATGTAAGGCACAAATTGCAACTGCTTCTATAAAAAGTAAATCAATACTCAAGAATTAAAATACAAGCATATGTTCCAATTTTTCATTAATGGGCTACTATAAAAATAAGCTGTATTCTGGGCACAAGTACAGTCAAGGAATGAATCAATTTCCAATAAAAATAAATAGCCAGAATTTTAAGGAGGTGAAAATTTTGTCAAACAACTTGGACATTATAGCAACTCGAGGAGGAGTGGCAAAATCCAATGTTGTTGTATTTGCCGCATGACTGAACTTCTGCCGTAAGGGAAGCTGCAGTTCCGCACGCTGGAAACAAAGAAGCAGGGAAGGTAATCGGTGGTAAGCATCCCTTAGTCACAGGACACTCTATTAGTATAGTCACTTTCATGTCACTGCTACAAAGTATTCGAGCTAAGGTACTCGTTGTAGTTCCTTGGTTTTATTGAAAATTATTAGCAGATCACTGTCAAAACAATCCTGGAAGAATGGAAATGCTCCACCTAACAACAAGATTGAATTTGTTCGACAGTCAGTGCAGTTGAATATTGACGCGTCCTCTGAGATGTACATATATTTCATACATGTCAAATGAAAAGCAGATTATAAGAAAACCTCACAGGTGTTAATTAATTAGTTCATTAATAAATTAATTAAATAAACAAATATCAGCATCTACTAGATGCTAGAAACTTTTCGAAAAGCTTGGGAATCCAAAAATGGAGACAACTCAATTTCTGCCTTCTGGAGGTTCAAGGAACGCATAATTATGGTATATACATAATTATAGCACTTGCATAATTACATGCATACATACATAATTAGGATACATACTTAAGTATGTTAGTGTTAATGTGGTAAGTCCTACAGTGTCAGAAGGAAGAACTATACTGGTATAGAAGCGTCAGTGTTTAACGGCTTAGAAAACTCATAGAATGCATTTTTGTGGCAGATGCCAAATGGGAAATGAGTTATGCTTTCTTTTTTATGTCTACATTTCTATATTATTTCTATTTTGTCACTGTAGCTGTTGCTATCCTACGAATACTATTCCTACTATCTTTAATTATTCAATTAATTAATTAATTTTTAAAATTAATTTATTAATATTATTTTTAGGTCTTTCAATTCTGTAATTATCATTAATAATATTTACCTTTAATTGGTTGTTTATAATTAGCCAGATGCTGCTAATTTTTTTTTTCACTTATCATCTTGTTTGATTCTTTAGCAATCCACAAGATATGACCATAGTTGTAGTTCATAGGGGAGGACACAGATTCAAGGACTCCCATTACTGGTTACATTCTGGTGTCTAGTCCCCATCCCAAAGTTCTCCAGGTACCCATTAAAGGTTGCCTTATCAAAACAGAAGATATTCCTATCACCTAGGCAATTCCACAAGATTTCAGAGCTCTGAGCCAAGAACTGGGCACAAAGATCAAATATTTGTACCACAATGCAAAAGCAAGTAAAAGCTTAGAAAAACTGGTTTACATTTAAAGCAAGTGTCGTAAATAGAGTCTTTAATTATGGGAGTACTCATACTGCTCTGCTCTGTACTTCCTAACTTAGTGATGACTCCAGCAGTCTCATCCATAATTTGCTCCTCTGTAAAATGGGTGTAATCATTTCTGCTTGCCAGATTCACAGAGCTGCCCTAAAACTTAAGTGGGTATACTTACTGGGAAGTGCTTGGAAACAATCATAAGTGACATTAACAGTCAAGTTACTTGCAGTTTCTTGTCCCAGCAACTTCCTGTTTGTTCAACTTCAAAAGGCAATATTTTTGTATATCTGAACCATACTTGAAATTTTTTAATACCATGATCAGTGTCAATCTTGCAAAGTCATACCTACATCTTTCTCTACCTCAAGCATCCTCCTCACTCCGTGTGCCCTATACTGAGTCAAAGCCTAAATGTCCACACCATATCTCATGAGTCTCCTTTCCTGCCTACTTTCCCCACAGTTTGGCCAGAATTAAATCTTCTGAGTATTTCATTTATATTATATCCACTCAAGGTTTGTTTTGAAAATGGAATAAAGCAAAAAAACAAACAAACAAACAAACAAAAAAAAAAACCAGTGATAATAACAAAAATAGTTGTTTCTCCCTCTTACCTCTGGAAATCCATTACTTGCTTTCTACAAATAATCCCTTTTGATGTTTTGGTTTCTACCTCCAGGGATCTTGGTAACGTAGTCACAGTGCTGCCTCTAGATTGTTAGTTTCAATCATCGTGTATCCACTTGCACTGTGAAATTCAGATAGCTTCCCTCTCCACCACACCACACACCTGCTCTTCTCATTCCACCAGATTGTCAAAAAATACACATTAAAACATGCCTGAATGAATATTCCTATTATTATTATTGTATAAATGTTAGGCAAAGTGATGCAAGGCAGTTAATAAGATTGCTTTTCTTCCCTACACAATGTTTTTGTTTTTTTCTGGGGCTAGGAAAGGTTCTCTTTAATAACATAATTAGTTTTTATGTACTTACAGTTAAACTCTCTTATATTCATATGTTTCCTCTCTCAATACACACAAACGCATCAAGAATTCTACCAGGCCTTCTGGAAGAACACTACTCTGGCATTTTCTGACTTCTTTCATGAGAACAAGTGACATAGCTACTATCCTGGGCTCGCCTTTTGCACCAGCCTGAGATTCCCTGTCTCCACCTCTCTTGCCTTATTTCTACTCATTCCTGTGTCTCATCTCTCTCTCTCTCTCTCTCTCTGTCTTTCCTAGTTTACTTTCTTGTTTTGGTGGGCAGATTCCTTGTGTAGCTTCTTAAGAAAAGATACATGGAAGGGGATTATGAAACCATGAATCAAGAAAATGGTTTTAATTCTTTCACATTGCATCGCTTGTTTAGCTGGGATTGGAATTCCTGATAGGAAATCAATATTCCCCTGAGCTATGAACGTATTCCTTCATTGTCTTCTAGACAGCAAAAATTGCTATGAAAAATTCAATTAGAATGTAATTCTTAATTCTTTATAAGTGCCATTTTTCTTTTTCTTTCTTTCTTTTCTCCCTGGAAGCACGCAGCATTTCGTTACTGGATTTTTACAGTGATGTGCCTTGTCCTAGAGACCAAGTGGTTTCTTCTAATCATAAAACACTGGTGCCTTGGTTTTTGAATTTTATGTGATAATTTTCTCCCCTTTTTTTTCTCTATTCTCTCATTCCAAAATTCCTGTTATACTTGACCCTTGAATAACATGTTTGAACTGTGTAGTTTCATTGATTCATGTTTTTTTATAAATATAGTACTGTAAATGTATTTTCTCTTTCTCATGATCGTCTTAATAACATTTTTCTTTAGTTTATGGAAAAAATACAGTATATAATACATGTAACATACAAAATATGTGTTAACTGTCCTATTGGTCAGGCTTCCAGACAGCATTAGGCTATTAGTAAAGTTTTCAGGAGCCCAGAGTTACACATGGATTTTGACTGCATGGGCCATCAGTATCTCTAAACTCCTGTAATGTTCAATATGCAGCTGAATTTGCATATTCCGATCTTCCTAAACTGATCTCATTTTTTTATTTCCTTAATTTTTTTTCATTCTTGTATCTCCTTATCATATAGTCTGAGAGATTCCTTCATTCATTTTTTTTTTTTTTCCCAAATCAACTAATCTTTGCGGGTAAGCAAGACTAACTTTAAAAATCCTATAATTCATTATTTTGATTTTCATTTGTTTGATTTCTAATAGCTTTTACCTATTCTCTGAATATTACTTACTTACTTCAATATAATTCCTTATATGTTTGCACATATTGCAAATATATTTTTTCCTCCAACCTTTATAGACTCCATTTTTCTAAGATTGATTTTGTTTTGTTTTGCTTTTGTTTTTTCTGTTTGGTTAATCATCTTTCTTTTATATTTCATTTAATTTTATATTAAATAATATATTAAATAATTAAATAATATATTAAATAATAAATTAAATTAAATTTAAATAATTAAATAAATTAAATAATAAATTAAATTTCATTTAATATTTATATTGTGTTAGCTAAGGTAAGGGACCAGATGCTAAAACACAAAAATCCCAAAATACCATGGCTGAAAGAATACAGAATGCAAAGAAATAGTTCTGGAGTGAGAAATCTAGGCTGATGGCACAGCTTTATTCCAAGGAATCACTCAGGGCCTCCATTCCTTCCATTATTTTGTTCTACTATCTCCTAGAATTTTGCCCTTGTCTGCACACTTAAGGCTGAATCATATGCACCAGAGAATTGTGAGCTCTATCTTGCAGAAGGAAAAAGGGAGAGGAATTTCAGGGCTGCAATTTCCTTTGAAGGGAATGAGGCAGATATAACATGCATCCCATTTATGCACATTTCACAAACTAGATTGTTACCCCAAGCTGCCAGGGAGGTGGTCTATGAATTTAAGGTCTATTTCTTATAAAGAAGGAAAGAGCAAAATTTGAGGACAACTATGTTTTTCTAGAATGTCTACAGATCTCTGGCTACTTACTCAACTTTGAGAGTTGACCAGTATACAGCTGTTGGAAGCTCTGTACATGTGGTAGCCTTTTTCTATTGCTGTCTTGACTATAGACTGAACAGACTATTGGACTGTTGGGTTCTTTTTGTTTGTTTTTTTGTTTGTTTGTTTGTTTTGTGTTTTGTGTTGGTTGTGACCCTTAGGTCTTTCTCTTAAGCTTGCCATATATACAATGACTGTTCCATTTTCTTGACTGCATGTTATAAATCTTGCTGACTGTGCTCTACAATCCTAACATGGGAGAATTTAAGTCACCAAGTCTGTATGAGCCTTTCACTTACACTACCTTTACTTAGTACCATGTCCTACTCACAGCTGTATTTGATGAAGCTCAGGACATAAGCCAAATATTTTATCCTCTCCAGGAACTAAATGTCCGGCTTTCTGCAACAATGGTGGAGGCACTGGGCAAGAGCCCAAGATTCTAATGCCTTCCTGATCAATCATTTAAACAATTCTTCTGTTTTTGTTTTAACTATATTCTCAATATCAGTGTTGTGGGGAGGGTTGTGATGCAAATCATAGAGTCCATGGCTTTCCCACTGTTAGGCAAGTGGTCAGATAAGGGTCTTTGTCCTCTGCTGGGTCAGTTACTACTGTACATCTGCTTTCCAGCGCCCCAAATATTGTCACTGATGCTCAGCTTTGTTGACTTGGTGTATTTATTCATTTTTAAAAAAAATTCCTTTTTCATTATTTTAATGTGTTAGTGGAGTTTTGGGATAGAAGCTAATCACATATTTTCAACCCATCAAATTTAATTGGAAGTGACCAGTGGTAGATAGATCGTTCATCCCACTCCATCACTTAAAGCTTCCGAGGGGCACTCCAGTGTAGGTAGTAAAAAATGAAATCCACACTCCTTAGTGCTGCAAGCACACTTCTTTAAACCAGGATTCACTTTCCCTCTCTAAATGCCTCTCCTTTGTGGGACTGACTTCCAGACACAATGAACATTCTGCCATCCTGAGTCCGGTTGGTAACTTTGCCTCTTCTTATTCTTCCTTAACATAACAAAATCCCTTCCATAACATAATAAAATATCTGGCACTAATTCCCTTGTATTCCCTGTGATTCCTTGGTACCATACTCTATGAAAATCAGCTACAAATCTAGCTCTCATCCTCTCTTTCACATCCTGTCACCCATCATTTTGGAGCTACTAGAGCTTAGGTTCTTGGCCTTTTAATTTTTAGGTTAGTTTCACCCAGCATAGTGACTAGTGCAGAATGTGTACTTGCTGGGTATTTGTGTAATAAATTATAGTATCCTGTAGGTATTGATTGTGTAGGAAGGTGGGTATATATTTGGGTTCAAGCAGTGTATTATATTTGTTATATAATTACATATTATCATTGTATATTATACATTATTATATACTGTTGTATTGTATACTATATTATTATAGGTTAATTATTAATTATATATTAATAGTATAGGTTAAATATTAATTATATATTTAATATAATTAAACATACATTTATTGAGTGCCTACTATGTGCAGTGCCAAACCCCTAATACCAGCTTACCTCCTTGTGATATTTCTTTTCTTAAAAGGAGTAGACATGGCAGCCAGTATTCTAAGTGCGACAAAGAAGGACTTAATAGCTTCCTCACATTGTTCAAAAAATGGATGAACATTCAAGGTCATACACACACACACACACACACACACACACACACACACACACATTGCATTAGCTCTATTACCCCCATTCAGCATGGGCTCTTATGGAAACAATGAGAACTTAACTTGAAGGCAAACAAAAAGGGGATGGAATCTTGATTTGTCACTGACTAGCACACCATAACCAAGTTCTCATGTCTGCAAATTAGCAATAATAATAATAATAATAATGCCAATTTTATTAATAAGCAGTCTGGAGGATTGAATAAGTTAAGTTCTGGTCTGATGATATGCTCTTCTCTGCTATAAATTCCATAATGGTAAGGATGAAGTCCATGTTATTCATTTCTAAATTCCTCACTTCTAGAAACTCTTAATAAATATCCAATGCATGAATAAGCAAGCAGATGAATTAATTAGCACATTATATGTGTTACTTAATGCCAAGCATAGTGAAGAGGCAGAATAAATAATTATGCATTTCTTCTCTCAGTGTTCTATAACTTTTCTTCCTATACAGACTTTTTCATTACATCTACCAAAATTCTTTCCTTTCTCCCTCTCATTATGTCTTCTCTCCCTTTTCTGTCCTCCTCCCTCTCTTCTTTCCCCTTTTTCCTTTCTTCCTTCATTACCTCCCATATAAAAATTTATCCCCTCCAATGACTCCCACTGTATTCTACTGTAAATGAATTATTCTGTAAAGGTCAATAAAATCATGAATCCACATGTATACTCTCCTAGTAGGAAAACAGAAGAAATGCTGGATATGAAAGTTATGTTTGCCATTAATAGCTTATACTAGCCCAACTTTGATTATTACTTCTGGATTTAGAGGTCATGCCCATCTATCTTATGAGAAGTTTTATTCCACTGCAAATGTGCTGTCAGCTTATATTTTTGATCAATAAAACATATTCTCATTTTTTAAGATAAAAAAGAAATGCTCTTGAAAACCATGATCAGTAACAAAATTTTTACTTTTACTGGGGTCCTTTTTGTGTATACAGCTTTTACTAAACTTCCACTCCAGGTCAATGCATTGTATTTATAAACTCATTTATTCCATCAAGCTAGATGTGATTCTTCCTGTGAACAAATGACAAAAATGAGGTTCAGGTAGCTTAACAACTCCTTTTACAGTATCTCAGAACAACTAAGTGGTGGAATCAGTATGCAAATTCAGCATTTTCTACAAAGCTCACGATCTCTTCACCACGCCAGCCTCTCTGTCTTGACAGACTCTTGACAAAAAGCAATCTGGTTTCCTTTACTGAACTTCTCATCTACTCTTCCTCTGGCATAATTATGCTCTGAGTTTCTCAAACACCTGGACTGAAATGTGTTGCCAAGTAACATAAAAAAATTACATCCCCCATAATTTTCATAATAGAGCAATGTTGATGCAGCCAGCAGCTGCTCCTTTATATGGGGCAAGCAGAAAAAAGCCAAGAGGGGGTAGGCAGGGCCAAGTGTGGGCAGCTCTCTAAGATTTTAAAGACCTTTATGAATCAATGTCAGAGAAATCTCCAAAACCCAGCTCCTCCCTCCATATATCCTGCCATGTTAGGTGACCACGTATAGAGATTTTTGGGAAGGAGTATTTCCTTAAGAGAAAAGCTTTAAGACATGTGGTCCATCTTTTAACTAAAGCCTGTTGATTCTCATTTCCTTATATCTCATAGCTCCTCCTTTCTCCCCATTGCCATTGCCACTGTTAAGGTCAGGCCCCTCGTCCCTCCAATCTGTTTCATTAAGACAACCTATAGATCATTTTCCCATTTGTAGCCTAGTCACCTCTTGCTGCTGTAACAAATTACCTCAAAATTAATGGTTTACAGCAACAGAAATGAATTACCTTGTAGGTCCGAGGTTCCAAGTCAGAAAAGTGTCTCACTGGGTGAAAAATCAAGGTGTTGACAGGGGTAGGTTTCCTTGGAGACTCTGGAAGAGAATCCATTTGTTGTCGTCATCTTTCCCAGCTTCTAGAGGCCACCCACATTTCTTGCCTTGTGACCCCATCTTCAAAGCCCGCAACACAAAAATGAGTCTCTCATGCTTCCTCTCTTTGGTTCATTCTCTTCTGTCTCTTTCTTCTACTCATAAGGACTCATGATCATATTGGGCCCACATGGATAATCTCCCCATCTCAAACTCCTTAAATTAATCGCCTCTGCAAAGCCCCTTTTACCATGTAAGGTAACATTCGTAGGTTCTGGGCATCAAGACATAGACATCTTGGGAGAAAGGGGTTATTACTCTGCCTATTAGTCTTTCAAAGTCATTTGACAAAACATCACTGCAGTGATCTCTCAAAAGTTCTGATGAAAACATACCACCTCTTCTGTTACTCATGAGTGTTCCTTGCTTTGTCTCTAATAATTTGTCTGCTGACCTAAAGTCAGATATTTCTATACCCTTCCCCAAACGTGGATGAACCAGAGCAAATGACACAAGGCTTCTCTGCTTCAGATTTGTCATCTAAAATATAAGGATAGTAGTAGATTTGTTTGTTGTTGTTGTTGTTGTTGTTGTTGTTTTAACAAGGTTACTATAGGAAAAATATGGTTCCATTCATTGTCATGAAAAAACTTTCTAATCAATACCGATGTGGGTAATTCTCTGATTTATACCTCTAAATTTTGTTGTCTCACAAGGCAACCACTAGTTACATGTAACTATTTAAATTTCATGTGATTGAAATAAAAGAGAATTAAAAACTCAGCCCCTCCATTGCCCTAGATACATTTCACTGCTGACTAGCAGCTGTCATATTGAGCAGCACAGCTATAAAATATTTCCAGTATTATAGAGTTTCAGTAGACATTCCTTTTAAAACATTAAGTAGAAATACTTTCCCTTCAAAACATTAGCATATAATGTTACGTTGAGCTACATAAAATTGTTCTTTAAGTTCAAAACAAACATCAGCAATACCTTATGGCTTAACCCCATCCCTCTTAAAGATCAGAGGAATCATTTCAAACTCTACTTTTTCAAGAAGAACTTCCCCATACCCTCCTTACCTTAAAATGAAAAAAAAAAAAAAAAGGCAACCTAAGAATTAAAATAAACCCAAACCTGGCTTATGCCTTTACATTATACACAGAACTACTACAAGCAATTTTCAAATTAGGTTTATAAATAGACCTTTCAAAACCACACAGATTTTTTTAATATAATAATAAATATGTACTGAACTTGAACATGGCTTTCTACAAACTTGTCTGCATTTTCGGTGTTTGTGCCTGGAGTTCTCTGTGTCTTGATTTACTACATATATTCAGTATGTTCTTGGCAAGCATAAACTTGGCTCTTCTGGTTTAAAAGTTATGGATGTTGTGGCCACTAGCAGGGGAAAAAAGACAATTTTTAGCAATTTAATAAGACACCTAAGACTCTAAATTTTTCATTTTGGGATCTCTATAAAACTTCATTATGCTTCATAGTAAATTACTCTCCAAATAACTTAAATATACTGCCAGAATTGGAATCCTAGTTCCTAATTCCATATTTACTTACTAAGTATTCTGCCAAATGGTTGACCCAGCTGCAGGCCAAGGGGAAAGTACTAGAATGAACTGGCACAAGTATAAGGATATTTGTTCTTTTGATTGCTGAATCCCCATCATCTAATACAGTGTCCGACATAGAATAGATGCTCAGTAAATATTAACGAATGACTGACACTCTTAATATATCTTACATTAGGTAATGAAAAAGATAATTACATATGATTATAATATTATATAAGCACTTAGGAATTGTTAATATAAAGTATAGAAACATGCACATTCATATCTGTGCATCTTAGAATGACAAAGGTGAGATCTTGATTTTATAAGAGACAACAATCTTATTTTCGAGTTGAAGCAACAAATTCCAAAACCAAGCATGACCTTTTATTTAGTGGCAGCAGATGAGTACAAATATAGCAACAATAAAACCATTTGTCAAACGAATTATAGTAAAAGTCGTCATATGTGTAGCACTGACCAAGTACTTGGTCATTTTAAATACGTCCATTTTAATCCTCAGGGCAACTTTTTAAAAAGGGAGCTTTTACCTCCCCTCATGAGACTGATAAGAAAATGGGGGACAGAGACGTAAAATGACTCCCTCAAGTTTGCCCATTAGCAGCAAAATCAGAATTCAAATCCAGGAGGTATGGTTCTAGAAACTTCATTCTTAACCACTGGCCATACCACCTGAATAGAAAATGAACGTAACACTGTTAGGGAGAGGCCTAACTTGTCTCCCAAATATGTGGCTACCTTTGTTTAAGGAACCCCGCCAAGGACACTCTTCACACATGCAAAGGCAAGCCAGCACCTGAGCTGGGTGTTGGAAGAGAAATTGCTCTTCACACCAAATAACCAGAGTTTTAGAGAAGCCCCTCCCGACTGCAGAGGCCTAGGCTCGCAGCTGGTTTGATTTTGTCTTTTTTTTTTTTTTTTACCCCCACCCCTGATCTTGAGGATCACAGGGTAGAAGGACGACATTCATTCCAGGCTTCTGACTTGGAGTCACTTTCCCTGCCTGACATCCGTGATTTGGATCTCACAGGTGTGCCTGTGCACCTGTGGGAGGAAAAAGGAATCGTCTTTTCTCAAGTATGGTTTTATTTGACTCTAAAGCTGGGCGGGACGGAACAGATGACAGCTTCTCTGAACTGAGATCTCCTTGAAAAATGAAACTAGATTCCCTTTAAAACACAGAAAATTCTCAACTTCAAAGGCTTAGAGTCAGCAGAGGATCAGACACTTTCAAGGAAAAGCCCTGGAGGTTGTTAAAAAAAAAAAAAAAAAAAAAAAGTCTTTCTTCCTGGCTGGGCAGACATCCCTGCTTAAAACAGGTCTCCTAGAAAGTAGAGGGATGACTCCATGAGGAAGAAAATTGCCAACTCATGCAAGGAATTACCATTCAGCCAAACTAAAGGATAACTTTTTTTTCTGGTTTCTTTGGATTTCCATCCTTACTTCCTCCTACAAAGTAGAGTGGCTGTTCTTCTTTTTAACCTGCCAGGGGAAAGTACATATATATTTTCTATATAAAACTGAAATTCCATGTTCAGGAGTAATCTTACCAATATTTCAAAAATGTCACTTGAACAAAAATGAATCCAATTACAAAACTAACTGAAAGCATTCCTTAACTAGAGAAACACCCCCTCCTTCCTCAGTTTCTGTGAGATTTATAGTTTGAAATTGATTGGGTTTGTTTTCCCTCTTCATGTTTTATACCTAAGACTTACTTTTCTACTTATTAAAAGTAAGTAAGGCTTACTTTTCCGCTTAATAACAATGTGTGGACAATATCCTTCACATTTTGCTCCACACACCAAAATGCTCAAAACATACTTAATAATTAAGTAGCTTCCAAAGGTATGATGGCTTTTTATCCAGATTCATGACATTAGGAGTGTTTTTATCCTCATCTCTGAGCATGAGACTGTTCCTCAGAAGATAGAGGCTGTCACAAGTGTGTGCTAGAGATAAATAAATTATTTCGCTGTATTCGATTAGGCCAGAGATACTCACAAAACATAGAGGTGACCCCAGCAGCTTTAACGCCAACAAAAATGTTTCTTATTTAAGGCTTACAAAATCCCAGTGTTGTTTGAGATGCTGTATTCCAACATGTTTTAGCATTAAATGGCCTGAACAAAGAAAAAAAAGGGGGGGGAGGAGACAACTGGGTGGCACAGGTAAGGTTCTAACTCTTGATGTCAGCTCAGGATCATGAGATCCAGCCCCATGTTGGGTCTCAGCTTAGAGCCTGTTTAGGATTCTCTTTGTTCCTCTCCCTCTGCCCCTCCCCGGGCTCATGTATGCACATTCTCTCACTAAAACAAATAAACAAACAAATGAACAAATAAAAATAAACGGCATGAACACACACCTACTTTCCATAGTTCATAGTGTCGCATACCTATCACCAAAATATCATTGTTTAATGACCAACCACAAAATCTCTGTGGCCTTGAACAAAATGTCTTTATTTCCATGTGTCTGAGTGGCCATCCACGAGGTTCTGTTGATCTTGACTGGGCTCGCTTAACTGAAGAGGGTGGCCTGGCAGTGGACTGATTCAGGTTTTTTGGTCTTGGTTGGGAAGGCATGGGTAACTCAAACCACTCCGCATATTACTCATCCTCCTTCAGGCTGACCCAGACATAGTCTCATGATCAAAACATAAGAGTGAGCAGGCAAACCCAATTACACAACAGTTATTCAAGCCTCTGCTGGTGCCACATCAGCTCAAATCCCTTTTGCCAAAGAAAGTCACTTGGCCAAGCACAGAGCCAAAGGGGCAGACCTGTCCAAAGTGAGAAACTACCACAAAATTACATGGTCCAGTCCCATGTCTAAGAAGGGGTGATGGATTGGACTCAGCTTGAAAATCTACTACATCCATCATCTGGAGGGAAAGGAGTAAGATTCTAGCTCTAATCACTACTGAAACTAAAGAATCTCTGGAAAAGGTCAAAGACTCTGAGTACTAGACTGTAGACTAAACTAAAAATAATCAATATCATGTAAACTGTAGTTTGTAGTTTGGTTTGAATCCTTTTGAAAGTGTTAAGATACCAAAGAATATTGGAGAAGATGTTTGAGGCAAAATGGGCAGAGTATATAAGGATCAGAAAGAACAATACCCATGAATGGGAATAGCACAGAAAATCAGTTTCCGTCAAAAATATTCTTATTTAAATAGGTTTTATACTGGCAAAACCTCATTGAAAACAAACACCCTTCTGGCCCCTTGGTGTTTTTTGGGTACTCTAGGAAGGTCTCCACCTAAGGTCTTGTGTACCCTCGAACACCTCAGTTTCCAACACACTTTCTTTCCCTCACGTTCACATACTCTCTCATTTAAGTGAGACCTCTGCTTGAATACGACCTCCCTAGAGAGGCCTTCTCTGAGGACTGTACCCAAAGGAGACTTCTCTGCCCAGTTCAAATGAATCCCTCATGCAGCTCATCTTACCTTGGAGCTGTTTGCCCCACTTTACTCTGTTGCTTATAGTGTGTATCCTTCTGTCGCCCCAACTCATTCCATTTAGTGCAAGATCTCTGAGAGCAGAAATGATGTCCAATTACTTCTCGCTACTTCCAAGCGTTTGAAACAATCCTCGCTTGCTATCAGTGTTCCCCCCAACTTTTCATAATGAATTGACTGACTGGCTAACTGCATAAACGAATGTTATCAACTAATGGAAATGGAAAATGACCTCTCTACCCCACTATCTCTCAGATGGTCATGCTGCTGTTGGAGATCTAACTTCACTTCCTTTTTTTTCTCTGAAAAATAATCAACTTTCTACTTTTCCTCAATTACCCTAGACTCTTCAGAATTATTTTGTAATTGTTTCTTCTTTCCATTCACAAGTCATAATAGTTATCTCCTGGTCCCGGAAGTTAAACTTAAATACCATTACTTAACTCTATGTATCTGTGGTGTACAATTGTGTTGGTGAGATGACTGTAACAAAATGTGGCAATATCGAATTGTGGGCAATGGACACGCGGTAAAAATAATTGCTTGCCAAATGAGTTGTTATAGCGCAAGAATGTAACTACATTGTATATAGCATGTTTTATTTTTTAGACATTCAAATAGGCAGAATGCAAGATAATGATGCTGTGTTTTACTCTAAAGGCACAAAGTGTATTTTTTATAAAATTGCCATGTTTGTGTGGAAAAAATTTATATTCCAAGATAAATTACATTTGGTAATTTATAATTATATTATAACTATAAATATATTTTACATGATTCATAATTTATAATTAATATATAAGTATATATTATATATAAATTATAAATAATTTCTATTTCATACATAAATTTATATATGATTTATATATAATGTATAATTGTATTATAAATAAAAATTATAATATAATCTATAACTTATAATATAATAGATCTAGGTCTATTTAGCCATCTTGGAAATTTATGATATTAGTATATTAAAAGGATCTGAGAAGTTTTTCACTAAAGGAGCCACTTTACCAAACCCAGAAGTTTCCCAACTAATTTGACCTCAAAACTCTTCATCAATTCATTTGCTTGCTTTATTCATCGCTCCCTTATGTGTTTGTATTTTACACAGCATTTTACATTCATTGGAATATATTTTGGGAAAACTGTTCTAACCATATGTGCCATTACTTGCTTAAAACACTAAAGCTTTGTTTAAATTCAAGATGATTGTCTCAAAAGACAAGTCCTCATCATCCATTCCTCTTTAGGGTATTCACAGAATATTAGACACTGGAGTGAGCAACAGGGTTGAATGCTAGAGTCAGCCTTGAAGTCATCCTCAGAGGCAAGAGCCAAGGTTGGGGCAGCTAATGGAGTGCAGAGAGTAAGTGCAGGTGAGAGGTTAAACAGGTGAGTAGTTGGTCCTTGTAGGTCAACTCTCCACCTTTCTCTGTTCTGTCCCGTTCTGTTCTGTCCTGAGAGGAGGATCTATAAACTTCATCAAAGGGCCTCCTTATCTTCCAGCTTCTGACTGGATTCCCCAATGGGAGACACTGATAGGACATGGGAGGTAACAATTGGAGTTTGGAGGAGAGTAAAGTTTTGATAGAATAGATCATTGCCAGTGACTTTGCTAGCAGTCCTTTCAGACCCCCTGCCTCCTGCCCCCAAGATCCAATGACCACTTCTTCTCTTTTCCCCTTCACCTAGGACTTGCAATGGCTCCAGGTTTTCCAACCCCTGGTGTTCACTATCTCTCCTCAGCTTACCTAACACTGACTGTACCATGGACAAGTTTTGTTTTGTTTTGTTTTGTTTTGTCAAACCTTCCTCAGTCCTTACACCGTGTGGACCTTCTCCTTCCTGCTGCGATTGAAATAATCGACTAGCATAAGATCCCACAGCTAAATGGCTCAGGAACTAGAATTTAAGCCTGAGTCTGTCTGATCTAACCTCTGTTCTTTTAATCACTACTCAAAATTTCATCCAGGCTGAGGATATTGGTGTATTGGTCAATTCTGAGTTTTCATATTGTAATTTAATAATGTTAACAACCACAGATAGTTACAACAATGAATTTATTGAGTGCTTACTGAGTACCATAGTTCTAAGTCTTTTATAAATATTAACTGCTTTAAACTTCACCGTGAGCTTATGAAGGAGATGCTATTGCTGATTCTCTTTTGTGAGTGAAGGAAATAAAGCCAGGTTGAATTACTGCTCAATGTCATACCACCAGTGAAAGGGATATGAACCCAGGCAGTCTGAACCAAGAGACTGAATTTCCTAACCACTGCTGTATACTGCCCTTAACACAATATAACCGTAACAATGTCAGATTATTAGTATGAACATTTTGCACTGTGATACCCACTTCCTTCTTTCTCCAAGGTCCACAGTGTGCTTCAAGTAATCAACATTTTTAATCAATGCTATGTAACTTTCACTATGAGAAACAAATAAAGAACAGACTGTAGTTTCCCTAGTCCATTAGGAAGTACAAACCACTTGAGAAGAAATGATGAATATACAGAAAAGTTGGAGCACAAGAGAAAATATATCCATTTTATTTTAAAATGTTATAAAATGCTTTGAACAGAATTTTAGCTCTGATCCTAGGTAAAGATGTCAAAAAGTACTCATTACCAAATGACATTTAGGCACTTGAATATTTTTGCCATCTGTCATCTTGCTTCCTATCACCTGTATAAATGGCATTTATCTCTGTTGACATCCTGATTATAATGTTATCACTGCTTTTCAGTTATTTCTACTAATCCATGACAGGTTACTTTATTCACATGCCATTCGTTTGACATTTATTTGCTTTCCTTAATTTGTGTTTAAATATGAATTTCTAAAATTTGCCTTGATTATATGTTGCTGCTTAGCTGATATCATTCATTACCTTTGAGAGTAGTCGCAATAGAAAGGAGCTAGTGATATTCATTCACCCTTTTAATAGTTTTTAATGGAAATTTAAACAATAGATAAAGTCCTGGGAAGTGGTTTTCAGATTTAAAGCTTGATGGCATCAGAATCAGTAGCTAAACTTCTTCTGTCCAAATGCACATAGATCATGATCATATCTTGACTTCTGGAATTCTGACATGTGGAAGAAGTAAGGGACTAAGTGTATCTTTTGACAAAAGCATTCCTACAGGATCCTTTTTATAGCAAGGGAATAATCTGGCTATACAAAGAATAAAGGAGAAGGGAGAGTGAAGAATGATGGGAGCAAGACTGAACTTGAAAATGGAATTTCTGTTGGGAGAAAAGGATACCACGCTTCAATCTAGATACCATCTGATACCACACAGGTGTCCCCTTGAATAGGTTCAATGAATTGCCATAAAGAACAAATAAGCAAATGTACTGAGCAATATATCTGACACAGGGCACATGCCCTAGGAATCTAATTATTATCACTATAAAAATTCTGCAATAGCAATGTAAATCCTAGAAAATATCATAAAAATGTGAGTTTGAACCATATGAAACTGCCATTCTTTAAGTGAAAAATGACCAAATATAGGCAGTTTCATGAAGCTCCACCTAGTATTATTTGATTCAATCAACAAGTAGATTGCTATCACCGTAATTATTGGTGTCCAGGCTAAGGACAATAATTATAAGAATAAGAAACCTCTCTCAGTAATGAGAAGTAATGAATTCTTTCCTGGATATTTGATCCCCTTGCTATAACACTCAGCCTTACAAAAATCAAAAAACCCATAGTTGGCAGGAGTAAAGAGAAAATGTTACCGGCGTTCATTGCTGTAGGAAATGTCACTTTTTTGGAAAGCAACCTAGCAACACGTATTAATTTTTTTTAATGTAAATATACTTCACCCTAGAAATCTATTCATAGAAATAAAAGTACCAGTATGTAAGTATATATATACAAGGAAGTTTGTTGATAGTGACCATAAAATCTGGAAACAAAGTACATACTCTTTTTTTTTTAAGATTCTTATTTTTTTAAAGATTTTATTTATTTGAGAGAGGGAGAACACAAGCAAATGGAGGGGCAGAGGGAAAAGCAGACTGTCTGCTCTGGGGAGCCTGATGCAGGGCTGGATCCCTGGACCCCAGGATCATGACCTGAGCAGAAGGCAGACACTGAACAGACAGAGCCCCCCAGGTGCCCCAAAATACATACACTTTACTAGGGAACACATCAATAAATTATGGTGTATTCATGCCAGAGAATATTTTGTACATCCATTAAAAGCAAAGAATTAGAAATATACATGTAAAATTGAAGGAATTTCTGAAAAAAATAAGAAAGGTAAAATATAATAATAAGTGTGTTGTATGATGGCTTTTTGTAAAGTAATAATCTGAAATGCATGTGTACATTTCATGTTCTTATCAGAGCCTGGAGAAAAATGTACAAGGAGACATTCAGGAGAGTTATATGATGGAAGAATAATGTGGTAAAAGGAGAAGTAAAGGAAAAGGGTAAACCCAGTAATTCAAGAGAGAAAAATTTTTTTTAATGTTTCAAGCTTTTACTTAAATTCAGTTAGTTAACATCTAGTATATTATTAGTTTCAGGAGAAAATGCTTACAGATTGCACCAAAATTTTGCAGAATGCGGGTGCCTGGGTGGCTCTGTTGGTTGGGCATCTGCCTTTGGCTCAGGTCATGATCCCAGGATCCTGGGATAGAGCCCTTCATTGGGCTCCCTGCTCAGTGGGGAGCCTGCTTCTCCCTCTCCCTCTGCCTGCTGCCTCCCTTGTTGTACGCCCCCAGATAAATATTTTAAAAAGAACTTAGCAGAATGTATACATGACCCCAATTAAATACTTGTATAAAATTAGATGTAAAGTCATTTTTTTAAGTTTAAAAATATAAAATTTAAGTTCTAAAAGTATATCATCGCTGATGAGCTGAAGTCTGTTAAGATTCATATTCTCGGGGCGCCTGGGTGGCTCAGGGTTAAAGCCTCTGCCTTCGGCTCAGGTCATGATCTCAAGGTCCTGGAATCAAGTCCTGCATCAGGCTCTCTGCTCAGCAGGGAGCCTGCATCTCCCTCTCTCTCTGCCTACCTTTCTGCCTACTTGTGATCTCTCTCTCTCTGTCAAATAAATAAATAAAATCTTTTAAAAAAAAGATTCATACTCCTCATATTAGAGGATAATCCCATTTCTCCAATGTTGAATTATTGTCCATTCTAGTGATAGAAGAGAAGTATTTTGAAAATAATTTATATCCATTCATAATCCATTATAATGTCATAATGCAATATGAATGCCCACTCTAGTGGTTTTGTCCATTCTTGTAGTTGTACAAAAGAATTATCATGAAAAAAACTTATACCTATTCATAGTCAGCCACAGTCTTGATTAAACACATCAATCATACTGGGTTTTGATAAACAAATAGTTTTCCCCAAAACTAGCCTCTAAAGACTCTGTTGAATGTTGGAGAAAATAAACTCACATAGAAGGTATGATAGTCATTGCATTTCTTCCAAATTAGTCACCCTGTATTTTGTCTCCTCGATGATTTCTGTTTTTAAAAATAGATTCAACTTTGTCTGAAAATGTGGACTTTAATAAACTTTATATTAGGAAAGAAGATCCTAGCTTATAATACAGTCGTCAAGGTGAAATTTATCGATAGGAAAAATCTGAGGTTTTGCCAATGATCAGAGAAACAGCTTTCCCAGACAAATGTGGCATATGTAATGTGTATTTAAGGGAAAAAAAAAACCAACAACAAGAAACAAACAAACAAACAAAAACCTACCAGAGGTAATTAGCAGAATCTTTTGATAACGTGCTTGGCTGAGGATTTCCTTACATTGTAAAATTTTAGCATAATTGCAAAACTCACACCTCTGCCAGCACATAATAAGTGTTATTATAACATATAATAGATCCCTAAAATGCCATATTCACATGTGTAGTATTTTACTCAGAAGCCTGTCATATTTACAATCGTGCTTTTTCCAAGGGAATGTGAGGAAACAGGCAAGTCTTCTCTCAAACGAGTTGCATTAGTTGGTGCATGGTTATGTGTGCATGTGTTTCAGAGATCTCTGGTTGTTCAAGTTATACTCATTTTGATGCAATAGTTCATCTAATTAATAGCTGGTTTCTATAATTATAAGTAGTTTCTGCCCCAAAAGAAAAAGCTGTTAAATGGCTTTCAGTTGTGAACTAATGTGTTAACAATTTACGACAGGCCACATGTAACAATAAACAAAATGACTTCTGCTTGGGTTTTCTCATCACGTATTAAGAATGGTTGTTGAGGGACAGTTCTCCATGCAGCTATCACATGGTCGTGTGTCTTGTAAAGCAAGGCGCCCACTGCCCTTTGTTCTGCTCCGCTATCCATGAACATTTGTTTAGTGAGGACAGAGATGGTATCTCCTAATGAACACATAATAAACCTGCTTAAATCCAGTGTAATGAAGATAGCATATTACTCAAGAACATAGGGAAGCATGCTTTCTGTCCATTACAACAGATGAAGTATCCCTAAACAAAAGGCTCCTCTCCTGAAATGCCACCCTCTGCATGTAGGTATCATGTGCTTCCTCAGTGGAAATGGGGCTTGAGAGACCAATACAAAAAATACTCATGCTCTGGATTGCCTGGGTGGTGCAGTGGGTTAAGTGATGGACTCTTGCTTCTGGCTCAGGTTGCCATCTCAGGGTTGTGAGATTGTGCTAGCTTGACTCGGGAGTCTACTTGAGATTCTCTCTCTTTCTCTCTCTCTCTCTCTCCCTCTCTCTCTGTCTCTCCCTTTGCTGCTGTCCTTGCTTTCTCTTTCTTTCTCTCTCTAACATAAAGAAATAAATCTTAAAAAAGACAATATTCATGCTTTAACTTGTTGTTGAGGAATTACCTGTCTTCCACACAATCACAAAACTGTGGAAGCCTAACGAGTTTGCTTGCAGGTAGGGTAAAATCCCAGGCACTTCAGTTATTGATGTGGACATTGTTTTCCAGACTATTAAAAAAAAAAAAAAAAAGGCCAATATCATTCAGCTCTATCAGTGTATGTCTGGTAAATTTAAGAGTCTATGCCCGGCAACCTCACTGATACTGATGGTACATATTCTCACATTCTCTAATCCAGGGCTTTCCAAATTTTAGACATTTATGCTTTGACCAGTATCATAAATTGCCAAAAATATTTACGTGCCTAATTTTTTTAAAATAAGTTCACAAAACAAACAGGCAATCCATGGATTGGGAGAAGATATTTGCAAATGACACTACAGACCAAGGTCTGATATCTAAGATCTAAAAAGAACTCCGCAGGGGCGCCTGGGTGGCTCAGTCATTAAGCATCTGCCTTCAGCTCAGGTCATGATCCTAGGGTCCTGGGATCGAGCCCCGCATCAGGCTCCCTGCTCTGTAGGAAGCCTGCTTCTTCCGCTACCATTCCCTCTGCTTGTGTTCCCTCTCTCACTGTGTTTCTCTCTGTCAAATAAATAAAATTAAAAAAAAAAAGAACTCTGCAAACTCAACACTCAAAAAACAGATAATCATGTCAAAAAATGGCAGAAGACATGAACAGACACTTCTCCAAAGAAGACATACAAATGGCTAACAGACACATGAAAAAATGTTCATCATCATTAACCATCAGGGAGATTCAAATCAAAACGACACTGAGATACCAGCTTACACCAGTTAGAATGACCAAAATCAACAAGACAGTAAACAAGAAATGTTGGAGAGGATGTGGAGAAGGGAGAATCCTCTTCCACTGTTGGTGGGAATGCAAGTTGGTGCAGCCACTTTGGAAAAACAGTGTGGAGATTCCTCAAGAAATTAAAAATAGAGCTACCCTATGACCTGCAATTGCACTCCTGGGTATTTACCCCAAAGATGCAGATGAAGTACAAAGAAGGGCCACATGTACCCCAATGTCCATAGCAACAATGGCCACAGTCGCCAAACTGTGGAAAGATCCAAGATGCCCTTCAAAAGATGAATAGATAAAGAAGATATGGTCCATATATACCATGGAATATTAAGCCTCCATCAGAAAGGATGAATACCCAACTTTTGAATCAACATGGATGGGGCTGGAAGAGATTATGCTGAGTGAAATAAGCCAAGCAGAGAGAGTCAATTATCATATGGTCTCACTTACATGAAGAGCATAAGGAAAAACGTGGAGGAGGACATTGTGAGAAGGAAAGAAAGGGTGAATTGGGGGAAATCGAAGAGGGAGGTGAACCATGAGAGACTATAGACTCTGAGCAACAAACTGAAGGTTTGTTGAAGGGAGATGGGAGGTTGGGCGAGCCTGGTGGTGGGTATTGAGGAGGGTACCTATTGCATGGAGCACTGGATGTGGTGCATGAACAATGAATCTTTGAACACTGAAAAAATAAAAGTAATTAGAAAAATAAATAAATAAAAAATAAAATAAGTTCATATTTTTAAATTAAAATATATTTATTTTAAAACACTGTATTGAAAGGAAACATCATTACTAAGTTTAAAAGCCGGTATCAGTTAGCATACATAGACCTGAGTGTGTTAGGTGTAACACCAGGCAGCTGGGAGTGGGACACCTCAGAGAAACACAGAATATCTCCACTCCCCCAGGCAACTTCTCAAACTGAAGAGCCCCTTCTGGGGTAAGGAAAGCAAAGTTGCCTCCTTTCCAAATGCTGATTTGAAGGTAGTAACAACAGGCAGTTTTGCCCAAGGCAGCCTCCTGCAAAACAAAGTTAACCTCTTAGAGAAGGAGGGACTTTGATCATTTCTATACCCCAGTGATGAGCACCAGGAAGTAGGAACTGAATGAGTACAAATTTAATAGATGAACAAGTCAAATGAAACCAACAAATCATCAAAATTATGTGCAAGACGAGCAGGAGGGAAAATGACGGGGCTCTTGTTCTTCTTGATGAATGGGACTGTTGGCGCCAAACAGGCTGAATGAGATGACGCTGTGGTGTGACGTGGTGGGGGCGGGGCAGGGGGTAGGGGGGCAGACAGGAATAGCAGGTGCAGCTAGGAGAGGTGCAGTGCCTGCCAGTGGTGAGCTGCTTCTCCTTCGACTCCCGCATCCCTCTCCAGGAGCAGACACACCATTTCACACCATTTCTGTCTCTCAGAAAATCATTTCACTCTTGGCCTCTTGTGACATTGCCTTTGCTTGGTTTTCCTACTCTCCTGTCGTCTTTTATATCCCTTCAGGCTGGGCTTCTTTTCCTTTCATGATCTAAACGCTAGCAAACCAGAGACCCTCAATTCCCATTACATATTCCTCTATCTAACCTTCCCTCTTGGAGAGCTCATCCGTTTCCTTGACATCCACACCTGTGCTGAAAAGAAGGCCCAAGCTTCCTGCAGACATGTCCATCTACTTCCTGGGTATTCTCTACGGATTCTTTTGAAAACCTCTCAAAGCCAGCGTGTACATAATTGACTTTTCTTATCTCCAACCCATCCACCCCCCTAAATTACTCCTGCTTCCCTATTTCTACAAAATGATAACATGATACTCCAGGTACCAGATTCAACACCATTCTTGATAAAGTCATCTCATTTGTTCCCAGTGACTACTGAGTTGTAGCCAATCTAACTTTATTCTGTTCTCTCATCTATCCATTGCTTCCTCACAACTGATACTCCTCTAGACCCTCACTGTCTGATACCACAGCCACATGTGACCGCTGAACACTGAAAATGTGGTGATTAGGCCGAGGAACTGAATTTTTAATTTTATTTCATTATAACTAATTTAAATATAAACAAAAATGGAAAATATTTCATTAATTTTATAACTATTTATTAAGTGATAATATTGTAGATTTCTGTGTTAAAACACATTTTTAAGACATTTTTTTCTGTTTCTTTTTACTTTTTTTTAATGTGGCCAGGAGAAAATTTAAAATTGTACGTGTGGTTTATGTTAGATTTCTATCAGGCAGCATTGGCTTAGACCATAGCAAGCGTGAGCAGCGTGGGGGTTCACCGATTCTGAAGACCTAATGTGTGCCAGACTGAGTGACAGATATTCTTTAATTTGGATTACATAAATTCAAAACATTTCTAACAAATAAGTCATAACGTGCCCCAATTTTACAATGAAAAGCCAAACAGGACAAGGAGAACGAGTGTGTCACACAAGGTCACAAGGATAGTAAGCGTAGAGAAAGAATTCAAATTCAGATCTGCTAACATGGATTCGGTGCATTTCTGCTTGGCCCCACTGTGTGTAACTGAAAGAGCATTGGTAAGGATTGTATAAGCTCTAGGGGAGATCGTCACCAAAAACTGTTTCCTGGAGTCCCACCGTCGTGCAATGTGAAGGTCGCACCAGCCAGCAGCAGCTGCGTTGGCATCTATGTTCCCAATACATCCCATGACACTCTCCATCCTTGTGCTGCTCCCATACCTATGTGATCTGACCCAGCTGTACAAAGCCGGAGCTGTCTACCCCCTGGGCTGGTAGACAAGTGACAAGTGACTGAAGTGACTCAAGACTGGATCACAGAGGCATACCCGGAGTTCTGGCCAAGTCTGCCTTTGCTGACCGCTCCCCAGTGCAGTCAGGCACAGCAGTTTTCCAGCTCCATCCATCTTCCACTTTGGCGGAAACAGATCATGGGGGCTGATGGCATTCTCCTGACATAGGGCCCACTACCTTTGTGCTTTCAGCTAAGAATCACCTCAAGTGTTATGACCCCCTGCAAGGAGAATGGAGTCTGTTTGCACTTGGCACACATAAGCCAAGGCCAGTTTGACAGGTAGATAACCCTCTACATAATGTGTTTCTAGAGCTTTACACAAGGACTGCCTTTTGGAAGCAACTCCTGGTCAGGTTCTCATAAGTTATGCTAAATTGTTCCTGGTAATCATTTTCAGGCTAATGCTTTAACACGATGGCTGTGAAAGTAAAGTCTCGTAGAAATGTGACATTGGATAGTCCATTGTGATAATAAATAACAAAAGAAATATATTGATTTTCATTTTCATTTCAGTTTCATTTCTCATGACCACTTACCAAGGGCTTTATACTATGCATTTCCTTTGATCTGCACAATTATCCTATATTATGCATATGATTATCACCCAGGTTTTTTTTTTTAAGATTTTATTTATATATTTGACAGTGAGAGAGAGATCACAAGTAGGTAGAGAAGCAGGTAAAGGGAGAGGGGGAAGCAGGCTCCCTGCTGAGCAAAGAGCCTGATTCGGGCCTGGATCCCAGGACCCTGAGATCATGACCTGTGCTGAAGGCAGAGGCTTAACCCACAAGCCACCCAGGCACCCTATCACCCGGTTTTAAAGAGGAAAAAACTTATGTCATTAAGCAATTTTCTCAAAGTCATACTTTTCAAATGGCATAGCCAAAACACAAACCATCAGAATTACAATAGCCTTTTATATATTATAATAAAACTAGTAGACATATTATTCTCATAGATCATCTGAAAACATTGGCAAATATTTTGCAAACGCAGATTCATTTTTTGTTTGCTGCTTTGCCAGTTAATCATTTTGGTTTTGATGTCTTTTTTTCCTAATTCAAGGAAAAAATACCTATTTTTCAATGTACTCATTTACTTGTCAGTACTTTAACATTTAGTGAGGACTTTTTCTTTGTAGGATACTCTGCAGAAAAAAATTAGAAAGAAGAGTGAAAACACTGTCTCATGTTCCAATTCTCTCCTTTCAGAGAATTCCAGTCTAACTGTACAGCGGAAATAAACCTGTATCTATATGACTATAGGACACATACCTGAAAACTCTCTATCTCAAAGTTCCATCACCTTAAATATAATCTCAGTGCTAATGACTCCAAATGCATACATCCAGCACTGACCCTTTTCTAGAAGACCAGACTGATCTACTCAAGCACCTGCCTGCTCTCTGTGCTTGCACACCCAAAAACTATTGCAAACTGAATGTGGTCAAAACAGAACTCCACATACCATGCATTACTTTCCATGCACACCCACTCTGCAACATTGTGGCTTTTCTAGCCTCCACAGTCTCCAGAAAGACGCATGCCCTCACCTCATTTCCTTTACCAAAATCACGGAAGCATCATTGAATGCTCTTTATTTCTTACCCCTCGTGACCAAATCTATCAGCAATTCCTGCTTGCTCCACCTGAAGACTTCATCCCTGACTGATCTGCTCCCCGGCGACCATCCTAACATCCTCCTCCCAACTACCATCATCTCTTGTCTAAACAGCTGAACTAGACTTCTAACTCTTCTAGCTTTCATTCACATGGACCTTTAAAATGGAGGTCAAATTTACCTTCAGTAGACATGAGCAGATTTCAGTGTACAATTTGAAGGCTTCCCATAAATGTTTACACTCCTCTTAATCAAGATATCAACTACTGTTATTAAACCCTTCATGATTTCTTCTAGTCCATCTCCAGCCCCCTCAGTAGACATCCACTATTCTGATAATTCTCAATATAGATTCCTTTGCTAGTTCTTTTTTTTTTTAATTTTTTTAAAGATTTTTATTTATTTATTCAACAGAGAGAGAGAGAGAGATCACAAGCAGGCAGAGAGGCAGGCGGGGGGGCGAGGGGGGAAGCAGGCTCCCTGCCGAGCAGAAAGCCTGATGTGGGGCTCGATCCCAGGACCCCGAGATCATAACCTGAGCCGAAGGCAGAGGCTTTAACCCACTGAGCCACTCAGGTGCCCCTCTTTGCTAGTTCTTGAGTGTATATATAACATACAGCATATACTCTTTTATGTCAATGTACAGATTTCTTTCACTTGATATAATGTTTATGGCAATCATTCATGTTTTACATGCATTGAAAGCTGATTCCTTCTTATTGTTCAGTAGAATTCCGTTGTGTAAATAAACAGCAATTTGTATATTCATTCTATCATTAATGAGCATTAGGTTGTTTCCAGTTTTATGCTATTTTGCCTAAAGCTACAGTGAAATTCTGGTTAAAAGTCTAAGTATAGGTATATGATATTTATTTCTTTTGGGTAAATATCTAGGACTAGAAATGCTAGATCATCTGGTGAGCATGTATTTAACTCTATAAGCAACTGCCAAACTTTTTTCTAAAGTGGCCATACCTCACCAACAATTTGTGAGGATTCCGGTTGCTCTGCATCCTCTACAAAAACTTAATGTTGCTAGTCTTTAATTTGAGCCCTTCCAAAGGCTGAAGAGGTGGCAAATAGAATGGTTTTTCATTGTGACACACACACACACACACACACACACACACACACACACACCCTATTGGTTTTACCTAGAAAATCTTAGCTAATACACCTTTCCGGAGTTAGAAACCCCTCACAGTCCACATTAGCTAATCACATGACTTGTTTTATTAGTTTATTGCCTTTTCTTCATAGCACCTCTTAGAGTCAGAAGCTACCTTATGCTTTATGTTTTTGCTTATTTATTACCTGTTACTCCCAACACACATTATAATAGATTCTTTATGAAAGAAAAGATTTTTTCAATTACGTTATCCACTGTGCCAACAACATTACCACGTATATACACTTGTTCAGTAAATTATAAACAGTATGAACTAATGAAAGAAAAAGTGGCTGGTAATATTCATTATGAAAGGAAAACCAAACAAGTATAACGGAGGTTTTATTCCTAAAACAATTATCCAAGTCACAACAAAACATCACCTTCTGCAGAAGCCTCTTTAAGCATCCTTGTCCGGTTTTTCCTCCTGTATCGGTACGTAGCAAACAAGGTCCTGAAATTGACTGGAGTTGTTGTTACTTAGTATCATGTCTCAATACTAATTTGGCAGCCAGGAATAGCCACTCTATCTCAGTTAGGTAAAGAATTCAACTTAGATCAGAGTGACATCATTGTGTCGACTGGATCTCTGAAAAAGGCTAATATTTCTTTACTCATCAATTCTCAAAACTTCCCTTCTTTAAGGGAACTATTACAGAGATTAGATCAAAGACAACTTCACAGTGCTTGACTTCAGATGTGACACAAGTAAGAGAAATCAAATGTCAAAACTCAAAAACAAATGTAAAAAGTTTGATCTTCCGATACATGGAAGCATCTTGTTCTAGCTTCATAAATAAAACGAGGAGCACTGAGTTTATATTCTAATCAACAATTACGTCTTTAAACTGCAAGGAAGTTCTTTGTTGCATCGATGTAAAGATTACTTCTCCGTAATGTTCATCTGTTGGTGCTGGCTCTGCTAACAGGAACAGCACAGATGGTATCTCTTCATGTACATTATCACTTCTCAGTTATATGAAGCCAACAAACCTCCCTCCTCTTGGTCTACCACTCCCCCCACCATACCTTTGCCAAGATCCTTCAAGAGATCCAAAGAGTACATGAAGTCTAAACTCCTCACCTTCCCAGCTGCTTTCTAGCTCGATGTTTTAAATGTGATGACTGGCACTTGAAATGGGACCCTATGAAATCTGACCGCAAAACAGAACATATTTACTCCAACTGATGACTGAAACTATGACCACCCTTATTCAGAGAGAAAGGAAGATTTCCTTTACATTAAACATAAGGAAGTATCAAGAGCCGCATAAGTGGTTTATTTAACTCATGATCTCTCATCAGGCCCTACAAGCTGACTTGTTTTCTTTGTTTGTTTGTTTTTATAACCTTCAGAAAGCAAGTATTCCCAAACAGGATGCAAACAATCCAAGAAAACCATCTCTGTGATCGCACTGGTGGCCGGATGTCTAAGGATGCTTATTTAAAGTGGAGAATATACATAAAGCAGCCAGGGATCCAAAGCTGACTAACTGCGTGGAGGGGGAAAATGTAGCTACTCCTTAAAGGTCTTTTAATATGTATTTATTTTACTATTTTTTTAATAGGGACTTGGGGGACAAATCAATGTTTCCATCAGAGAGAAAGTGCCTTTTAAGTGCATAGCATTTTTCAGGAGCTCCTTCCAAAACCGGCACAGATGACGTTACCAGAAGAGGGATTGTATAACTAACAGGGATCATTATCTGTTGTTGGGATTTCTTTTCAGTGAACAAGCAATTAGTCTGTCAAAGATGGAACGGAGTTCCTAAAACGAATGTCTAAAAGATGCCTACAACTCTTCTCCATGTTCCTGACAAAAAGAAAGATTGGTTCTATGCCGAAGTGAGATTTTGACTGCTTTTTTCCCATGAGAAAAAAGTACTCGTCTTTAGAAAGTTTTTCATATCTGCCTGATTTGTCTCCAGTCTCGTTTCGCATATTTTAAAGCAATTCTATGCACACTTATTTCTCCTGTTATCCGTATGTTTTCTTGCAGGATTGCAATGGTTTTACCATTATTCATCTTTGTTCAAACATACGACAGGCAAGAAGCACTGATGAGCAGTGAAATAAATATTATATAAGAGGATATGACATATTCTACGACAGGTTCTGGCCGCTCTCACCATTAATTTTAAGATCAGCTGCATTAAAGTGATTAAATTTGCCCCTGAACCTGTGAGGAACGATTGAAAGGAGATACATGTAAAAAGAGCAACTGTTCTGCCTCCAGTTAGCAGCAAAGGTTGTCTGCACTAAATTGAATCTAACTTTGGATAAAACTAATCAGATTTTTTTTTCAGATTAGCAGTTCATTGGGTAAACAGACAAAAGGTTACCTTTAAGATAAATGTTCTTAATATCAAATCCAGAACATGGGAAACCCGATCTGTTGCCCTCATCCCCACTAAAAGCATCACAAATCACCTATGGATTTTTTTTTTTTAAAAGAAAAATGAGGAGTTACAAGTTTATTACCTCAGAACTAAAATTTTAAATGAGTTTTGGGAAACACTTTGGATTAATTTTTCACAATAATGATGTATTTATTGAAAAATGGTCTTCTAATGTTATAAATAAATTCAGCAAGTATTCATTTGTCTGACACAATAAAATTCTAAAAAAAATAAGGCTGTTTGCTTAACCTTTTGACTAAAAATATAAAACTCCTATTGGCCAATTCACAGGGCTTTATTTCTCCTTTGAAAGTCTTAAAATCAAATTTTATTTTTAAATTTAAATTTGTTTTTGTCGATTTTATCTTTCCTAATTGTTTCTTCTCTCTGACCTGGTAAACACAAAACTAATTTGATACTTATCCTTTCATATGTGTTTATATTATACATGTGTACACACATACATCGATAAATACACACTGTATTGTTTGGCCTGTTTTTAAAATTGTATGTAAGAGGGGCGCCTGGGTGGCTCAGTCATTTAAGCGTCTAGTCATGATCTCTGCAACCTGAGATCCAGCCCTACATAAGGCTCCCTGCTCAGCAGGGAATCTACTTCTCTCTCTCCTTCTGCCCCTCCCCCTGCTTGTGCATGCTCTTTCTCTCTCTCTCTTTCTCTCAAATAAATAAATAATATCTTTTTTTAAAAACTGTATATAAGAGGCCACATATTACAGATACCTCCTTTTCCACTATAACAGAATGCCAAAGAATGAATGGCTTATAAAATTTATTTTATTTTTTAGATGTGACATAATATAACATTTGTATCTCCACTGTCAATATTTTAATGAATGTAACATTTTGCCAAATAGAATTTTATTTCTTACAGTTCTAGAGAGTGTGAAGTCCAAAATCCAGGGTTAGCGTTTGATGAGCCCAAGGGTCCACTTCCTAATTTGGTCATCTTCTTTCTATGTCCTCACAAGAAGGAAGGGACCAGAGAGCAATCTAGGGTCCCTTTTACAAGGGCACTAATCTCATTCATGAGGGCTCCACCCTCATGAGCTAATCATCTCCCAAAGGACTCAATTCCTAATATCGCATTGGAGATTAAGATCTGAACATATGAATTTTGAGGGAGAGACACAAACATTCAGCCTATAATTAATACCCTTCTACAATTCACTTGTTTAACTTTGTATTATACTTTTGAAACTTCAAAATTCACTGTAAGCATTTTAAGTGCTGCATAAATTCTAACTTGAAAGATAAATTTTTATCTGTTCTGACATTGATGAATATTTCAGGTTTTTTTCCCCAAAATTTCCCCTTCTACAAAAACATGTTCCAATAATATCCCTATATATGTAGCTTGATTTACATGTGATATGCAAGATTTTCTCAAAGTCTCTGAATATCTAAGGATGCTAAGATGTTTTCAGGGAGTCCATAAGATAAAGGCCTTGATACAATTGTATATAAACATTACTTGGCTTCTCACTTTCACGCTTTTAGGAGTGTACAACTGAGTTTTCCAGAGACTATTGGCATTATCCTGATGGCTAATAGAACACGTGTTTGTGTTTTCTTGTGTTTTTAAAATCTCTTAATTTTGATTTCTACTATGATAAATAACACTACAGAAAACTTACATTAGGAAAAAGAAGGGCAAAATGGAAGGGGCAGGGGGCAGGGGAGACGAACCATGAGAGACTATGGACACAGGGAAACAAACTGAGGGTTGGGGGGTAGGGGGATGGGTTAGCCCAGTGATGGGTATTAAGGAGGGCATGTATTGCGTGGAGCACTGGGTGTTATATGCGAACAATGAATCATGGAACACTACATTAAAAATTAATGATGTAATGTATGGTGACTAACATAACAAATTAAAAAAACTTACATAAACCAAAGGTTTTTGGTAGACTCAATACTTTTCAAGAGTTTAAAGTAGACCTGGGACCAAAATTTTTGAGAACTACTGAGAGAAGCTATGTATACTCAGAAATATCCTTGAAGTAAAAGGTTTATGATACTGACAAAATGCCTACAAAGTATTTGTACTACCTTTACATTCCCATAAGGAATACTCCTTACCTCCCTTTATTGTAAAACTGATTAATTTTTGTAACAATGATAAGAGAAAATAATGTCTCAAAGTTTTGGCTGCCTGGCATTTTTAAATTTTATTTTTAAACTGTTTAAATATTTCAAGAAAACAGAAAATAATACAACATTATCTCCAGTGCCCATATTTAATGAATGTAACGCTTTGTCACATCTACTTTACTTTGCTAAGAAATTTAAAAACTTTTAAAGTGAACAAAAATACTTTTCTGGAAAAGACGTGCTACCTTTCTAACCTTGCTTTGAAATGCTTCAGTAAATAGATATAAACAATATATATAGTCTTTGTTTGTGTGTTTTTAAATTTACATAAATGACATTATTTTGCTATAATATTCGGCAACTTTTTCCTTCCACTCATTACTGTTTTTATGATGCATTCATATTGATATCAGTAGATATTTACTCTTCTGAAACAAACTCTAATATATTCTATAAGGAAAGTACACAGCAGTCGGTATTTTTATTTTTATTTTTCTACTGATGGCCATGTTCATGATTTCCACACTTTTCAATATCCTACAAATAAAGGCAAACCTTCATAAAAAAAAAAAGAAGAAGAAGAAGAAGAAGAAGAGTGATTTCAGCATAGATGCAATGTAATAGGCCACTCTATCTCCTAGGTGGAGAATAGATTGGAGTAGAGCAAAAATGGATGTAAGGAGGTTGCTACTGTAATCCCCATGAACTACATTAAATTAATCCCCATGAGCTATGTGAAGTAATCCCCATGAACTATGTTAAATTTAATCCCCATGAACTACGTTAAATTAATCCCCATGAGCTATGTGAAATAATCTCCATGAACTATATGAAGTTAATCCCCACGAGCTATGTGAAGTAGTTTGAACTAGGGTTGTAGCAATAGAGACAATTATAGCAATAGAGACAATATCAACAGAAAGATGAGAGCTAGAGATATTTACGTGGTAAAAATCAACACAATTTGGTATAACAATTTAGTTGTGTTTGGTAATAGGGGAATATAACTTAGTAAGTACTGATTGTGTGTATAATAGAAGAAATATAGAAAAGAGCATCTGGAAAATATATAGAACCATGGATTCAGTATCTCCCTCAAAATCTACTCCTTTACCAGCCAGTTATCTTTCAGAGACTCATGTTTTATTAGGGCTTCCACTGTCTTCCAATTTCTTATCATATAATAATAAATGTATCATATAATACATATGTATAATAATAAATGTATCATATAATACATACATGATAAATGTATCATAGTAGTACATTTCTCCTCCTTCTTATCTGTAAGCTTATCCTTGAATCCAAGCTACTGGGTTTTATTTCTTTTTCCCCATCGAAGCTTCTGGTCTTTGTTTTGTTTTTTTACTTTGCCAAGGAGGTGCTAGCTATCATAAACATACTCTTCCTTCAAGGTCCAGTTCAAAAGCTACTCTTCACTGATACCTCCAAAAAATGAGTTGCATTAATATCTCTCTCTCTCTTTTTTTTTTAAAGATAGATTTATTTATTTGTTTGTTTGTTTGTTTGTTTGTTTGTTTGACAGGAAGAGAGAGATCACAAGCAGGCAGAAAGAGGGGGAACCAGGCTCCCTGAGCAGAGAGCCTAATGCGGGGCTCGATCCCAGGACCCTGAGATCATAACCTGAGCCGATGGCAGAGGCTTTAACCCACTGAGCCAACCAGGCTCCCTTAATATCTCTTTTCATGCAGCGCTCTATTACAGAGCTTGCATTTGTGTTTCTTATCTCTTTGTTCTTGTTGTGAGATGGAAGATTTCTATTGATCTATCTCCAATTCTACTAACGTTGTAGGCTCTCCATAAACATTGCCCACTATTGTTATAAGGACCCATTTTATAGAAAACCACTGCTTCAGGTGCCAGATTTAAAGCTTACATAATAACCGGATATATTTGCATCGCTTCTGGATTCAGGATCCTGGGCCTCCTCTGCTCTGGCTTTCTCCCCTCTGTCATTTCTGCCTTTACTTTCCAGTGGCTATGGTTGCCTTGAACTCTGTCTTTGGTTTTGGAAGCCCAAAATACAGTAGGTTTTGTATGGAAGATTTAGCTAGGTCTGCACTCCAGGTGGAAACCATGAAATCTGAAACCCCCCAGGGCCATCCTACTCTTCCATGGTCAGTCTTCCTTCTTATTAGTCTCCTCTTCGGAGCCTTTGAGGTTTTGGTTTTGCTTTTTAACGTTTCTGAGAATTTCTATCTACCTCCAGAAGAATCAGTCCAATAACAATTATTTAGTTCTTAGCCTGCATGGCATTTCTTTTTTTGTTCGCTCGTCTGTGAAATAATAGACTAGGACCCTCTTCTGTTTTAGTATTTTGTCTTTAACCCTGGTTCCTGACCACAGGGCTCTTAAATCATTTTGGAATTTCCTGGGAAAGAGGAATTTTGTTTGTTTGTTTTGGTTTTTTGTCATTGTTATTGTTGTTTTTCTAACGAAGTGACTCTGAATAAGCTCCTGGATGGCTTCTAGATGGGAATTGGAAATTTCAGCCCTATCCCCCATTCTCTGAAAAAGAGAGAAGGGCTGGAAATGGAGTTACTAATTGATCATGCCTCTGTGAAGAAGCTTCCATAAAACCCCAATACTGAATTTTGGGAACGTCCAGGTTGGTGAACCCATCCATGCACCAGAAGAGTGACGCACCCCAACTCCTTGGGGACAGAAGTTTCTGTGCTCAGGACCATCCCAGAGCTCCCTCTAAGTACATCTTGATCTGTGGTTTATCTGTATCTTCTACCATTCCTTCAACAAACCGATAAACTTGTTTCCTGGAGTTCTGTAAGCTATTCTGTGCCAGTTATCTGATACTATCTTCAGTTTAAAGTGTGGAAATTGAATTAAATTATATGACACTCTGCAGGTGTTGCTACAATTGTTTGGAATGGGGAAAAAAAAAAACCCTTATACCATCTCTATGCCAAAATGTAATTCTTTAAGAAAAATATTCTGGCATCATTTATCTTTGTTTCCTCTAATAGCATCTGAGAAATAAATGATAAACAGTAGGATATTCTTTATGGAATGGTTCTGACATGATAATATTTAATATCCTTTAAATTCTTCAAGGTTGGGAAAGTTATAGTGCTATATTTTTGCCCTATTTAAAAATATGAATTCTATATCAATATCATATACTTGACACTTTCCACTAACCATTTGAAAATTATAGATGCTGTATTATTTCCAGTAATCTTTAAACTAAAACATTTGCAATTACACAGTCATTGGGAATTTTTTTTTTATGTAGAAACATACACACAACAGCAACCCACAAAATATAGAATAATCTTTGGAAAAAATATTGCTGCAAAGCAGACACAATAAAGATGCTATATTAAACATTTAAAGTAAAAGTGTTGAGAATCAGAAAAAAAAAGTTTGAGATCAATTAAGAATTACCTTCCATTAGTCTCCCATTATTAGGGCCAAATTGTCCTTTGAAATCTGGGAATATACCTGAAAGGAATATTTGTCTATATTTGAATTTAGCACAGGCAGTGTAAATTCCTCAGAATGTTTCCTTTTACATAAATTCTTAATGGATAAGCATGGACTTTTCAATTCTCATACTGTTTCTTTAAAGAATTTCCTTGAAAAGACCCTCAGATGTGGGCAGGAAGAGGATTTGTTTGCATCCAACAATAGGCAGTTGTACATCCTAGGCATTTATGCCAAGGATACTGTGAATAAATGTTCTTTAAAGTAATTATGTGCTGTAAAGAGTACATTTCCTATATTCTTCAAGACTCCAAAATCTGCTATGTCTACTGCAAATTAAAATATAATAATCTCATTTTAAAAGATGAGATTTAGCATTATTAAAATCCATTCATAAAGATTAAAAATCAGAGGTGAATCAAAAAATGTATCTTCTAGTCCACGTGCATTTATTGGACATCAATCACGGTTCAGTAAAAAAAAGTGAACAGTTGAATTATTATATATTCATAATGCAAGTATAGCTGAGGGGTTATAAACACACACCAAAAGGACATATTCTAGCCCATCTTATGCCCAATCTTATGGATTCTTTTTTTTTTTTTTTTTTTTTTGCAAAGACACCAAAAACACTTTCTTCTAATTCATTATTTTTACCCACCATTTGGGCATTTGGGCATTATCTCATCTTTCCATCACTAACCCACTTCTGAGTCATTTCTCTACCTTTTCCTCAAAATGTGTGGAAAATTTCTTGTTAGTAATATTATTTCCTTCCCTAGATCTTTCTCTTCATTCTTCAATCGCTTCATTGTAATCTCTACTTGTCGTCACATTCTCTTTATTTCCAAGTAGCCTATTTTTCTAAATCCTATCTTGCACTTACTTCCCTCTGAGGCCTGAAAACAAGTGTATGCAGAAAGAGTTAGATGGTGTTAGAACTCTACCAGATTAACTTCTGTCTTTATTCTTTTGCCAAGGCACTTAGCCTACATGACAAAAATTAAATTCAGAAGATGGGACTCTACAGTGTAAATCTAGCAGGATGAAATGGTCTTACTTACATGCAAAATAAACTGTGTAATCAAATTCCTATAAACGGTGGGATAAATTCCTCTTGACCACATCCTATCCCACCCACTTCTTTCAGGGAGAAAATATAAATCAAAATAATTTAATTGAGGCTAGAGCCATTTCCTGGGTAAAAGAGAGAGAAAGCATTAAAAATTATGTAGCAGGATAATATATAGAAGTACTAATTTCTATCCTGTTCTCACTGTTATAAGAAACTTAGTGAAATTAAAAAAAAAACCTTCTCTCTCCCCCTTTCCCGAGTTGGAAGGGACTCCAATCCTTTTTGTTTAAAGACTATGTTTCTTTGTGTCAGCTTCTTCTTTAGGGAATTAAACTGCAATATCCTTTTGAGATCATAAATGAGACTTCTGCTCATTTTAGAACTCTGAAGTAACTCTGTATAAAGAAAGATGACTTCCCAAAAACAGGAAAGATAATACCTTAGGGGAAGAGATCCTCCAACTAATGGGGATCAATGTACTGAGAAGTAGTCCCCAGGAGACTGAATTGTTATCACTACAATATGGGAACCTTTATCAAAATCTTTGTGCCCAGAGTTGACACCCATAGAAAGAAAATAAAGCCAAATGATGTTAATGAACCATGGTAACTATGAGTCAGGAGCACTAAGCAAAGCAGCCACAGGGATTAGAAGACCAAAATCCTTTCCAGAATATTTGGACTCGCCTAAACTAAAGATGGTACCCAAATCAAATGAATTTGATTTAGTTTTGTTTGTTAACGTAACGTTTCCTTTACCAGCATAATACAGAGAACATGTGGAGTGTGGTGCCACCAGCTGCAAAGTGAAATAGAAAAGAATACAAAGTACCCAACACAATAATTGGAAGCTACTATTTCTAATGACATGCCAAACCCTTGCTCTTTCAGTAACCGTATTTTCTTTAGAATGAGTTTACACTGTAGAAGGTATGATTAGTGTTTGGCTATTGATTGTTTATGTCTCCTACAAAAGTTCTTCCAAAACCTCTGATTCTCATTTGAGGATTCATCATGACCAAGATATTTCTCTCAGCTTGATTAAACTTTAGCCAGATTTCTTCCTGAGTGTAAGACCCTGAGCTCCCTCTTCTTGGAGATTTTACTTTAGAAAATTTTTTATTTTACATTCTTTCTTTGCCCTTCTAGAATATAAATCTTTTGTCTATCTCCTGCCTATTTTGCAACCCAAGAATGATTTTCTTGAGGACTTGAGAACCATCATTTTGAAATATAAATATAATTATTTCAATCATCAAGAAAGATAGAGTCCTGGGGCACCTGGGTGGCTCAGTCAGTTGAGCATCTGCCTTCGGCTCAGGTCATGATCTCAGGGTCCTGGAATCGAGCTCTGCATCGGGCTGTCTGCTCAGCAGAGATCCTGCTTCCCCCTCTCTCTCTGTCTGCCTCTGCCTACTTGTGATCTCTCGCTCTCTATCAAATAACTAAATAAAATCCTTTTTTTTTAAAAAAAAAGAGTCCTGTTTTTGCAATTTCTCTGAGAAGATAGGATCCTAACTTCTCTAAGTACCAATCAGCAAACACAGGTGCCTAATCACATTGACCAACTTCCCCTTATATCCCCAAATACTTTTCTACTAGCTCACCCCATTGCTTAATAGCCCGCCTGTCTTTTGTTTCAGTGGGGTTGGTTTCAATCTCTCCCTTCTATTGCAACAGTCTTAAACAAAGTCTTTCTCACCTGCTTAACTCCATCTAGTACAATTTGTCTTCGACAACTTTCAGGTCACATGGCTTGGGATGAACCAATTCAAAGAGGGCTAAGAAAAGAAGTGGAAGTGGAAGAAGAGGATGCTTGAGGGGTGAGCACGCCAACTGAGGGTAGGAAGATCCTCCAAAACGTTCTTCCCACGGCACTCTGAGATTCTAGGTGTCTTCTCATGTGAAATTCAAAAGGAAAGACCATGCTCTCCTTTTTCAAAAGTTCCTTGCGTGATTGCCCTAAATCTCTGGTAAGGAAGTGCGTACAAATTCTGTAGTTTACACAACCCACATGCTCATTTCTGGAATGAGTTGGAAGAGGTGACTATACTATTTTTCCTCATTGTTCCTGAGTGGGAAGTGTGAGGGGTGTTAGACCATTCAGGGGCCTCAGGCCCGCGGCCTTCAGTAATAAAATTGTTTATGATGATCAGCCCATAAAAATTTGGAGGACTTCAAAAAGTTCACTACCTTATAGGAAGGTCCTGGGGGCCACAACAGATATGAGCATAAAAGCAAAACTTTTGGTTCCCCACTATGGGTTAGCAAAGGAGGGGTCTGGAGAGGTTATATCTCAGTCCTGAGATGTACATATAAGATAGTTTGAAGGTGATAAGAGCAGAAAAACACAGGAAAAAGGAAATCTTACTGTTTATAATCTTGTTAGTAAGACGGAAAATGCCGAATTCCATTAGTCATCTGATTTTGCCTGAGATTTCCCAATATCTCAGTTAAATTGTAATTTATAAGGCAAGCAGTAACCTACTTTCATGCCTCCTATAAAAATAAACTAACACCCTCTAATTTAATTACCCCTATTTCTGGTGATGCTCTCTAGGTCTTTAAAGACAACATATGGATTTTTCTAAGATTCAAAACCAAAACTAATATATTAAAAAAAAAAAAACCTGCCCCACTCTGCCCCCTTCAAAAAAGTACCTCCTACAGTTCCTTTAAAGATAGCTTTACATTAGCAAACAGCAAAATATGTCACCAAAGTTTAAACTAAAATAGAAAAAAAAGCAGGCCTAAGAATGCTCATATTTAATTATGGCTGCACATAATTAAGTGTGGCAATCTGGTGATAAAACCTTTAAGTAATGACTCATAAAGAGATAAAAATGGAGCATGTGTTTACTCAGTTCGCAGCCTTCCTCAGAAGCTGGCATCGCTCAGGTGCTAATGAGACACCTGTTGCTGGGGACACGGGGGGCGGGGGGGAGAGAGAGAGAGAGTGCAGGAGAATTAGTCAGGACAGAAAGGCGAGGACTTGGTGTTGCTGCAGGTGGGTGGCTTTGCCAAGATGGCTCTCAGGAAATGTAAGCTCTGCAGAGATATTGACATAAAGGCATACGACTGAGTCTGCATTCTTAAAAATAGTAATTTTAAAAAACGAGAGAGAAAAGAAAAAAGAAAAACATTTCTTCCTTCATTTCAATGATAAATTGTAAAACAATCTCTTCATTTTAAGGTCATAGGCATTTCAGTCTTCAGGGGCTAAACCGTATGAAATTCCTTTTCTTTGTGGTGTTTCAAGCAACTGTGTTACGTGTGTGCATTTCAGAAGCATTATTTATATTATGTATGCATATTTCACTCCTTTCTGCAATTTTAAGGGATTATTTTCTTGAGCTTCAGAAATGAATAAGGAGTTATGTGCACATGGTACCATAACAGAAAAATAAACTCGCATTCTGATCTTTGTGCCTGGGTTGGGCTCTTTTTCTGGCTCGGCTGCCTGTCATCTCACATACTAAGAGATATGACTGTATGTTTCTCCCTTCCCAGCAAGGAGAAATGGAGCATTAATATCTGGGTTCCTATGGAACTTTAACAGTGTATTAGAATTTGACAAGGCTAATGGCCCAACGATGAGAAATGAAGACAAGACTCTTACTCCTCAAAGGTGAAGGGTACAATTGCTAGCACTTTCTTCCCTAGAGGGCTTTAGACTTGTCACAAAACAACCTTTTTCGTTCTTAGAATTATTCTCCCTGGCCTACTCAACCTTTGGCTATAAGCAGAAACCACCACCAAGGAGCTATTTGGCACTGATTTTAAATAAACACATGCTATATGAAAGCAGGCTTTAACAACATCTCGGAAGGATGCCTTGCTATTTCTGGAAATGGAAATTGCTCGTGAGCTTCAGGGAGCATCTGAAGTTTTGAAAGTTTGAAGTTAGAGTAAAATAAATGGGCTTTGTTAAACATATGCAGAGGGAAAAAAAACTCAAAACCCCAAAAGCTAATTAATAATCCTTTTTGAGGAAAGACAAATATAAGGAACTATTTGGAAGGAATAGTGACTGACAGATTGCATGGGCTCACGGAAGATCTGAGCAGTGACAATATCAGTAAGGGTTCCACACTGAGCGTTTGCCACCCAAGTTTGGCTAGCATAGACTGGCCTGTGTCATATCCCCACCTCAGGAGCTGGACAACTTCCCAAAAGAATGCTTGTTCTAAGCACAGTGCCTCCGTGGCCAAAATAAATGGGTTGGTGCTCAACGGTCACCTATGAGGCCCCCATCCTCCAATTCCCCAAAAAACACAGGGAGATTATGCAGCTTGGAAAGCGAATCTGATAGATTATCAATGGTCAATAAACCCACCAATTACTCAACGTCCTATTTAATTTCATTCTCTAGATTGCTTTCTGAAAATATCTTAAAGACCCACATTATAAAAGAGCAAATGAGTGAAGGTAAATACCCACATTATAAAAGAGCAAATGAGTGAAGGTCATAATGCCTTGAAGGTCATAGTGAAGGTCATAATGTCTTGCTTAAAACTTGGCAGAGTCTGTTTTTCTTTTAAGATTTTATTAATTTATTTGAGACATAAAGAGAAAGATGACAAGTGGGGCGGGTGGGGAGGAGGGCAAGGGGCAGAAAGATAGGGAGAGGCAGACTCCTTTCCACAGCTGTTTAGCAGGAAGCCTGATGTGGGGCCCATCCCAGGACCTTGAGATCATGACCTTGAGATCCTGACTTGGGCAGAGGGCAGCTACCTAAACAACTGAGCCACTCGGGTGCCCCAAAACTTAGAAAAGTCTTAATTTCAGAAAATATTCATTGCATACTTTTTAAGTAATTTGCTCTAATACGCCATGTAAGAAATGGCTCAGGTCTACATCAAATTTACATAATTTTGCAGAAATTTACATTAAGCAGTTTACATAAAATTTTTCAGAAAAACATTAATTGCATAAAGGAGCATCAACTTGGATAGAAATCCTGTTAGATATTTATATTTTATGTTAAGTTTATATCTTACAGGTTTACATTCATTTTATATTTTTGCATTAATTGCATTTTTATGTTAATAGATTTTATTTTCTACAAGAGAATTCCATGAGCTGCTTTTAGCAACTGATTGCTTTCTGCAGAGGACATCTCAAGTGACACAGCAACTGTATGTAATAGAGCAATCTCTGAAACAGGAAGAGCAGACCTTCCCCCTGGAAAGGCCTGGGGAAGAGGGTATAAAAAGATATTGAGGATAAAGGAATCAGTTAGTTTATAAACAAACTCTGCCTCTTTTCATGAAGTCTTCTCTAGATTCTTTTTAAAGATTTATTTATTTATTTGACAGAGAGAGAGAGAGAGCACAAGCAGGGGGAGCTACAGAGGGAGAGGGAGAAGCAGGCTCCCCACTGAGCAAGGAGCCCAGTGCAGGGCCAGATCCCAGAGTCCTGGGTTCGTGATCGGAGCTGAAGGCAGACGCTTAACTGGCTGAGACACCCAGGCGCCCTGCTCCAGATTTTAACTTTTGAAGTTTCAGTGAATTCAGATATCTGGCATTAAGAAAGGACTATAACACATAATTTGATTTTGAAAGTAGAACTACTTGAGAGTGGCTGTCAAATTCGAGTCACTTCCCAGGGGAATTTTCAGCCCGCAGCCTCGCTTTGATTGTGGAGCGATGGCTGGCTCTGGGGGAAGTTGGTGTTACCGGCCAGAAGCCGCCATGCCACGCACCAGGTCCAATCACTGCAAATGCCTTATTGAGACTGGCACTCCCTGTACCAAGGGCATCTGTGGAAACAGGGGTCCCTTAGCAATGGAATGCCCTTTGAGCTGTGTAGGGGCAGAGGAAGGTACTGGTTGAGAGGATCGCTTCTACTGGATTACTTTGTTCGATGCATCTCAGATTTTCACGTTGCAAGGTGTGATTTAAGCCTTTTCAAAGTCCAGTTGCGCGATCTCTCACTTTCTTGTTTCAGCTGGAGATCTTTCTCAGGCATTCTCTCCCAATAGGCAAAGTGTATATCTTTTTTTTTTTTATTTTTTTTATTTATTTGACAGAGAGAAACACAGCGAAAGAGTACAGCGAGAGAGGGGACACAAGCAGAGGGAATGGTAGCGGGAGAAACAGGCTTCCCGCAGAGCAGGGAGCCCGATGCGGGGCTCGATCCCAGGACTCTGGGATCATGACCTGAGCTGAAGGCAGACGCTCAACGACTGAGCCACCCAGGCGCCCCGACAAAGTGTATATCTTAACGGTACTTTTGGCTACACTTAAAAGGTTAGGAGTTCTCCCTTCTTATTAAAAAGTATACATTTTTACTTACTGTTCCATTTCCCTTATATCGGTTGTATCCTGTATTTTTAGCTCATAATGATTGTCATAAACTGTTGAGTTCTAAACACAACTGTTGTTTCTATTAGAAATAACTGTGAAACAGTTTCTACTTTTCCATTCCTTCTCATGAAAATTAAAAAAAAAAAATTACTCTTTTTTCCCCTTGATCACTCATGGTTTATATAATTATACTGAGAAATTTCTTTCAAAGCCAAAATAAAAAATTGCCATATATAATTGTGCTGAAAATACCATAATAAATGTCCAGAAACCCATTTCTAACATTTTAGGTAACGCTTCAAATCTTGTTTCTGATACAATATTACTATACAACAAAAATACCATGTATAAGTATCTCATTATTTTTTCTTTTTTAAAAAATAAGTAACTGATTTATAAACTGTGGATTTCTTCCCACCAATTAATTCTCAGTTGACCTAGTCTGTTACATATGGACTTTGTGGTAAATTAACTATTTAATTCTTAATCTATTTATTCTTAACTGTTAATCTATTTCAATTGATGTTAATAATTAAACCATAATTTTTATTTGGATCCCCTAGTTATTATTTGGTGTCACCCAAAAATAACTAACTGGTCCTTACTCAGATTTTAGAATTATTCATGAATTCTCAGGGAATTAGAGCCAAGGAAATGGCCATGTCATTATTTTTATTATTCCTATCTGTTGAGTTCCTCTCTCTCCTTTGTTTTCATTTTATTAAAGACAAAAATGTAAACATTATCATTGATCAATGATATGGCTGAGAATATGCTTCCTGCATTTTATATAATTCTTTTATATTTAAGAACACTTTTTATTCATGCTTATTCTTTGAATCACTTTGGCTTTTTTTGTTAGTAAGCTATAAATGAAAATCATTGTTTAATATTGTAGCTCTGATATAATTAAATTTCTTTTCAAGAATCCTGCTTCACAAAATTAAGTGCTTAATCAACTAATGTTTTGACTACTTTACATTTAAACAGCAAAGTGAAGAACTGATTTAGAATTTCATTTGGCATTTGAATGGATTTTTTTTCCCTCTGAACAGTAAAAGACAATACTCCTTAGTGATCATTACTCTGGGCTTGGCAACTGGATTTCCATTCCTAGTCAATCTACCATGTGGTTAGATTCATTTGTTAGAACATTTGATTGACTGTATTAATGCATTGTAGTTAATGTGTTTTAGTCCTTTACGACCCCTTCAAGTATTATAATCATATTTATTCAGCTGAAAAGGCTGTCTTTTTTTCCCCTTTTCTTTAATAATAACTATAGCAATCTGTATCACCACCTTTAAATTCTACAAATATTTAAGGTGTATAACAAATGAGGATGTATGTAACAATCTTCTTATGTGTGTATACATACATATATATGAATTGCATGTGTAGATATAATAGAATTTTCAAACATGAAGATTGCTACTTCATTTTAACTAATGAAGTCACCTAAAATATTGTAAATTTTCTGGGGACACAGATGCTCACTAACCAGGACAGGACTGAAATCCATTTTATGTGACTCTAGATAATGATTTTTTTTAAACCACAAAGATTTGTTACCCTGGGTATATGCGTGAGCTTGGGAGAGGATGTGGAATTGTATGTGTGTGTGTTTTGTAGGTGTGTGGCTTTGTGAATCATACAGAGAAAGACGAGAGGATTAAGAACATGACTACAGTATAGGAATTCTTGCTTAAGACACTATACATACTTATAATTATTTTCATATGCTTTCAAAAGTAATTTTGAGAAGTGGAAAACTGAGTATTTTTTCTCAAATAGCTTGGCCTAGAATCATTAACACGTAGACTGTGCAGAATATAATAGATCACTGTTTAATACATCATTAAAAAGAGGAAGAGCATGGCATCTCTTGAGAAAACAAGATGGTGAGGAAGAGTTGGTGTGCTGGCGACCAGCACGTAACTGCCCATCACCCATGTGCCCAGTGAGAACAGCTGGAAGAGCAGGTTAAGTTTAATCCAGATCCCTGACCACCTCCTAGTTCCTTGCTAAGTGGTTGTGCCTTGTTTCCATACTCAATATCACTGCGAATGAAAATGTCTGCCTTCAGATCTTAGCAAATGAACCTTTTTGTTCAAAAGGTTTGAAACAGTAAGAGACAAAATCCTTAATTATACTTGTGAATGGTTTCCTCCATTATTTTAATCTCCTTCCCTCTGTCTCCCTTTCTTTATTTTCTTTCCTTTTACCTTTATTTTCTTTCCTTTTACCTTTCTTTGTTTCTTTCCTTTTACCTTCCTTCTTACTAATTCCATTTTATAAATCGCTCTGGAGTCCCTGACCCTAGCAGCCCAGTACTTGTATAAACCTGTGTCCAAAGCACTGAAGGATCAGAGGGAGAGCCTTCTGGTCCAACTCCTCACTCCAGAATGTCCTCTTCAATCTCCTCCTCTCCCCACCAGCCCCGTCCCTACCCTGGCTCTGCCAGGCCCTCTCCATCCCCATCACATCAGCGTCAGTTATTTCCCTCCAAATTCAGCTGAAAACTCTATCCTCGGTGCCTTTCTTTCTCTCCAGCTGACTCCACCATAGGCTAATTTAACCCACATCTTGCTAAGCCTTCAACTTCCCTTCTAGTGCCTCTGCTCCTTCATCTGCCCATTTTTCATTTCTCTGTCATAAAAGTCCAGAAACTTCTCTGGCAAGGATCAGACTATCCTTAAGGGCTGGGAAATTGAGAAGAAAGCATATTCTCCAGCTGGCTCTGGGCTTTGGGAGGAGAACTGAGAACTCTTACATACAAATGGTGGTTCAGTTTTTTGTTTTTTGGGGTTTTTTTTGAAGAATCTCTTGTTTTCCCTCAAGACTTATTTCTGCCCTTATGGTCCTTCTCTTTCTGCTTGAAATAATATGAGTTTGGCAAAATACGGATAGTTGCCCTTTGCCAAGACACTGAAGGATAAGAACAGAATGAAAAAAAAAAAGGATTAAGAAAAACAACCATGCACTGAGTTACAAAACTGTTTCTACTGTCGGTCTGTATGTTATGTTTAATGTTTAGAGGGATTCTTGGTGACTATGAAAACAGAACTACTCAAAACAGATGAGTATCTGTGCCTGTGATTTTGATATTCCTCATAAGCCGAGAAAAGTTGGGCCTTATGAGTAATTGAATGAGCGCCTAGAGACTTGTAGGGACGATGACTCCATAAAGTGGTCTGGACAATGACTCAGGTGGAATGCTGCCTCCAATTCCGGGCCCATTATGGCTCAGGGCAATGATAATGTGCACATAAAAGCTACAGATTGGTCCAGAATGGGTGCTATAAAGAGAGCCTTTTCCTAATCATGTCACCATTTGGGGTCTGCTGGCTTGGATTAGAGCCTAGATGTTCAAAGGCAGGTCTATAAATGGAAAATATTGAAAAGTATGTCATCATAAGCCAGAGTGATCTTTAAAAAATGGTAATCAGATTGCCCTAATTCCCCAACGTAAAAACCCTCAACGGCTTCCAAGTCATTTAAGAAAAGATCCCCGGGCCTGGATTCAAAGGCCCCGCATGACTGCTCCTGTCTCTATTTTCAGGATCATTTCCTCCAGACCTCGCTCTACACCTACCAGAGCCCCTCCGCCTTCTGGTCCTCTAGGTCAGCTCGTGCCTACTCTTAGGACCCTGAGTTCCCTTGGCCTGGAATGCTCTCTCAAACCATCTTTTCCTGGGGAGCTGGTTTTGTCATTAGGGTCTCATTTTTTTTTTTATCACCTGCGTAGCCCTAAATTCTGCCAAGCAGTCTCTCATTTGTTTATCTCTCTGTCTCTGTCTGTCTCTCTGTCTCATCCGCGAATCCACCTCCTCTCCCACCCTTGAATCAATCTTACACATGATCTAAAAATAGAAAACAGTCTTCCCGGAATACATGGCCTTTCCTTCGTTTGTGAATGAGTCTGAGAGTGTAAAAACTGATCAAACACGACATTTTAATATTTTTTTAATGTGTTTTAAACTCCAAATAGGACTTCTGAGCAACACGGTTTTATCTTGTTCTCCCTGAGGCACTGCAACCAAGCTGTGCCAACAGATGAATTCCCTGGACCAACCCTGATATTTCCTTCTACGCCTCTGTTTACTCAGGGCGTCCAACGCTCACTGGCAGATGCCCTGACCTGAGATAGCCTGAGTCAGCGCTCTACAGCCCGGGGACTTCATCCGGGATGGTTTAATCCTTACCTGCTCCTGCTACTGTTTTGTTAGGTGTTCCGTCTCATGTCTGTGATAGCTATGACAGCTCATTTTCCCCCACTGAGGGAGCATCTGGTTATTTGTCTATGAGATGATGCTGAGGAAATTAGCGTCTGGTCTCATTTTAAATCTTCCTTCATTTGAATGTGCAAGGAAGGCATGCATATGTGCAGAGGGAAGCAGAGTGAAGGGTCAAACTTGGGATGAAAATCATGAGCATAGCAGGGTAAAACCTGGATTTATGCAATATGCAATATGGTTTTCATCCTGTTCCTTTAATAGATATGTGTTCTATATTAGGCAATAAATATGGTAGACGATGCAATACACACCCACACCCACATATAAATGTGTACACAAATTATGATCGATAGAGTCACTCTCTAGAAATTTTAGGAAAAAAAAGATGAAAAGATCATTCATAATTTTCCTCTCTGACCTATCCATTTTTTTAACATTTTGGCAAATTTTTTTTACCAGTATTTTCAATATAACTTTTTTAAAAAATTTGCTTCAAATTCCAAATCTTTTTAATATTTTGTTCTTTTTATTTAATATTAGATATGCTCCATTTTCTCATTTTTGTAAAAGAGATTTACTGTCGGGTGCCTGGGTGGCTCAGTGGGTTAAAGCCTCTGCCTTCAGCTCAGGTCATGATCTCAGGGTCCTGGGATCGAGCCCCTCATGGGGCTCTCTGCTCAGTGGGGAGCCTGCTTCCCCCTCTCTCTCTGCCTGCCTCTCCGCCTACTTGTGATCTCTCTCTCTCTCTCTGTCAAATATATAAATAAAATCTTAAAAAAAAGAGAGATTTACTGTCATTTTTGATAACTTTAATATTTCATCAAGTGACTAAATTAGTTTACTGTCATTCATATTGATGTTATTGCTTTTTATCTAAATTGTCTCCAATTTTTTTTTGGTCAGCTTCTTTTCTAAACTTCATGATTACTATTTAAATTTAAATGTTTAGGAAATTTTAACTCTATGAGGGTGTATTTCTACATAGATCTTAATTTATTCTATTTGAAATTCTGGAAAAAGCAAGTGGTCCTTGAAATTTAAGTAGTAACCACTTACTTTTTAATATATATTAAAACATATATCAAAATGATATGATCTTAAAAATTCCATTTTACAAAAGTATCTACACATGGAGAAAAGGTAGTTTAGAAAGAAAGATTACTATTCCCTATATAAAATATATAAAAGGTTCACTTTACAAATCTCTCCTTATGTTTAAGAAATTGTTTAAGAAATCTTGAGAACCATGATGACTGTATATTCTCAAATATATTTTTAGGGGAAGGAAGATAAAATGACCAATGGGTCACAGTAACACCAGTGCTTACCTAGCCCAAGAACAAAAAGTCACCATCAGTGGCTTTTAGCTAATGGTGCTTTCAGTTTCTTAATTAATCATCATGAACATTTTGTGAGAGTTTCAGTGAAGAAAAATGCGGAGTTTCAGAGTTTCCAGAAATACTAGAATCTGAAGCAATATTAGGTGTGTATTTTTCCTTGGTGATAACCTTCTAGAGCTGAGTACAGGCAGCTCCCTAGAAACCTCTTGGCCATGGTTCTCACTTACACTTATTTGCTTTATGTTCTCCATTAAGTTCAAGACCTTTGATAACCTCTACAGTCCTACTTTTACAAAGGAAGAAATTGAGACACAGGGAAGTTAGTGACTTGACTTGTCCAATGGTTAACCATTGGCAGAGCCAAGGCATTTCAAATTCAAAACTCTCCCAAGTTAAATACTTATGGACTTCAAATTTTATTACCCATGCATACAATTCATTATTTCAAATGGGCATATGTTGGAATCTGCTATACATTACACCTTGTTTTAGGTGCTACGAGGACAATGATAATTAAGACAGGAATTTCTGCTCTCACAGAGTTTATGTTTTAGGGTCTAATGGATGGATACCAAAGAGGAAATAAATGCACACAGAGACCCTAAAAGAATGGGTAGACCTCATAAATGGAGATAGAGAGAGAGAGGGCACCCAGAGGGAGGCAACAACATGACCATGGAGGAAAAGTAGAAAACAAACATGAATCAAGAAAGAGTCAGTATAAACTGGTGAGGTGATGGTCAACTGGTCACCTTGGGTTCTCCAAGCCCAGAGTCTGCAAAGATACCTCATCTGGGATGCACTTAGCAGATGACTTGCAAAAACCCCAAATCTCAGTCACAGTGGATTTTTAGTTTTGCTTGTGTTTTTTTTTAATCCTTTACATATTCATGCCTAATAACAGTGGTTCTCGGGCTTAAACATGCCTCAGGATCACTGAGAGGACTTGTTAAAACATAGATTTCTGGGCACTACAGGGAGTGTCTGGATTAGCTCTGCTGGATAGGGGTCTGAGAATTTACATTTGTAACAAATCCCACGTAGTGTTGATGCTGCAGGTTTAGAAACTACAGATTGAGAATCTAGAAAAATATTCTTGGCCTTTCTTAATTTATTTAGCTGTCCCTTTTCTTTGCGACCCAAAACAAAATGAGTTTCCTTATTCCAAGAGACTTTAAGAACTAGTTAATTCAACCCCCACCAAGTTTTGTTCGATTGGTCTACAATGACACAGCTCCCTTCTCTTTTTGCCTATTTTTAAAATTCTTATTAATCCTTCAAAGCCTATTTAAAAGATGTGAGGGCAATCTGGCTGTGACATCTGTCACCCCATTGATCGCCAGGGTTGATTCAGTGGATCTAGCTGGCTAGGGGAGTATCTCCTTCTTCCCTCACCAAAGCTAAGCACTCAGTTGAGGAGGACGACCTTCCCCAATAGAGGAGGACTATTCTTCAGTCAGGGGTATAGGAGTATCTGTGCTCCCCTGCCAGAACCTCCAAACAAGCTCTCAAAGCCTATTTAAAATTGCGTAAGGTTCAACAATTGGAGAAGACTTACTGATCATCTTCCTCTGGATGTCTGAAGTACTTATCATAAATGCATTGATAACATTGAACACATGACCTTTGCATCATTTATATGTGTATTCTTCCTTTCTCCAGCTACATTATACTCCAATCCACACACCCATGACAAACACAAGCCCTCACTCCCACATGCTCCCACACACGAGAGCCCTGATGATCTTTTACTTGGATGTCTACTGGTGGCACTCACACAGTAGCCCTTGATAACAATTTATGTCTTTATATTGCCCCCACTGCTGGGCAAATGGACTTATATAGTAAGTATTGAATGCCAGAGTGCGGAGGGCAGAGATAATTTTCTGTTTATGTTGAATTTCCCAGACCTAACAGTGTCTGGCATGTGTTTTATGCTTCAAACCTATTTATTGAATGAATGAATGATGCAGACCCACTTTTACCATGCAGATACTGAATATATATAATATATATTTCTAAATGTAAAATCTGTTGGTTAATTTGGAGACTAGTGCTAATGTAAATAAGAATTTAGTTAAATGTCTTTTTCTATTCAAATCAACCATATAACACCAGAGAGAGTAAACCTACAGCTTGGGCAAATATCATCATTTCAACTTTCCAAAATTCAACTACCACTTTATATTAAGACCAGATTCAATTCTTATGTAAGTTTCTGGTTTGAATCACATAATTCTCCCACCTATCCTCCCCCAGACATTTTATCTTTTAGAATTGTATTTTTGAGTGCTTCACAAGAGGAAAAAAAAAATCAAAAGAAATTATCTCGCCTTGGTGCATAAATGCATCACTTCCAATGGCTGTGGCAGCAGCTTGTTGATAGTATGAAAATAGAACGGGTAAGAGCAGCTTCCAGATGCTACATATGATAAAATAACACACAAGGCAACTGGGTGGCCTTTAATTTTAGTCTGTGTCCTGAGAGCTACTCTCTTATGCTTTTTTTCTACTTTTCATTATCTGTATACCTGCTCCATGATCTAGTGCCAATATCAGAGAATCTAACTAGCAACTACTTTCAGGGATCAACATCCGTTTGATTAACAAAATACTTATTGATTGTCTAATATATACCAAGTACTCTTCTTTGTGCTAGGGACACAGTACTTTGTTCATCAAAACATGATGGACAGATTCTTGCCATCATGAAGCTTGTACTCTAGAGAAGGAGCAGAGAGACAATGAAGTACACATATACCTAAATACATACAAAAATAAGTAAGTTCAAGTAATGACTTGTGCTATAGAGAAAAAAGGGTCAAGTGACAGAGAATATTGAAATGAGCTCCTTTAGATTCTGTGAACAAGGATGGTCTCTCTGTAAAAGTAACATTTGATCTGAGAAGTAAGTGTCAAGAAAAACTATGCCATGCAAGATACGGAGAAAACCATTCTAGGCAGAAGAAAAGCACACATGTAATACTACCAGTGAAATCCATGAGTGTTTACATGATATTCTACTCTGACATTATGGTTGAATTTCAGAGACTGCTTTATCACAAATCAATATTTTTTTAAAAATTACTTCAGTGTGGGGAAGAAAGAAGCAAGAACCTAAAACATTTCAGACCTGCAACCACAATTATTTTTTTGAAAGAATTTCAATAATGAAGGTGAAAATTTATTAATCTCTAAGCAGACATCGCATTCAAAATACTTAACAGTCAATCAGAACTGAAAATGAGCAGAGACGCTGCTTGGAAGTCAACTCTAGGAGTATTGCTATACAATATAAACATCAGTAAGTACAGCACTGCACTGAAAATAGCTTTGCAAAACAATAATAATAGCCCTTCTTCTCTTATAGCATCAGAGCGGTACCATTAGCATCATGATTTTCATAAATCTTTGTCACTTATATTGCTCATTGCTGTAGAACACAAAGCCATCCAAGAGAGAGCCTGATCTGAAGATTGCCCATCTCCCTATTGCATGGTACTAGGCCCCCACTTCAATGGTGGTTCCAGATGGAAATTCCAGTAGTAGTCTAGTTAGTGCAAATCATATTCCCTAGGTAATCGTTCACATTATTTCCAATTTCATTATCAAATCTCATTATTCATTCATTCTGTAAATATTTATTGAGTCCATATTATGTGCCAGGTCCTATTCTGGAACTGGGGTTGTAGTTGTAAGCAAAACAGACTAAAATCCTGCCCTTATGAAGCTTATATTGTAATGAAAAAGATGAGCAATAAACAAGATACATGAGTGAAATGTGAAGGATTTTGTATAGTTATAAGAAAAATAAATCAGGGGATGAGAACATGAAATATTAATGAGAGACTAAACTTGTAAGTAGGGTGACCTTAATGAGAGGGTGAGTTTCTAAGCAAGACCACAAGAAGTTAGGAATGTAGTTGTACATATATTTTGGAGGAGAACATTCCAAGAAGAGGGAATGGGAAGGGCCATAGAACAGAGACAACAGGGAGATAAGCTCGCCAGCCTAACCAGAGAGCTAGTGAAGACAAAGCAGATTACACAATGGAGAGATAGAATACAATCCTAAGAAGCAAGGGGGAAATAAATCATCCATGCCTTTAGCTCTGAGTAAAACAAGAAGCCAGTGGTGGTTCTGAGTAAAGGAGTAACACAGTAAGGTTTATGCTACGACAGAGTGATGGTGGATGTTGTTTGTGTATGATGGAACCATGAATGTGTTTCTATCTCTTCTATTTCCCTTTCTTTGCAAGAATATATATCATCAAAAAGTTTGATATATCTTATGAGTCTTTCCATATTCCATGAATGTAATATCTGGAAGGCTCTGGGTTTCAAGGCTGTGGTCTAAGAGGTACAATTGGAATAAATAATGCCATATATCCATTCTCATTTCCTTCTGGATTTGAGCATTTCTTATGTACCAGGCATTAAGATTCTAACTCAAAATTCTAAAGTCCATTATTTTCAAATTCTCTTTAAGAATCAGAACTTTGAGAAATACGGAGATCCCCCAAGCTAAAAGAGGAGCATTTCATACATCATACACATTGAAAAATTTCTGCTGGAGTCAAGGTGGATAAACTGTGTCTGCAGGAAGCATGGAGGACGGATCTGTAACCTTTACGCCACTACAAGACTGATCTTCTTGGAAGTAGCCTGCGGAAATATGACCAAGCAGCACTCCCCCAGAAATAGAGCAGAACACACAAAACAGACACGGTATGAAAAATAGAAGGAACTTGAACTAAATAATAATAATTCAGCAATCATAATTCTATGGGGACAAATAAAAGTTTGGGGGTTACTAGGAAAACTAAAATATCAAATGATAAATTTTCAAAGATGGAAAAATCAAAACACATTTAGGCAAAAAGAACTGCTTTTCTGTAGGTAAAATCATGGTCTAGCTTCAAACCTCCTTTCTGTCCCACATTATAAAAGACACTGGCATCAAGTTTTGTGAAATACAAAGTAGCCAGTAAAATCATTCTTACGTGAGGGTGAGTGAATGATTATCTCAAGGAGATGACAGAAGGTAGACCTTCTGTATAACATTCTGGCAAATGGAGCTAGAACAGGCTTTGAATTTTACTAACTTTCCATTAATAAGAGATGAATGGAACATCTACTAAGCAAGTGTTGGTGTAAAATAACCAGTGGTAATGAAGCTAGTTAAACATAGAATTTAGGGGCGCCTGGGTGGCTCAGTCATTAAGCGTCTGCCTTCAGCCCAGGTCATGATCCCAGCTTCCTGGGATCGAGCCCTGCATCGGGCTCTCTGTTCAGCAGGAAGCCTGCTTCTCCCGCTACCATTCCCTCTGCTTGTGTTCCCTCTCTCGCTGTGTTTCTCTCTGTCAAATAAATAAAATATTTAAAAAAAAAAACATAGAATTTAGACAAAACATAGTCATAAAACTCAACATAAAAAATACACAATATGGAAAGCATCCCATTTCTGCTTTCAAACCTCACATACACCTGATACCTAAACCTACCTAATAAATAGGTCACAAAAATAAAGCTACAAAAACCTCTCACTTTTGAGTTTAGAGGTGAAATCTAAATAAAATACTAGCAAACCACATTTAGCATGATATTAAAAATAATGCACTCCAAACAAGTAATCTTTATTATAAGACTGTGAAGGTTGTTTAATATTAGAAAATCTAATAATATAGATCTTATGTTAGATCCCAAAGTAAAAATAAATAAGTGATTTAATTATTTCAAGAGATCCTTAAATGTTTAGCAAAACTCAGTATCCAAGCCTGAGCAAACTTTTAGCAAAGGGGCAATACAATGAAATTCTTTGACATAATAAAGCATAACTGTCTCAAGTCACCAACCAATACTATTCTCAAAAGCTCAACAATTTTGACTCAATAGATATTTACTAAGCTCCACAGAGGATGTGTGTATAAGTAAGAGTCTAGGCAGACAGTCCCTGTCCTTCATGGAGTTTAGACTGTAATGGAGGCTAAGTTTTTAATGAAGACCCACAAGGAGGTGAAGACTCTTGTTATGTATTTGTTTGTGGGAAGAACATTCCAGGCACAGGGCTGGCAGTGAGAGAATTCACAATTGAATGGAGCACCAGCCATTTTCAATAGAGTCAGAAGCAAGGTTTCTATCTCTTGTATCATTGTTTATCATTGCTGTCAATGCTCTGGAAGTTCTAGTATCTTCCATAGAAGAAGGGAAAGGGGGGGAGGGGAGGGATGATGAAGAGGGGGGATGGGAGAATAAGGGGAAGGAAGAAAATGAGATAGAAGAAGAGAAGGAAGAGGAATAGAAAAGGGAAAAGTGTAGTAATAAAATTAAAAAACAAAAATTATAACTAATTGTAGATTATATAATTCTATAATAAGATTAAAAAACTAATAAAATTTGTTGGCATGTTTGAGTAAGTAGCAATAAACATTTTTTTAATTAATATTTTCTTTATGCCAGCAATTAAAAAAATAGAAACGGGAAGTAATGGAAAACAAATCCAATTTCCAATACTAGCCATATTACAAAATACTTAGGAATAGACTTAAAAAGGAAGTTTAGAAAACTTCAAAACATTACATTACTAAGAAATATAGCAAAAACTTTAATACTCATGAAAAAAAATACAAAGAACCCTGAAAGAATTACTCCAATTGTGAGGCTAATGTAATCAAGATTTTAAAAATCTGAGCAAAAAAATTCAATGGTGCTTTTTCAGGGTAGGATGTGACAATTTCCTAAACTTAATCTAAATGATAAAATAAGTGAATATATATGAGACAAATTGAAAAACAAGGCTAAGGAGAGCAATGTAGGTAATAAATATCATGGCAATACAAAATAATAATAAAAGGTGGTACCGGCAATCACAATAGAAAAATATGTGTACCATAAAAAAAATCCTACTTGATTTAAGAATATATGAATATTTGGAATATTAAAATACTTTAAATTCAGAATTTAGATGTTATAGAAAATAGTGGAGGACAAGAAATTCATAAATTGTTTAAAAGACAATGTTTATGAAAGATAAAAATGATGTTTTAAAAACATACACCAGACCTCAGAAGTATGCAGAGGGATTTTGTGATCACTAAAATCTTTCCTATTCTAAGGCAAAAAAGAAAAAAATAACTCTGCAAGTTCCCTTTGTAATCATTCCTATGAATGAAGTAGTGAAGTGATGTAGACCTCACTCTGATATTGAATATAATGGTACTAAAAAACAAAGATCATGGGGCAACTGGGTGGCCCAGCTGGTTAAGCATCTGACTTCAGCTCAGGTCATGATCCCAGGGTCCTGGAATGGAGTCCCACAGTGGGGTTCTTGCTCAGTGGAGAGTCTGCTCCTCCCTCTCTCTCTCTCTGCCCCTCCCCTTGCTTGTGTTCTCTCTCTCTCTCTCTCTCGCTCTCTTTCTCTCTGTCTCAAATAAATAGATAAAATCATTTATTAAAAATAATCAACATTTTAGGGGTGCCTGGGTGGCTCAGTGGGTTAAGCCTCTGCTTTCAGCTCAAGTCATGATCTCAGGGTCCTGGGATGGAGCATCAGGCTCTCTGCTCAGTAGGGAGCCTGCTTCCCCCTCTCTCTCTGCCTGACTCTCTGCCTACTCTCTGTCAAATAAAAAAATAAAATCTTAAAAAAATTTTAAAAAATGATCAACATTTTAAAGATCATATTGTTTCTGTGAGTCAGTGATTCGAGAATTGGGCAGCATCCCAGGTAGTAGATAGAAAGGAGCTCCAATGAGTGGGACAGAATGAAAAACCTTTACAGGCAGAAGAGAAGAGGACAGGGGAATTATACTGGCAAAAATTGGATCAGTGACGGCAAGGTCACCTTCCGTTAAGGGATGACAGGTGTCTATCAGGCAGATTACCTACCTCATTAGTGCTGACCAGGTAATTCCAGATTGACTGGTTTAAGACTCCATTCCTGGGAGAGGCTGAAACTGTATTGAAGTTAGGTAGTTAGCTAGTAAGTCTTGGCTTGGTGACTTGGGGCATAGCATAAGTGACTCCATTTTGAGCCTGTTTCTCTCTCTAAAAGCAGCAACATGAATTCCCTGGCTTTTGAGTGGGAAGTAACATGGCACAGGTAAAAGATCATAAGTATTTATGTTTTAAAACCTGGATTCAAATCTTGACTCCAATACTTCATATATATGTAATCTTGGAAAAACTCACATTTTATAACTTCAACTTCCTCCTTCATATAATGTGGCTATTATTCCTTCTTCAGAGTCTATCGAATAGAAAATCTGCTTAAAAACTAGCAAATGGGCCAATGTCAGTTTACCTTCTGTGCCTTGCAATTTCTGATCTAAATGCTACCCCTCCACTTGGCTTACATGCTGGACTCATAATTTGACAGGCCTGGGCCAGACTTGGTTCCTAGACCTGTTGTTGCCCTTATGTTACTCCCTGCATCATGGTGGCTAAAATCCTCAAAATTATATAGCCGGTTCTCTTGCCAACTGAGTTCTATTTAAATTCCACCAAAGAGAGGAATCCCACGAACTGCTAAAGATGGAAGAGAAACCACCCCACCCCCTGCAGCCGAGGTAGGAATGAGGGTGTCGACAAACACGAGGTTTGCCTTGCCTTCCAGTTAAGACACCCTCAGCATCATGGGTAGCTGAGAATAAACAGAAATAGCTTTCTGTGGTTCCAATAATTCCTATTTTGTTAAAACTAGAAGCAATTTTCTATGGCCTTCACCTCCTTGGACTTTGAAACATCTAATTAAATGATAACATGTTATCAGTTTTCAGATACTTTGATATTTCAGAAATGATAAAGGGGGTCATATGCGCATCCCAGAAATGACAAAATACGATGATACTAAGACAAATTTCCGTTTCTGTGCAGGACCCTGACTGATTCTGTATCCTAACATCATTATGCATATCAGGAGATTTCAAGCTGAGACTTTTTCTTCTTTCTGGTTCAGACTAACTGTCTATCGTTTACTGTGTCAATACAAAAATGAATTATCTCACTCACATCACACAAAACACACTCCCCATCATGTACACAAACAGATTGAAGCACAGAAATCCTAAAAATCAGTCACCTAATTACATTATCTAGTGTGTTTCGGTTGCTAGTTATTTTGGAATATTATATAAAAAAGTAAGGTAAGTAACTGGACATATCAGAAAGAAAGAAAGAAAAAATGAAAAGTGGCTCATAATATTTAATTACCCAGCATGGCCTACCTTGTTGATAAGTTAACAACCTACTTAGTGAGTGTATCGAGTTTATTTTGTTTGGGTAAGTTCCCAGCAGTATAACCTCCCTCTTTTCAAAACTCTATTTTCAATTATATAAATTTTTTTACACTTCTATTTTTCATATACTCTAGCCTGTTATCAGTCCATGATATTTAACTTCTCTACATTTGATGATGACAATTCTAGGCTTCCTTGAACTTGCTCCTTTTTTCATTTCCCTGAGGCCATGACACTGACCTTCATCCAGCTTTCTCTGGTTGTGACTTCCCCATTATCTCCCTAAGTTTCTTTTCTGTTTTCTTTTTGAAAGGTATCGTACACTTTTCAACTCTTTCAGTCTCCTCCGAAAGAGGAACAGTACCCAACTTGAATCACTGCCAACTCTCATGAAGTCTCCCAGCTTGCTGATTTTAAGCAATTAAAGAAAGATGTAAATATCCACAGCTGCCAATCAATTGATTTTTCTACATTCTGGTATATTTTGCAGATTTGATGGGTACCGTTTTCCTCTCCCCACAGACTGCAGCTGCAAATTTGCAACTTTTGAATTTCTGTTCATTCACCATTTGAGAATTATGTTTGGAAAAATTAAAACTTTCTTGTACTGAAAAAAAAAATCAGTCAGCATTCTCCATAAGTACCATATAAGGGAACAATATGGCAGGTGATCTCGTTGATAAGAATGGGCTCCTCAGGGCCCTAAAACATATCCCATGCAAATATTTCTCATCTTTGATACCCCCATGAGTGGATTTGGTCCTAACACTGGAAGTGCCCCAAAGGAATATAATCTTGGTGTCGTAGAGAAAGCCTTCTTTGAGCATCCATCATCCCTAATGCTTAATTGTATATTGCAACCTTATACCCATGCCTGCAAGTGAATACTTCTACTTCTTAATATTTGGCAAGTAATTGAATTTTCTTTCTGTGATCTAAGAAATACACTTCTGTAGATTCTTGCTTGGATCAGGTCAATTATATACCTTTTTCCCACTGCGAAGGTATTGTTTCATTAAACAATGTTTTATTCAGCACATCCAGTGGGCCAGTGTCTAGAGCAAGATGGAGTCCACGACTAACTCAAAGTGCTGACGTTTCACATTGTAATTCATTTCTCTCACAAATGTTTTCTTTACTCACCTTTACGGGTTTCAGAATCATCACTTTCTACCTTCAAAGAACATGTGTTGTGGTTACTATTAAGATTCTTGGAAATGAATATTCTTGAAGTTGGAGAAAGGAATTAGAGTATCTTTGATAGAAGTTCTTTAACATTCTTCAGATGGAAGTGAAGCCTAAAAAGAAGTAGTCCCAGGAAGAGGGGGGGAAACAAGGTTATTATTAGCAGGTTTAAGAAATTCAGATATTGTTGAACAGCTAAGAAATGCAGCTATAAAAGAGAATTCAAGCTGTAAAACATGTCAAAAAGCAGTAATTAGATCCAACCCGCCGGCAGAAACACATACAACAAATTCTGTGTCTAATCCTAAAAACAGCCACTGTCTTCCTATTCCATTCAATCATTATACCCTGTAGCAGAAAATAGCATTCCCATGGAGAAAGATAGAACTGCTAGTAGATGAAGCAACGTAGTTAACGTCCCTCTCAGCACCTCCTTTACTGTGTGAAAGGAGATATGCCTAGGGATTGGCTATGGAGGAATCCTCATTTGTCTGCTTCTAGGTTTAGAATCAAAACCCTGTGGGAATGACGTGCCCATGAGTAAGACCTTTGCACAGAGAACCCAAGGAGTCGGAGAAAGAGATAAGGGCACATGTCAGCAAAGCTACCACACAAGCAGTAATCCTCACATGGCAACTGGCAACAATCAGGTAAAACAACACATTTTCAAGAAACGGAAGACGATGATGGAATAATGAACATCAGGAGGGAAAGTGAGGCCAGCCCTGATAACACTCCCCCAGAGTGGAAGCAATTACGGAGGGCACGGAAGTGGCCATTAACCTTGATGACTGGAGAGACAAAGTGTTCCGTATAGAAGTGTGGACACAGAGCTAGACCTCTGAGCCACAGGAAGAATAAATTTTTTCCAACACAGGATTGCCTGTTTGATTTGTTTTTGTAGCCTGCAAATAAAACATTCCATATGTTTCTGATTGTGAGTGAAATGGAGGGGAAAATAAAACATCCTAGTTTCAAAGTGGGATCCAAATGTTCTCAAATGTCCCCTTCTGTGCATGGGGCTTCTATTATGTTCTCCAGAAATATTATGATGGACAGGGGTGTACAGTCCCTAAGGAATGTGTACAGGTGTCTGGGCAATATGATGCTCTTCTGAAGCTTATTTAAATTCTTTTGTTTCTTACATGGGGAAGCATAATTTTTAAAATACTATTTGGACATGATTGATCGCACCTATTGTTAAATTTAAGAATTGTGATGACTAACACTTCTAATTATTAAGTAAAAAAGCAAATTTCGGATGATACTAATAAGCTTATGCTTTGGACATAAGAAAATTGAAAAATATCAGAGCAATGCTGAAGATATCAGAAGAACACCCAGTGTAGCCATTTCCATTCTAATATTTTTTCTCATTTATTAATAAAAAATTCATTATAGGTAATTTTGGAGATAGATTCATTGTATTTTAATGTTTTTTAACTTATATTTTAGCTAAAGATACTACAAGTCATTTTCTTATACCAAGGTTGTCTAAGTACTAATCCATGATTTGTTTCCATTTTTAAGGATTGCAAGCCTATATTTAAATAACTCAACTAAAAAATACTCTGGTACCTGCTGTGTGAGGATACCTTAATTCATTTTTTTCCAGTTAGTAAGATTTCCCAATATAATTAAATGAATAACCTATCCCTTTACTAATGTTTCCAATGGTTCTATAACGATACTAGATATTAGTTAATATTTTTCAGGAAGTATTCCCAGGCTGCTGCTGTTACACAGATCTGGCTGTTGATTCTTGGATCCTCACTATATATTCTACTCAGTCATTTTATAATGGTTTTTAATGATAGCTCATTGGGGAAGTCTTATTACATCGTCCTTTTAATTTTACTTCTTAGTTGTATATTCCTTCAGAGGTCTGTAGAAATGTACTGTCCAACTTAAAAATATTTCATTGGAATAGGATTAAATTAAACTAAAATATATAAATTGACCAGGAAATTTTAGTCAAGTTAAATACTATATCCATGCTGGTTTTCTGCTTCTCTTGCAATATTCTTAGGCATGCTCCTCCTTGGATTCCTCCATGCCTTAAACACACTTCCCTAGTTATTGACAAAGGTTGTCGCCCAGAGCAAGGCTTTGATCTAATGGCATCTCTTCTGAAAAGCCTTTCCTGACCACCTTATCATCCAATAGCAGCACACCCTTCACACTCCATCTTCTGGGCTTGCTGTGTTCTTCTTCACGGCAGTCATACCAGACATTTACGTTACGTACTTCTTTGTTTATTTGTCTGTTAAGTGATAATCCCTCAGCCCTTACAACAGTGCCTGCACATAAAAAATCCTTAATAAGTATCTTTTGAAGAAATAAATGTTTGAACTAAGTGCCACCTACATTCAGTAGTTTGCGATTCCCCAGCGAGGTCACTGTCATCCGCAGGTTCTCAGCCTTCAACTTTCCTGCTATCATTCTTCAAATGCTTTTCTGAACTCTTTCTCTGGGGGGGGGGGGGTCTGTAAGGGGAGTATCTTCATGTTCAACTATTCCCTCCCACTACCCCTAACGCTCCTACAGTTCTTCAGAGCTTGTGCCTGAATTGACTCTACCTGGCAGTGAAGAATGGGTGTTTCCCTCAGATTGCTTCCAAGAGCCTGTCCTGAGTTGCGGACAACAAACTAATGTTTATAAAGCACCTCCCAAGGGTCAGACATGCTGGGTACATCTTGTAAATAGGCTTTTTTGATCCTCACAGCAATCCTGCCAGGTGTGTTGTATCGATTCCCATATTTGTAGATGGGAAGTCATGGAGTTGAACTAAGTTGTCCATGGGGATATAACCAGCACGGAGCAGACCCAAGATCTGAACATATTCAAATACTCCGAAGCCAGATAGTCTCTCTTTCTCTCTCTCCCTCCCTCCTTCTCCCTTCCCTTCCCCTCTCCTTCTCCACTCACCCTCTCTCTTCCATGAAGATGCTGTGTTTCTACTCACAATTAGCTAACCGTAAAATCTGAGGTCACAGTCACCAAGATTGTCCTCACTTCGGACACCAACTTCAAGTTCAGAGAGTTCCGAAAAGGACCTCTAGTTTTTATAATTTTCTAGAAGAATTCACAGAACACACTAAAGGCTATCATACACACAGTTGTGTTCTTTTTTTTTTTTTTTTACAGGGAAAGGATACATATTAAAATCAACCAAAGGAAGGCATGCATAGGGCAGAGTCTGGGACGATCCCACACACAAATATTCAGGAGGTATTATCCTCCCAGCATTGATGGGGGACAATACTCATAGAGAACTGCCAGCCAAGGAATCTCACTCGAGCCTTTAATGTCCAGAATTTTTAGTGGGGCTTCATTACGGAGGCATGATTGACTGATTAATTGCCTAAATGGCTGAACACAGTCTCAAGGGGTACTGATACTGTGTGATGTCAATCACATAATTTCACTTTTTGTTGTAGGCAGCTCCCTCCCTGAGACTATTTTTTTCCCCAAATACTTTTATTTTATTCTTTCAGTGTTACAAGATTAACTGTTCATGCACCACACCCAGTGCTCCATGCAATACTTGCCCTCCTCAGTACCCACCATCAAGATCCTGCAAAAGCCTCTGCCCTAAACAACTGCACTCCTAGCAGATTTGACATCCATTACCTCCTGGAGGGAGAGGACAATAGATCTCTGTCTTTGGGCAAGGCCAGATTCTTTACTACCCAGTACCTGAATTAGCCCGGCAGCCTTTGACATCTTCTTATGGGGAGAAGATAACCCATTATCATGGCCAGGGTGCTTGGACAATTCACACAAACAGACTTAACCTTGCGGACCCAGGCCAGTCACTTCAACAGACTGGAGACAGGCTGACCCCTGCACAGATCAGATCCGATCACCATGTCAGCTGTTTCCCCAAGTGCTGTGCTCCATCTCTCGAAGCCTGTGATAGGCTTGGCAGGTTTTTACAGTACTAAGCTGAGAAAAAGCTCAGATGACAGCGAAAGTAAAACATCAGGACTGTAAACTGCTAATTGCCAATTCCATGTGTTTGCAAGGCAAACAGCATCGAGAAGTATCAGTGGTGAGAATTCGTTGATGTTTACACTTACATCACTAATTAAAAAATCGAGCTCTGTGAAATCATATTTCTCACTAATTCTGCCCTCATCTCCATATCAAGAATCGTTAATGTAAAGATTAGGGATTGTTGAGTTTAAATCCTAGCTCTCCAGAGCATTTGCTCTATAGTTTTAGGCAATCTACCTAATCTTGTCTCTGTGTTTTGCAGATACAGAACCTGTGAGCAATGTAATACCATGTATTACAAAGATGATTAGCTTAGACTCTGAATTCAGATGTCTGAGTTCAAGTCCAATTTCTGATCTCCACCAGATGAGTGCTTCTCTGTAGGTTGCTCAGATTTTCTGGGCTTGGGTTTCTTCATCTATAAAATACCTAATCCATTAAGGCCTTTGTCATAGAAGAAATGTTCAATGTGTGTTATCTATTATTATTATTACTAAAGCAATGGGATGAAGTGAAAACCAGCTAGTTACAGAGCTTTTGCTGTTAAATATGCCTAATCCCAAATGGTTTCATGTGCCCTGAGTTTAAGAGTAGCTAGTCTACTAATATGGATCACTGGGAAACAAAACGTTCCTGATTAAAACTCAGAGCATCACTATCACCAGGTAGTATAAACCAGAAGGATGGAAGACAGTGATCAACCTGGTGTGGCTCTTGCTAAATAAATGAATGTTAATTTTGAAAACAACAAATAACTATAGAAATGCAAAGTTCAATGGTTAACAGTATTGTGCTTTCTCTATATGCTCAATGATCTCTATGGAGAGGCTCTCACCTGAGGAAAAAAAAGAAAAATATTATGTTTCTATTCTCTTATCAATAAGTGAATAGAGAACCATTAGGATATTTTTCAATCCACAAAGGAGACAGAATGGAGAACAGAATGTAGTTAAAGAGGGAGGACAGAGGTAACCTCCTCAGGGAGTCCTTTTTTTTTTCCTTTCTTTTTCATTTGGAAGTTACTGTTCATTAATCATTGGGTTTTTAAATCTTCTCTGTTTACACCTCTTTCTGGTAAAGATTTGTTACTATGATCAATCTGCTAATTCCTCTATGGTTTAAAATAAGATCAGAAACAGTTTGCTGGCAAAATTCATGGTTAAATGTGTCAAATCACAAATATGAATAATGAGGAGAATAACAATTAACAATTATAAATAATATATTTATGACACATTTCACTTACACATCATAGTACATATTATATATGTTATATAATTTATTTTACAGATTATATATTTATAAGTATACATTGTCATATAATAAGTATTATTGTAATGTCCATCTTTTTAATACTTTTACGAGATCCATACTGTACTTGGTCTTAGTATTGCTCCTAAATAATAGACTGTTATCTTCAATTTTTAGATGAGAGCAGAGATTCTAGGAAAATAAGTGAGTTTTCTGGACTCACTCACAGTAATTGCAGAGCTGGTATGTGAATGCTGATCCCTGACAAAAAGGTTCGTGACCTTGCCAATATTCCATGGTGGTGATGATTAAAAAAAAAATTAAGAATAATTGCTATCATATCCTGAATGCTTAACACATTCCAAAAATCTCCATATGTGCCTCAAATCCTGTATTAAATGGTTTATTTTCATTGTCTGAGGACCTAATTTCAGAAAAATCAAATAATTTGATCATGTCTATAGTTAGGCATGTTCTAGAATATGCCATCCCCTGAAACTATTCTTCAATTTAATGGTGTCTCTGTTATTTTGAGAACATTTTGAACATCCCTGGCATACTCAGATGAGAGATGTCAAAACTCCAGCCACTGTGAAAGATCAGGGACCAGAAAGTAAAAAGATCTAAATTCTATAATTAACAAGCCATGATCTTATTGCTGATCTGTCATAGTCTGAGACTCACTTTAAGGTCTACATCAAGTCATTTGATTCCTTTATACTCAGAATGCATTGTCAATAAAGAAGTAAATTAAATACATCTGTAAATGACATTACAGAGAAGTTTGGGCGCACTTGTGTGACAGATGCGATTATTGTGTAGCTGTCTTACTTTCCAAAAGGGCATTATCACACAGTAGAATGAACACAGGATATCATCTAGAAAGAAACAGAGAAAGCCAGAACCACCTAATACCTACCCTGATCTCATTTCTCAGGAAATTTCATTTGTTCTCATTTCCGTGTGTAATCAGAACATCCCTAAAGGCTTTATTAACAATGATTTCTTATAGAGCTGTCATATGCCAATTTTCACTTCCAATGTACTTGACATTTGGCTATCATAAAAAATGGGTATTGGCAGATTTGTGTCAACTTAACTTTTAACCAAAACGCTATGCAATTGAACAGAAAAGCAATGCTAACATGATGCATTTTTATTCCAGTACATGTGCTCAATGGGATCACATTTTAGAGTGGCCATCTTTGAAATTCTAATGCGTGTCAAGTGAGTATGTAAATACCAGCAATTCTGGGGAGATTTGTAATGTAGAGCCCTATGCTAATGAGAACTATCCCAGGGCACTAGAGGTTTTCCTTTCCCTCCGAAATATGACTGGAGAATGTTACTGGAAAGCAGATCAACTTATGAAGTTGTTTGGACACTCTAAGCTGTTAATAGATATAAAGTGCCTAGACCAGGGCCTAGAATTGTTTACCAGTGATAATAAATAGTAAATGAACAATTAGTTCCTTTTACAGCCACTTACTTATCTCTAATGATAACGAAACAAAATTAAACAAAATCAAATCCCCAACAACAAAACCCAGATAGGGAAAGTTGACTACGGAAGATGTAAAACATACGTGTTTTCAATTCAATGCAGAGAAAGTGTCCTTATTCAGCCTGTTTTGGAAACTTGCAAAGTTTAGAGATGAAGATGTCCTCCTCATCAGGCTTTTCAAACCGTAACTGGATGTCTGTTGTCAACCCTTATTTGTAAAGAGGGAAAGGTATGGTGGTATCTCTGATGACAGTACCATTTAAAGTTTGCTTTCTTAGTCATCGTTCTACACCTACTCCAAATGCTTTCACTACAGAATAGTTCATTGTTGCTCTTCATAAAATATTGGGGGGAGAACGTAGGGTAACAGAAAGATCCATCCTGGTCTAAGCAATTCTAACATACTCAAGCCCCAACGCTATTATCTATATACTATGAATAGTGTCTTACGCTCTATGTACTATAAAATGGAATAAGGCATAAGTCATTCTTCTAAATGTTATTGCAAGAACTAAACATAACATACGCTAGCAAATATAAAGCTCTGTCTGGCTGTAAATCGCACCATTGACATTATCTTGTTTTTGTCCTTTGCCACAGAATAAACAATGCCGCACCAGCAGAGTTTGAAAGGTATCTTGTCTTCAGTCAATGTAAGTATTCTCTAAAGGGGTTCCTCCACATGTAAATTACTTTTTAAAAGCAGCCTATTAAAGTGCCTTTGAAAAGTTTACACTGCAGTTTCTCCTGCATGTATGGATCTTTTCCTCTTGTAAAATCCCAAGGCATTTCAAATAAGGAAAGGTCATTTAGCTCATCTGGTCGATTATAGTTGTGATCCATTTCCCCAACAAGAAGCAAGGGAAGTGTTTCTCAATGTGTATCAAGGAAAAAAAAAAAAAAAACTCTTAGACCATTAGGACTAAAACATTGCATATGCCACAAGCAGTAGGCACCTAATTTCATCACAGACGATTGATGATTCTGCCATCCGAGCTGAATCAGATCCGGGACACTGGGATTCAGTGTTTCAGTAGGGAGGCAGGTTCACGGCAGCCTTCATCCAGTTTAAAAAATATTTTATTGACACATAGAGCATTCAGAGTCATAAAAATATATCATGTTTATCACTGTTTTTATGGCATGCATAGATATGACACAGGGGCATTGAGCCGTACAGTATTAGACAAGCATTTATTTCACTCCTAAGCTGCTACGAATAATGCAGAGCTCAGCTTCTGTCCTCTGAATGGACAGGACAGATTTCATCAGAAATAAACACTGAAGAAAAACAGAAAAATCAATGCGGATGCATATATTAGTGAAATGTCCTGATTGGGTTTTGTACGTGCTAAACAAGCCTGTTAGTAATCCTCCAAGCTCACGTTTCTGCCAAAAGCATTGGGGTTTGAAAAATGATCATGTTTCATGGATGTGGGAATACAGCCAGGAAATTTACCTGTAAGCACTTTGACTAACACCCCTAGTTTATGATTACATTATCACCCAGACTCTGATACACATTTTTATGGAGAGCTGTTTCCTGAAGAATTATGATAGGAGACATTTGGTTTTTGAGTTACTGAGTGGACAAATAGTTAAGAACGGCTCTAGATTTAACAAACACAATTCTCCTTTACCGGCAGCCAGTTTAGGGCAAAGTTGGAGGGGCAAAGTGGTATGAGGGGACCAGAGAGAAGACTGACATTTGCATATAAATAGCAAGCGTAAGTAAGTGGAAAGGGAGCATTAAGAAATTTGCATCTGCTTTAAGCCTTGTACTTATTCAGCAGAATGCACTTGTCACAACTTGTTGGGCTGTGTTAGAATGGGAGCCCAGGGCAAAGACAATGTTGACAAAGATCAAGGGAAATGAAGCCTTTCCAAACAGGGATTGCATATTGGCCAAGTCCTCAGAGAAAGATCTCAGACCTTAGCATAGGGTGATACATTCCAGACCTGGCTAAATATTTAGCTCACCTACAGGCATTGAAAACCTCCCCTTACTCAACCCCCCACTCTTATAGTCTCCCTAAAAGTTACTTTTCTTCTGAAATACCATCAGACTTTCCTTTGTGTTAAGGCACTTGTGTATGAATTTTCTGTCTAGGTGGCTTAATATGATAGTGCAGCAAATCGCATGTATTGGGCCCTAAAGAAATAAATGGTGAATGAGTGAATAAAGAAAGAAAAACAGCAGTGCAGAATAGCGTCCTTAGAATGCTCTCCTTGTAGTGTTGCTTCATTCATGAGCTGAGAGGCACCACCATCAATAAGAACTATTGAAAAAAATAAAAAAATTTTAAGACGATCTTGTTAAGAAAACAAAAATAAAATAAACACCGCCTTTGCAAAAATACCTATTTCTTGTTTCAAGTTTCAAATTCAGGACTTGATTTTCTCTGTGTTCAAGAGAAATCTACATGGGCAGATATGGTCTCAAAATGGGATGACAAGCCGTGGTAGACAGACTTCACAGCTTAATATCAAAGAATAAAACAAGAAAAAGTTTTCCTGTCACTAAAAGTAAAGGTATACATTACTTTGTTTTATTGTGTTTAAAATCCGTTGTCAGCTGCCCTATAATGAGCTAGGCAACAGCAGGTTTCGTTTGTAATAACCTAGTAAGATATATTGAATTCTCTTCTGTATTCTAGAATGAGAGTCACATGGAAGGAGTGGTTGGGCTCCTTTGCACTGTGGAGTCATTTACCTGTTCAGGATGGCTTGCTGGAGGATTGTAAAGAATTGCAGGCAGGCACTTTTCCCTTGGTGGAACAATTGCTCACACAGAGTTTAACTTGTCTCTGGCTTCCAAGATACTTCTGAAGTGTGCTTTTTAGAGAAGGGGGAGAAAGTTGTTTTCAACCAAGAGACAGGTGTCATTCCATTTCTTATTTTCAAGGAGCACTATTTCTTTTCTTCTTTTTAAAAATTCAAATTCAATTAATTAACATATAATGTATTATTAGTTTCAGAGGTAGAGTTCAGTGATTTATCAGTCTTAGATAACACCCAGTGCTCATTACATCATCACATGCCATCCTTAATGTCCATTACCCAGTTAACCCCCCAACAACCCTCAGTTTATTCCCTATGATGAAGAGTCTCTTAGGGTCTGTCTCCCTCTCTGATTTTGCCTTGTTTTATTTTTCTCTCTCTTCCTTTATGATTCTCTGTTTTGTATCTTAAATTCCACATATGAGTAAGATCATATGGTAATTGTCTTTCTCTGATTGACTTATTTCTCTTAGCATAATAATCTCTAGTTCTATCCACATCCTTGCCAATAGAAAGATTTTGTTTTAAAAAATAGAAATGGAAGGAAAACTTCCAAACTCTTTCTATGAGACCAGCATTACCTGATCCCACAATTAGACAAAGATCTCCCCAAAAAGGAGAATTGCAGACCAATATCCTTGATGAACATGGATGCCAAAATTCCCACCAACATACTAGACAATAAGATCCAACAGTATATTAAAAGGATTAAAACGCAAGTGGCGTTTGTTCCTGCGCTGCAAGGGTGATTCAACATCTACAAATCAATCAATGTGATACACTACATGAATAAAAGAAAGGATAAGAACCATATTGTCCTCTTAATAGATAGAAAAGCATTTCACAAAGTACAACATCCTTTCTCAATTAAAACTCTTCACATTGTAGGTATAGAGGGGACCTACCTCAATATCACAAAAGCCATATATGAGAACCCCACAGTGAATATCATTCTCAATGGGGAAAAACTGAGAGCTTTTCTCCTAAGATCAGGAACACGACAGGAATGTCCACTATCACCACTGTTGTTCAACATAGTACTAGAAGTCCTAGCCTCAGCAATCACACAACAAAAAGAAATAAAAGGCATCCAAATCAGCAGAGAAGAACTCTCACTCTTTACATCTTTACAGATGACAGGATATTCTATGTGGAAAACCCAAAGACGCTACCCCAAGAGTAGAACTCTTGTATGAGTTCATACAACTCTACTCTTGTGTGAGTAGAACTCATACAAGAATTCAGCAACATGGAAGGCTATAAAATCAATGCACAGAAATCAGCTGCATTTCTCTACACTAACAATGAGTTGGAGGAAAGAAAAATTAAGGAGTCGATCCCATTTACAACTGCACCCCAAACCATGAGCTACCTAGGAATAAACCTAACTAAAGAGGCAAATGATATGTACTCAGAACACTGTAGAACACTCATGGAAAAAATTGAGGAAGACACAAAGAAATGTAAAAATGTTTCATGCTCATGGATTGGAAGAATAAATATTATTAAAGTATCTGTGCTACCTAGAGCAATCTATAAATTCAAAGCAATCCCTATCATAATGCCATCAACTTTTTTCAGAGCTGGAACAAATAATCCTAAAATTTGTATGGAAATAGAAAAGACTCCAAATAGCCAAAGGAATGTTGAAAAAGAAAACCAAAGCTGGTGGCATCACAATTTTGGATTTCAAATTGTATTACAAAGCTATAATCATCAAGACAGTATGGTACTAGCACAAACACAGATACATAGATAGATGAAACATAATAGAAGACCCAGAAATGGACCTTAAACTCTATGGCCAATTAATCTTCAACAAAGCAGAAAGGAATATCTAATGGAAAAAAGACAATCTCTTCAACAAATTGTGCTGGGAAAATTGGACAACCACATACAGAAGACGAAACTGGCCCATTTCCTTATACCATACACAAAAATAGACCCAAAACAGATAAAAGAGCTCAATGGGAGTTAAGAATCCATCACAATCCTGGAGAAAGACACGGGCAGCATCCTCTGTGACCTCAGCTGCGGCAACTTCTCGCTAGACACATCCCCAAAGGCAAGGGAAACAAAGGCAAAAATGAACTATTGGGACTTCATCAAGATAAAAAGCTTTCGCAGAGGAAAGGAAACAATCAACAAAACCAAAAGACAACTGAAAGAATGGGAGAAGCTATTTGCAAATGTCTCATCAGAGAAAGGGCTAGTATCCAAAATTTATAAAGAACTTTTCAAACTCAACACCGAAGGAGCAAATAATCCAATAAATAAATGAGCAGAAGACATGAACAAGCAGCAGTATTTAAAGAGGCATACCCCAGCTGCCTACGACATACGGTGTCATCTTAGGTGACAGAGCGTAAAGTTGTGTCTTGTAGCAGCTCTAGGAATCACCTGCTCTGTAACCTTGGGCAGGTTACTTAACTTCTCTGTTGTCTGTTTTTCATTCATGAAATAGGGAACAATATACTTATTTCTAAGGACTAAATGAGTTGACACACATAAGGCACTTAGAACAGTGCCTGACATATTATTAAGTCTGCTGTGTTGAGTACTATTAGGGAACTCAAATGTGTATCTCCTTTTGGGAGCATTAAACAAAATTTACTTCTCTTCGTTTTTATCTCAGTTCACAACATGACAAAATAGCTCTCTATTCCGAATGCTTCTTTTCCCTTCATCTATTGCCTCTGTCTCCCAATTCTCAATGCCTTCCTTCCTAGCTTTTAATGCCATCGGGTTCCTGTTAAAAATGTGACCATTCAGCATTTACCTAAACACTCCCCATTCACTGAGAAAATGCAGTGAGATTCATTGTCCCCTGAATTAAGTGTCAAGTGCTTAGGCTGTGGTTCTAATGTTCAGAGGCCCTTCCTTCTCTATCCTTTATCTCCCACTGCCCCATCTGCCTCCTGTAGGCTACTCCCAACAAGCACTGTTTATCATTTCTCAAACATAGCTGAGCACTTTAGTCTCTGTTCCCTCTACCCAGAACGACTTATTTTCCTCCAAACTTGCCTTTTCTTCCAGATGAAACTTATATGTTATTTCTTATGAAAGATTGTCCCTGATTCACCCAGGCAGGAAAAATAACTTTCCCTTCAGATTTTGGTGTCATTTTCTCATGACTTCTTAAATGGAAGTTTTACGTTAAGACTTAATTATTTGTGGGTCTCTCCCACTTCCACCAATAAACCATTTTCCTCCCCAAAACTGAAACTGAAATGATCAGCATCATCCTTGACAGATGCTTGATAAATGAATATCTCCTGAATCAGTGAATCTGCCCACCTCACGCACAGAAACACTGGATTGACAGAAAGCCTCTATTCCTAATACAGGAAGTGTAGGCATCTCCTCATAGTCTTTCAGGGAATAAGCTATAATGTGTTCCTTACATATAAATAACCATGACTGAGGAACATCTAGGCAGACTTCACATGTGAGGTAGGATTTGGATTGAGTCCTGGAGGAATTTTCCAGGTGAGATGACTGGGAATGGCAACCTAATAGAAAAAGAGGCATGATCCAAGGACCAAGTTAAGAAAGAAACCACATAATAATTAGAAAAATTGGCATTTAGTAAGCACATGTTCTGTGTCAAGCACCATGTGGTGCTCCTTAATTAACATTTTTTTTAAAGATTTTATTTATTTGACAGAGAGAAACACAGCGAGAGAGGGAACACAAGCAGAGGGAATGGTAGCAGGAGAAGCAGGCTTCCCGCAGAGCAGGGAGCCCAATGTGGGGCTCGATCCCAGGACTCTGGGATCACGACCTGAGCCAAAGGCAGACACTTAACGACCGAGTCACCCAGGTGCCCTAATTATCATTATAAACTTAGGAGTCAGATACAGTTATTATTTCCATTTTACCTGAGAAGAAAACACTGTGGTGTATTAGCCAGTGTTCTCTAAAGAAACAGAACCAATAGGATCTCTCTCTCTTTCTTATCTATCTATCTATCTATCTATCTATCTATCTATCTATCTATCTATCTATCATCTATCCATCCATCCATCCATCTAATCTTTCTATGTATTTCCACATGATTGTAAGGGCTGGCAAGCCCAAAATTTGTTGGTAACTCTCCAGGGGAGAGTTAGAGTTTGAGTTTGAAGGCAGTCTGCTGGCAGAACTCCCTCTTTTGGAGGAGAATATCAATCTTTTCTCTTAAAACCCTCAACTGATTGGATAAGGCCCACTCACATTATGAAGGGTACTCTGCTTTGCTCAAATTCTACTGACTTAAGTCTAAACCCTATCTAAAAAATACTTTCACAGGAACATCTATAATAGCATTTGACCAAATATCTAAATACCATGGCCTAGCCAAGTTGACACATAAAATTAATGATCACACATAGACTCTGGAGTAAAGGCCATTTAGTGCAGTTCACATAGAAAATATGTGATAGATCTGGGATTCAAGCTACTTTATATTACCTACTTCACAGACACAGGAAATAGTTAAATTTCTGGAAAGATCAGAACCTTTAAGGCAAAAGCCGAGAGTCATAAATGGGAAAACTCATTATAGCTGCCAAATCCAAGTGGTTAGGCCAAGAGTTAGAAGCCAAGCAGAAGCAGAATCAATGTGAGAACATGTATTGAATAGGAAGAGGCTTTACAATGTCTAATCACCTTCCTGGGCAGTTGACTGCATGCATGCATTAGTGTATTAGTCTAATTATAGGAAAAGTGGGCATGAAGGCAAGTTGACTAGAATCTGGATAACTAACAAACAGACTGTTGTGAAAACCCAGGCTCAAGAGGACAGGAGTCCAAGCTAAGAATAATAATGAAATGGCTAACACAGATATGAAACAAGTGAAGTTCAAGTTCGCATAGCTGGCAAATGACAGAACTCTTACATTACATTTGATTAGTTAACAGTGGCTAGGTTCTCAGGGTTGCTAGGCACATGAAAATAAGAGGAGAGACTTAAAGACACATAAGGGACATCCAGGGAAAAACACAAGGAAGATATTTGTGTGCTGAGGGGAAAAAAAAAGGTACTCTAAATAGATGAAGTGTAAAGAATGAATCAAAAAATGATGAAAGGAATTTAATTGATTAGCAAGTCACTGTACTGTGTTCTTTAGATATGTACTACTCTACTAGATATTATGAAAATAAGTGTTTGTATCCTTTTTACTTCAAGAAGATTAAGTAGATTTCCCAAAGACCCATAGGTAGTGATAGCAGGTTTGCCATATAAACCCAGAAATGGCAGTTTTCTTTTTTTTTCTTTCTTTATTCTTTCTTTCTTTCTTTCATTCTTTCTTTCTCTCTCTTCCTTCCTTCCTTCCTTCCTTCCTTCCTTCCTTCCTTCCTTCCTTCCTTCCTTCCTTTCTCCCTTCCTTCCTTCCTTCCTTCCTTCCTTTCTCTTTCTTTTTCTTTCTTTCTTGATAAATTCTGGTAAAGGGTTCCAAGAACATTAAGAAACATCAAAGTCGACTACATTCAGGACATCACTTTTATAGATATGACATTTCACAAATGATTCTAGAACCAAAGGACATATCCTTCATTTAGTATATAAAACCTGGCACAATCCAAGGATTATCCTCCTGCCAGTGGAAAAACTGAGGCTGTCCTAGGAATCCTCTCTCACTCTGCCCTCATTATTTTCTGCCACAGATGGTTCATTGACAAAAGCCCAACTGCATATCCTTCTGGTCCTAGGCCACAGTCTCAAGCGTGGGGGCTGCAAATAACAGTATTGTGTTCCCTGAGTTATCACTGCCTTTCTAGCCCCTGATGAACTAGGTGTGATCAAGGAGCAACTTTCTATTACATTCTAGTGAATTAGAGCACAAAATACTAGCCTGCTGTACCAGTCATATCCGAAGTCGGCTTTAAAAGCTCAGGTAAACAGGTTAATAAATTTAATGAAATTGGGGCACCTGGGTGGCTCCGTGGATTAAAGCTTGTCCGTTTGGCTCTGGTCATGACCTCTGGGTCCTGGGATTGAGCCCGGTGTTGAGTTCTCTGTCAGTGGGGAGCCGGGTTCCCCCTCTCTCTCTGCCTGCCTCTCTGCCTACTTGTGGTCTTTCTGTCAAATAAATAAATAAAATCTTAAAAAAAAATTAACAAAATTGCAATTGCTTATAAATTATAAGTTCTTGAGTGGCCCCATATGTTTCTATATAAACTACATAATGAAAAAATAAAACTGATTATTTTACAAGCTATAATATGGTAATATAGTTGGAGAAAATAGAAAAAGTTATTTATTTATTTAGAGGGGAAGAGAGAGCAAGGGAGGAGGAGCAGAGGGAAGGTGAGAGAGAGAATCTTAAGCTGCATGTAGAGCCCAACACACAGGGCTTGATCTCATGTCCCTGAGATTATGACCTGAGGTGAAACCAAGAGTTGCACGTTTAACTGACTGAGCCACCTAGGTGCCCCCTAAAAGCATTTAAATGTCCAAGTTAACTAAAAGGAACTGTTAATAAAAATCAATATATATCCACACACTCTTTAAAAATTTATTTAAAAACTTAATATTGCTTTCTACCTAAAATACTCTCTTAATTTTCATGTGTGCACTGCCTGAGTTGGCCATAAAAATATCCTTTGGTATCTATGGGATATCAGTGGAAAGAAAGGAATCTTCCTTTATTAGAATTTTCAGGAAGATAATAGAGAAATACATGTGAAATTTACCCAATTGCATGCCCACAGACCAGCGTCTAAATCATCATTCAATAAATACTTTTGAAGCACCTTATGTGCTCACAGAGAGTGAGATTACATATAGCAAAATTATGAAGTTAGTCACCCTTTGACCTAGCATTTCCTATTCTGGGAATATACCACAAAGAGACATTGATAAAATATGAAAACACATAGACACAAGGAATTCAATGACGTATTTTTTATGAAAGTAAAAGACTGGAAGCAACCTAAATATTTGCCAGTAAAAGACTAGTTGAATAAACTGGGTACACTTACTTACTGGAGCACTATATAGCTATAAAAAAAGAATAAAAAATGATTTTATAAAATACTATGAAGTGATCGGTAGGATACACAAATAAGTGGGGGGGAAGCAAAATTTAAAAAAAGTATATGTAGTAAACCATGTTTGTCTTATGAGGGAGTTTAGAAAGTACAGAAAATATATCCATATTTGCTTACATTTCAATAAATGAAAGAACAAACAGAAACAAAAAATGAAATAACTGCCAACTGATAGGACTGGTAAAGAGTTTGAAGGAGACAGGAATAGAAGCTAAACTCTTCTGAATATAACTTTTGTATACTTGGCTTTGGAGCTCTGCCATATTCTATATTTATAAAAAATAAATTAATAAATTAAAAACAATAAATTATAAATCGAATTTGGAAGAAAAATGAAATGAAAGAAGTCAACTCTATATAAAGATAGTTGTCATATTACACAAAATGGAACTATTCCAAATGACTTAATTTCACAAGACATCCTAATGACATTTACCCAAAGAAAAAAAAAGAAGCACAGAACCATCCCAATCAACCAAACCAAAAAACCTCCCACTTTCTAAAATAATCATCTCATCGCTGTGTCATTGGTGGAGCGAATAGTGTCATTCTGGCCTATGACAAGTGAGTTGGGGAAGGAAGTAAATGAATATTAGCGCCTTTGACAACTGTGATCTTTGGCATGAGAGAAAGAGCATATGGAAACACTGATGACGTTAAGTAAAAACCATAGCAAATTGAAAGTGTTTACATGAAAGTACTATAAATTCTTTTAAAAATATGCACTTTGTCCAACCGGCCACACACACACACACACAAATTCTAATGGTAATCAGTGGCCCAGAAGCAAGAAGTACTTTTCTTATTCATATTACAGTCTCTAAAGAACACATCTCATTAAAATGACCCAAAGCTCTTTGGAGAAATTCCTAAATCCAGGTCTGAAACCAAAAAATCAAAATGTCTTGATAACACAGAAGCTATTAAAGACAATGGGGGTCATGACAAATGACTCAGGGGCCAATTGAGAGAATTTCACCATAGCCACCTGTGGGATAACTTGAAAAGCAGTAAAAATAATGTGGTGGATTGAAACACAACAAATAATCATATCTGTTAAATCCATGCATCCATAATTTTACAATAAAACCAAACTTACTGTTTACCTTTAAAAATGAACCCTTATTGTTAATGTTTAGGGAATTCTAAGCATACACTCATCAGCTGAAAACTACAAAACAAAAGGAAGTATTCAAACATTTATTTATAAGTATTGAGGCATGTATGTTGCCTATCTTTACGATATCTATCTCAGTGTTGTCAAGTAATGGGTGACTGGTAATTTCTCTATTTAAAGTAGTCCAGATAATAAATAAAGGACTAGTACAATTAGAATTTATTCTAAAATAAATTCAAATTTCTTTGTAAGTAAAAGGAGTCAAGATAATTATTCTCTTAACACTACATTGTACACTCTGGTTTTAACCTCTCCTCCTTATTTAACAATCCATGCAAGGCAAGGCATTACCACTTAGATTTAATTCTTATTCCTTACTTACAAGATACATAAATCAAACCCATGTTTTCTCGCTACTCATTTCCTGACTGTCTGCTTTTATTTTGAGATAACAACACACTTCCCCCATTTCAGAGGCCTGAAAACATTATCACCCTTGACTCATGCTACTTTCCATGAGCTCTTGCGTTGAAACAGCCACCAAGTCCTGTCAATTTTAACAGAGCAGTATCTTAAAAATACATTTCTTCTTCTCTCTCCCCTTTCTCAGCCCTACCTTTAGACCAGATAATCAGGGGCCCAGCCTTGGGTCCCACATCACAGGGGGTAACACTCTGGCCTTCCTCTGGACACACACTTCACCAAAAGATGGAAAGTTAAAGAGACCAAGAAAATTTTCCCACATGAAGCTCACACATTCCATTTTAAATCATGATGACGATACTTAAGGCCCTAGAGTACCTTGCCCAAGTGGCCCCAGATTTACATCTGGGTCATCCTCCCAAAGACAGACTGTGTCTTCCATGGCTGTTGGAAGAGGGGCTGCATGTGGAACATGACTTTGGATGTCCATGTGTTCAAGAGACCTTTCGTGGTAGGGATGGATCCTGGGGTTAAGAGAGAAGGGGAGTGTGTGAGGAGTGTGTAAGAAGGATGTTTCCAGTGAAACTCTAACCATGGCTCTACAAATGATAACACCAAGCCTGCCCCCTACTCTAGCGAGGTGCCTCCATCTTTGACAGGAACTACTATAGTAGTCTTAAAACTAATTACTAATTAATTACTGGTTAAAAATGATTACTCATTTCCTAGAGATTTGATTCAACCTTTCTAAAAGTCGAGACTTTATGAATCAGCAGTGTGTGAATGGCCTGAACACAAGTAGTATGTGCAGAGTCCTCCTTTCTGACGTGGCATCTCTGAGGAGGGGTTGGGAATCTGTTTGTGCCCAAGCTCCTTGCTAATTCTGCATTTTGAAGTTTGCGCTAAAGCACTTTCTCTCTCCAGTGCATTCTATATACTTCTGTCAGATTAATATCAGGGACCCCTGGGTGGCTCAGTTGGTTAAGCAGCTGTCTTCAGCTCAGGTCATGATCCCAGGGTCCTGGGATCAAGTCCCACATCGGGCTCCTTGCTCAGCGGGGAGCCTGCTTCTCCCTCTGCCTCTGCCTGCCTCTCTGCCTGCTTGTGCTCTCTCTCTCTCTCTGACAAATAAAAAAAAAAAAAAAAAGATTAATATCAGTAAGGCTCCGTTTTAATCACATCATCTGCTTTCCACACTTTACAATGGGTCTCCATTGTTTTAAACACCAAAAGCAGTCTTCTCTACTCTTACTATGCACATACAATTCTTCCGGGTGAATCACATATTATTTCCATAATTTAGCCTACAGTTCAGTGGTACTTTACCTGTAGAGGGCTAGAGAGTATTTTAGGCTTCATAGGCTTAAAGTGTAGTCACAACTACTCAAATCTAAAAGAAAAAAAATCATGACATAATGCCAATGAGTGAACATGGCCATGTTCCAATAAAAATTCTTCTACAAAAACAAGACTTGGGGGCACCTGGGTAGCTCAGTCATTAAGTGTCTGTTTTCGGCTCAGGTCATGATCCCAGGGTCCTGGGATTGAGTCCCACATCGGGCTCCCTGCTCCATGGGAAGCCTATTTTTCCCTCTCCCACTCTCCCTGCCTGTGTTCCCTCTCTTGCTGTGTCTCTCTCTGTCAAATAAATAAATAAAATCTTAAAAAAAAAAAAAAAAAAGAGTATGGATGTCTCTGTTTTCTATGTATTATCTGGTTTTCTGGTTTTATTTTTTTTTATCCAACAAACAGTTTGGTATAAACGTAGACAGCAGATATAGTGGGCTTCTGTTTCTTATACCCACCAGCGTCTATTCACCATTCTGCTGAAGGACCAACTCTTCCCTCGCTCGTCCCTATGCTACACAGGGAATTGAGTGCACTCAGGAATCTAGGGTGTGTCCCTAACTCAACCACAGACAACCTGAGCATTTGCCTCTACCTGGCTGCAGCAATTGAGTCAGAGATGAACACGTGACCTGTCAGAGCCAATGAGACAGACTCCTGCTGGGACTGGGAATGGGCTGTCCTCTCTTCACTCCCACCTGGTTTGGACAGAGCACACAGGCCTCGAGCTCACAGCAGCCATTCTACAGCATCAGGAGTCTGAGAGTGGAGCCCACATGAAGTAAGAGGACAAAGTGCTTGGAAAGACTGGTTCTCGGAGAAATCATTCTTGGCCCTCTACACCAAGAGTTAAACATGCCTAAACTTTACCTTATGCCTTCCAGACACAGCCCTCAACCACTCCCCCACCCCCCGCCATAAGACCTTTCTTTTACATGAGGCAATAAATAGCCTTTTATCCTAAACAAGTTTAGGTTAGGTTTATTTAATTTTGCTACCAAAAACAAAACAAACAAACAAAAACAGAAGGAAGGAGGGAAGGGTAAGGAAGGAGTAGGAGAAGGGAGGAAAGGAAGTAGGAAGGGAGGGGAGGAGATCCCTTTTTGGTAATGTAGGTTATCAATAGACTGCAAAAGAATCAATGAAATAATGACCCCATTACAGGGCATAGTGTCTAAAAATTAACCAACTCTCCTATATCCAGATATCAAAAAAAACAATATAATATATGATCTGATTTTTCAACTTTTATTTCAAATCATCTCAAAATCCTAGAAACTTGGAGAAATGGGAGCAAAAAGGATGGCATTTTATAGCTCATTTCACAGGCCAACAATAGGGGTGACATTTATCTTCCATAACAAGGTATCTTGGGTGAAAAATCATTAGGCGGCAATCCTGAAGATCTCTCTTGGTGGCTGTGACACTTGTTTTAAGCTTAAAAAAACCCAGAGAATGGAGGAAAGGAAGCCAAATCTTCAGTGAATAGAACTCAGGCAGTGACAAAATACTGGTAAACAGAGGAAAGCAGCTGGGTCTAGTTAAGTCTCTGAGCCACACATTACACGGAACAAAGCTGCTTTTTTAAATGTTTTCAGCGGGGTGAAAAATGATGTTTGCTCTCTTTCATTTCAGGATTTTTCCAATCTATAAAATGGCCTTGCCATAAAAATCACTGTTGAAATGGAACAGCTAATATCAGCCTGACCATGAGACAATGGGCTTAGTTAAAAGGTTATTTATCAACATAAATGATCTTGCATATCTGACACGTTTTTCTGCAGAAAAGGATGGAGTAATAGACCCATGCTTTTACAATGCAATGCCCTGTAACTAATGATTTTTTGAAAAATAATTTTGCATTCCTAACAATTTTATGAGGAAGCTAATGACTTGAAATGATGGATGGTTATTCAAAAAAAAAGAAAGAAAAAAAAAAGAAAGAAAAAGAAGACTGACTTTGTGTGGTTAATGATTTCTCATAGCTAATGAGACAACACCAGTCCTACAATTTTAGGGAGTGCTGCTTTCTGAGTGATAATTGGTCCTAAAGATGCTTATACTTTTGCTCAGTGACTTATATGTGAATCTTCGAAGATGGATTTCCATTCATATTGCATTATCTTGTTGCATATGCCTATATTGGGTTAAGACTTCTTCCAGCTTTACAAGTGCTGAAAGAAGACTATCCAAATGGATTATTTTGTTGTTGTCCAATCGGCACTAATGGTGAACAAATAATAACTTTCTTCTTGAGTTATAATGAATAATAATGAACTTCTTTGTTCTTTTAATGTCTTAAAACTTGTTGAACATAACTTGGAAGCAAATATGTAAGAACTGAAACAAACAATGCTGTTTCTTCTAGAGCCATTCTTTAGTGGGGTCAGTTCCTCACCCATACTCCTTGGGAATGTCTGGAGAGAGTTTTGGTTGTCGCAGTTGACTGGGGGTGGGGGCAGGGGTGATTACTACTGACATCTAGTGGGTAGAGGCCAGGGATGCCCCTTGACACCCTGCCATGCCCAGGACAGCCCCCGCAACAGTTAACTGGTCTAAGATGTCAAAAGTGTCGACCAAGTGCTCCCAAAAAGTGGAATGTACAAACTCAGCTAATGAAAATTGTTGCTTTCCTCTTTCATTTATGTCCAGCTCAATTCTTTATTCTTCAGGAAACATTAGCAATCCTGATAATGCCTGGCCAACCATGCACCTTCCCTCAGCTGCCAGATGATTTTTCTTTGCCCCTCAACTAGTGTGCTGCTCTCTTTCTAGCTTCTGGTTATCTCTACAATTGAAATCATGTTATTGAAGACATTGCTTGCCGTGTTCATACCATCAGCTGCAGATACGCTTTTCAGCATCTGGACAGGCACTCTGGCATTTTGGTAGTGCGGGAGAAGAAGGTGAATTTAATGAGGTTTTTTCTTATCTACCTAAGGTGCTGAGAAGACGAATTCATGAATTGGAACACAGAATGAAAAATAAAAAGACCACAATTTAGAATTGGCTTCATAGCTTTAACTTAGTATTATCTTCAGTGTAATGGTGATTAAGTGGGCAAACAAGAAGTAATTTTCAGCTTGTTCTGAAGTATATTGGTTCTATCTGAATAGAGGAAAGACGACTTTATGGAATCTAAAATGCCAGTCACTCTGAGACCTAAAATATGATTTTGACACAAGGCTCAAAGAGTTGGTAAATGTGCCATTTCATGTTGGCTGACACCCCTGTTCAGAGTTCCAGAACAGTACCGTTCGGTCACAGCTTTGGCAGATTGCTATCACCCAGAGACCTTTTTATAAGACCAAAATCAAGCAGCACACTGTGAAATCCACCACATTATTGGATCACGTAGATGTACCCAGTGGTTTGGAGCTTTATGAGGTAAAATCCACTTCCAAGTTTAAGTACTGTCTCCCTGAGATAAATGGAAAAACACCAACTAGCTTCTTCCAAGCTTAGAATGACCCATTATTATTGAGCAAGAAATTGCATGTAAAGGATTGCCCTGCTCAGACTAGGCTGCTCGATAGGTGTTGTCTGCATAACAAATTGAGGAAACAAATTACTCTAATGTCACCAGTAGTGTGGATACTCATGGATATTCTCCTTCTGGAAGACTGCACTCGCATTGCAAGAGTTAATGGATAAGTGAGGAAGTCAATGGATAAGATAAGTTACCATTTGGAAGGGACATAATTTTTGCTTCATTTTAAAGATTCTGGGGGCCTAGATTGTATATACCACCAGTGGAATGATTTTTTTTTTTCCTCTGAGGTGGTGTAGGTAGCTGATCTGAGTTAGTAGATTATAAAAATACTATGGCTCCTTTTTAGAAATATTGAATATTTTTTTTCTCATATCCTGTTTTGCAAGGTCAACATTGGTTCTGAGGAGTAGTTCCCCATGATATGTAAGCCCATTCTCTTCTGAGAATATAATTAATAGAAATGCAAAAGAGACATAAAAAGTGTCTGAAAGAAATAGAATATTAACATGAGGGATCTAACTGAAAAGCATTATTTTGAACCATATTATGATACTTTATTCTGAAACTTCTCTAAACACAATTTTCATCATTTAACAGAAATTCATTCCATTGTGGCCTCTCTTTTGTTGTAAAATGTGATGATAGTACTGGACAGTGCCACATGATACAAATTCTTTCAAACCACTTCTAGAAAATGACAAGAACCTCTTACCTAACTATAGATAATTCTAAGATGAATGGTGATTCTTTGAAATTATATTTCCTACTAAGATCTGTATTTTGCCTCCAAAACTTAAGATTCAAATTACTGCCATTTAAATTTTCCTCCCTTACTTATTGAAAACCTTGTATTTAGTGCTACTTAAATGAAAGACCCTCTATCCGACATATTCAGAATATGGCAACTCCTTGAACAATTCTTAGCTTGAGATTATAACAACTGTGAGAGAAGAAATTTAAAAGGAGGGCAAAAGTGGAAAAAAGATAATAAGGTGCACGAAGGAGTCTATTTCCTTCTGGTATTGACAAATTATCTTGAGTCCCTGCAATGTAAAATTTTGTATACAAATGAAAATGAAAATGAAATGAAACAATTTCATTTATTTATTTCTGTTAAAATTTTATTAGTGTCTGAAATATTAAAATAATGAAATGCATATAGTAAGTAATTTTAAGTAGGAGCAGCCACATTTGTTTGAAATGCAGAGTTATAACCCACAGCAAATGTTATAAGCAGGTCATATTTTCTTATAGAAGCTAAAATATTTAAGTAAAATCAAAGGAAAAAATAAGAGAACAAAATATTACATAAAAGAAAACAAAAGCAAGATGAGAAAAGTCATCATGCCAAGAATAAAGAAGCAATTTATATCTTGTTATCTAAGTTATAAGAATATTATTTTTATTTAAAAATTTATGTTGCCTGGTGGTGGTTATTAAGGAGGGCACATATTGCATGGAGCACTGGATGTGGTGCATAAAAAATGAATCTTGGAACACTGAAAAAATAAAATTAAATTTAAAAAATAAAATAAAATTTAAAAATTTCTGTTGTAGATTTTCTATCAACCTCAAGACTTCAATCAATCTGAAAAATCAAGGAATTAAATATCTTTAGAACTGACAGGGCCTTAAGTGTGATCTTGTTCAAATTTCTTGTTATTTCATATAAAGAATTTGGAAATTGGTTAGCTGTCTTTTTCCACCATCAGGGCTGCAAGTAACTGAGCTGAATTCAGAGATGGATTTTCTTTTTCCCAAACAAGTCTTGAGATTTAAGATTCATGTGAAAAGTAAGGCTATAAAGGAATTAAGTAATCAACTGATGCATGGGGCAAAGTAGTGATGAAGAATTTGATGAATTGGGCATCTGAGAATATTTCTTTCATTTTAATTACAAGTTGACATTAATACAAATGGTAGAGGATAGGATTTTTGCCTGTATGCATGTATTTATAAACGCTCTAGGCACTGGTATCCTAACTTGAATAATTATTGAGTACTTTTCTGGGGTTGGGAGTTTGATGTGGTTGAATGGAAATTCACTGAAATGAAACTAGATTACAATGATCATCAGGGGAGGCCCCCTTTGCCATTATACAGATGAGCCAAACACTGGAAAACAGCTCCAGTACATCTGCTTATAATGGTGTTTGGCATTTGAAACAAGATTATTTGGATCATCTGTGATATCTTAACAATGATCCAGTTCCCAGCTTGCTAATAATTCATGCATCTCAGTATAGAAAGAATACAACTTGTTGTTCGTGCAGAAATAAATAATATGGAAGCTTCATTTTACTCTGAAATGAACATTGTAAATAATTCTAAATGAAGATTTTTTTTCCCTCAGTGATATGCTCTGAATTTCCTGGATGCATTAAGTAGAAGGGCTTTACTAGGGTGCAGGCTCTACTGCAAAGTCAATATTTTATGGATGGCTATAAAACACATTATTAGAGATTGAGATGAAGGTACATGCACCTTTGCCTGATCAGAGAGCTAACGCTATCTACACAAAAACAACTCAGAAGCTAAGATATCCAAAGGAAAATCATGACAGTTTGTTATTAACCGAGGTATCACCTGGTCTTTGACTACAGTCTTAATTAAGCAAGTACTCTTGGCTCGTAACTGAATTCACATCAGTGCTCCCCATATTGTTTCGTCATGAAACACCCCTGGGACCTACCTAGGTATCCCAAAAAAGAATCTTTGGAGAAAAGATCATAGAATTTTGGTCTCTTTTTTGTTCTAAAATATGATGATAGTATCAGACAGTATGGCATGGTACAAACTCTTCCAAAAAACCACTTCTAGAAAATTAAGGAAACCTCTTCATTAACTGTAGATATTTCTGTAATATCTGTATTTTTTTAAATCTCTCCATCTGCTTTTGATGAACCACCAGACTTGGGGAACCACTAGTCTGAATGAAATTCACTTTTAATCAAAATAAAATCTAGAACTGAAATGCAAATCTTTTTTTTTTTTTTGTAAAATGAAAATCTTTCAAATATGATGGGAGTTCAGTGTATAAAGGAACCTCAGTATAAAAAAGGTAAATTATTTAACAATTTATTCTCCCATGAAATGTAGTGGGTTGATAAGGCTTGGGGTTTGTATAAGGTAGAAATTTTTCTTAAGATAGAGTCTATCTGAAACAAAAGCAGAAACAGATCCATAAAATCAGAGGTATAAGAGAACAAACTGATGGTTGGGGGGGATTGGCAAAATAGGTGAAGGGGAGTGAGAGATACAGCCTTCCAGTTATGGAATCAGTAAGTCATGGGAATAAAAGGTACAGCATAGGGAATGTAGTCAATGGCATTGTAATACCATTGTCTAGTTACAGATGGCAGCTATGCCTGTGCTGAGCATAGCATAACATACAGACTAGCTGCATCACTATGTTGTAAACCTGAAACTAATTTAACATTGTGCGTCAATTATACTTCAATTAAAAAAAAGAGAAATAGAGAGAGCCCATGGGTACCAGATCCTAACACCTAATGAATGAATTGTTCACATCTCAGTGAAGAAGAATTGCATTAAATAAAATTAAATTTAATTCAGGTTCTACCAGTCCTCCAATTTATGGCATTGCAAGAGGACATGGTTTGTATCAGCTTTGGCATTCCACAAACTTTGACCAAAGATAAAGTCATAAATCTTTTATATCTGTTTTACGCTTGATTTGTTGTATCCAGAAATTCAACAATCCAATGATTGTTCCTGATTCAAGGTGACTTTGAAATGAATTCATTCAGTAAACCTTTACTAAAAGAGTGTTTTATGCCAGATCCTGATTTGTCTGATTTAAGTAAAATTCTTGTATTAGTTCAGTATCTATTAAAGGCATTACAAATCATTTATTGATTTTTAATAGACATATAAGAAGTATCAGGTACCAAAATATATAAGAAATAGGGTGATTCAGTCCTTAAATATGAAAGATCGGTAATAACATGATTGGCTATTCACCCTGTTCTGTGTAGTTCACTCATTCATTGTACCATTGTGATGGTCGAGGCCCTGGCTAGGGGTGAGGCCCTCATCCACAGATGAGGATGCTGAGTTCTGGGGGCTCACAATTCAGAGGGAAAATATCAGGAGTCTAAAGAGCTAGTATTTGTGTCTTTTCAGGATGTCGCAAATTATCTTGCCTTTAAAAAATAATAAAAGGGTACATCTTCCAATAGAGAAAGGTCTAATAAATCTTTTAGTGGAAAATATGAAAATGCTGTATCCAAAATTAAACCATGTTTTGTGTGGTAGAGTTGTAGACCTCAGAACAATACTTTATTTGATGTAATCACCTTCTTAACATTCTATTTAAGATAGCCTTGAGTTTTTTCTCCCTTTCTCATTCTTCCTGCTTGTGTTCCCTCTCTCACTGTGTCTTTCTCTGTCAAATAAATAAATAAAATCTTAAAAAAAAAAGGTACCCCTAAGTTTTGCCAGATCTGATGGCTACATTTAAGAGTTTAACTTGTGCATTTACATATATATTGAGGTCACAGCTTCTAGTATGTTTGCATCCTATTGACAAAACCAGCTTTTAATAATGATCTTATATTACTTCAGTGAGTAGTTATACTTGACCGAAATTCAATTTGACTAAACCCACTTTTATTGTGCAGCAATTATGCTATAGTAAGATTCAAGTATTGGTGGATATGTTTTTATAATTTCTTCCTATATTTTACCCACACTGAATTCTTTTATGATTTTGAATATCAACTGAAGAAAAAGAGATATGATATACCTACTTAATTTCTCAAACTGGTTTCTCTTATTTAAAAAATATTTTCCGGAGCACCTGGGTGACTCAGTCGTTAAGCGTCTGCCTTCGGCTCAGGTCATGATCCCAGTGTCCTGGGATCGAGCCCCGCATCGGGCTCCCTGCTCGGCGGGAAGCCTGCTTCTCCCTCTACCATTCCCTCTGCTTGTGTTCCCTCTCTGGCTGTGTTTCTCTCTGTCAAATAAAATATTAAAAAAATAAAAAATATTTTTCTACTTACAAAGTCCCATTCTTAAGGCCATTGATGATCTTGCTCTGGCTAAAATTGCAAGGAACACCCGCATTTCAGTTAGGCTGTCCCCTTGTCTATCAGGAACCAGAACATTGCATGACCAGCAGAAATCCAAAACCCTCCCCAAAAATTGGTGCCAATGCTCAAAGGATTATGTTTTCAAACCCTCATTGGCACCCACATTGCCTCTGCCTTCACATATATGAATTTTCTATGCTATGCCCTGTTGTTCTAGATATGAGGTTCAACGTCATTTCACTGCAAAACAAACAACAATGAATACACAAATATCACAACATGAAATATTTGTGAGTATAGAAAACTTTCTCAAAAAATTTAAAGAAGAAGAGACACACAAAAATGAGTTACCTTCATCCTAATTTCCTAATTTCTCACTGGGAAACTCTAATCTTACCTATGGGGACCACACCATCCCTACAGTAGCAGGATCACGTGCTCCCAACAGCAGTGGCTGGTAGAGAAATCTGTATCTAATCAGGATTCATGAAACTCGTAGAGACTTTGAATGGAAAGATTATTTCTGGATTTCACTCTTGGAACTCCAAGAGTGAATCCAGAAGCCATCTTGTGACCACAGGGAAATGAAAACAACATAAGAAAAAGAATGAAACAAAGCATCTTGTTTACTTAGTTCAAGCCCTGCGTCAAACCACTCTGTTTTCTGACTTACAATTAATTAAAGGAAGCAGTGAATTTTCATTTTACCTTAGCCTTTTTTGTCAAATGCCCCAATGGACAGAAAGACTGAAGACATTGTCAACTAAATGATCCATTGTCTTATGTCAAGTTAGTATGAAAACATATTTAAAGAATTCATAGGCAGGGAGATATTTTTCTTTCATGTTGGCCCTATTTTTCCTTAGCTAAGATAACATAATTAGATAATATAGCATATTTCAATATTTTTAACTAAAAATTGATTTAATTAAATTATTTTTTTTACCTTAATTAAGGCCATAATTTAATTTTGTGGACCACTGCAATAAACATCTTAGCCTAGGTTGAAGTACAGTCACCTTTCTACAATTTTATTTATTACTCCACTATATTTTGTCTTTATTTTAATATTCCCTCTGTGTCAATGTCTTTCACTAAAAACCATTTTAATGGCAAATTCTTAATTGTTCAGAATAAAGTGGAATAAATCTTCTAGATTTCTCTATTACTAGTTAGAAAATCCTCTTTTAGAAGTGTCATTTGCTATAATATCAAAGTTTTGCATTGAATAATGGACAATTTGAATTAACAAAATAACACTAGTATAATTTAACAGATAAATCAGATTGTTAAAACTTTCCTAGGACATTACTCAAAATTATGGGAAATGGGACAGACAGGGCTGCAATCCAAATCAGTCTGGAAGGAGAAAGATAGCAAGGAGTTGTGTCAAGGAATAAAGAGAGATAAAACCATCAACTCAAGTAAAATAATCTGAAAGAAAGTTTTATATATGTTTTCCAAAGACAGATCATAAATTATAATTTATGAGACTATTTATTATTATTTCAAAGGGGAGGATAAATCAATACTTCCCCCCATCCCCAAATATTTCTCGGATAGGGAAACCAACAAACAAATCTTTTTCAAAGATTCAAGTCTAGAATAAATTCACTTTCTTCAACTCAGTTGACAATACTATTTTTTTAAGATTTATTTAATGGGGCGCCTGGGTGGTTCAGTCAGTTGAGCAACATACTCTTGATTTCAGCTCAGGTTTCCCTCTACGCCTTCCCCCTTCATGCTCACTTTCTCTTTCTCTGAAATAAATAAAATAAGTATTGAGGATACCAATTTATATATATATATTTTTTTTTTTTTTAATTTTTTTTTTTTTTTGTCAGAGAGAAAGAGCACCAGCAGGGGGAGCAGCAGGCAGAGGGAGAAGCCTGATGCAGCACCCAGTCCCAGGACACCCTAAGATTATGACCTGAACAGAAGACAGACGCTTAATCCACTGAGCCAACCAGGCATCTGATGATACCGATTTTTTAAGGTTTTTGTTTTTAAGATTTTATTTATTATTTGTTTGAGAGAGAGAGAGGGAGAGAATATGAGTGGGGCGAGGGGCAGAGGAAGAGAATCTCAAACAGACTCCACCCTGAGCATGGAGCCTACCTGGGGCTCCATTGCAAGACCTTGAGATCATGACCTGAACTGAAACCAGGAGTCAGATCCTTAACTGACTGAGCCAACCAGGCACCCCTGCCCTTGAGGATACCAATTTTAATGTTGTTTTCCATTTGTATAAATTCCCAAGCCTTTACTTTTTTATCTACAGTGTGTAAGGTGAGGGAGTTCCCTGTGTGCTTTGCTTGTCCAAACGCTTCCTTTTACCCTGCGTTGTACATACACAAACATGTATTTGAGGGGCGCCTGGGTGACTCAGTCGGTTAAGCATCTGCCTTCAGCTGGATCTCAGGATCCTGAGGTGGAGCCTGGGTCAGGCTTCTTGCTCAATGGGGAGTCTGGTTCTCAGTCTCCCTCTGCTCCTCCCCATCACTTGTGAGCTTTCTCTTTCTCTGCTCTGTCTCTCTCTCTCAAATAAATAAAATCTTAAAAAAAAAAAAAAAACTAAACATGTATTTGAGGTTGTAATTTTTTAATGATTATTTCTATTGGGGCACCTGGGTGGCTCAGTGGGTTAAAGCCTCTGCCTTCGGCTCAGCTCATGATCTCAGGGTCCTGGGCTCAAGCCTCCTCCTCCTCCTCTCTCTGTCTGCCTCTCTGCCTACTTGTGATCTCTCTTCTCTGTGTCAAATAAATAAATAAAATCTTTTAAAAATGATTATTTCTATTAATGAGTTGCAAGTGTCTTTTACAAGGTTCTTTTTAAAGAATGGCTGTCTGATCTTACATGCATCTTGGGATCTAAAGCCTAGAGAATTTAGCAGTTACATTTCTATTAAAATGCATTATTTCCTGACATCTGATCTTAATATTCTCAGGTCACTGGTTTTGTTTTATTTTGTTTCTGTTTTAAGATTTTATTTATCTGACAGTGAGGGAGCACAAGCAGGGGGAATAGCAGAGGGAGAGGGAGAATTAGGCTCCCTGTTAAAGCAGGAAGCACGATGCAGGGCTCTGTCCCAGGACCCTGGGATCATGACCTGAGTCGAAGGCAGATGCTTAACCATCTGAGCCACCCAGGCCCCCTCAGGTCACTGATTTTTTTTTCCTTTGATTATTAAATAAGGGCAGTTATAACACAGTTTTCTATTGAATACATGAGTTTCATTGCTTCAATTTGCGATTTATTAGTGGCATTAATGTATTCACAGAGTTGGGCAACCATCACCACTAATTCTAGAACATTTCCATCCCCCCCAAAAAACTCTATTAACATTACCAGTTACTCCTCCCTCCTCCTTCTACATCCATCCAGCCTCTGGCAAACAGTAATATACTTTCTGGCTCTACTAACTTGCTTTTCCCAGACATTTCAGAACGGTCCAGAATCACAAATGGCATCATAATAGTATGGGACCTTTGTATCTGGCCCAGCTCATTTAGCATAATGTTTTTTAAATTCACTCCCTTTGAGTACTATGGCCGTATCTCATTTTTACGTCTGAATAATATTCTGTTGCATGGTTATATTACATGGTATGCCCATGCATCAGTGGATGGACAATTAGGTTACTTCCACATTTCAGCTCTTATGAATAATGATGCAGTGAACATCTGTGCACCAGTTCTGGTGTGGACATATTCTCTGTGGTATACACCTAGAAGTGGAATTGCTGGGTCATATGGTAACTCTCTGTCTAACTTTTTGAAGAATTGCTAAGCCATTTCCCAAAGCATCTGTACCATTTTACATTCCCACCAGCTGTATATAAGGAATCCAGAGGATCTGCATCCTCTCCAACATGTGTCATTATCTGGATGTAAAATAATATCACATTGTGGTTTTACTTTGAATTTCCTAATGACTGATGATCTAGAGCATCTTTGGTATGTTTGTTGGCTATTTATATACCCTCTTTGGAGAAATATTTACTCAAATCCTTTTGTCATATTTTAATTTTATTTTTCTTCTTATTCAGTTGATTGTGTTCTTTACGTATTGAG
>CM053609.1:108169293-108180640 GCA_028646535.1 Procyon lotor
CTTATTAGAGCATCTATTCCCCAATTTGATTATTTATCCATTAGAGAAAAATAGAAAAAGTATCTGTCTTTGTATGAATGTCATTTGGCTGGTCTCTTTCCAGGTACTGATGGATAAAATAAAACTGCCTCAATTCAAGATATATTTCATGTATTTTCTAACAAGAGAATTGGAAAAGGCTAATAATTTGAACTATTAGTCTATGCTTATCATACTTCATGTCCCCAATTTCTTTTTACTCAGTCATAATTTCTGTTCTATTTTGATCCAAGAGACATAAAGCTTTGGTTTGCTGCAAGAATTTCTTATAAAAAAAATTTATCACAGCTATCAAATTCTTATGTTTATTTGGGCCACATTCAAGTGTAAATATAATTTAAAGACTACATGATCCAATTCTATCACCACTATGCAGGCTGGAAAAGATCTTTTAAGCATGAAGAAGAAGAAGAAGAAGAAGAAGAAGAAGAAGAAGAAGAAGAAGAAGAAGAAGAAGAAGGGGAAGAAGAGAAGATTTAGAGGGGAATCAGGAGTATTTTCTATTGGTGAAGTCACAGTCAGTCTCCATTCCTAGGAGGAGCATTAGAACCCCAGAGAAATTTAGGCACTAAGAATGAGAGAGATGGCAGCATAGTGATCCTAAGAAGGTAGCTATAGCCCAAAGTCAAGTTCTCATACATATTGTAGGGGCGTAAATTGTCACCAATGTTATCTTGTGCAGTCAGACTGTTGCAGAGAGGACACAAAGGGCCAGCAGAGTCAGAGGATCTTTCCTAGTGAATAAAGTAAAGGCCATACAACCAGAGACCAAATGACAAAGTAAATATCTCTGCAGATACTGTCATAAAATAGTTCAGGCAAACGATCAGATGCAACTCCTGAGGACAGGATGCTATGAATCCCTCCCAACCTCCAATTTAATGCTTATACAACGAGAAATTATGGAGAAGTAGTCTACATTGCTTGAGTTTTTTCCTAAATCAAGAGAAAACACTGAGGTGGCTCTTTTCACCCTGGATTGGGGGGGAATGTGGTGGAAGAATTTAAGATGAAGAGGAAATCCATCTACTATAACAAAGGAACTTGTATTTCTCATTCCTCACCCAAAGCTCCTGTGGTGTATGAGCCTTGAAGATTTATATCTGCTTTTAATAATCATAAAACTAGTCTAAATACAGCTTATAGTAAACATGTACATAACAAATTTTATGAGAGGGCTTAAATGAATACTGATGATATATATGAAAATGTTCATACAGATGTTAAGAAGAACAATGACTGATGCCTACTATGTGCCAGGCATCAGACTAGGTGATTTATAAATGTATTTGCTTTGCTTTTGGCCACAATATTTTGTTTTTGTTTTTGTTTGTTTGTTTGTTTTGCTTTTGGCCATAATCTTAAGAGATCGACAACTTTACCAATATTAAACTTGAGGGTCAAAGAGATTGAGTAAGTTGTCCAAATCTCATGCAGCTTGTAAGTGGCAAAGGTTAGGTTGGAATGAGAGCCATTTACTTCAAAATAGAAACTCTTTGTGATATCAGGACACAGTCTCTCCCTGTTAAACATCATTTATTATCAGTCACTGCTCAACTTAACCTGGGATGGCCCAACTGAAATATAGGAATTTTTCATCTGTTTCCCTGAGTAAAATAATTTAAAATATCACTGACCTTTCCTTTGTTCATATTCACATGAGTATTTTAAGAATTCTTGGGAAGGGATGCCTGGGTGGCTCAGTAGGTTAAGCGGCTGCTTTCAGCTCAGGTCCTGGGATCGAGTCCCACATCGGGCTCCTTGCTCGGCAGGGAGCCTGCTTCTCCCTCTGCCTCTGCCTGCTTGTGCTTTCTCTCTCTCTGACAAATAAATAAAATCTTAAAAAAAAAAAAAAGAATTCTTGGGGAATTATAAAATTTTACCCAAAATATCAATTGTACCAAAAAACTCTTAAAGTATTTTCTTTTGTAATAATATAATTTTAATAAGTATATGTTATCTTTGCAACAAATATAGTATGTTACAATTTAAACAACTTAATTTAACCTCATCCTAACCACAGCCTTGGTATTCTGATTCATTACGAAAAGAGAATTTTTGTCAATAAGTTCATGGTATTTATATTTCACTTAAAATTATACTTTTTTTTTCAGAAGCTCAGACAAAATTTTAGGATCTATAAGAAAAGTTTTTCTAAGAAACAATTTATCTTAAGTCCAGGATGGAAACACAGGGAGAGTTTTGACATTTTGAATCTGGCTCAAGAAACTGGCAGTGTGAAAACACATGAAAATGCAAAGAACAGTTTAAAGAAAAGGTTACTATAGTCTTTTGCCATAATCTTAAAGATATATAGTTCATATTATGCCAGATTTAGATAAAATTACTTGGGGGGTGGAATGTTCTTACTCTATTGAAACTAGCTTTCCTCTCCTCATCAATTAGATAATATAGTGGCAATAGAGATAGACATTTGAAAGCAATGCCATTTTAGCATAATCCTGATTAATGTCTATAAAGTTCTATAGCCTGCATTAGGAAGCTCCATATTAAGGGAAAAACTCAGCTTCATGTGAATAGCACAGGAAGAAATTTACTCAAAACACTGGCCTGGAGACTTTAAATGAAGCCACTCCACTGCCTTACAAATCATTAAAAAACATTTAAACATTGTAATCTGTAGGTTTAGCAGTCAGTTCATTGTTCATTAATTTATTTTTAATTATGATTTATGGGTGACTTATATTAAAACATTATTGGAATTACATCTTTTATTTTACGTTAATAGGTCATTATAATATACTACAAGTTCAGAAGTTGGAGTGTAAACATAAACAAACATAAAACCAGTATTTGACAAGCTAGACCTTCATATTGTGGAATCAGAAACCATGAATTGAGAAAATCACCATGAGGACAGAATTTTATGAGAAGTCCAAAGTATTAAATATTTAGTTTCTGGAACATCTGAGTGTCTTGATTTTTTTTTAACCAGGGGTTAACATCTCCAAGATGTGCCAGAAGTGTTCAATGATGTCTAAGGTGGCTTGACTAACTCTCTGGTGGTCACTAGGGCAGTAAGATTTTAATGGAATATCCATATGATAAGCCATTTCAGAGACAGCAGAAGCTTTGACTCCACCTTGACCTACCTAGGCTAAGTTACCTTGAAGTATACTTATAACAGAAATTATTAGGGACCTAATAAAGAGGTGGGCATACCTCGTCTTTTAGCGGTGTTTTTCCTCAGAGGCTTATAACTTTGAGAAAAAAAATAACTGTTGGGAGAAAAAAAAGCGAATTCTTCCCTTTTATACATGTAATCGATTCTGACATATATGTTGCTTACATTTTTATCTTAAGAAACTGTAATTCGTTCCATCTCTTAGGTCACATAAGGATATACATTTATACATACATACGTATACAAGGAAATACATACATCCTACATAAGGATATACATTTCAGATGGTATTGCCGTAAATGGAGGACAACTCTTTATCAAGATGGCAAATAGAGTAGACAAATCCAATTACTCCAAGTGGCTTATTAAAATACGAAGGCTAACTGAAGATTTGTAGTTTGATCAACATAAGGCTGTAGTAGCAGTAGTAGTAGACCTACCATGTGCCATGATCTGAGCTAGACATTATTATGCCCTGGGAAGCTGGATGAGTGGAATATATGATCAGAATGTAATAAAGGTGATGGCTGTGGAAACAGAGAAGCTAGGTAGAGGTGACAGGGCATGGGGGGAGGCGCAGAGGAACATGGTGCTTAGATCCATGAGTAGCTGATGACTTATCTGGCCACCGTCCTCTGCTTGCACATTCTTTATTCTTTGCTCCGTTCTTTGGGCCTGGCACTAAATATTCAAAACCCGCCCTTTACCGTGTGGAAGCAGGTTGTAAGTTCCAAATATCATGAAATGCTACTGCTCTGTTGAAAAGTTCCGTGGGTGAGCAGGCGGCTCAGGTGACCTCTCAAAGGTAATATTTCCTTATGCCACTAACGGATACCTTGTGTGTAAAAGGAGTAATATATTAAACACTGTTCTGCTTGAGGGATCTTCCAAAAGTCTCCAGGTACCTCCTAGCTGAGATCTCTTCATCCTTCAAAATAAAGGTAAAAGGCAATGCAGTCTGGGAATTTAAATGTTTCCGAGATTTCTTACGCTGCCCTTTCAGAGTACAGTTAGGTAGTTTTTAGGTAAGAAAAAGTGAAAAGACATTATGTTATAAACCCTGCACCACATGATTAAAAATATCCTTCATGTGAATAGAAAAGCAAGGAAGTTACTATTCTCTTCTCCTCTACCTCTACTCCTCCCACCAACCCACTCAGGGAAAAAAAATCTATTTTAGAACTCATCAGTTTACCTGAAAAATATCAAAACAAAACAAAACAAAACTATTTTGTTCACTGATTAGATCAAAGTATTATCATTTTGTTGTTTGTGGGCAGCTTTGAAGCATCTGTCTTCAAACTTCTTTTGCTTTTTCAGGGATGAGGATACAGTAGATTTTTTTTTTCTTGCCACATGTCAAAGAAGTGTTTAGGAATGATTTCCCAGGAAGTTAAGTTGATCCACAAACTTACAGGCAGAAATCTTCTCCTCAAGTAAGACCTGATATACCAGGCCTCATAGAGATTTTACAAAGGCTTAGTATTCAGTTGTTAGTCACACGCCTCGGAACAACTTGTGGAAACATGATTTAATGAAAACAACTTATGACAGCCATTTACTTCTGAATCTTTTGCTAGGCACAGGTCGTACTCAGGAGTAATTAATTCTCAGCCTGCTGAAAGCTGCCACCTCTTTCCTTCGGTAGAGAGTAAGTGCATCTCTTTGTTCTGAGCTAAGAATACAGTTTTCAGGTAATGCAAATGGGAAACATAGGGAGGGAACGTAACAGAAGCCTACATCAAGAAATCACAAAGACCTTGAAATAAGTAACTGAGCATTTGAGGAAAATCTCAGATCTTGAAGTGAGATGAAATGCATACATTTAGAGTACTCTGGGGAGTTCTGAAACCATTTTGACTTTAATCATAAAGCCATCGATTCCTTTGTAGAATGTGCTCAGGGCAAGCAAGATACCGGAAAGTCAGAGGAATTAGAAGGGGATACAAGGGAACAAAAGCAAAGCTGAAAAACATAAGATCGGTATGTTCTCCAAATATAATTTCAAAATACTATTTCAGAGATGTTCATACTTAAAAAACTTAAAATAATTAAAATTTGTAGGGATGTGGACTTCATAGAATAGAGGCTACCATCTACAAGATGCAGGCAACTAATAAGAAAATTAAGAAGCAGCTGAATGGTGAGACACGATGCATCAAGCCAAAGGTAAGAGGTCAAGACCAAGTCAGGTGGGCCCAGCAATGGGGAGAGAGTTGGAGATATTTTTCTCTGAGGAAACAAGAGACAGTCCTACTGTCAAACTCGAGTTTGGAGGAAGGAAATGATGACAAGAGGAAAGGCACAGAAAATTCTCCAATACCTGATCTCTCCAGGCAGGGTATAATCATAAGGAATGCTTGTGATTGTTTGGTGAGATGTGGAGGCAAGACCCAGGCTGAGGTAAGAGAACCAGTTTAGTGATAAAACCGTGGGAGTGTCAAGTTAAATTGAAAGAAAATAAATTGCAAGTCTTTCCCAGCCATCAGGAAGACCTACCGTTCATGTTCTACTTGCTTCAGAGAGACTTACTTAGGAGTAGGAGGTAGAGTGAGTTATTTTATGAGCATCCCCTCCCATTTCAATTTTATAATACATAAATTTGAAAAGCAAAGCTATTATTGTCATGGAAGTCAGGAAAGAGTGTTTGGTGAGGAGGATGCTGAAGAGCAAGGATGGTACCACCAGATCTGGCAGGCACCGGCCATAAGCCTTGCAAAAGAGATTCATGGTCTTCAAGCCTCCTTGTGCGTGAGCTCCACCTGCAGTGTTCACACCCTGTTGGTCCATACACCAGTGTGGATTCACAGGGTCTGCCTCCAGAGAGGTTGGTTTGAGAGATAGGGGTGAGACTGGTTCAAATCGGAGGTTTTTCCCAAGTACCCACTTTTTAGTTGATGCAGTTATTTCCCATCCAATTCTGAAAACAAAAAAAAATTCTTAAAGATTCATTTATTTATTATTATTATTTATTATTATTATTTATTATTATTTTAGAGAGAGGGAGAGCATGCGCAAGTCGGGATAGGGGCAGAGAGCAGGAAAGAATGGTGACTCCCGCTGAGCACAGAGCCCAGGAGGGGCTGGATCTCATGATCCTGAGATCATGGCCAGAACTGAAATCAAGAGCCAGAGATGCAATTGACTGAACCACCCAGGAATTTTGAAAAATTCTTGAAAAAAAGAAGTGAAAGCTGAAGTGGTAGAAAGAACACACACAAAATCCTTTAGAAATAAGATTGCATTCAGAGTCAGTTCCTAATCTGTTGAGTTATAATGCAGTCCCAGAATGTTATAAAGGGTGGGTGGGGAGACTCTCAGAGCAATGATTTACTGAAAGGCTCAAGACAGTTAGATTCACATTTAAAAAAGTGCATCTCTAGAAAGTAAAGGTTTTATCTATAGCACATTTCAAACATTGTGATTGTCAGGAGTCTTTCTTGCTTCCTAATGCAAAAGTAATACTAAGTAGACCATCACATGTTAAGACAGAAGCAGGGAAGCAGAAATGAGAAGAGGGCCATTACTTGGGTTGTATAGAGTGGAAAACACTCTTGTTACAATACTAGATGATTGATACTAGTAAGGAATTATACAAGCAAGGATCATGAAATTATTATTATTTTTTTAAAAGATTTTTTTTTTATTCATTTGGGAACGAGAGAGTGTGCAAGAGCATGAGCAGGGTGAGGGTCAGAGGAAGAAGCAGACTTCCCGCTGAGCGGGAAGCCAGATGCAGGGTGTGATTCCAGGACCCCGGGATCATGACCTGAGCCAAAGGCAGACACTTTACCCACTGAGCCACTCAGGGGCCCCAGCATTAAATTATTTTACAAATGATTTCAATTATTTTACATTTACCAACTAAATGAAATTAAGTAAGCCATGAGATACTCAACTATAATATATACATACATACATACATATATATATATATATATTTTTTTTTCCCCCAAAAGACCTACTTCATTGTTTATCCTTGGGATCCTCAGATATTAAGTCATGAACAATATGAAGCAAAATCGTTTGTTTAAAGTGCAGATTCTTGCACCCTTCCCCACATCAGCTGAACTGGAATCTTAAGGGCTGAACTATGAATATCTGACTTTTAAACAAGCTCCTTAGAACAATGGGACGCACCAAAAGTTCCGACTTTCTTCCTTTTGAAACATCCCACCCCTGAAATTGGCAATATGCCAGGAAGAACAAAGTTGGTTAAACTTGTTAATAAAATATTGACATACACCAATAATTAGTCATAAATAACAGCTTCTCTGATCCTTTCTTTGGTTTGTAGGTGAGCATCATTAGCATCACTTGGGAACTTGCTAAAAATGCAGAATCTCAGGCCCACCCAAGAATTGCCAAATCAGAATTTGCTTTTAAAAAATTGTTCAGCTGATTTTTGTATACATTAAAATTGGAAAAGAATGGAGCTATGGTACTCCACAAATTCCTTGAACTAGATCAACGATGCCCGGGTGAGAATTTTATTGCAAGGGAGAAAAAGAAGCAAGAGTTGAGGAAAGGATTAGCCTGAGGCTTGATGGAGAAGAAAAGAAAGAAAGCTTACAACAGCCTCCAGGGGAGCAATATATTTTAGGAGCAATCATTTTCCCTGAGATGGACCCTGATCCCAGAAGGGTCTGTTGGATGCAGTGTTATTTTGATTTTACTGGAGTCAGGTTGATGGACATCACACTCTATTCTAGTTTAAGCCTAGAAGCCGTGAGATAGAAGCTTCAGGTCGCTAGCATCATTGTGCTCGTCATGTTAGGTATTTTAGCGGTGCTTATCTTGCATTATATCGTACACCATTTGCTTGTTTAATTATGGGCATTACTAGAAGCAATCGACTTAAAATAAGTGCTCTCCCTATAGTTCTCTCTCTTCTCTCTCTCTTTCTCTCTCCTTTTTAAACATTACTAAAAAGCAATAGTGTTCCATAAAGAGCCCTGAACTTTGGGGCAGAAAACCTAGGATACAAAGTCTACTCTTTCCATTTTGTATTAATAACCACAATACATTGAACTCTTAAATCGTGCCAGGAACTATAAATTGGTCCTGAAAGAAAACTATTAATTTAAAAATAAGGGAACTTAGCCTCCAAGAGTTTAGAAGAAAAAAATAATAATAAGTGCAAAATGATGCTGCTAGTAAATGTCAGGACTGAAATCTAAAACCATATCTGTTAAACCCAAATATCACCTATTATGCTAATATTCTGAGAGGGCATGGATAAATTATTTAGGTTCTTTGAATCTTATTATTCTCACCTATAAACTGATGAGGCAAGGCTTGGGATGGTACATTAAAAGATTTTTCAGGGGCACCTGGGTGGCTCAGTGGGTTAAAGCCTCTGCCTTTGGCTCAGGTCATGATCTCAGGGTCCTGGGATCGAGCCCCCCATCTCTGCTCCCTGCTGAGCAGAGAGCCTGCTTCCCCCTCACTCTCTGCCTGCCTCTCTGCCTACTTGTGATCTCTCGTCTCTCTGTCAAATAAATAAATAAAATCTTTAAAAATAAATAAATAAAAGATTTTCAGCTTGGGCGCCTGGGTGTCTCAATCAGTTAAATCTCTGGTCTGACTCCTGATTTTGTCTCAGGTCATGGTTTCAGGGTCTTGAGATAGAGCACCCTCCCCACCCCCTACTCCCCTGTCGGTCTACATGCTGAGCCAGCAGTCTGCTTAAGATTCTCTCTCTGTCTCTCCCTCTGTCTCTCCTAAGCCCCACCCCCACTACAAGCATGTGTGTGCACTATCTCAAAAACAAAAAAAGGAATTAAAATTTTTTTAAATAAATAAAAGATTTTCAGCTTTGTGTGGAATCATTGATTCTGCTATCTATAAGTTTATAGCTTCTAAAAGCTAATGATTATACTAATATTCTTTAAAATATGAAAATACCTGTGATGGTTTTGATCTATAATAATAAAGTCCTATCTCTTATTCCATAAGAAGAAGTTTCAAAAGTATAAAAGCATTTGTCACCCTTTAGGACTGGTGATTTTCACAGATTCTACTTCAGAAAACATGCTCACACAGACCCCCTCCTGCCCATTCTAGAGGTCTAAAGCATACACTGAACACAGTCAACTTGGTAAAAGAAGAACTGTGTTGGAGAACTTACTCCTCTTGACTTTGAGTCTTATTCTAAAGCTATAGTTACAAGGACATTGTGGTACTGGTATCAACATTGAGAAATAGAACAATATAACAGAATAGAGTCCAAAAACTGACTTACACAAATATAGTCCATTGATTTTTACGGATGTTAGAAGACAGTTCAGTGGAAAAAGAATACTTTTTTTAAAAAAATGGTGCTTGAACCATCAGACCTCCTCATGCAAAAATGAAGAAAAAGGAGGAGAGGGAGGGAAAAAAGAAAAAGGAAAAAAATTGATCTGTGAATCACACCACATATGAAAATTAACTCAAAATTTATACTAGACCTACATTCAAATCCTAAATACATAAACCTTCTAAAAAGAAACATGCAGGAAAATCTTTTTTTAACCTTATTTTGGGAAAGATTTCTTAAATATACAGCAACAAAAGCACAGCCTATAAAAGAAAAAAATTACACTCTCTCCAAACTAAGAATTTCTGTCTTTGAAAGATACTGTTTAGAGAATGAAAAAACAAGACACAAACCAGAAGAAAGTGTATGCTGATTATATATCTGATTAAAGGCTTGCATTCAAATATTTTTTAAAAAAAAGACAACTCTCAAAACTCAATAATAAGAAAACAACCAGCCAACGTTAAAAATGGGCAAAAGAATTGGACAAGACATTTCTTCAGAGAAAATATATGAATGGCAAATAAGCACATGAAAAGATTCTCAACAGGATGGGAAATGCAAATTAAAACCACCATGTGTTACAGTATAACTATAGTTATTAATACTGTATCATATACTTGAAATTTGCTAAGAGAGCAGATCTTAACTTTTCTCACCACACATAAAAAAATGGTAATTACATGAGGTGATGTGTTCATTAATTTGATTGTAGTAATTGTTTCACAATGTGTACATATATTAAATCATCACATTGTACACCTTAAAAAAAAGTAGTGTGTCATGGAAATAATAAAACATTAAGCAGTTTTTTTTTTTTTTAAAGATTTTATTTATTTGACAGGGAGAAACACAGCGAGAGAGGGAGCACAAGCAGAGGGAATGGTAGCAGGAGAAGCAGGCTTCCTGCTGAGCAGGGAGCCTGATGCAAGGCTCGATCCCAGGACCCTGGGATCATGACCTGAGCCGAAGGCAGCCGCTTAACGACTGAGCCACCCAGGCGCCCCCATTAAACAGTTTTCTAGTGGAAAAACCACCATGAGTTATCATCATTCTAGTAGACTTATTAAAATGAATAAAATTGGGAAGTCTGACCACCCTAAGGGCTGACTTGGATGTTGATCAAGGATGTTGACAAGGATGAACCTTGGTGGGAATGTAAAATGGTATTATGATTCTGGAAAACAGTTTGAGAGCTCCTTACAATGTTAAAGAAATATATTTTTCACCCATTCAATCTTAGGTATTTACCCAAGAGATATGAAAGTGAAAGCCCATAAAAGCTATCTTTTCATAGCAACTTTATCTGTAAAAGCTGAAAACTGGAAACATCCCTAATGTTCATCAACAAGATGGACAAATGAATTATGGTATATTCATTTGATGAAATACTATTCATCAATATAAATAAATGAGCTATTGACACAACATGTAGACATTTGAAAATAATTATGCCGTGTAAAAGAAACCAAACAAAAAAGAATACACATTATACGAGTCCATTTATACAAAATTTTAGAAAATGCAAACTAATCTTCAATGCCAGAAATCAGATCAGTGCTTATGTAGGGATGGGAGGAGGGCCAGGAAAGCTGCATTATAGAGGGATATAAGAATACTTTAGGGGGTAATGGTTATCTTGATTGAGGTGATGGTTTCATAGTATATGCATGCATATATATCACATGTTAATGCATATGCATGATATCTATATAACTACATCTCTCTATATGTCTATCTATAGCATCTATCCCTATATATCAACTACCAAATTGCAGCCTTAAAATCCATGAAGTTTGTTGTATGTCCCTTATATTTTGAGGTATTTTGTTAAAAACTTCAAGGGGCACTGAAGTTCTCTC
>CM053609.1:108180740-108210984 GCA_028646535.1 Procyon lotor
ATCGAGCCCTGCATTGGGCTCTCTGCTCAGCAGGGAGCCTGCTTCTCCCTCTTCTCTGCCTGCCTCTCCGCCTACTTGTGATCTCTCTCTCTGTCAAATAAATAAATAAAAAGTCTTTAAAAAAAAAAAAAGAAACAGTGGAACAGAGTTGGTATACCAGATTAGCAAAACAGTAATGAGAATAGAAAACATTTCAGTATTTTAAGAAAAATTTGAACTGTTTTTTTTTTAATTAGTGTTTTTTATAATCCCCCCTGATCTTCCAGGGAAAAATCATGTAATATTTCTAGTTGAGGTAAATCTTTGAACAAATACTGTTTTTAAAACTATGCTTTAAAACATATATATGTCTTATAAAGTTAAAAACATAACAACATATACTATTTTTCAAGATTTGGGTTTATTTTCTAATTGAAAATAAATTTTCACTAACAAAATACACTATAAATTATTTTATTGTTCAAATTAAATTGCATTGCTTCCAATAAATGTTTTAAAATTATGTGTGATGATTATAGTTTCAAAAATTGAATTACAAGGGATAGTTTATAAAAGTGGATTAAGGGGCACCTGGGTGGCTCAGTGAGTTAAGTGTCTGCCTCAGGCTCAAGTCATGATCCCAGTCTTGGGAGAGCCCCAGGTCAGGCTCAATGCTCGGTGGGGAGCCTCCTTCTCCCTCTGCCCCTCTCCATCCCTCTGCTTGTACTTCCTCTCTCAAATAAATAGATAGAATCTTTAAAATATATATACATATATATAAGTGGATTAATTCTTATAATGCTATAGATAATAATGATTGACTCAAATCTCCTTGCATTATCTTAGCTCTGACAGAAATGCTGAGTTGCCAGCATAGTTTTAATCCATATACACCTTTGCCTCCTGTTTTTATACATGATAAAGCAGCTGTCAGATAAGGTTGGGGAGAATGGATAGACAACATTGGGTCATAATGGTATGCATGTTCATATTTGCCATTTGAAGAAATGTAAAACAAATGTGTTTGACTGAATGGAAATATGTGTGCTCATGAATCACAAATAGTCTTTTCTGGAGCTCTGTTGCTACAATCGGTCCTCAAATAAGAGTGGTCATTTACCTGCCTCCCAGCTTTTTCTACACTGCGGGGGAACAGAAGCTAATTATTTTGGTTAGAAGTTGCAGCTATTATGTCTGGATAGAACTGTGCTCTTTACAGTAGTTGCCAAAAATATATGAATGAAAATAAAGTGGATATCTTATTGAGGAAAAGAGTATAATTGTGTCTTAAAGTAAAATTGCTTTTTTGTGGCAGTAGGTGAAAAAAAGATAGCAAACAGCATCGTTAAATCGCGGAAGATTTGAAGAGTAGGGGTGTTTATTTGCTTTGATTTAAAATACTTGCAAATAATGAGTTTGAAAGAAGCATTAAAATGTGTAAAATTTTACAAAGTTAGTTCAATGTTTATGGCTTTATTCATGAGATAAAGAACTGGCTTGCTGAAACAGAAAAAAGTTTTATATCAGTTGTATAAAAAGGAGTAAAACTAGAATTTGGTTTACTTTCTGTTAAAACAGTTGTTTAAGAAAAAAATTTCTATGTCTTTGGTATAGTTTGCCTGCATAACAAACATTCCTCACATCATGAGAGCCTGTTAAATTTTAGTGACTTTTTTTGCATGTTTCTGAATAATTTTTTAAGTCACTTCCGAAAAAGGCACAGACCCTAAAATTCTTTGCTACTTGTTGGAAAATAACCAAATGGTTATATTAAGTATGTTTATCTTAAATATCACCTCAAACTTTGTCTTTATACACCAATGACTTATGCTCATGTCTTTTCTGCTTTGCCAATTATTTTTAATATTGACTTTTTCAAATTCAAGCCCCTAAATCCCAGTAATAAAACATACTTTACACTCAACCTATCTTTGGGGCTTCCCAAGCTGCCTCTAGGCAATGCCCACAATTAGCTCGCTTGCTTTGCAAAATGAGAAAGCTAGAAATAAGTAGGTATGTTTGGCATTTTTCATGTTTTTAGTTTACTCTACATTATTGTGAGAGCTGTCCTATTCATCAAACCCACAATGAGAGAAGAGCTCAAAAAACCAAGAGAGAAGCTCAACCTATCCAGGTTAATTATATACAAGAGAAATGATATCAATATGAATGCTTTTACACAAATGTGTACTTTTCATGTTGGACAGAAGCACAGTCATGTTCAGGCACAAAGACTGGTGGAATAACTTTTCAACAAATTGATTTTTAAAACATGTTTTATATCTAAGTTCAAATAGACTTTTTATTTATAAGCACTCTTTAGGCAACTTTTTTCCACAATGAGAGTCATCCAGTTAGAAGAGATGGTACAGAATCTGTTCTTAATTTTATATGAAGTCATACTCCAACCCTTAAAGAGCATTCACATCAGCTTCAACTCACAGGCCAAGGTGCTGTGGATGACAGAATGGTCCTAGACTTCCTCTTTGCAGGTCAAGGTGTAGTCTTTATGATCACTGACACATCCTATTTTACTTTAATTAACGTCTTGGACCAAGTGAAAAAGTCAATACAAAAATTTAAGGAAAATGTCGTGTGACTTTATAAAGTAGCCTGATGGGTTTGTCTAGACAACTATAGACAATATAGTTGTCTAATATATTAGACAACTAATATATAACCAGATATATATATCTGGTTATATATTAGTTGTCTGGGTCAGTCCCCAGCGCCAGGTGGCATGGTTGAGGTGGATACTGTAGACTGGCTTATCCTGCTCCTTGGAATCCTGTTGATGGTAGCCTTAATTAAACACTGTATGAGACAAATTGAATGGATTTGTTGCCAACTTCTGTTGGCCAGGTTATAATTAGAGTGCTTGACAGTAATACACTTATGAAAAGATTTGCTGGATAAAAAAGTAGTCAAGAGAAGAGATGTAGATATTTTGGGGAGACAAATTTCATGTGTCTCTTGCAGCTCTGTACATTTTCCAGACAAAGCCCAAACCACCCTTTGTTAAGGATGATCTTTTTTAAGGCTGTTTGTATTGAAAACAATCTTGGAAAGTAGAGACAGTGTCTCATTCAAGATTAAGGAGGAATATTCATTTACTGGCCAATATAATAAATATTATGTCTCCCTCTAGTACAAGGGATAGATTTTCTTAGAGTCCATTTAAAAAGATTTGAGTGTCTTTGGGCTCCTGGGTGGTTCAGTCAGTGGAGCATCCGACTCTTGATCTCATTTCAGGTCTTGTTCTCAGGGTTGTTGAGTTCAAGCCCCATGTTGAGCTTCATGCTTGGAATAGAGCCTACGTAACAAACAAACAAACAAATAATGATTTGAGATTCCTGAGCTTGAGATTCCTCCATTTTCACACAAACCCACTGCTGACCACCATTCACCAGTGTTCCTCTATGTTACCCCACCAGACTGGGGACATGAGAAACTGACAGAAACATGAAGTTCACTCTACTTGCTGTGCTGTGGGTCATAAAGTCCTTTGTCTCTGACCCAGAAAAACCTGTGTCTTCTCCCTGCGCCCATGAAACTGTGGCATTACTTTGTTACTTTGTAATTTAAGGAATATTATATGAAATAGCTGGTACCTGGAAAAAGCCCAAATGTCCATCAGCATTATTTTGAATAAATGATACAAAGAAACACCAAGAAGCAATGAAATTAAGCTACTGTATCCCACAAGAGCATTGATGAATTTCACAATTATGAGTAAAACTAGAACAATATAATGTGCATTATGTACAATTCCAGTTTATATACAGTTCAAAAGCAGGCAAATATAATATATGGTGCTAGAATTTAGGATAATGATGACTTTTAGGGAAGACAGAGGAGTTAATAGTTAGCTAGTGACATGAAGGACCTCCAAGATGCTGATAACATTCTAGTACTTAATGTGGATAATGGTTATGCAGATATGTTCACTTTGTGATAATCCACTCACCTGCATACTCATGACTTGTTTGATATTCTGGTTATATATTATACTTACACGAAAGAATTAAATACACACTAGATATACATACATGCATACCAACCAAAATTCCTGCTCTTTTGTCCTTCAATTTCACACAGTAAAGTCTTTGTAAAAAGAAATGATGGAGGTTGCCAGCCTTATTTCTGGCAGAATCCCAAAACCAAAGCATTGTACTATTTATAATAACTATTAAAATCACTAGTATTTGTTATTAATATCTTAAAAATAACAGATATTTGATATTTACTAGATATTAGTACTATACCAACTCTTTTACTTGGATTATCTCATTTGATTCTCCATTCAACTTCATATAATGTAGTTTAATAATTAATTATTTTCCTCATTTCCAGGTAGAGAAAATGAGTCCTAGGTCAAACAAGTTACTAGTTCATAATCATAAATCTAGCAGAATGTGGAGCTACAATTGAAATGTAGACTGTTTTACTCTGTACCCCTTGGTCCCATCCATGATGCTACACTGACTTCTACTACAACCTTTCAGATGTGGAAATCTGTGATCCCCTGAAAAGGAAAAATTGGAGAAAACAATCTACAGTATTACCCTAAAGCTAAAATAAACTGAGCACTGAGGAACAATTGCTAAGCGAAGGGGTGTTAGTGATAACATTTTCTTTTTTTTCCAGGAGTGAAGAGACTGCATCTAACCAGAGCAGGTCATTAAGCTCAAGCAAAAGTTCACTGAAGCAAAGGCACCTATTGTTTATCTCACAAAATAACTGGGGGGCTTTCCAGAAAGAGTGGAGCAAAAGGTAAATTACTTTGTGGAAATGTCAGCAGGAAGGGACTGCACACTAGGGTCTTTTTCATGTACAATTGACAGCAGCTAAAAATAAATCGAACATGGCAATGGCCCCCCGTGTTCCTATAGCCCCAGAATGCTACTTTCATTTTAATAAATGATTGAACAAAGTGTTTAACTTCTTTCTGCTTTCAGACTGATTTTCAGAGGCACAGAAAATGCATTATTGAATATTTTGCTCTGCCCTATCTCTGAGTAAAGGGCTGTTCTTAATAACAAGTACTAAGAAACTGTGGATTCTCATTAATAGCATAGGGAATTTGAGTCGTTTTCTAAAAGAACCAGAGAAATGTCCTCTGCCACCCATGTTCCTTCCTCCTTCCCATGATAGACATAAAGTCAAGACTTCCAGCCAAGGGAAAGGTGCACCATCTGTGATCACAAAATAAAACGAAATTAAAAGACATCTATGAGAAGTGATTTTGTGATGATGCTAAGTGGAAAATCATATTTGGGATTTGTTAACACAAACCCTGCATAGTCTATTCTCTGCTTGTGAGTGGTTCTCAGAGACATGAGTATATAGTGACTTTCTATTTAGATCCTTGGAGGGCAACAATGGCTAAGAATGGTGGTGCTCAGAAGAAAAGTTAAAAGGAAACAGAGCAGAAGTATAAAAGTAAGAAGTAAGATACAGAAATTAGAGGACGAAAGCTATAAAACTAGCAGAATGTGGAAAGAATATTAACTTGAGATAGGAAATACAGGATCTTATCCCAGTTGCTAGTTATGTCTCTGCACAAACCACCTTGCTTTCTTGAGTTCCATTTTCTCTGAGTGGAATGGAAGTGTTCGATTATATCATTTCTTTAACTTCTTCCAACCATTCCATGTTGGTATGATATTTTATGATACTAAGAGTGGCAGTGGTCAGCAGCATTCAATATGCACTAAAGGAGGAAAGGAGAAAATAGCATACTGAATTTAATTAGAAAGAAAGCCCTTGTGATCTTTTTAAAACATATGTCATTGCCAATGTTAAAATGGAACGGATGGTAAGCCATCATAACCTAATTATAAGCAATTGGGATAAACTCATCTAAAGTATACTAGATACCCAATCCATAGAGAGGCAAGGTGCGGAAGTCAGCCCACCAGGCCAAGGATAAATATGATAATCTAAAGGAGCTATGGGTAAAGGATGCGAAAGTGGTAGAAATCTGGGATGGAAGGAAATCAGCGAGGGGACCAAAAGAAGCCCTTCGGAGAGACCATAAATGAGATTGCAAGTTTACACTGGTAGAATGGCAAGATAGATAGCTGGAGCCTAATGCAGACTACTGCTTTAAAATCAGAGGCATGCTCCAAGGCATGCTCTATGCAACTTTTTAAAAGAGATTTCCTTATACAAAGAGGCTGCCACATGGACAGTACTTCAGAAATAATGGATCATTTATCCCAATTACTTAAGCTCTGATGGGTCCAAGAATCTATCCTATGGGCATAATCTGGCTTAAGATCACGTCTTGGAGAAACTCATGGTAGGTTCAGTTATGTTCTGTGAACTATTTTAAAAGGTAGAAGAAAGACTAACATAATTTAGAAAATCAACTTTTTGGAAAATTCTAATTATTTTAAGGATTCATAACAAGATGGTGATCTTTGGTCATCTGGAAAATCCATTTATGCCAAACCCACCATGGTGGAGAAATAAGATACAACACAGATCACCTCTTCCATGGCATCAGATGACAGTTTCCATAAAATATCATAAGAAGCTGACAAATGTACCTGGATTTCTTGACCCACAAATGAATATGTTGTTGAAAGCTTACCCTGTGCCTATTTGTGTGTTTTCTAATTGGTATGCAGCTCTTTCTCTGCCTCCTGTGATAGTTATTCACAGGCTGTTGCATACTGATTTTCATATGCTTTCTTCCAGCCTCGGACCAATGAAGCAATAAATAAGGAAGAAAAAAAAGGTAAGCCTTTCTAAACAGCACTGGAGCAGTAGTGCAGGAAATAGAAAGCAACTCCCCGAAGAAACAAATTCATTCAAAGCAAATCCCACCAGCAAACTAGTAGTGTCATCTAGCTAATTATATGTAATTGTCCCCTATATTGAAACAATAAATAATGTTGGGAGGCCAGTACTGCATGTTGGAGATTACAACTCAATATAAATAGAAGGAAAATAAATGAGGAAAAACTGAAAATAGGTGGTATGCACTGAAACTATTGTCACAGGAATTTTATAGCACTGCCCACTGGCATACATTTTTCTGGATGCATCCATTGAATACTACATGTCGGCATACCAGAGTTGGAATAGAAGTTGTAGATTTTCCAAATTCTCAGGCAACTCAAAGCATTCCACCGGGTATGAGTAAGCAGCCCAAACCACTGCTAATATTTTGGTTCTATTAATATGACCACCTGGCCAGAAGTAACAAAATAGCAGAACTTTTTAAGTCTTGAAAAGATGAGCATGATATTTTAAAATATGGCATAAAAATTGGTGCATCTGGTTGCTGTCATTGGTGTGACCAGGACATTCATTGGTAGCCCGTCTAATAGACAGTCTTACACATTGACGGAATCTCTGTGATTTAGGACAAGAATTCCAAATGACAGCAGTAGAGCTACTAGTTCAATGTCATGGCAGCCAATGCTGATTATAAAGCCCCCTGCTACTTCCTATAATTCACTCTCAGCTGCCCAAGTTCATGTTTCTATGCACAAAAAATCCCACACTTTCCGTTTATTCATGGACATGTCTTTCTCTATTCATCTTACATCCAGTCTATCTTTCTTTTGTTTAAAACAAAAGCTCAGGTCCTTCCATACTCTTCTCTAATGCCGACAGTCTAAGGCCAAACTTATAACCATGTGTTTATAGAGACACAGCCCATCATCAATTGTCTTTATTCAAGGCAGATAGCAGAGAGGACCAAGATTCAAATTTGGCATTGCAGGTTCTGGAAGGCCAGGCCCTCTACCATAAATTTATTTTCATGACTGTCTTTGTTAATCCAAAGTAGTACTAACTTTAGATGCATTTGTTCATTCATAGGTACGTCCATCTATCCACTTTTTAATTTTCCCTTTCTTTCAAAGAATATGTGTTGAGTACCTAATGTACACTAAGCTTATGATGGGCCCTAGAGATACAATGATAAATAAAACATAACATCTCCCCTTAAGTAGCTCTTCGATGGGAAAAAAATTAACCGAAATGCATTTTTATCCCTTATTAACAATTCAGACCAGTTCCTAATAACTTAGAAGTTGGAAGTGGAGAGAGAAGGAGCAATCAAAAGATATATTAACCAAGTTCAACATAGTCAATCATGTTGTAGTTTTATTGATAAAATAAGACAGCAAAAGAAAATACAGCACGGTATGATAAAATGCTCAATTAAATAAAATCAATATGAAAATGCATAGTATAGACTTAGATTTTTTGTTATCAGAAAACCTTTTATCTGATTTCTGGTTCACCTGACATAGCTGCTGGCAGTGGAAGAGGGGGTGAGATTATAAAAGTAGTTTTGATGATAGTTATAAGCTCTAAGATGGAAACCTGTAGCAGTTGGTCTTATAAGTCTTCTTCTTGACACCTTTACTAGACCACATTGGCCCAGTATCTATCTTCCATAGCTTGTCAGGCAGACAGTGCTCCTGAAGGGCTGCCTAGGTGAGATCATCTCACCACATTGTATCAATATTTCATGGACAAATACCCCCCAAGATTTCAAAATCTGGGCAAACCCTTCTCTTCCACTTGAATTTTTGTTTGTGCTACCAAATCAACACCAGGTAGCTTGCCTTCTTCGTTTCCCAATATAATTTCTTCTTGGAGCTGTCCTAATAGTATCTTGTTCCTTCCCACTGTTCTTATGTAGGAAGTAGGCATTCAAAAGAAATTGTGTTTTCTTGCTTGCTTGTTTGCTTGCTTGCTTGCTTGCTTGCATGATTGCTTTGCAAGGTTGGAAAATTTGTTGAGAAGGAGGTAAAGTCTACCAATATATTTTCTTTCAATTAAGTAGGTGGAGGTTTAAAAAAATATATGTCATTGTGTAAGTTATTGTGCATTTGACAACTGTTGAATGAGTACCAATTATGAAAAGAAAAATATCTGAGCAAAGCATTGAGGAGGACAAAGGATAAGAAGAGAAATATAAAAGTCAAACATGAGGGGGCACCTGGGTGACTGTTAAGCATCTGCCTTTGGCTCGGGTCATGATCTCAGGGTCCTGGAATGGAGTCCCACATCAGACTCCCTGCTCAGAAGGCAGTCTACTTCCTCCCCCCCCCCCACCCACTCCGTCTCTCTGTCTCTCTCTTGCTCTGTCTTTCCAAAATAAATAAATAAAATCTTAAAAAAATAAAAGTCAAACATGAGTGACAATAGTAAAACCTATGAATTATATGAACAGTTACAAGCTCCTGTGATAAATTCCTGATGAGCCCCTTTTCAAAAATTATACCCATATGAAAAAGGCTAATATATGACAGTTTATCATTAAAAGATTATTTCTTTTGATAAATATTTAGTCATCTGATATAATGTCAATGAGGACCTACATTGCAAAGTGACTGGTTTAAAAACAGTGGTCTTTGTTTCAATATCATTTTTATCTACCCAAAACACTAAACTTGAGAGAGAACTCACCTAATAGTAAAAACCAAATGGATAAAAAATCCATAATTAGGATGAGTGGCAGCAGAGGTAAAATAAACATAACAACAATGAGGGGATAACATACCCAGTAAATAGATACAAAGATCCTAAATGAGTTACATGTAAGGAATATTCAATGACATAGGTAGTGGAAGTTTTTTAGAAAGTATTTCCGTAGAGATGGATTAGTGTTTATTTTAAAAGCCTGGAGAAACACAAAATGGTAGAAGGTGATGCGTGGGCTATGCCCCGTGGTGTTTTCCTTTGACACTGGAGTACCTTTAAAAATAGCCTGATGGACCCACAAGCTCCAGGGACTAGCTATTCATAGCTAATTATCCAAAGACTTGAAGAAGCCAAGCTGTGCAAAGTCAATTCAACTTTGCCTAGTACAGCCTGAAGCTACTTTAGCTAAACCTCAGTCATGTTGTTTCTAATGATAGGGGTAAAACAGAATAAAAATTGCAAACCCAATTCATTATAAGTGAATAAAATTGTCGGAGGTAGAGGCACACAATAGCCAACAATTAAGACAACTACTACTATTGTTTCTCTAGAAGCCCAGACTCTAAAAGGCATTGTTTTATATTTAATTCAAAGATAAAACTCATCTGACTGGGACTCAAGCTTACAGCTTAATCAAATTGATGTCATACTTTAGTTACAAAGAAAACATGTCATAGAAAACAAATTAATTGTCCATTAAAAAATATTTTCAGTGAATTAGTTTTCATAGAAAGACATAGGAAAAGGGGCACCTGGGTGGCTCAGTGGTTTAAGCCTCTGCCTACGGCTCAGGTCATGATCTCAGGGTCCTGGGATCAAGCCCCGCATCAGGCTCTCTGCTCAGCAGGGAGCCTGCTTCCCCCTCTCTCTCTGCCTGCCTCTCTGCCTGCTTGTGATCTCTATCTCTGTCAAATAAATAAATAAAATCTTAAAAAAGAAAGACATAAGAAAAATGCCCACAATATTCCAGTAACTGAGTAATAAGGATATAATAGGGTCAGAAACTCTGGCTTTTCCTTATCGAGGTTAATTTAGCTACTGGCCGGAGTGAATGCCTATCTTGACCACAAGAGAAACCAACATTGAGGGCTCCCTGATGATTCCATTCCTTAAGTGGGAAAAACCAGCCCCCTGAGAACAAATTAATTGCAGGATTCTTTTTTTTTTAAGATTTTATTTATTTATTTGAGAGAGAAAAAGAGCACAAGTAGGGGGAGAGGCAAGCAGATGGAGAAGCAGTAGGCTCCCCACTGAGTGAAGATCCCAACTCTGAACTCCATCCCAGGACTTCAGGATCATGACCTGACCCAAAGGCTCCAATGCTCAACCAACTGAGCCACCCAGGAGTCCCTAATTACTGGGTTCTTTCATCATGGAAGTGGCAACAACTTCCTTTTACTACAATAGACATGTATTCTGGATATGCATGGCCTTCCTTGCCCACAATCCTTCCGCCACCCTGTAGACTTGTAGAACATTTTACTCATCATGATGGAATCTTCTACAATATTACTTTTGACAAAGGAACTCAAATCAATAAAGAAGTATGGTGGTGGGCTTTTTCCTACAGTTTTCTCATATTACCGTGTATAGCCTCATCACTCAGGCACAGCTGACCTGAAACAACGGTGAAACAACGGTGAAATGACAATACAAACAGACTTAGATAAAAGACCCTGAAATGTATGTGTTACATTTTAAAGGATGAGTTATGGTCTGAATAAGCTATCAATATAATGATGCTAGTTTTCTTACAGCCAGAATATGTAAGTAGAAGAACCAAAGGGTGGAAGTAGGAGTTGCTTCTTTTTCTTTTACTCAATGATTGTGATATTGTGATTTATAATAAGAAGTATATTTTTCCTCTTTGGCCCTCTTCCTGGCACAGAGCTCCTAAAACCCTTGGAATTTCCTAAGTGATAAAAGCTATAAAGATGTCTTAATATACATTAAAAATCTCTTTCAACTACACCTGATTTTATGCAAATGAGGTGGCTTTTGGAAATACTTAAGGATTGGGCCAGTTGCCAGGGGAACCAACCCTGTGATTAGAAGGTTGCAACTTTCAGTCCCACCCCCTTGACCTCCAGGAATGGGAGAGGGCCCGGAGTTTGAATCTGTTGCCAATGGTCAATGTTTTATCAGTCATGTCTGTGTAGTGAAGCCTCCATAAAAACCCCAAAGACAGGATTTGGAGGGCTTCTGGGTGGCTGGACACGTGGAGATGCACTGAGAATGGCTTACCCACAGAAGGCCTGGAAACTCCTTACCCCTTCCCAAAAGCACCTTTGTCCTCTGCACCTCTCCATCTGGCTGTTCCTAAATTACATCCTTTTATGAGAATCAGTAATAACCAGGAATCTAGTAAATAAAGTGTTTCCCTGAGTTCTGTGAGCCACTCTGTCAAATTAATTCAAACTCACAGAGGGTCCCCTGGAAACCTCCCATCTACAGCCCCGTGATCAGAAGCACAGGTGACATCCTGGACTTCCAATTTGTGTCTGAAGTTAGTTGGGGGGGTCTGGTAGAACTTTTTTGTAAAAAAAAAAAAGGAAATTATAGTCTCATGATTAGCTCCAGAAATGATACAAATATTAAGATTATATTAACCAGGCACACATACACGCTGTAATTGCCACAGAAATTGTGGGAGGATGCCTGCTGTTGATTAAATACATAATATACTAATTCCCTTTTTTAGCTTTTTTGCTTATTATTGCATATACAGTTAATTGATTGGTGATAGTTATCTACAGAACTTAATGCTTAGGTTCAAGCACATTCAAGTAGGGGCGCCTGGGTAGCTCAGTCCTTAAAGGTCTGCCAGATCCCGGAGTGCTGGGTTGCAGCCCCTCATGGGGCAACCTGCTCAGCGGGAAGCCTGCTTCTCTGCCTCCCACTCTCCCCGCTTGTGTTCCCTCTCTCGCTGTCTCTCTCTCTCTCCGTTAAATAAATAAAATCTTAAAAAAAAAAAAAAGTCCAATAATTTTGTAGCTGAGTTAAAAGAGAAATGGACCTCACTTTGTGATTTCATTCCTACCCTATTTAGAGAAGGCAAGAGGCATCTCCATTTGTCCAACGAGAGTTGCATCTTATTGGCAGAGGAAGTGATTTTTATTTAGTCCCAAGGAGAGTCAAATATGTTTGGATGATGTGGAAATTTGCTGAACAGCCAAAGGAGTAGGTGGTGCTGGTTTACTTATCACCTTCTTTCATTTTCGTTTCAAGAAATTCACCTTTCTTGACACTCCTTTGTAAAACTAAGACCAAAGTTCTGTAAACTGCGTACACCAGACCTATCCTTGCTACCGGCCTGACCTTTACATTCTGCCAGCAGAAATCATTAGAAGGAAAATAAAAGATAAAATAAAGCGGAAACAAAGAGATTTTTCTCCTTTCATTTATTCGTTTGTTTCCTGTTCCTACTATCGTGTCATCAGTGGCTGTTGGCTCTAACCACCGGTTTCTTTTGGTGCTGCCATGAACAGCTTCATTGTGCCTCTCACTCACTCAGAGAAAACCAGACAGCGCAGCCCCCTCAAAAACTGATCACATGTTTCCTAGGACCCTCTCCTGAGCTCCTGAAATGCCATCTGGAGATAAGCCTCACTTGCTGCTGAGACGTCTGAGTGCTAGTCCAAGAAATCCTAGTCTAAACACATAGCTCATAGTAACCCCCAGTTGACTAGAGCATGCACCTCGTTGAGAAAATGGGCTGTTAAAGGAAGTTCCTGAAATCACTCTTGAGATATGTCATTTATTGTCAGTGTGGAATTATCTAGTTTTCTCATCCCTTGCATTCCTAGCACTTGCTTTATCGCCAGGGATGGATGGTGGGCCAAAGTGGAAGGAAACTGGTTTGGGATCAACTGCATTGCAAGCCCTAGATACACGATCTAGGTAATCTTGTGTTAGGATATGAGTTTACCCTGTGTCAAACTATTCCTTTCTTGACTGTTAGAGTCTTTGCTAAAATTCCAACACTCACGAAGAGTTGCATCTAACGTCTTATCACATACATTACCCAGGAGGGAAAAATGACTGTATGATAGACAGCTATATTTGAGCTCAATATAAGGTGAAGTATTTTTTAAGAATGAAACCCAACCAAATATGGTGTTGGCTTCCCCATGTGGTTATGAGTCTCCTGTAACTCGTGCTATTTAAGTAGAGTTAAGCCTGGGTAGCTCAGTCGTTAAGCAGCTGCCTTCAGCTTAGGTCAAGATCCCAGTGTCCTGGGATTAAGCCCCACATTGGGCTTCCTGCTTGGAGGGAAGCCTAGTTCTCCCACTCCCCCTGCTTGTGTTCCCTCTCTCTCTGTGTCTCTGTCAAATAAATAAAATATTTAAAAAAAAAAAAAAGTAGAGACAAGTTGACCATTTACTTAAATGTCATTAGAGCCACCATTAGGTGGCTCAGTGGGTTAAAGCCTCTGCCTTTGGCTCAGGTCATGATCTCAGGGTCCTGGGATCGAGTCCCACATTGGGCTCTCAGCTCAGTGGGAAGCCTGCTTCCCCCCCTCTCTCTCTGCCTGCCTCTCTGGCTACTTGTGATCTCCCTCCTCTCTGTCAAATAAATTAATTAAAAATATTTAAAAAAAAAAAAAAAGAAGCTCATTGAATAAGCTGATATCCCATTTCTGTATTTTATGATTTTTGGAGTTAGATGGCACTTTCAAGTGCATGGAACCAGTATTGTTTATTAGTTAGTTAGTTAGTTAGTTAGTTAGTTAGTTAGTTAGTTAGTTAGATGCTGATTCAGAAGCAGCATTGTGAAATCAAATATCCACTAACATATACTGTTCATTCAATCACTCATTGAACAAGTATTATTTGGGCCTAATATGTATTATGCACTATGCTAGGCACTGAGGAAATTAAGAAGAAAGACTGTCCCTGTGATCAGAGAGCCAGTAGTGACAGAATGGGAAAACAACCAAACATCCCTTGAGTATTTCTACTTCACAACACTGTCTTGTCTACTTAAAGTTCCTCATTTGAAATGGATCATAAACCAATATAATTTTTTCATAGATAATTTAAAATGACAAATCACTAGCAATTTCATGTAAATCAAGTTAGTATCAGTAATTAATTCACACGTGTCACATTTTATATACTAGAATGTAATTCACTTATTACACACTGTCACATTTCAAAGAGTTGCCTTCACAGCACATACGATTTTTCTTTTTCCCCGAACTACACACACCCTGCCTCTCTGGAAGTGTTCTTTTTCCAGTCCTGGGGAAAACAGAAGTTACAGCAACATAAATTTAGACTGAACCACTCAGAACGCAGCACGCCTAAACCCTATGCACTTTCCATTTGCAAAGTTTTCAAATTCCTTTACTAGGAAAGCCCATGAGGAAGGAAGGACGGCCTGCAGAATTAAGAGCAAGAATGTGGGGAGTGCATTTTTCTTTCAGTTGGTTAACTGAAAATCAATTTCCTATTTTAAAAGCAGACCCATCAAAAGCAAGCGTCCAATTTTAAGCTAAGCTCTACAAAATTCTTTTCAATAAAATGTCTTTCTGCCTCTTTCCCTTTTCTCATTTCAATGTCCTGTTACATATTTCCGAAAGCTCAGCTTTCAAACTTGGCGTGTGCTGTGATTGTGTGGAATGAAAAAGCTCTGAAAGGCCACAAAGAAAAGTATCACTTGCCTCAATCTCTGAGGAGAGGGCCCTTTGAATTAAGACTGATTCCACCTGCGAAGCTCGAGTGAGCCTGAATTGGCAATGCCCGCATGTTGTGGGTTTTCTTGCTTTATTTCCCCTTGCGTTCTTTTTCTTTTCAGGATGTTTTGTGGGCCATTATCCGATTTTCATAGCAGCATGAGCGATTACCAAAATGCTGTGAAAGAGAAACTAAATCCTTAAAAAGGTAGGTATTCACTGACGGCTCCTAGGAATCATCCGCCAATATTCTCTGCTGATCATTGAGACTCAAAGCTGAATGTTGGAAACATCCAAAAGAATTGAACTTTGCCTCACAAGGATTTTTCTTTTTCTTTCATTAAGAAAGGGGTTTCCATTTATTTTTATGTGTTTGCTGTCACTCTTCTTTACATAGATCCATAATGTAGTCTGGCAAAGGACACAACAAAAGTAGATAACTTTTTTGTTCAAGTAATTGTTTTTTCTCCAAAACCCTTATGTAAACCTTAACTCTGTGAAGTCCATTGTCCCTTGCCTTGAGAAAATGTAAAAGGAGGTTTTGAGCAAATTGTGATGGCAACCAGCTGATAGCAGTGAGTACAGCGTTCGAAAAATAGAAAGTGGCTAGGGATAGGTGATGCTGGAGATGAAAATGTTGCCTGTTTAGAGGTCACCTAGACTATCATTATGATGCTCTAGCAGAACTAGCAGGATGGGTCATGGAAGCGATACACGATGGCAAGTGATGATCGCTGAACACCTACAATTTGCCAGATAAAGGTATAGGATGTGGGCACAGAAAGGTGAATCAGAGAGACTGCCTCTCCTGTTCAAATCTATATGTCACAAAGTGGTAGATACAAGCTATTATAGGAAGAAATGGATATTCAAATATTATATGAGCAACCCAAATGTCCATCAGCCTTTACTTTTTTTAAAGATTTTATTTATTTATTTGACAGAGAGAGAGAATGCAAGCAGACAGAGCAGCAAGCAGAGGGAGAGAGAGAAGCAGGCTCCCTGCTGAGCCAAGAGCCCAACTTGGGGCTAGATCCCAGAACTCTGAGATCATGACCTGAGCCTAAGGCAGATGTCTAACCTACTGAGCCATCCAGGTGCCCCATCAGCCTTTAAATGGACAAAATGTGGAATATCCACCCAGTGGGATAATATTCAATGATAAAAAGGAACAAGGTACTGATAGGTACTACCACATGGATGAAACTTAAAAACATCATGGTAGATGAAAGAAGCCAGGCACAAAAGTCCACATACTCTATGATGACATGTACATGAAATGTCCAGAAAAGGCCAACCCGTGGGGGCAGGAAGTAGATTAATGGTTGTGTGGAGCTTAGGCCAGGAGTTACAATTATCTGAACACAGCCACGAAGGATCATGTTGGGGTGACAGGAATGGTCTAGAACTGGTTTAAGGTGATTGATGTACAACTTGGTAAATTCACTAAAAGCCATTGATCGTACACTTTAATACATAAATTTATGGTATATGAATTGCAAGTCAGTAAAGCTGTTGTAAAATAAACTCCACAAAAGGTAAGAGGAAGATGAAGAAGACAGATGAAGGAAGAGCTTTTGAGAGAAGGACTTCATTATTTTCCCATTGCTGATGTGACAATTTACCACGATTTGGTATCCTAAAGCAACTCAGATTTATTCTTACACAGTTCCAGTGCTCAGAAGTCTAAAGTCCATTTCACTGCCTATAGTCAAGTCAAGGCTGATTCCCTCTGGAGGCTCTGAAAGGAGACTCTGTTTCCTTGCCTTTCAGCTTCTAGAGGCTGCCCACATTCTTTGGTGTGTGGCCCTTTCTCATTCTTCAAATCACATGACTCCAATTTCTGTTTCCATCATTGTATCCCCTTCTTTCTATGATTCCCCCTGCATCTCTCTTACCAGAACCATTTTGATTACATTTGGTCCATTTGAATAATCTGCCCTTCTCCAGATTCTTAATTTAAGGCTCAAGGTAGGACCCTAACTCAATCACTTCTACAAAATTCATTTTGCCACGTAAGGTAACATTTCTGGGTTCTGGAGATTGAGATGTAAATCTATTTGGGGAGCCACTACTCAGCCTCATATAAGGCTCATTGTTTAGAAGAGATAAATTTTGAGTTAGTTGGATCTTAAAGAACAAATGCATTTTCAGGTTAAAAAAGAGAGAGAGAGGGGCGCCTGGGTGGCTCAGTCATTAAGCGTCTGCCTTCAGCTCAGGTCATGATCCCAGGGTCCTGGGATCGAGCCCCGCATCGGGCTCTCTGTGCAGCAGGGAGCCTGCTTCTCCCGCTACCATTCCCTCTGCTTGTGTTCCCTCTCTCGCTGTGTTTCTCTCTGTTAAATAAATAAAATCTTTAAAAAAAAAGAGAGAGAGAGAGAGAGAGAGAAAGAGTGTGTTCATTCCAAGTATAAGAAATGTCAGAGAAGGAATAGAGAGAGAAACTTACATCTAGTCTGTGGAGCAAAAAAGTAACTACTGGATTTGGTTGTGGAAAGACAGATAACATTGCTAACTGCTCTTATTTTGCATTTATGACTGGATCTTTCTCCTGTAGGTACACTTTGCTTTACTTTATCCTCATCTGCTCCAATCTTATAGTTTGTTATGATTGGGGTTCAAATATGCTACAATAGTCTTCAATATTTAAATTTTCTTCCCTGCTTACCCATCAACCTTCAGCTACTGCCCCCAATGCTTTGCTTCTTTCTAGTTTTCACAAAATGTCTTTTTCCTCTTTCTTTCTTACCAATCTCTCTAAAAGAGAGTTTGGATTTTTCCAGTTCGGATTTTTCCCCCACTATAACTGGTCTACAACGTAAGCAATGACTTCCACATTGCCAAATCTAGTAGGTCAATTTTCATTCCCATTTTACATGACCATCAGCTGCAAATGACTTACTTGATCATTCTGCTTCCAAGAAATAGATCTTCTCTTGAATTCCTCCGTTTTCTTCATCATCACATCCTTCTCTTCTTTCTTATCTTCAAATATAGGTATTTCCAGGAATTCAGTTATTTGTCCTCTATCTTCTCTCTCTACAGTCATTGTCTATATTATCTCATCCACCTCAAGTTCTTAAATACAGTGTTTACTCTGGTGACTGCATTTATAATCTTATAACTCTCAGTTTTTGTGCTATGACTCCCATTTTTATATCTGTAGTCCCAACTTCTTCTCTGAAAACTGAACTTATAAATTCAACAATCTGTCCTCTCTACTTGGGTATTTAATTGGCATGTTAAACTTAATGTTTAATGTTTTAACTGGAATTCTTGATTTGTCTCCCTGCTCCAGACTGGTCCCTCTACCAATCTTTCCTTTCTTAATAAATGTCCCCACCATCCGTTCAATTGCTTATGCCAAATTCTGCCATTGTCCATAATTCCTCCACTTCGCATCCAATCCATCAGCAAATCCTTCAGGTCATACCTTCAAAATATACATAAAGCTTGATGATTTATTAATACCATTGCTTCTATAGTCCTTGTTCAAGCAACAATTTATTGCCTACTTCCTCAATATCAATAGCCATATACTTGATCTACATGTTTCCAGTCTTGATCTTCTCCATCTTATTTTTCAAAATGTAACCATGATGATCCTTTTATACATAAGTCACATCATACTAAATACTTGCTCAAAATTCTTCCTGTACAGTCTCCTCAAATGGTCCTCGACAACCTCTTACACTGGTCTTCACACCTATACACAGTTCCCCTTTGCATAATGTTCAGGTCTCTGTGACCAATAGAAGATGGCTGATAGGTATGCCACTTCTAAAATGAGGTTATAGAACACTATGGCTTCTGTCTCTTTTTCTCTCTTTCTCACCTCTCTTCTTTTCTTTCACGTTACTCATCTTGGGGAAGCCATTTCATGAGAAGTCCTATGGAGAGACTCACATGTCAAGGAACAAAAACCTTTTCTTAATAGCTACATAAGTGAGCTCAGAAATGGATCCTCCAAACCTGGTGAAGCCTCAGATGACTGAAATTTTGCTTAAAACTTTGACTGCTGCCCCAGGAAAGATCCTAAGCCAAAACCATCAGGTGCCTGATTCCTGACTCACAGAAACTGTGAGATTAAAAAAAAAAAAAAAAGTTTGTTGTTTCAAGCTGTTTAAGCTGCTACATTTTCAACAACATATTAGTTATCTATAAATAATTTCTACAGTAAATTGAAAAATAATACCTTTAGATTGTCTACTTGGAAAATAAAATGGAAAGATGATGTATCTATGTCATCTGGTTTTTAATCTCTGATGGCTTTTTGTTAATTTTGGAGAACTAGAAATCACTCTTGAATTAATGGCTGAAATAAACACCATTTAGGAGACTTCTTTCAAGACTATTTAAAAAGTACTCATAGAATTGTCTACTCATTTAGTTTAATGGCTGGGTTCGGATAAGCAAAGTATATAGTTGAGAAGGGTAAGGTCAGATCGAAAAATGTGAGAGGCCACTTTGTAATTAGCAGCAAGACAAGAAGAATGACAGTCTGTGGCCATTCACTTACTCATTTATTCCTCCCTTCCATTAACAAATATGTGTTATTTGTTAGCTTTTCTGGGATAGACACTGAGGGTCTAGTAGTTAACAAAGCAATTTCAAAACATCCCAATAAATACATGCAGCAGTGAATTACTCAAAAAAAAGTCCAGTTTTCATAAAGTCACAGCAATATAGGCACATAAGTTGTTTTTTTTTTTTTAATTGTGTAGCTTGTGTTGCAGCATAAACAGCACAGTCATACTGGGAAACATCAAGACTCTTAGATTTCCATACACCTATCTTATGATTCAGCATCATTTTCATTTTTTGAATGACATGTGCTAAGTGTGGGTAGATGTAGACTTTTTAGTGCCTGAGGCTTCTAAGATCCAAATCCAGCAATTAGTGCATATAAGAATAAGTGCAAGTTGGGGTGCCTGAGTGGCTCAGTGGGTTAAAGCCTCTGCTTTCGGCTCAGGTCATGATCTCAGGGTCCTGGGATCGAGCCCCGCATCGGGCTCTCTGCTCAGCAGGGAGCCTGCTTCCCCCTTTCTCTCTGCCTGACTCTCTGCCTACTTGTGATTTCTCTCTCTGTCAAATAAATAAATAAAATCTTTAAAAAAAAAAAAAAGAACAAGTGCAAGTTGCATGGGACCATGTAAGAGTCATGTGTCATCATTCTAAATAGGTCACTATTATGTGGGAAACACAAATTACAAATTCTAAGAAGAAAGGATGAACCAGTCAGGAATTTGTAGAAGTGTAGAAGGCCATTCTAGAAAGTGCAGCACTGGCAAGAAAAAAAACATAGGGATAGTCAGAAGCTTCTAATAGTTGGCAGTAATTTAACAGTAATAATGCTAAGTAAGTCCTGAGAGTGCACAAGGGCCAGATAAAAGAACAGGACTGGATGGTACACTTTGAGGAATTTGCATTTTATCCTGAGGCCCACTGAGGAGCCTTCTCAGTAAAAGCAATATGATTGGATTTGTGTTTTGGGAAAATGACACCTGCTAAATTGTTTGAAGAACATTCTTAGGGGCCACGGGAAGATGGAGAGCGGTTATGTTGCAATAATCCAGGGGATTAAATATGATGGTTATTTTGTCTAGAGTAGTAACATTGAGGATGGAGAAAAATGGATAGATTGCATGGATATTAAGTAGTTCTAAGGGAGAGAAGGTGATGATTTAATAGAAGTGAGGTGGAGAGACTGGGACCAGAGTCATGAATGGTATCCATATTTTTCATTCAGTTTGGAAGATGTTTGCACTCTCTACTGGTATAGGAAACACAGCGGGCATGGGGCTGCATTATTGTAGAGATTGTCTCAGTTACCAATTCAAATTAGGTGAAACCTATTATCATAGCAGTGCTTTTCCAAGTGTGGTTCCCAGATTAATAGAACTGCCTTAGCAATCTATACTGGGGGGGGGGGGGCAGATAGGAATGGAAAGATACAGACCAAAGGCCATTGTATATCTCGTAAGATCTTCTTCAGTCTTATCTTCTTATTTTGATTTTCCAAAAAATCAAATACACATATTTATCAATATTTAGGTAGTGACAAACTGAACAGGACAGAAGCAACACTCCTCTGTAGGACTACAATGCTACCAATCACCTTCATGTGTTGCTACCTAAGTGCTACTTCCATAGCCCATCTATTTTTATCCTCCTGAGAGGTGAAGACTACCCAGAACTTCTCATTCACTTGTTCTACGTTCATAGCGTTTCTATATACATCCCATGACAAGCTTGTTTTGGGTCTTAGAAAACTGGTATCATATTATATGCAGTCTTCTAAAAACTGTTTATTGCCTTCGTTAAAATTATAAATTTTATATATGAAGCTGTCTAAATCTATAAGTCATTCAACTATATTGAACTTTATTTATCCATTCTTCAGGAATTGTTTACATTATTTGGCATTCATGAAAAATCCATCTATGTACAACCTTTGACATGATTCTAGGTGATCCATAACAGGTGTTTCTACACTTACACACAGGTCAAGGGTTATACAAATCAATATACAAATGGTCAACTTTGCAAGATAGTGAAAAATTATTTTCCAAGGTAATTACCCCATATCTTAATCCCTCCATCATTGTGCAGGAGTTCTCTTCCATACTAGTTCTTGGTACTTTGGGATATCTTTGCATCCATATGCAAACACCAGCTTGCCTTGTCAAGCCTAGGTGGTGGCCACTATGTCAGGCTGGCTGGGATGACTGCTGGCTTGATATTTCACCCCAAACTGTGGCTCCTGCTGTGGTTGCTGTCACTGCTGTTGTCTGAGTCCCCAGAAGCTGCCCAGAAGAACCAGGAAACATGACCAATATATGCAGAGACTTAATGCTTTGTAGAGTAATCTTTGACCACTGAAAGAGAGAGAACACAGGAAAGGGCCTGCAGAAAAAAAAAGTCTTTCTTTTTTTTAAAGATTTACTTATTTATTTGAGAGAATAAGACAACATGTGTGCACAAGCAGGGGGAGGGGCAGACAGAGAGAGTCCTCAAGCAGACTCCCTGCTGAGCGCCAAACCTGATGCAGGGATCCATCCCATGACCCTGAGAGCATGACCTGAGCTGAGTCAGATGTTCAACTGCATTCTTTTAGCCTCTATGGATTCATGCCCATTGCCAGATACTATTGTGTGTTTTGTTATTATTATTGTTATTATTTTACATTCTTATATGTGCCTTCACTTCGTGCCTGCCATACTTCCCTTTTTCCCTCCCTCTTGTTTATCTGAGATTATATCCAAAGCAGCATTAGCACATCAGTTTGTCTAGGGAATTCAAGCTAAGCAATGGGTGATCTTACTCTTCTTTATTCTTGGGGCTTGCTTTTCTACATAACTCTTATAGTCAACTTGTCCTCAGAAGCTAACATTGGATTGTCACTGGAACTGCATGAAATTCACAAGCAACTGGGGAGATGACAATTGCAATCTTGTGAGACCATGTTTATGCGTGATCATGGTTAAATCTCTCACATGTTTAGATCATCTTTAAGCTTTTTCAGTTAATTTTCTGCAGTGAAACATCTTTTGTTAGCAGTTTCCTTAGACACTGTTTTTGTTATTGGTTGGACTATTCTTCACAGATTTTCTATATATTTGTAGCTGATGCATAGAAATGCATTTTAGGGGTGCCTGGGTGGCTCAATGGGTTAAAGCCTCTGCCTTCGGCTCAGGTAATGATCTCAGGGTCCTGGGATCGAGCCCCACATCAGTCTCTCTGCTCAGCGGGGAGCCTGCTTCCCCCTCTCTCTCTACTTGCCTCTCTGCCTACTTGTGATCTCTCTCTGTGTCAAATAAATAAATAAAATCTTAAAAAAATGCATTTTATTTTTGCGTATTGACCTAGTACTCAGCCACCATTCTATTTTTTTAAAGATTTTATTTATTTATTTGACAGACAGAGAGATCACAAGTAGGCAGAGAGGGCAGGTAGAGAGAGAGGAGGAAGCAGGCTCCCTACTGAGCAGAGAGCCCGATGGGAAACTCCATCCCAGGACCCTGAGATCATGACCGAAGCCAAAGGCAGAGGTTTTAACCCGCTGAGCCACACAGGCACCCTCAGCCACCATTCTAAACTCTGTTTTATTTCTCACCTTCATAGGGCATTTTTCTGTGTAAACAATACTATCGTCTCTAAACAATGACATCAAAATACATTGTTAAAACTAATCTGGACATGGCAGTTTATTCATGGACAAGATATGACTACTGATCAATATTTTTAGGTTATAGAAATATTTAGATTTTTTTTTCTTAATTCAATTTTCATGTTACATTTTCCTAAGGATTTGAAGTTTTCATTTAAATTTTCTACTTTATAGTTTATAAAAAGACATATCTAAATTTCTAGGTAATACATTCAGGGGAAAAATGGAAAATATGCTGAGCATCCCATCGACAGTTCAGCATAACCCTCTGTAATTTCTAATCATATTAATTCATAAGCCATCGCTGATGTATTCAGCCAACAATATAGTCTAGTCACTATATTGTGCATATGCATTATATGTCTAGTCACTATAATGTGCATATGCATTATATGCATTACAATATGATACAGCCATGGACCCAACATTAAGAAGATTACAGTTCCATCAAAAAGAAAAGATAAGAAACAAACTTAAAATAACTAAAATCCAAAAGAGGAGGTCCTCCGTGAACCCTGAATTGCATAAAGATAGCAGTGTGGGCATTGAGAGGGGAGATGAGGCGATTGGGAAGACATCGACAATCCTTGGATATGGATTTCCTTCCATAGTCACCTAGCCCAGGTTTAATGGTTTCATTAGTGCCACTTCTAGGTCATGATGGATATTCAGGGACAGGACATTGACAACAGTGCCACGGAAGTGTAGGACTCCCTGGCCCCTCTCGGCTGGGGGTGGTGCATGGAGATGGTCCTGCAGCAGGTACAGCCAAGCAGTTCCCATAAATCAAGCTGACTCCAGTCAAATGTGGGCAGGGTTGATTGAAGCATTTTATTTATTTATTATTTATTTATTTATTTATTTATTTATTTGAGATTTTATTTATTTATTTGAGAGAGAGAGAGAAGGTGAGAGGATGAGAGGAGCGAAGGTCAGAGAGAGAAGCAGACTCCCCGTGGAGCTGGGAGCCCGATGTGGGACTCGATCCTGCGACTCCAGGATCATGACCTGGGCCGAAGGCGGTTGCCCAACCAACTGAGCCACCCAGGTGCCCCATGATTGAAGCATTTTAAAGAAATGTTTCAAAAATTTTAAGAAATGATCTGCAGACTCCTAAAATAGCAGTTGGGTGCTTGGAGAGTAATTATTTTGAGTAAGGACATAGAAACTAGCAAATAATAACAAAACTGAGGATGTCTTTAAAAAAGTATGTATTAACTATCAATTTGTTCCTATGTTACGTGTGCACACTATATATTTTATAAATAGCATTTAATTTATATAGAAAGGAGGTGGGTATTATCTCATTTTCCTAAGTGGATATCTCAAGTATAGTTGTCGGTTGCCAGCACAGGGAGCTGACTCTAGTTAACTTAACTAACAAAGTAATTGGCAAGGAAGCTGGAGAAGTTACACTAGAAAATGGACAGAACTCAAGAGAGTCTAGACAGAGGGCCCATAGCAAAAGCTACTCCACAGAACAGGGAGTTACTCCTACTCCTCTGTTCAACACTTTGTTCAACTCTTGTGCCCCTTGGCGCTGGACAATCACCACAGCTGTTTTTGGACACTGTGCAATGAATTAATCATTGACTGTTCCTTCGTTTTGGGGGCACTCACTGAGGCTCCAAGTGAAGGATGAGAGTGTCCAAAAATCTATGACCTGGCTGCGGGACAGGAGGAAAGAGGAAGAAAGTATTTGCTCTTTCTCAGCTTTCCAACAGAAATAAGTTTCACGATCCTCCCACAGAGTCTCAGAATTGGATATTCTCCCCAAATTAGAAAGGATTTAAAAAAAAGAAAAAAAGAAAAAAAGAAAGAAAGGATCTCAGATGCCCATAGGCATGAACACAGATGCCTTTCTCAAAATGACCTAGCTAATGAGCAGAGCTGGTCTGTCTGAACCAAACTCCATAATCTTTACTCTACATGGAACTAATTCAGTGGCAATAAATTCTGCAGAAAAGTTTTAGGAAGTGGCATGATTTTTATATCAGTGTGGTGGGGCTAGGTCTCCCATTGAGCATCTATTCTATATAAGAGGATGCTGGACAAGACAGAGTGCGGATATAAAGTCTTATATCCTCAGCATTTATGGTCTAATTAGGGATCATGTTTTAAAATATCTATTCACTACCAGGTGAGTGTCAGTTCTGAAAAGAGCTATGGGCATTCAAGTTTGGGAGGTAACACTGAGCTGAGACTTCCCAGAAAACTTTATAGGAGAGGTGGCTGGAATTTCAATATGCAGGGGATGATGTTTCAGGCAGGGGAGGGTTTGCTTATGCAACAATACATGTAGACACAGATATATCAAACTTTAATGCAGAACTTTCTGGATTAAGTTCAGGATGTCATGAAGGAAACAAGGGAGTTGATCATTACAGCCACTGGAGTGAAACCATAAACCAAATTCCAGTCATCAGAATAATGGGTAGGATCGTGGGGTACCAGGAAGCAACCACCAGTTTTCTCAGTTTGAAGGACTCCATTTCTGGAGAAAAGGGCAAGGGGCTGAATGCCAAGCCTGCAGTGGTTAGCCAAGAGGCACGAACAAATGGGACGAAAGTGCAGTCGGTCCAGCTAAGATGTGCTCTGCAGGAGGTTAGAGACCCAGAGAGCAGGTTGCTGGCTAATAAAGGGCATGGACAGCTTTGGGCGAAAGTCAGTTGTGAGAGTCCTGAAATACAAATGCAAACTTTGTGTTTTGTTGCTTCAGGATAGAGTTCCATTATGCTGGCTTTGACCTTATGAGAACATTGTCAGCGGTCTTGGAGCAAAAAGAGTAATGCTCCCTTCTGAACTGAAGCCAAGAATAATGCTTCAATAAAGAATGATAAAGCAAACTCGAAACCAAGGCTCCATCCTACAGATGTATCATTCAGTCCTTCCTGCAGCAGGTGCCCTGGAACAAGAAGTCTCTACTTAGATCAATGATACTAACAGGAGTAATGAAACCCCCATTGCCCAGAAAGCCTTCATCACTTTGTAATTAACATGAAATAGACTAATTTCTTGGAAGTTATACAGCCACAAACAAATATGAGTGTGTTGAAAGAAGGATAAACAGCAGTAAATTCAGAGCTCATTAATTTTCATTCAGCCTTCACACCTGCTCTTTACTCTTACTGTATCTTGTATCCACTCCATACCCCTGCCCCGCACCCCTACATGCCCACATCTTTCATCCCTCCCCTTATACAGCTCCCTCAGCAAACCCTCACAATGCCAGCGTCTTTCTATTTTTAAAGGTTAAGTTTAAATGTCACCTCCGGAGATGGGACTTTAACTTGTCTCTAGCTGATGTAGGTTATCACTTCTCTATCACAGCAATTTATTTCTCCAGAATACTCATCAAATACTTAACATTTATTTATTTCTCTCCTTATTTTCCATCTGTACTAGTAGGCTGTTGTTTCTTAAAGATTTTGTTTATTTATTTCTGAGAAAGAGAGAAAGAGAGCTCATGAGCTGGGGGTAAGGGCAGAGAGAGAAGCAGACTCCTTGCTGAGCAGGGAGCCTGATGTGGGACTCGGTCCTAAGACCCTGGGATCATGACTTCAGCTACCCAGGCACTCAGGCTATTAACTTTAAAAGTCCAGTGATAAGGGTGCCTGGGTGGCTCAGTGGGTTAAGGACTCTGCCTTTTGCTCGGGTCATTATCTCAGGGTCTTGGGATCCAGCCCCGCATTGGGCTCTCTGCTCGCAGGAAGCCTGCTTCCCCTCCTCTCTCTTCCTGCCTCTCTGCCTACTTGTGATCTCTCTCCTCTGTCAAATAAATAAATAAAATATTTTTTAAAAAATAAAAATAAATGAAAATATAAAAGTCCAGTGATCAGATCCTTTATTTGCTGCTGCATATTCAGTGCCTAATAGAGTGCCTGGCCCTTAGAAAACATTCAATAATTATTTGGTGAATAAACAAATGAATGACGAATCAAAAATTTCCCAAAGTTTTTTTCTGAGTCACTCACTAGCCATCAAACAGATGTTAATAGATCTCATGCATATAAGGAAAAGAAGGAAAAGTAGATCCAAAGGGACCTTAGAGATTTGACCTTGAGCTACTTAATCTGGTTAGGTCTACTTTTTGCCAAAATAAAGATCTCATTACCCACACAAATGGATATCAGAAGTTTATTGTTCTGTATGTAACCGTGAGTGTATGCTATCCAAGGAACAACACCATTTTTCACTATTACACCACACACTGCTTTAGATATGGTGAGGGATTGGTCTTATTTATTGCATAGATATTTGAATGATTAGATGATTACATGAATGAATACAGAACTAAGAGTGATATAATAGTGCACAGAATCAAGAGATTTTCTTTGGGCTATGAATCAAATAACCAAAACGCAAATGCAGAGATGATTCTTGCTTTGAATCTGGTAGGCTCCAATTAAAATTTTTAGGTAAGGAGTAGCGTCTCTGGCTGGGAATTTAAATTAACAAGCAGATGGTTTCTCTAATGTTGCAAGTATAGGTTGGAATTTTGTAGCCTGGTTAGCATCACATCACTCAGTTCCATGGCTCTGTACTCTACTTGCATTACGTACCCGAAATTGTGATATTTTGGCTATAAGTAGTACTTGCAGGGGCAGATGGTCTAGGGCAAAGTTAGCCTGTTTGTGGGAAAGACAACTCACGATGCTTCATAAGAGCCCAGGGACAGTTCTCCATTCGTTGCTACACTGACATGCAGGAAATCAATGCTGTAAAAATGGATTTAAAGACATCACCATTTTATTCTGTATGATAAAATAATTGTAGTAGGTAAAACTTTCAGTATGTTTCAGAGTACTCGTGAAAATCTGTTAGCAAACCTAATGTGTTTTACTTCATTCTCAGTCTAGAACAAAATCAATTATTTCTAAAGTTTTTAAAGGGCAACATAAATTGCACCTCTATTTTGATTGTAGAATGCATGTGAAATACCTTCTATATGGTGCATGGAATGTAGTAAACTCTCAATAAATGTTAATTTCTTTTCTTTCTATAGCACTTGAAAATGACAATTTGCTCATGAATTTTTAATAGTTATTTATTAAATAACTATTAAAGACCCCTCTCAATATATTTCAGACATTGTAACACTGCTTTCCAGACATTATCTTGGTTAATTCTCATTCTCTCTCTGTAAGGAAGAGACTATTATCCCTCATTTTCCAGGTTAAACAGGTAAGTCACTCAATTGGGTCAATCACAACTAGTAATCCAGGTTTGTTTTATCTCAAAATCCATGCTAGTAGATAGATACTTTACCACTTAATTAAATGTGTTTAACACAAAAAAAGAACTGGCACATTTAAAGCCTTACTTTTAACAACTCTATTGTGATTCATGTGTTTGTGTAAAATGCTTTATATTTTTAATTAGTGATGAACTGCATAAGAACAAGAACTGTTTTATTCTTACTCCCTCACGTCTTCCGCAATTCCTGAGATATAGTCCGTGCTTGTTTGGCAAGTTAGTGAGTGAACGATTCCAGAAAAAATACATACCATGAACACTGCTTGTGGGCTGCTCAGTATCTTCCTATTTGAAGTGCTCAGGCTGAAGCTGTGTGGTCACTTATCATGGATTATTTAGAAATAATTACTACTAAATTGTGGGAGAAATTGTCCCAGATGATATAAATAATTCTTGCAAATTAAATGATGTGCAACTGGTCTCTACAAGTATCAAGGAGTTCAGAATCTTACTTATGTTATCCTTTAGTAAATTTTTCTTGCTCTAAAATGTATGAATTAGAATCTAGGAGAGAAAAAAAGTAATCCACGCTATTGCCCCATCATTACCCTCAAACTTCAGAACATCCTTTATTGTCCCAAAAGACTTACTCCAAAAATACATAATTTCCTACAATGTTATCTCAGTCCATTTGGGTTGTGTTAACGGATCCCATGGACAGACTGGGTGGCTTATAAAGAGCAGAAGTTTATTTCGTACAGTTCCAGGGACTAGAAGTCCCAAATCAGAATGCCGGAAGGGTGAGGTTCTGGATTGCTGATGACCCACTTCTCACACTTCGTGTGTTCACACATGGTGGAAGGTGATAGGAAGCATGGTGGGGCCTCTTTCAGAAAACACTAATTTCATTCATGAAGGTCACACCGTCATGACCAAATGGCCTCCAAAGTTCCCCATCTCCTAATGCATAATCTTGGGGATTAAGATTTCAACATATGAATTTTGGAAGGATACAAACATTCAGACTAAGCACCTATCTTAAGCAATGACACTCCTAAGGTCACTGTTTCTAACTAAATTATATGGAACAAGTGCATTGGAAAAATCTCAGTATGTTTGGTACAGGAAACAGGTTTCCCAAGGCCCCGACTCAGACCTACTGAAGAGCATCTTCAGTGGTAGGCCCAGGACATCACTTATTATCCTGCTTCCATGTGGTTGAAATGACCACACTATAGTTTGAAAACTACTGTACTCAGGCTATCGAGAGACAAGAAAAAAACCTCAAGTCACACACCTGCCTCCATCTCTACCCACCCCCACCCCCACTCCCACAAACATACACTATTGTCTCTCCTTCCCCAGTATACAAATCAGGATTCTCCAGAGAAGCAGAACCAATGGCACATGTGTAAATAGAAAGAAAGACAAAGACAGGAACAGACAGATTTATTTTAAGAAATTGGCTCATGCAGTTGTGGAATCTGGCAAGTCTGAAATCCGCAGGGCAGGCCAGCAGGCTGGAGAGCCAGGAAAGAGTTGACATCATAGCTTGAATCCAAAGGCAGTCTGAAGACAGAATTCCCTTTGACTCCAAGACTTAGGGCCTTCAGCTGATTAGATGAGGTCTATCCACATCATGGAAGAGCATCTGCTTTACTCAAAGTCTACCAATGTAAACATTAATCTTATCCAAAAAATACTTTCACAGTGACATTTAGACTGTCACCAAATATCTAGACGTTGTGGTGTCGCCAAGCTGACACACA
>CM053609.1:108211484-108246012 GCA_028646535.1 Procyon lotor
CCCACAGAGACCCTAAGAGAATGGGGAACCTGAGTAGATGTTAGTCATGACTACGATATCTAGGAACATCCCAAAGTGAAAAAATAAGGTGGGAGCCAAAGATTTCATCAGTGGCCAATGGGATACTCGAAATGATAATATTTTACCAATAACACCTGACTGGGCAGAGTGCAGAACAACTAGAAATCAAGCCTGAATAAGTTCATGACACTAGAGACCAGAAGGGCCCCAAGGAATGCATATAAAGTAGGGGTTCCCCCTCACTGCACATGGAATGAGGAATGGAAATTTCTTTCTGCACACAAATGTAACTCTAAAGAAACCTTAATGGAAAATGTGCTCTTTATTTTTTTTTTTAAGATTTCATTTATTTATTTGTCAGAGGGAGAAAGAGAGACAGAGCACAGGCAGGGTGAGCGGCAGGCAGAGGGAGGAGCACGTTCCCTGCTGAGCAAGAAGCCTGATTCGGGACTTGATCCCAGGACCCTGGAATCATGACCTGAGCCGAAAACAGATGCTTAACCAACGGAGCCACTCAGGAGTATTGTGTGCATTCAGATACCACTATTCACCCAATGTTCATTATCTATGGGAAAATTTAAAAATTGTAAATGCAGCATGATGGCAATTCAGGGGAGTAAACCATGCAGAAAGTATGTTCCACAAGCCTTGTGCTAGACCTTGGTGGGTTTTCTTTGCATGGATACTCCACAAGCCCCTCACACTCAAAATGTCCAATGCACAACTTACTTCCATCCCTTCTTTATTTTCTCATGATAATGACATCCAAAATCAGGACAGAATCCTCAGAACAATGTTTCCTGTTGATGTTAGATCACAAAATGATGAGTAAATAAACACTGCCCCGACAGCTGCCAAGGTACCAGTACTGGAGTTCAAATGGCCCAGCTCTAATGCAGGTGACACCGGGGAAGTTTCAATGAGACTCAGCTTCTTCCTATATGTAAAGTGAAGCAAATATGAACAAAAATTACAGAGATGCTGTGAAAAAGAATTAAGTATAGTTAAAGGTTTCCTAGCATTTAAATTTTTTTTAAATCATTTTTAGAGAAAGCTTGTTTAATTAATGATTCAAGATAACGCTCTTCCAACTGATTTGTCCAATTTATCTTTTATTTATATGAATTCAATTTAAGCAGGATAAAAGGAGAATTTTAAATAGCAAATATAGGGACGATTCAGTTCATCAATTTATGTAATTAGTAAATATTGCTGAGACTTTGTAAAGTACCGTTACATAAACTTTTAAAATAAATGTCCTTGAGACATTGTTATTTAAAGAGGCAAAAATTTGATACAGCCTTACACAGTATATCCAAATAAATTCCAAATGGCTCAAAGATTTAAACTGAGAAAGAAGAAAAAAAAAGCCATGCAAGCAATAAAATAAAATATGAGTAAATTTCTTTATACCCTGGGAAGAGGGCAGGTTTTCTAACTATGACTTCAATTCCAGAAGAAATAAAAGAAAAAAAATGGGTCCTTTTTTACTATACTTTTTATAATGCATGATAAAAGATAAGTGACAAAATAAGTAAAAACTATTTGCAACTTACATCGAAGGGATGATACCTGAATATATAAAAAGTTCCTAAAAATCAAGAAGAAAGACAGTAAGCCAATAGAAAAATGGACCAAAGATGGGGGGGAAAAACCTTATTTTGAAAAGTAGCAAATTTAAAAGTAACAACCATTTATCTTGCCTGTGCTATTTTAAAAGAACCACAGTAGAGTCCGTTGTTAATGAGAGGAAGTGCCTCCTTATAGAAATGTTTCAATTAATAAAGAAAAATGAAAGAATGAGAGTATTATTATGTTATATCCCATAAAAGACTAATGAATTTAGGCACTGAGCATCAGGGAAACTTTTACAGAACAAAAGAAGAAACAACCAGACAAGGGATGTCTCCAAATAGAAATACACAATGCTACCAATGAGACATCCTCGCACAAACAAAAACAAAACAAACCAACCCCTGTGCCAAACTCTGCCAAGATGTTTGCTAGTCTTAGCTGCAATTGTTGCTAGTGTGCCAGCACCTGGAATGACTTGCCTGGCCACAATCTCTCAGATCCCCACCATCCTGGATGTTCAAACTGGGATCTTGTTCTCCAGGCCTCACCAGAGCCTTCCCTCCTCCAAGCTGCTGTATGACGTGGGAATCCAAAATGCCCAGCAGTTTTGCAAATAGAAGTTTTCCTTTCTGAAAATTTATCTGGATATACTACTCAGAATGTACTCATCTAAATGTATCTTCAGCAGATTTTAAAAAGGATTTTTGAGAAATCCTTTCTGTATCTTTCCTTTGGAATGTTGGCTATTTGACCTCAAAGCCATCTGAGACCTCCTATATCTATTTGATTTATTCATCCTTTTTGAGAGAGTCGAGATTTTTCTTAGATCCACTGGAGGTGGTGGTAGTACAGCTGAGCCCCTTCCTCTAGCTTCATTTCATGTTAATAAGTCAAACAAAACCCTAATGTTCTCTTTTCTCCTCAATAATTCAGGTTCATATCATTTCAACTACATTCTATATCCTTTTAATCATCCTCAATCTCTCTAAGTCTATCGATCTATTCTATTTGTTGCCTTTTTAAAAGTTTTTCAAAACCATTTCTCTCCCAACCTTATATAAATCAATCTGAAAAGGTGCATGTAGGAAAAACAAAACGGAGAAATGTTTATGATTCTTAGGTTCTGACTTGAGCTTGAACTTCTACTTCTCTAACTTTCCAAAAGATACGTTTGTAAGAAAATGTTCAAATTCTATTTGCTCCATTTCTTAACACTTTTATACCCACAAATCATCATTTCATGGACAATCTTAGCTGAATCACTAAACTATTGGACTCCATTAAAGCATGATTATTTTTTTATTGGCATCATTATCACCACTACTCATAACAGTAGTCCTCGTTCACTGAGCACGTTGAAGTCCCAGGCTTTCTCTTAGAGCTCTATAGGCATCAGCTCAATCGAGTTTCATGACCACTCTCCAAGTGAAACTATGGGGCTCATGTTGTAGAGGTGAATAACTGGGACTCGGAATGTTGATGTGGCATAATTCCTTCGCAGCTAGTGAGTGAAAAACTCAAAATCAAACCCAAGTCCCTCTCAGCTCAAAGCGTGTGCCTTTAAGGACTGTACTTCTCATTGCTTCTCATGGTTACTCTTAAAAATTATTGGTTTTTTTTATTTTGTTTTTGTTTTGTCCTTTCAGATTGTCAGCTCAATTACAGTGTTAAGCATGATTAAAGAAAGTTGCGTGAAGAGCATTGGAAAATATTGCCACACAGGGGAGAAAGCAAAGATTCTAAGGAGGGCATGGCATGCACTGCCAAGCGCTACAAAAGTTATCAATTATGCATCCTGTTTATATTACTTCAGAGAAGAGGTTTGCGGCAGGTCATGCCCTGTGGGATTCAATAAAACTCTTCTGGCTAATCCTCAAGCTTCTCAATGTAATGTTACTAATCTTATCAAAGACTTGATAATATAACTTATTGAGACTTACCCTGTGCTAGGTGTTCCAAGTGCTTTACACGCTTTCTCCCTTTTGTTCCTTCTTATTGTTATCCACACTTGACAGATAAGAGACATGGAGAGGATAATCAAATCATCTCGGGTGACATGACTAGTAAGAAATTTTATCCCATAATCTAACTGTAGAAACTATGTACTTTATCAATGTACACGATATGCTAACTAACTAGAATTTAAGAAACATTTGAAAAAAATAAAAGAAACTCTAAATTTGGAGACCATCACTATTTCCAGAAAAAAAAAATCTAGAATGTGAAATGCAGAGGCAATGGATGAGAATGAGAAGAAGGGAGCTATGCCTTTAAGGCTATTTTTGAAGTAAATCTACACTACTCTGCTACAAAGACAAAGATGTTAGAAGCCAGGGTTGATATTAGTTAGATACTGCTTCCAGCTTATAGCAACAGAGACTTTTTTCACAACACTTTAAACAGGTAAGATTTTAGTCTCTTATGTCAGCATTCTGAGGGCAGAAGTTCAAGGCTGTTTTGGTGGCTCCATATAGTCCCTCAAGGGCTTAGGCTTTTTACAGTTTTCCACCTCTACATCCATGCTTTCTGTTATCCAGATTACCTCATAGTCCATAATGGCTGCAGAGACAACAGCCATTACATCTGCAATCCAGTCAGCAGAAAAAAGGAAGGTAGAAAACATAGAAGAGTATCCTATTTGTGGTGGCCTTCCAAGAAGGACCAAGAGGATTCCACTTAGATTTCACTGACCAAGGCTTAGTCAGATGGACAAAATTATTGAAAGAGAAATGTATTCTTTTAGCTGGGCTCACTGTCCCTTTAAAAAAAAAAAAAACTGAGGTTACCAGCAAGGGGGAAAAAAAGTAAAAGGAGGAAAATAAATATTATTATTATTTAGCAATCTCTGTTATAAGCCAGGCCTGAAAATAAACATTTTTCAGCCAGCAGAGCAAAATCTAGACAATGTGAGTCTCACTGAAGCAGATGAGGAGGAAACAGGACAGTCTAGATTAGCAAACCTGTCTTGGATGCAAGACATCCAAGATTCTTAACCACATATTAAGAATAAGAATAAAAACCACATTCTTAACCAAATTTGGTTATTTTCAAGCTTCTGGTATGTAGTTTACATTTGATCTTATGGATTTAATTCTCTCCCTTTTCCTACCACTAACAACAACAAACTCAGTAAGAAATAGACAAATGTCCCAAATAACTCACATTGTCCCATAATTGAAGCCGGATTCACATTGTTAAAAAAAAAAAAACCTGCCACCAGGGGCACCTAGGTGGCTCACTCCGTTAAGCATCCTACTCTTGATTTCAGCTCAGGTCATGACCTCAGGGTCATAAGTTCGGGCTCCATGCTTGGGCCGGGAGCCTGCTTAAGATTCTCTCCCTCTCCCTTTCTTTGTGCCCTTCCCCACCGTGCTTACACACTCTGTCTCTCTTAAAAAAATAAAACAGCGCTCGCTTCGGCAGCACATATACTAAAATTGGAACAATACAGAGAAGATTAGCATGGCCCCTGCGCAAGGATGACACGCAAATTCGTTCCATATTTTTAAAAAAAATAAAACAAAACAAAAACGAAAATTCTACCTCTGAAGTTCAATATCGCAGGGATTCTATGTCTTCTGAAAAAAAAAATTCCTATTTTTGAACTTTTTTCTTGGCTGGTTGACTAGTTTTCCTGCTTTCCTTCTACATGGTAAACTGGTTGGACACAGTGCAATAATGCACCTTCGACTTCAACGGGCATTTTGGTTAAGTTCTAGGTTAATTAATCCTACTGTTTACAATTACCTAAGCCAACAGATGCATATTACCTAGAGATAGTGTCCTGAGGCCCAAATAGGGGCAACATTAAATATGCAATATCCCTAACAGAACTCTTGGGTAGGAAAACTCAAAACACCCTAATTGGTTTGAAAGATCTTATTCCTATGAGTCTTATTCATTATTTCCACATTATACATAAATAGTATGACTTGCATTTTTATTACTCCTTCTGTCCCACAAAATTTTCATCTTTCTTAGAGTAGCCTAACGCTTTGGGGGAATTGCTTTATATCTGTTTACAAGCAGAAAGAGTCCAAGAAGAAGCCAAAAGAATGGGAAAATGAGAGGTATATTGAAAATGGAGAAGGTCAAGGACAATCTTTCTAAGGAACCCAGAAAATAGTATCTCAATCTGTAACTGAAGTTTAATCCTTGAGAAAAATTAGATCATAGACAATATTTGGGCTCAAAAAGTAAGCAAGAGAAAAGCAGCTCCACTATGAATGTCTTATCCTTACCTCTAACTGCCTCACTCAACACTTACCTCTGTTCTATGCCTGGCCCTGTAGAAGAAATAAGGCTCATTTTATTGGGCACAAGCCGTAGAGTTAATATTTTGCCTACAGTGTGATCTTAGGAGTTCATTTTGCAACCTAAATCCTCTTCCTTACCCATGTTGACCTTCCTCAGGAACAAGGAGAACTCCTTTTTGGTACTGGGAGAGCAGGCCTGATGATGAATACTGCAACTACCTCAACAAAACACACTGAGGCCAAAACACAGCATTGGGACGTTTCAGGAAAAAGCAAACCACTTGATATGCAAACACAAGCACTTCTCTGGTCCAGAAGTGGGAAGTGAGGTCTCCTGCCTCAAAGTCACTCTTGAGAAGGAAAACAGTTGGAAGAAAAGAGAAGCCAACACTTGGCAGGTGTGACCAGCAGAGATGTGAGTGTTGCCAACCGAAAAGTCCAAAATAGAGTGTCCTTGCTTCTTTTCATCTCTTAAAATATTTTTACATGTAAATCACCCAAAACTATGTCAGAGCCCAAGACAGTTGAAATTATATTTAATTTATTTAGGTACAATCATAATGAACAGTATTTAGAAAGATGTGTCAGCATGAAATACATTTTATTCACAATCGCATGACCTGTCAAAGGATGGAGCTCTTAAGAGCAATCAAACTAAGTAAAAAAATAAGTTTTTTATTAGAGAATAAGTTTTGGACTAAGGAATAAGTTTTATTACAAGCAAAATACAATGTTGGAAAACTATAGAAGAAAATGTAAAAACTTTACTGTCAAACAAGATATTCCCTGCGTTTTTCTTTAATAACTTATAGAAATGAAGCAGAGAGAAGTCGATTCCAATAATAAACATAGTGCAAAATTAGCATCAAGATTCACATTTCATATATATATAAAATACATACGTGGCATTTACCACCAGCGTAGGGGCTGGAAATTCAAAATAAATAAGAGGTTCAGTCTCTATTGTGTTAAAATGTAAGTTTTACTATTATGTAAGGATGGAAAGGCCAACAGATCAGGAGACAATTGCCCTTCAAAAAATAGTTGGGATATTCACAGATTCCCAAGGGGCGGGACATACTGTGCCATGCAGGCCTGCCTGGAGAGACATTGGGGTCAGCTGGGAGGCAAAAGGGGTGCAAAGAAAATATGCCCAAGAGCCTTTGTTGTGGCTTTTGAGGGAAGGAACTGGAGTAGGTGAGGCAAGGTAAGTAGATTTAGGATTAGTTAGTTTAAAAAAAGATTTCAGTGGGTTCTGGGTCACAAGATCTGTCCCTAAATTGTCAGGTACCTGCCTCTGCAGTGATGAAGGCAAGGGGATAGTGACTCTAACTATGAGGGACTGATAGATGAAGTGACTAGGAGTATTGGCCCAGCTTTGGTAGGTTTGCGTATGAAAGACTTACTGACAGGCAAGTCATTCACTATCTTCACGAACTGGCTAAGCCCCAGAGGGACAGTCCAACCAGTATCCTTAAGGCCCAGAAATCGAAGCATCAAAATATAGAAAATAAAAGGACATAGTTTACCAATCTATGTGCAAGGATTTTGCTGCCTAAGTGAAAATCAGAGGATAAACTGGTAATTGACATAAAATACAATAGTGGGAATGGGGCAGGGATTCTATATGCAATGTGTGGAAGGGACACTTAATCTAGATTAGGAACCAAAGAACAGTCCCTTGAAATCATGTCTAAACCAAGTCCTGAGGAGTGTGAGAGGCAAAGGCGAGATAAGGAATGGAAAGGAGGAGGCAGAGTTCCCAGTTCATGGCCTGGACTCATGAGCATATTTTGGAAGTTTAGTGTTACAAAGCATTGGATGTGGCTGGAGTGCATAGAAGTGGGTATTAGCAAGAGAAAGATGATTAGTCAGGCACAAATTATTTATAGAATAAACACCTCCTAGGTATCAGGCCTTCTTCTCATAACTTGAGGCTGACAAAGTGGGCAGCCTTAGAATCCAGGTGAAGAGGTTCAGATTTCATCCCAGGCACAATGGAAATCTATTGAGTGATTTTTGGAATATGCTTGAGGAGGAAGAGGGAGGAGGGAAGGGCCATGTTGCAAAATAATAATTTGATATTCTCATATAACTCTCATCCAGAGTAAACACTGACTGACGTTCATTGACAAAGAAGGAACAAATAGACAATAGAGGGTGTGGCAAAGGTTTACTTTGAGGAGTTTGGATTTCTTGATTTTACGTATATGTTCTATAAACTTCAGACTCTTAATTATATGTTTTAGAGTATTTTTTAGGGGGCTAGAAGCTGGGACAGAGGGAATCATTATAACTTCTATTGTCCAAACAGGACTTGCTTTTTCATCATGTTACACATAACTCAGTTCAAGCGGGAAATGTTAAATTAAAAGCCACTCTCAAGGTTGTGAGCGGATCATTGCCTATTTTGCAATAGTGCTACTTTTCTTATTTTCTTAAGAAGGAAAATATTACATCTAAAGCTTGAAAACTGCTAAAGATGTGAGTTGTGGGGTTTGCTTTTGAAGTATCTAAATAAATCTGTGGTCGTAGTAACTTTGTGCTAACAACCATTTGTTGGGGGCTATGAAGAACTTCAAATGTATTACCATATTCATTCTTTCTACAACTTTACAAAGTAAATACATGATAGTAATAATAATTTAGTCACAGAGGTTCATGAGAATTAAGTAGCTTGTCCAAGATGAAGAGCTATGAGGTAGGGAAAGTTGGAATTCAAATCCAGCTCAGCCTGACATCAAATCCCAAGCTGTTGGCCACCATGTAATAGAATCACACTTCTCTGACTGCTGTCCTAGTATGCTGCTCTATATATCATGTTGTCCATTTTTAAGAAAAAGCAAAAGCAAAAACAAAAACAAAAACAAAACAAAACAAAAACAACAACAACCTCATCTCTGGAATCTTCCTGCATAATGCAAAACACCCACAGAGGGCATTCATTAGGTCACAACCCAGCTCCTGGCTTTACCATCCTTACAATATTCAATTTAGTTGGTTCTTTCTAGTAACAAGCATTTCGTGTGGACCTTTGCAAGCATAATTTCATTTCTCATATGAGCTTCTGTTCATTCTACCTAGATGAATCGACTCTATTTACTAGTACCACTCAGGAAAGCTAAGCAACGTGAACCCACGAAGGCTTCCCAACATGGTAAATGCTCAATGTGACATTTTAGGGCCCATCATACTTGATTTCTGTTGGAAGAAAAAGAAAGTATATTTTAAAGATTTATTTTCATGCACTCAAATGACCCTCATTCTTCAATTCCACTGCCCTTGGTGGGGTGACAAATAGCCAAATCATAGTAAAAGAAATTAAAATCCAGGGGAAATAAATAATCCCTGTTAGAAGATGCCATCTGATATACCGGAGCGCTAAAATATAAAGGTACCAATTAGTAGCCATTCATGTTTTTTACCTTCCAAAATACATTTTTCTTTGTTTTTTATAGTCACTTCATAAATTACAAGGAAATGGACAAGTTATAAGAAAAAAAGGAATAGAAAGAATAAAAGATTATCTAATGAGACCCATTTTTGAAGATTATTTATAGAATTTATAAAATAGAGTTTTATTAGTTCATGTTACTTTAAGAGAAAAAAATAATTTTACCCAAAGTTAACAATCATATTAAATATAAAAAAATACTAATTTGAGAGAGAATAGGTAATAGTCTCCTCTCTCAAATACCCCTTCTGTCACACTGACACTTGGCCTAACAATTTATGATGTGTAATTCTGTAGGTCATAGTCTGGAATACATCATGTAAAATATAATGGTAACCAATTAGACCAGGTATCAGACTCTTCTTACGCACCAGTCCCCTCAGTTTTTGTCCCTCTTGCCCATCTGTGGTTCCAGCTGCTTTTGAGTGTCCTGGAACATTGTCAGGAAAGTACACATTCACCTCACATCACCTCCTGCTCAGGCTGCATAAATAACCCCCATTCTCCTAACTTCCCTAAGGAAGCCAGGTGTAAGTATCAACAAGCAAGACCCTGTTGACACCTGCACCACCTCAACCTGAAAGTGTTACAGACTGTGTTTGGTGGGATGAGACTTTGACCAGTGGAAGATGGGAATAGGAGATTATGTCTTCCCACACCTATTCCACTAAAGTGAGAAATGACTTTTTAGACAATGGTCCTCAAAATCCAGCAATCAGCCAGATCCTCTAATTTCCCTTCTTTCTTGCCTCATTCCCTATGTCTCTTGCTCCCTAAGATTACGCTCCCTAGTCAAGCAGTAGAACATAATATTTGCTTCAGGCTCTGCTTTCTGGAGAATCTAGACTAAATATACATTCCCATGAATACCTTAGTACAGTCATCTCTATTTATGCAGTGTTTGATGGTTTACCAAAGTGCTTTCAGAATAATATATCATTGAAACTTTTAATAGGAGCTTTTGGAAACAAGGAAAATGAGAATAAGTAATTCATTCTCTTGATAAAGTATGAGCCAATCATGCAAAACAGATAACTACAAACTTTTCAAAGCTAATCCAGATAGCTTTCACTGGGCTTTAACCCCTAAGCCTTTATTTTTTAGGGATTCAGTTGAGATCTCATCAGACTTGTAATTAAACAAGAATTTCTGCCCATTTCTTATCCTGTTGTTCTCAAATATTCCTTTGATTCCTCCTTTTCGTTTATTTGTTTCAAGGAGGAAATATTCCTCCTTTTTGTTTATTTGTTTCGAGAGCTTGACATTACCTTGTTTTATACTCAGGTATCCTGGACATATTCTTATTATAAGAGTATATAAGGTGGGAAAAAAAAAAAGTATATGTGGTGGTTATGGCCACAGGCATGAAGACAGACTACCTGGGCTCATTATCTAGCTCTGTGACTTATGAACCTTGTAGCCTGGCGCAAGGTGCTTAATTTCCCTGGACTTTTACTCATCTATAATATTAGGATAAAAATAGTACCTACATCAGAAGAGTATATAAAGGATTAAATAAATAAATTTAATTAGAGCAATGCCTGGCAAATATTAAGCATATAACCATAAATTTGTTGACTTCTTTCTCTTTTGCTGCCATAATTCTTTGAAGAGAAGGAAGAATCACAAAGTTAAAGTCAGAAAGACTTGGATTTAAAGCTTGGGTTCACAATTGAAGAATTGCTTGACCTGACCAAATCACTTAGCTAAGTCTGCAAGTCTACCTAATGTCTTGGTCCCTTCAGGAACTTCCTTATGTCCATAATCCCTTCTCTTAAACCCTCAAAGTTAAGACATGTTTAGAAACTCAAAATGTATCATATTCTAGAAATGTAATAAGGTCCTCACAGTGTATTTTAATAACACCCCCAGCTGGGGATTAGTATAGCACTAGTAATCAAACATGTTAACATTTTTTACTAAAAAACTTAGAAAAATTTATAGAAGATAGAATAAATTTAAAAGCCTGAAGAAACAATGGAATCAGATAAGGTTTTTGCCACTAAACAAGCTTGCTATATGCTTACAATCTCTTTGTTTTTCTGAATTGCAGAAAATGGCACTGTGGAACTGAATTTCCAATGACCTCCAAGACACAAGCCCCTTATGTGACATGCCTGACCTTGAAGGACAGAATTTTCTTCCAAAGCCCCATCTTTCCTTCCTGTATTTCCCATGATGCTCGAGAGGTGGGATTCTGGCCCTGCATTTGCACTTGCTAGTGCTCCACCAAGAAATTCTCCTTTTCTTTACTCATATTCTTCATCTAGTCCATATATAAGCATTTATGAAGTACCTATACCAGGTAGATGTTAACCAAAAGAAGGACATAATTTCCTAAGACATAATTTACTATCTAGGAAACAGAAACATAAAAATGTTGAAAGAATTAAAATATTCTATAGAGATCCTCTGCGAGAAATAGATGGATGTTTTATACGGCTTCCTCTCTCCATTATACACTTAGACTAAGCCGTTTGAGAAATGGGATGGTCTTACTCATAAATAGGCACTAAATAATTGTCACAAAACTGCAGACAGTTCCTTCTTTTAAAATGCTATAAATATTCAAGCAAGATCCCTTTTAAGATGTCTCTAGGGTTTTACATTTTAACAAATAAAAAATATTACCTATTAAATTACTTGCTAGAACTTACTTTTCAATTGGCATGAAAATCTATGTTTCTCTAAGCATGAATTTGAAGTTAGACTCTGTTGACGATAGAACGCCCTTTATATCTAAAAGGATAAATTGTTCTTATCATTTGGACCTACTCGTGGTCAAATTTCTCTCTAGGACATTTTTGCATCATCTCACTATATAACATATTTCATCAATGTTCTTAAGGACAAAACTGAAACTCCATTTAATTCAAAAAGAGATTTGTCACATCCATTACTCGGCATCTGTTAGAGGTGATGACCATTCTGTGAGGCTATAATATTCAGTCTCCAGCACTCCACTCAGTTTTCTGTGGTTCTAAAACTTGTTCTTTGGGTTTGACTTTTTTTTTTTTTTTTTTGCATCAATAAACATTTACCTCTGTGTGTGGCTCTCACCTCAGAAGTGTTCAAATATTTGTTCCATCATCGTTGCCCTTAGTCATTATTTGTTGAGCACACCACCCTGTCCCCGCGGTGTCCCCCAGTGCCGAGCATGCCTCACAGCTGGGCAATGCATCTCTCAATGCAATTCTATCTGTTTCCCTCTTTCAACACCCATACATCAGACAACACAAATAATCTTTGAAATCCCAGTCGACTGTCATTATTGAAATAGAAAAGATGGACGTCTTTTCAATATTCTTTTTTTTTTTTTTCAGTTTCTTCTCCCACCTCATGTGAGCCAGTTCAAAACCATTTAAGTTTGTTAAGTAAATAGAAAGGAAATAGAGTCCTATATGTGAAGCAGCTCAATTCCTTTTTTTTTTTTCCAAATTGAAAAGTCAACCCTGTGATTGCAGCATTTCTTTCCAGCCTTTCCTTCTGAAATCCCATGAAAAAAAAAAAAAACCATAGTAGTATAGACATGTATTGCACATTTATCTTGTTTTAGACCTTGAACGTCAAGGTGATGCCTGGAGCAAATATTTAGCCAGGCAAATGGTAATCTTATCAAAAGAAGGATTTATAAGAGAAATACTAGCACAAAGCTCCCTGTAATGGGTGAATGGCACTGGGTAATCATCTCTATTCTTTGCACTGATATTTGACAGCACCCTTCTCAGCGACAGCTGCTTTATCACTGCCTTTAATGACCATAAAGCAGAAAATCTTGCATAATGCAGAAAGAGTATTCAGAAGGCCCTCCGTCTGTCTGAGGATGTCTGCTTTGCTGAACAGTTTCTTTCTCGGGGATTTCTGGACTAACAGGTGCATCATTATATACAGCAACAATTGGCAAAGTGAGGAGCGCCGTAATTCAGTGTGCAGTGCCTTATGATAACTACATAAAGAAATGAACTTCCTTGAGGAAGAAAAAAATGGAGAACCATTTAACTTGTCTAAATGCATTTAAGCTGATGTTTTAAGGAAGACAATTTAGATTCTGAACAAGTATTTGTGGCTCAATCTCAATCTTCTTTTCACACAGCTCTGGGTTTTGCTCACAAACAGAGCTACTTTGGGCAACGTTATTTTTCCCTTTGTAGGCTTGCACTATTTCTGAGTTAATACAGACTGGGAGTGCTTAAAATACTGATCAAGTTAAAATTGGGTCTTGAGAAACTCCATTCAGCCAAAAGGAAAATAAAATAAGTTTCACCTATGGAGAAGTTACCACAACTACAATGAGGACAAATTCAAAAGTTGATTTAAAATCCAGTTAAGTGCGCGGTCCATGACCTTTGAAATGCATCTTCATACCTCTGAACTTTTACTATTAAACTAAAAGCTGGAATTGCCAAAGGCATCCTTAGACCTGCGCTTTGGAGAAATCAGGGAAGGATGTACAGGAATATGACATTAAGGCCTTTAATAGTCCATAGAATGTGGAATAATACATAGTGTACAGATTGTTAGAACATACACAAAACATGAATTGTTAGGTTTGAAAGCCTCATAACAATCAAGAGGTCTAGAGTTCTACCCATGACAGATTATGTGACCTCAGACTCATCTCTTGGATTCAACGGCAATGATAATAGCTATCCTCTCTACCAGTTATCACGAAGGTTTGTAAGAAATCAAATGGAATAATACAAGGTATCATTTAAGAAAGAATAATGTGCTATACCATCATGAAGTAAAGCCGTTATTGATGAAATTGATATTGATATTTTACTGAGGCGCAAAGGTGCCATGATGGTTAAATATCTCTCAGTTAAAGTCCTTTTTCGAGTAGACAGACACTGCCAGTGTTAGGCCTCATTATCCTTTGTGCTGACTCTTGTAACAGTCCCTTCTGAATTCTCTCCATGTGACCTTCTAATACGTTAAGTCTCTCTAGGATCCACCCAGTGGTAATTATCATCCCTTCACTCTTTTTCTTAACACACTTCTGAAGATTCCCCTTTGCCAGGCCCAGTTGCTTAGCTTAGAACCGCAGTAAGGGAGGACATGAAAGTTCCATTAACCAAGAGTAAATGACATGCCCACACATCAGGAACTAATCCCTGGGCAACAGAGGACCCTAACAAAGCCCTCAGCTGCTTCTCTATCTCGTGCTCATTGTTTCCTCTCAAGCACCGGCAGCTTCCAGCTGCTTAAAGATCTGGTTGCCCCTTAACCTGCCAACTCACTGTCCTCAAGCACTGTTAGCCATTCTGTCCTTTATTTTTCTCCAGCAAGCAGTGTGTCTCCATCTCAGCATTTGAATTTAATACTTTATTTCTGAGACTACCCTCCATGCAAAGTCACAAAGCAAAATATGGGTGTTTCCCCCCTTTTCAGCGTGATTAGTGAGAAAAGGACTAGCCCCAAATAGTTTTTGTTGAATGAATGAACCTGCCATCCACTATTAGCTTCTGCTGCTCACAGTGCACAGAAGTTACTATAGATACAGGTGATATCTTAATTCCAGTTATGCTCTTTTCTCACTGAATCCTTCAAAGTCCAAGTGCATTCATATGTTAGCTGATCATTTCTCAAATGCACTTTTTTGGATAGCACTTGGGCATTTTATTAACTTAAGTAACACTGCACATGCTTATCCCAACACATGGACTGGTGTATTCTTTTTTTGGGGGGGGGGGTGCTGGTGTATTCTAAAGTAAATGGCAAGTACCATGGTCATTGGTACTTGACCATGTACCAATGACTCAAGCAAGTCTTTTTATAACTCAAGCAAGTCTTTTTATAACTCCATATCATAGATTTTCCACGATTACGTATTAAATTAATGAACAACAATGGTTCTAAACCACTGACCTTCCTTCTTTCCCAATTTAATTTAGTTAATTTCTAATGAAAGTTTATTCTAGCCTTAATTTCAAAATAATTTTTATGTTTTTATCACATTTTAAAAACCTTTCAAAGTGTTATTAGTTCTTCTAACAACCACCAAGCATTCCCCTTGTCCTGTAGCTCATTCTCTTGACTAGATGTTCTATTTCAGCATTAACCTTGCAGCCTGCTCTGGTCTACCCTGGTTTTTTTTTTTTTTTTCCTTTTCCAAAGGAGGGATAGGACATAAGTGCACACTATATCTGTATCTCTCTTTGTTGGACAATTTTACAGCATAAGATATAGGAGAAAATACTGACCTTGCTTTCGGAAGACCTGATTTTTTTTTCCTCTTCACAGGACTGGCTACATAATTTTCAGAACCCAGTGCAGAGAAAAATAACAATGTTTTCATCCTTTGATCAAAACATAGGAAAAAAAGCTTTTCCCTTTCTTTTGTGGTCTCTCTCACTGTACCTGTCAAGGTGTTTTTCATTCTTTAATAGATCTGATGGGGTAGATCTCTTTCAAGCTGCACGCCTCTGGTGAACCCACTGCCCGAGTGACTGCAGAATCTTACAGATATCTCGGCTCCACAGTTTAGCACTAATGACACACATCCAATCCTGACCCCCCACCCGGTACCTACACCCAAAGCCCTTCTAGGAGCCAAGACCACACTGGCTATTGGGTGGGAACAGGGAAGCAGAACCTGAGAACCAATCCTGGAGAAGTGAGGAGGAGGCAGGATGGGGGATCACACATGAACACGGGCTCCAAGCCCCCTGCATTGTCCCATCAGACTAAACTTACAAAATAGAACCTCATACAGAAAATTATTAAGGGTTTCAGGATGGCAATGGCAGAGCCGAAGTTCCTGTGGAACTGCCCTAATTGCAAACAAGATGACCTTGCCTCTTCACGTTCAATAGTATCTACTCTCAGGGAAAAGAAAATACTCTCCGAGCCTCCATCTAGAAAACCTCTCTCACAATTTTCTTGTAGGGCTCGATCAAATAATGTTTTCAACTTGCTGCATCTGTTGTGAATTATCATCCATAACAAATGCTTAATGTGCCAATGGTTTGGAGCATAGTCTGACCTCCGGAGTTCAAATCCCGTCTTCATTTCTTGCCTGCTTGGGAGACTTGAGACCATGGTACTTGCCATTTACTTTAGAATACACCAGCCCCCCCCCCAAAAAAAAAGAATACACCAGTCCATGTGTTGGGATAAGCATGTGCAGTGTTACTTAAGTTAATAAAATGCCCAAGTGCTATCCAAAAAAGTGCATTTGAGAAATGATCAGCTAACATATGAATGCATAGCCTAGAAGGCAGCTCACTTTCTTCCATAAAACACACATTCCTATCCTGCTACAAACATCCCTATACCTGAAACTTTGCTGACTACTCTACTGATTGTCAAAATAGATGACTTTTTAAAATTATTAAAAATAATGACATATTAATCAAAATGATAAATACTAGAAATGGCCTCTCCTTGGTGGAATTAAATGCGTTTGGGATAGTTGAACTGCCTAAGATAATTTAGGAATATTCCTCACTCTTGATGATCAGAATATACAACTCTAGTGCAGCCTACGCATTTAGCAATACCACATTAGGCTAAATTCCTCAACCATCTGGTGTCCGGCAATAAACTGGAGTTTTGAGCTCTATGACTGTGCTCTTGGCATCTGCTTCAGGAAACCTTTCCTGCAAATAGTTGGATAGTGGGTTGGGACATCCTTTAGTCAGCAGAACAGATCATATGAATTGACTTTTTTTAGTGCATGTGAATAAATGTTGAGTTAATATGTGACATGTGTGTATTGACATTTGATCTAAGACTTGTGCTTTAGTTTGCCAGGGCTGCCATAGCAAAGTACTACAGACTGGTTGGCTTACAGAAATGTATTTTCTCACAATTCTGGTGTCCAGAAGTCTGAGATCAATATGTTGGCAGGTTTGGAATCTCCTGAAGCTTCTCTCTTTGGACCTTAGAAGATGTTAATAGTTACAGGTGAGTTACTCCACATAACCTATACCTATCTCTTTTGCAGACTCAGTCGAATTTTAGGTCTCTTTTCTCTTTACAGTTGCCAAAATTGTCTAACAGTTACAATACAAGATTAAGCTAAATTGCTCTCAGAGTAGGGCAACAAAGAGCCTTTCACAACTTTGGTAAGACATAGGACTATTCAGGGGTCAAGGCCAGAGGACCATTTTCAAGAATTAAGGGTAAAAGGTCTGCTAGACTTTATGCCTTCTCTGTTCACACAAAGCAGGATTTTCTCTAAGATATTTTTGACAATCAACATATTTTTAATACCACTAATTTCAGTTATGCGGCCTCTCCCAACATTCATTGTACTGATTCCTAAAGCCTCTCATGATAAACTGAGTAAAGGAGTTCCAAGAAGCTCCATCAGAACAGCTGGTTCTGAATACATCCATTCTGATAAACAGGAGAGGCCCTTTTATGGGACATGAATGCTTCGTGAGGACAGCCGACTAACCTCAGGGTGCAGACTGAAACCAACACACATATTTTATCACACTTTCCATGTTAAAATGTATTAAAACACATTACAGACATAATAACTACCATGCTATTAGCTGGCCTATATGAAAGTATAGAGGTGGCCTTTCCAAAAAAAGCAGAAAATGCAGCCATCCCAAATGATTCTCATACGGAAGACACTCACTAACAAATTTGCTCCAGGCAGAGCAAATGAAAACATATATTTTAAGATAGAAAATTTCTCCCAAAGATATACCTTTACACACACAAACACGTGTATATGTATATATACAATGCATCCATGCACACATTCTGTGATTGTTTAGATAGAAATGAATATCTTTTATTGCAACTAATATTTTTTCAGCCTTATTGGTTCATAGAATGCTAGGCTTCAAGGTATGTACTCTTTTCACACAAAACACGTTTAGAGATCAGATATAAATAAAAATATAGTTATTCCCAAATATCTAAGTTCAGTATTTATTAACTGTACAATTTTATATGTATTATATGCTAGATGATATGAGGTTTTGTCCAATATATTATTTAAATGTTCATAGATACTTAGATACCAAGCACGGGATTTAAAAAGTATTTGACTTGTGTGCTTTTTTTTTTTAAATAGTCCATTTAACAAAGGAAACTTGCATAAGCCCTTCAGTTATATAATGAGCACATCAAAGCCTCCCACTCTTGTAGGAGGAATGCATTACGGATATATTCTAAAAACAGGGAAGGTACTGTTAATGCATGGCTCTATGATACCTCCTTGAAATATCACAAGAACATTGTTATTATTACAAATAAGGTATGGAAATGACTTAAATTCGACCAAATACAGCTCTGAGACTGGGACCATTTCAGATAGATTCATGTATACACAGAATGTCCCAGCATTGTGCTTCCCACATAAGGATTATAGATTCTTGGTTGGTGACCGATAAGGATAGCATTAAATTCTAATATTCCACAAGGTTTCTGGATAGGTATGGACAACCAAAAGAGAAGAAATATATGTGACTGTACAGACCAAAGCTAGACCCTGTAGGGAATCCATGACTACCTTATAGCTATGCTATTGTTTTCCTTGTTCCCAATATGGTTGTGAATTTGTGAACCCTAAGATGGAAGAGTATTTAAAGTTGTCCAGGCAGGTGTTTTATTGTTTGCCTTGTTTTGTTTTACTTTTTGGCCATAAAAATCATTTTAATAAAGCAGAAGCTCCATAATAGTACTTAAATATATAAATCATTATTCTGGTGGCTCTTAGAGGACTGATTAAAGGGGTAGACTGAAAGAAGATAGTCCACTAGAGAGCTATGACAAGAATCATAACTCAAGTAGTAAAAATGAAGAAAAGAGTATGAATTCAAGAGCTATTTAGAAGTGAGACTCAGCATATGGGCATAAAGGAAAGAAAGATGCTGGGTTTGAATTCTAACCTTCCAGCATGGGTACCTGGTGGTGATACAGAATTGGATTTCCAAGAAGGAAATCCATTTGGGAAAAGGAAATTGATGTGGAAGATAATGTGTTAAATCCATCTGTGTTGAATGTGAGAAATGTAATGACATAAGTGAGGGCAATCTCAGCCCCTACACATGCATCTTTTGTTCTGATTTGCAGACACCCATTGATTTCATCTCATAGCAAGCCTCTCATTATGAGAAACTGTCAATTAGAAAAAATTAGAACCAGAATAGGTGGCTTCTCTCCACTGACTCTTTCCTGACTAATGTGAAGTCTGGTCTCCCCATATTTCCATAGCTGTACGATCCCAGAAAATTGGGGGTCATGACTGATTGACATGCCTGGCTCTTTTGTGAGTGTCCATGGGTTCTAAATCTTTCTCACTTTTCTCATTCCCAGTAATAAGTCTTAGATTTTTACATACTTCCTGAGATCATCTGAAGTCTACTCCTTAGCTAAAAACAAGCTCCTTTCATTCACTAACCACTGGAGAATCAGTCATAACACACCCGTCCTAATCCATGCCCAAATGGGCCCTATCACTCTGAGTAAGAGCTCCAAATTCTATAAAAAACTAGAAAAAAAATTTTGACTATTTTTTTCTTTTGGAATCATCAGAGCAGGACACTCTATTCACATTATTTGGTCAGCAAGTCCACAGCTTCTGATCCCTTCTGCAAGCTATACTTTCAATATGAAGATGCACTATGCAAGCATGGGAGGAGAAGATTGTTAAACCTATACAGTTGGTACAATTACTGGGATGTCCCACTCTCTGACTCTGGTCTAAGCAGTGGTAATTTTCTGTAAAGAATTATTCTGTGTTCCTTCATTTACATGGAAGGTGATTAGAATCATTACTTTTGTCAATTTTTGCCACTCATGTTTAGAAAAATATTATCTACATTTGTCTGAAGAAAATGAAATAGGTAAGATATCCAGACTGGGTCATAAGCCCATAGCAGATTCAAGACTCAAGAAAAATGGGCTTGGGAGAGGAATCAGTGCTCTTCTTAAAGATTTTTTAAATAACCACAGAAAGGATGGTATGTAGAGGACAGAGAAGTAAGTCTGAAATTCAGAAACAGTCTTGGCTTACAGCTATATAGATTATATTTTAATTCTTTTCAAAGTGAAAATAGTTGTAAAATTAGAGGAAAGGGCAAGATCACCCAGAGATACAAGGTAAGGTCTTGAAAGGAGAAAGCCCAAGATAAAACCTTGGGTATTACCACCATTTAAAGTGCAGCAGAAGACCATTAGAAGAAGGAAAACAGGAAGAAGTGGCAAGAGGTAAAAGTGAACTAGAAAAGAGTAGCATTATAAAAAAAAAAAAAAAAAAAAAAAAAAGTGGTACAGTTACAATCGTGATTGCAAAGCATTGCAGGCAGATCAGGATTGAGTAAATACAGACACCAAGTATAATCTGTCAGGCAAAGATTTGATTATGAAAGGAGAGAAAAAGATAGTGTGATAGCTAGGGAAGGATACAAAGCTAAGGAGAGGGTCTGGTTTTATATAGACATGTTTGTACACAATTGTTTTATTTTTAGGGTAAAGTAAAAAAACAAATGTATAAGGTGGAGAAAATCAGTAAATGGACAGAAGAACAGAATAGTCAGAAATGATAAATTAGAGATAAAGTATATATTACAATAGAATAAATATAGAAATAAATAACAGAAAGGAAAATGGAAAAAACTCTAAATATATGAAGATTAATAACACATTTCTAAACACATGAGAAAAAGAACAGATCTCAAGAGAAATTTTAAAAATACTTTGAAGTAAATGAAAATGAAAAAAAAATCAAAATTTGTGGGATACAACAATAGTAGTACTTCAAGGGAAAATTATAACATTGAAATACTAGAAAAGAAGAAAGATCTAAAATCAATAATGTAAGTTTCCACCTTAGGAAACTAGAAAAAGAATAGTAAATTAAATCCAAAATAAGAAGAAGAAGAAGAGAATTAACAAGAATTAGAGCAGAAATCAATGAAATTTAAATCAGGAATTCAATAGAAAAAACAGCAAAACCAGAAGCTGTGTTTTTTTTAATAATCAATACAACTGGTAAGCCACTAGGCAAACTAACTTAGAAAACAAGAGAGAGAAAGCATATTACTAATCCCCAAAATGAAACAGGGAACATCACTACAGATTCCATATGTTACACGGAAGAGATAATTTAAAAATACTGTAAATAAATCTATGCCCTCGAACTTAAAAGCTAGATGAAATGGACCAATTCTTTGAAAGACACAATTTGTTGAAACTCCCATGAAAAGAAATAGATAATATGAATAGGTCTGTATCTTTTAAGAAATTGAATTAATAATTAATAATCTCCCCATACAAAAAGTGCCAGGCCTAAGTAAATTCACTAGTGAATTATACCAAACATTTAAGGAATTACACCAATTTTCTTCAATCTGTTTTAGAGGGTAGAAGCAAGGAGAATGCATCATAACTCTTTCTATGAGATCAGCATTGCCTTAACCACAAAACCAGATAAAGACATTATAAGAAAACAAAACTACACACCAATACGTCTCATGAATGAATATAAATGCAAAAATCCTCCTCAAAACATTAGCAAATAGACACCAACAATGTATAAAAATAATTATGAATTATTGAACTCTACATCTGAAACTAATGATGTTGGTTATATGTTGACTAATTGAATTAAAAAAAATTAAAAGAGTGCCTGGGTCACTCACTTGGTTGAGCATCCGACTTTGGCACAGATCATGATCTCAGGGTGCTGGGATCAAGCCCTGAATCTGTTTCCCTGCTCAATGGGGAGCCTCCTTCTCTGTCTGCCCCTCCCCCACTCAGGCATCCTCTCTCCCTCTCTCTCTCTCTCAAATAGTTAAATAAAAAATCTTTAAAAAAAAAAAAAGTTATACACCATGACCAAGTGTGATTTATCAGATATATAAAGCCAGTTCAACATTAAAAAAATCAATTAATATAATCCATCCCATCTGCAGGATAAAAAAGAAAAATCACATGATCATATCAATAGATGCAGAAAAAATATTTGACATCCATTTATTTTCAAAACTCTCAGTGAATTAATAATGGATAAGACTTTCCTCATTCTGATAACAAATATCTACCAAATAATCCTACAGCTAACATCATACTTAATGAAGAAAAACTCAAAGCTTTCTCATCTAGATCAGGTATGGCCAAGTATGTCCTCACTCACCTCTCCTTTTCATCATCATCTTGGAAATTCTAGCTAATGAAATAAAACAGGGGAAGGAAATAAAAGATATACAGATTGGAAAGGAAGAAATAAAATTATCTTTCTTCACAAATGACCTGAATGTCTACATAGAAAATAGAAAAGAATCAACGAAAAAAACCCTCCCAGAACTAATAAGCAATTATTGTAAGGTTGCAGGGTACAAGGTTAATATACAAAAGTCAATCACTTTCTAATTATATTAGCAATGAACCAGTGGAATTTGAAACTAAAAACACAAAATCATTTATATTAGCACCAAAAAAGATGAAAAACTTAGGTATAAGTCTAACAAACTATATACAACAAAATATATGAAGAAAATTACAACTCTGATGAAAAAGTTAAAGAAGAACCAAATAAATGGAGAGATATTCCATGTTCATAGATAAGAAGTTTCAATATTTTCAAGACTGCAATTCTTCCAAATTTAATCTATAGATTCAGTATAATCTCAATCAAAATCCCAGATAGTTATTTTGTGAATATCGATAAAATGATTCTAAAATTCTAAAAATTCTAAAAATGATTCTAAATATTCTAAAATTCTAAAATATATATGAAGAGGCAAAAGAGCAGATTAACCAAAATAGTATTGGAGAACAATTGGAGAACAACAACCAAAATAATGAGAACAAAGTTGATGGACTGGCACTATTTGATTTCACGACTTACACTGATAGTGTGGTATTATAATCAAGATAGTGTGGTATTGGACAAAAGATAGACAAATAAGTCAATGCAATAGAATGGAGAGCCCAGAAACAGATCCACATAAATATAGTCAACTGATCTTTGACAAAGGAGCAAAGGCAATACAATAAGCAATGACAATCTTTTCCATAAATGGTGCCAGACCAACTGAACATCCTCATGTAAAGAAAATTATTCTAGACAGAGACCTTACACTTTTCACAAAATTTAACTCAAAATAGACCATCAACCTAAATGTACAATGCAAAACTATAAAAATCCTAGAAAATAAAGTGAGAGAGAACCTAGATGGCCTTGTATATGGTGATGACTTTTAGATACAATACCAAAGGCACAGTCCATGACAGAAATCACTGTTAAGCTGTACAAATTAAAAATATATATATTTCAATCTGTGAAGCAGAATGACAAAAGAATGAGAAGACCAATCATAGACTAAGAGAAGATATTTGTAAAGGACATATCTGATAAAAAAAAAAAAAAACTGTTACACAATATACAAAAGAACCACTTAAAACTCAAGAATAAGAAAACAAACATAATTTAAAAATGGACCAAAGACCGTAATAGACACTTTCCCAGAGAATATATACAGACACCAAATAAGCATATGAAAAAATGTTCCACATCATGTGTCATCAGGTAAATGCAAATGAAAACAATGAGCTACTACTACACATCTATTAGAATGGCCAAAATCTAGAATGCAGACATCAAATGCCTGCAGGTATGTGGAGCAACAGGAATTTAAATTGCCGATGGAAATGCAAAATACAGTCACTGTGGAAGGCAGCATGCTAGTTTCTCATTAAGCTAAACATACTCTTACCAAAAACCACCCTGCAGTTGTGTTCCTTAGTATTTATTCTAAGAATTTGAAAATTTATATCCACACAAAAACCTGCACACAGATGTTTATAGCAGCTTTACTCATAAGATCGTATATTCATATCAAATATGATATATAACCTTATGAAAATATATATAACCTTAATGAAAATATATATTACATATATAAGATAACTTTAATGAAAATGAACTATATAACCTTAATGAAAATTTTCTAAATGTTTATGTAATTGAGTTTTAATCAGTTAGATTTTAGGGAATTTTTCAATATAGTCAGCTTGACTTTCAAGTCTGAACATTAGTAACATTAAGACATACTTGAAATATTTATAACAGGATGAAAATCTGAAATGATTAACTTTATTCTCTATCTTGAATCTTATATACTTTGTGAATAAAAAACACAGAAATCAGATCTCCTCAGTAACCAAGAGTCATTAATTCTTTGTTAATGCAACATACTTTTGCTCTTTTGGCATTATTATAATGAAGAACAGTATTTTACAAAAGCAAGTCAAGCAAATACATTTAATCATGACCTCTTTACTTTGCACCACTCTAGTCTAAGTGCCCTGAAATGAACTTTTTAGTTAATTAGCATTCTTCTATTTGTCACTTTAAGTAATTACTCTTCTCAATTTAATTGAAGCGTTGTATGTGAGGAGCTAAGAGCTTGGAAACAGACCCACCTGATGAATTAAGTTCACTTAGGAACAAAGCAGATTGTTGTGTTCAGGAGTCAAAGGAGCAGCCTGTTGGGAGGTTTGGAGCAAAGTAATGGGAATAATTAACATCTCTTGCTCCAATAATTGTATCGGAAGGATGGATTTCAAATGTCCATTAATTTAAGTGGTCTTTATTCCATCATTAAACAAACGGCGGATTTGGCACTGACTTTTGCATACGCTTAGCACAAATAGACCATGTTGTGCATATATGCCCTTGGGAGTGATTGTCATAAGAAGCTTAGGAGGCTCTCCATGTCTGTGCTTCTTGTGCTGAATGCTGTAGGCAAGGATGGGCTAATGACTGTGCAAGGTCTTAAGGGCACTGCTACTTCTCTAGAGAGCAGAAATTAAGTTTTTCACCTTAGAGATAAAACCTCAAGGTCTGTTTGTTCAAGGATAATTTGTCCCTGAGAAAATTGCTTTGTAGCATCTAAGCTCATATAAGCCTTAAAATTTCAACTTAATAATTCATAAATAAAAATGCCATACTTGTTTGTGTTGAACCAGCATGGTTTTTGTTTTTCATGTTTTAATAACTCTGGAATTGGAATGCCCCTTACAGTTTCTTTTTCTAGTCCTTCCAAATATATGTTTTAAAAGCTGATGGATTAAATCACAGAGATAAAGAAATATAATGTCTCAACTACCTGAAGCTTATGTAATGATCTGGCTAGTTTGTTCTAGCCTTATTACATATTAACTGAGGTACCATATGCCTTCATGTCTGATCGCATACGGTCTTCCACACAAATGGATCATTAGGTACCATTATCTTCACTTGCCTGAATATCAGAGTTGGGGAATGTTAAAGTTTGAATTCATTCATTCACTCATTAGTTCATTCATTATGCATCTATTAATATAGTCAGTCAGCACCTGTTTTTGAGCACCTGCAATATAAAGCAATAATAATGACCATGATAAAACATAAATGTCCTGAGTACTTCTGGGCCAACCACTGGTCCAGGTACCATGGAAAGAACGGTCAATAATGAGGGTCACAGATTCAAATTATATCTATCTGACTCAAAATATGGGCTCTAAAGCCAAGCTACCTTTAGAAAGCAACCTAAAATGAAAATATAGGGGCACCTGGGTGGCTCAGTCATTAAGCATCTGCCTTCGGCTCAGGTCATGGTCCCAGGGTCCTGGGATCAAGCCCTGCATCGGGCCCCCTGCTCTGCAGGAAGCCTGCTTCTCCCGCTACCATTCCCTCTGCTTGTGTTCCCTCTCTCACTGTGTTTCTCTCTGTCAAATAAATAAAATCTTTAAAAAAAAAAAAAAAGAAAATATATAGTTGTTCTGGCTGAGATATTCACCACTTAAATAATTAGCAGGATAATATCTGCTGACCTGATCTGGTGTACAAATATCCCCCAACAAGAATTCTGAAGACAATCAATTTTTGAGTCTTAGCCTTGCCTTTTATTGACTACCAAACACTGGGTACATCAATGTACCCTTCTAAGATAGTATCCCCATCTATAAAATATTCCCATGGCCAGGAGTTTTAGTGAGGGTCACTATTTTTCATAAGACAGTATAAGGTCTGCCTTCCTTTTGAGAATTCCATAGCTCCATAGAAATATCTTCACTCTAGATTTTTGTTTTTGTTTTGCTATAAAATGTAACCTCAACTTCTGGACATTCAGTAATTATCAAAAGCTCATTATAAAGAATGGTATTGATGTGCATTATCTGAAACATAAGCAGTCTATTTCATAAAAGCATTATAAATTTTCACATTTGATAAGCCAAATTTAAAGAGTTACAAGAGTGGACTCAACTTATATATTGAATGCTGCTTAGTTTTTACAACTTTAAATTACAGGAAAGAACTTAGATAGGTAGTTAAATAAATAATAGATGGATAGATAGATAGAGAGATAGCAGATAGATGATAGAAATATGTTAAAATGTGGACCACTACATCATATTATCCTTCTGAGAGGACCAATATAAGAAATTTTGGCAGACAAGCACAAGGACAAAATTTATGAACAAAAACAAGTCTCCTAACACAGCATATTTCCATTTCTGTGCTTTGGCTCCAAAGAAGCTTAGAGCTAATTTGCAATCTATCTCTAGTGATGGTACAGCATGTTCTGGTGGGCATTTCTGTACACTTACTTTGCTTCTTCTTACTTCCTTGTCCTCATTTTCTCATTCCACCTACTTGCCCTGCCTACTTTTGTCCTATTGTGCTGCACATATTTATATAAGTGTACCTCAATTTATTTGAGGAATTTATAAAATTAATCATTAAAAATTAGTGTCTGAGTAACTTTGTAGTTGAGAAACATGGCAAGGGCTAGCTTAGCCAGGTGATACGGTGATTATCATCAGTGATAAATCCCGTTCCCTTGATATGGTGTGAAGAGAATGGCATCTTGCTATGGTTTTCTTTCCCAAAACCCATTATCCCAGCCTTATTATGAAAAAAAAAAAAAAACAAAAAAACAAAAACAAAAAAAAACCAGACAAATCCCAACAAAGGAACATTCTATAAAACACCTGACCATACCTCTCAAAACTGTTAAGGATATCAGAAACAAAGATAGTCTGAGAAATTGCCACAGCCAAGAGAAGCCTAAAGAGACTCAATAATTAAATATAATGTGGTATCCTGGATGGGATTCTGTAACAGATAAGGGACAGTAAGTAAAAACTAGAAAAGTTTGAATAAAATACAGACTTTAGTTAAGAAAAGTCAAGAGTAGTTTGTTAATTATGATAAGGTTCAGTATGTATTCTCAGTTATGGTGATAATAATAGGTTAAACTACATCCAAGGTATATGAGAAATATAAAAATTTTCTATAAATCTAAAACTATTCTAAAATTTTAAAATTTATAAAAATAAAAAAGTTAATGACTGAAGATGTGGAATGACTGAGGGAGATCCTATGTGTGATATGGTTTTACACACTATCAACTACAAGAAAAAGATTCTTCCTGTGTATATTCATGGCCATGTAACTGCTGCAAGTAGGTGATAGGTCACATTTCCTGACAGAGAATACATATTCTATGGCTAAGTCAGCTCAGAAAGTAGTTTCAGAGAAGCCACGGAATCAAAGCTAAGTACAGTGTTTATTGTAGAGCTATAGGTCCACTATGCATCATATGAAAGCCCTGTTTAAATGAGATAAGCAACTCAGGGGAAGAAGGAAATAAAAACTAATGAACAATATCTTACCCCAAACCTCCCTAATTTTCTCTATAGCTCTCCTATCCAACATGGGTAGAGCCATTGCACCCTATGGAGAAAGGGTCCTATGGTCAATATGGGCGTGTCTTTATGAATCTCCAAGTATCACTCCAAAGTGAGAAACCTCCCCACTCTACCAACATTTGACCACAGTGCCTTCAACAGGCACAGTTTCGACAGCTCTCAGGCACTCCTGAATTTGATAAACTGTCTAAATGTGCTTCTTTACCAAAGGAGTCAAGTTAGCCATCTGCTCTTGATTCTGTCTGGCTAGCCATTTAGGTCTTCAGATTTGTATTTTGTTACCTCCGGGACAAAAACCTCTAATAAGTGCTCAATTGCCTAGGATAGGATTTGTTACATTTGAGTCTCCAACGTAATGGTAGTGTCAATGTGAAGGTAGGTGGTTTTGTTTTTGTTTTTGTTTTTCTCTCACAGAGAAATTTAGAAGTGGGTAGTCTGGGTCTGTATGGAGTTTCACTAATTGTCTGGAATGCAGGATGTTTTCAAGCTTTCTCTTTAACTATCCTTACTATGTGATCTTCAAGGGCATGACCTAAGATGGAGCTACTATCATCACCACATTCCTGTTTCAGGAAGGATAGAAGAAGACAGGGAAATGAGGAACAAGGGGGTGAGGATAAGCTACATTATAAGGAAGGCTCTCAGAAGCTAACTGATCACAGGTGACGGGAGGTAGGACAATATTTTTATTATTCTAGAAGATCATGTGCTTTGGCAATAGAAGTTCTCTCTTTAAGAAAAAAGGGGAGGATTGATATCGGGAGACACCTATAATAGCAGTCTTTCTCCTTAGCACTTAATCTCATTTATGTCCAGTGTTACAAAATTGCCCTGGGAAGATCTAAGCTCTGTTCTCAGCTCTATAATGTACTAAATGATTATATGACCTTGGTTAAATCACTTAACCTCTTGGAGATGTAGTTTGATCATCTCTTAAATGAGGCTAATAATTCTCTTCTTTCATCCTCAAAGGATTTAATTAGATAAACATATGTGAAAGGACCCCACAAACTATCAATGACCACCCCCTACAAACATGAAGTGATGCCAACAACATCATACCAACAACATCATCATTTCCAGTTGTCTCTGTTATAATAGTATATCCCCCGCCAATGTACCTTCCTTTCAACATGCACATATAAATCTATGAGTGATACTTTTTTCCCACTATTTCCTTAACCCCAAAGCACTATCATATTAATAAAACATTTTCAGAAATTGTAAAGAAGGAAGTAGTAAGAGCATTGAGTAGTCACATCCCTTGTTAAATTTACCGATTTAAGAAATTGTGATGTGGTTAATAGGCATCAGTGTTTTATTTATTTTATTTATTTGTTTATTTATTTATTTGAGAGAGAGAGAGAGTACACACGAGCAGGGGAAGGGGCAGAGGGAGAAGCAGACTCCCTACTGAGCAGGGACCCCAACACTTGCAGAGCTTGATCCCAGGACACCCCCTGGGACTCCATTCCAGAATACCCCTCTCCCCAGTTCATGACCTGAACCAAAAGCAGACACTTAACCCATGAGCCACTCAGGTGCCTGGCATCAGTGTCTTAAAAATCAAAGATGATTGATAGGAGGCAGGTTTACTGACTAAAAACAAGCAAATAAGAGCTGCTACATAGTAGTCAGAACATATTGTATTAAGGGAACTTTGAAGTTAGATAAACATGCATTCTAATCCTAGCTCCTCCATGAATTATCTATGAAAAGTTGACCAATTTTGTAGACCAGACTGAACTTTCTTGTTTTTGTTGGTGTATTATGCTAAGTATTCTTATAAAAACCAAGTGAGGTAACATACTTGTAATTCTTAGCACAGTATCTTGCCCATAATAGGCACACACACACACACACACACACACACACACACACACACACACACACAAAACCAAGCCTAACTCATCCCCTCCTTTTTTCCCAATAGTAGGAGCAAAGAGCAGAGTATGGTGATCTGAAACTTACCAGATAATAATTTGCAGTGTTTTAGCCCTTACTGTGTATTTCACTATGCTCAACCCATTTTGTGCATTACTTCATTGACCCACACAACCTTATGTAAAGATATTTTCATCATTTCTATTTTACGGATGTGAAGATTGAAGGTCAGGAATGTTTACTTGCCAAGGTTACCAAGCTGGAAAGTGGGCAAAAAAGAACAGAACCCAGAAGTCGATGGAAAGTGGGCAAAAAAGAACAGAACCCAGAAGTCGATGTCAAATTCAAATCTTGGATCTTCATCAATTCATCAAAACCTAATTCACTGAAAGCCAGTTTGGCAAATACTAGCTCAATGTATGATCAATTGGCCAAAAACTCAAAGGAGTTACGTGTTTAGGACTAGTACAGAGACATAGTTTTTGGGCAGGGTGTAAATCTGCAAGAGAGTGGATAGCCTTTAAGAGTTAGCTCACCCATTCCCAAATAAAATTATGGACATTGGAAAAGACGAACATGCTAGTCCGAAAGAAGCCCTGGCAGCAACAAAACCCCAATGAGATCAAACATTGGAGAACACCTCTAATTTGGTTAATTGGTCACTTTACAAATTGATCATTTTCTGAATTAAATTTTAGTTAACTGGCCTGTATCCCAACCTCTCAACCACCATGCTCTACTGCCAGATTAGTTTCTCTTTAAATAGTGAATGGCAGTCTAATTTTCTCCAACTCAAATACTTATATATCTGTCATTAATTTTCTAAGCATGTCCTTTATCCAAAAGACCTATCAAGGCAAAGGAGTAGAATCTAGAATTGATTAGCTGACAGCTGTGGATCAACACAGGTGGTGGGATATTGCATGAAAACAAACAAAGCAAAACCCTTGCCCCTCCCTATGAAAAAGATATTCAAAAGCTGTTCCAGTAGAATCATGAAAATAGGTTAAGGTATACCATCCTGTGATCACTAGACTAAAAAGGAGATAGCACTGTCATCATTGCCTAAGAGTCGGGATTTGGACTAAATAATCCCAATAGAGCAATTGAGGAAATAGGGAGAAGAAAGGAATTACTAGGCGATGCCTTCACCATACTACCTGTTTGATCATTACAACAAGGGCATTTTTGTTCCCATTTTATAACTGATAAAACCAAAGCACACATCATTTGCCCTTCTTTTGTTTAGTGTAATTATCTCTTTTCCTAGGTAAACTCCTCTAGCCTCCACCTTTATAAATGGACAATTCCTATTTATTTTTTTAAAGGTTTTATTTATTTATTTGACAGAGAGAGCACAAGCAGGCAGAGAGGCAGGCAGAGAGAGAGGGGGGGAAGCAGGCTCCCCACTGAGCAGAGAGCCCAATGCGGGGCTAGATCCCAGGACCCTGAGATCATGACCTGAGCTGAAGGCAGAGGCTTTAACCCACTGAGCCACCCAGGCACCCCGGCAATTCCTATTTATATAAGTGCATTAGTCACTCAAAGGTAGTAAAAACAATAATAATGTCCACCATGGCTCAATATCCATAACTCTGTGAGCTGAGATTCATGCCCCTACATGCTGATTCCACAGTTTATGCTCATTACAGGTGGATCCACACTTTCTGTGGGGAAAATGGATTCTTTGAGTGGCCACAGCATGTTCACTAATGAGCAATGTCATTCCCTGTTTGTTCACTGAAATATTTTTACATACAGTATATCATTTTTTCATCTTCATAAACTTGAACCTATATTCAAAGTTCATACTAATGACTCACAATGATTGTTATTAACATAAATTATTTGTTATGTTTTAATATGATGATAAACTATGGCAATCTTGATATATGTAGATCTACTTTACAAAGCCTGTAGTTTACCTTTAAGATTTGTTTTTGTTTTCCCTCTTTTGACTAGGGAAATCACAATTTTCACTTTTTCTTGCTGGCAATATATTGAATGCTTCTAATTTTGTCTCTTTATTTAAAAATAGTTTTATAAAGGACCTCTTCCATCTACCAAAGTACATGGACATTTGTTGATAGAGTTCATGGTCTTTCCAATTTTATCCCATGCTGTTGAGTTTGTTTTAGTTCATTTATATCATGTTCTAGGCTAGCTGTGGGGGTTTGAGGGTTAAGAGGTCATCAAGACAAATTATGGGAAGAGTTGAGTTATAAAAAGCTAACATCTTTTTTCATCATCTTCTTGAACAAAATCTTTGTATTTAGTTTAAAAAAAACACTCAGTAATTGCCAGCCACCACCCTGCACCTCCCAAAACTCAGCCAAATTCTCTCTTAAATGTTGGCCCTCAAGTGAGCTGACATCTTTGCCAGCAAGTATGTGGTCCTAGTGTCCGTGTCAGAAATGCTTATTTTGTACTTGTGTTCTCCAGCTCAACTTCAGTAGAGCAACTTTCCACATCAAGCCTAATTACCATATTGGTAAGATCAGAACCAGATAATTCAACAAGGTCACTGTCAGCTCTAGTGGCTCCCACAGGACAAGGCTAGCATTAGTGATTCAAGAACGGATGGATCCTCAGTGGGAATTAAGAGAAATAGACCAGCTAGTTAAGAGAGCTTTTTGCAACAGGCCGATCTTGTGAGTAGAGGATTGTCCAGGGCTGCAGGCAACAACAGCCTTGGGGGAAATCTGTCAGACATGATGAGTAGACTCTAGGAGAGCATAGTGATTTGGTAATGCCTGGGTGGCATTATATGGCTTTCTGTCCTAAGCATTCTTCAGCAAGTGCTCTTAGCTTGTTTGCACTTATTAAACCTACTAATAATAATTCAGGCTGAAAATCAAATTCAGCTCCTGTCTTATCTTTGCCAATTTCCTCTGCTCCTGAGTCCTTAATGGGCCAGGTACAAATATGTAAATATCATACTTTATGTTGGTAATTAATTTCCTTAAGGTCAAGACTGAGTGATAAGAATACTACCTTCACTTTATGAATAATGCATTTCTACAGAAGATCTTTATTCATTCAGACTTCACAGAAGCATAAAGTTTTAAGTATGTGTATCTGTGACTGCATCCCAGTTTGTCCCTATAAGCTGAGTGACGTTGGATAATTTACTTAATCTATCTGAGCTTCTTCTATGTCTCTATACAAAAGATGAATCTAATAATCTATACCTCACATGCTCATAGCTTGTTAAGAGTTTAAATAAATAAATACATATAAAATACTTAGGAAAAGTAAGTGTCCAATTCGTGTCATTTTATGCCTCCTTACCAGCCTTGAGCATGACAAAAAGCTCAGCTAAACCAGGATGTTTTAATCTAACCAGCATGTTGCTTTAAAAAAAAAATGATGGGGAACTCAAATAACTTTGACATGTAAATAAAATAAGCAAGCGAGTAAAACTAAAAGAACACATAATAATATGTTTAAGATTTTAAGAATGTAGCATTAATCCTGTGCTTAACACAGTAATAAATGTTTTATGTGCATTATCTTGTCTGAGCCTTATAACATTCCAATAAAGTAGACCAATACTTCTATTATCTCTGTTTCACAATTGGGAAAACTTCCTAGATTAAGTTGCTTGGCCAAAATCATCCAGGCCATAAGTGTCAGATGTAAGAATGCATTTACCATGAAGTCAATAAAGCTTAGGATCCCCCCTCTTTCACAAGGCTCCCCACAAAAGTTGGTGGAAGCCTCAAAAAAGAGTTCCCATGGAGATACATAACTGTAAAATTTGGAAAAATACTATATAAGCTTCAGGCAACGTAAAAGATGTGTCTCCTCCTATCAAATACCTTCCAAGTGAGATGTCCCCAAACTTCCTTAAAATGTCAACCTACCTCTCTTTTATTTTTTTTTCTCTTAGCACTTAACACAATTTAATATACTATATAATTTATTCATTTATTTTGTTTTTGCTAACTTCCCTATTAAAATGGTAAATACATAGGGCATTTTTTCATCTTTTTCTTCTGTTACATACCAGTATCTAGAACAGTGCCTATAAAATAGTAGCAACTCAATAAATACTTGTTGAATAAATAGGTGAATGAATGAATTGGAATTCCTCCGACTCCAGGGCCTATGCCCTTTACCATAGCATTGTACTATCTCTGAGGGAGGCCCTTCATCATAAACAACTCCCTTCCCCCAGGTCTATGTGAACAAAAATCCAACTTGTAAGGCTTTAAATTGCTTCTGAGATAATGATGAATTGGTTACCATTTAATCAGTTTCCAAGAATTATGGGACAACATTTGAGACCTGACAGGTATATAGCAACAGATGAAGCCCAATTAAAGGGAAACCGTCTGTGAAAAAGAGGCTAGCAATGGGAAAGTGAAAAACAGAAGTAACAGTTCCACAGGCTGTGATACCCAAATTCATGAGAAATCAGTTATGTACAAGATTCTATCGAAAACAGGCACTCGTAGGGTGCCTGGGTGATGCAGTTGCTTAAGTGTCTAACTCTTGGTTTTGACCCAGGTCATGATCTCAGGGTCATGAGATCCAGCCCCACATTGGCTCCATGCTCAGTGGGGAATCTGCCTGATGCTCTTTCTTCCTCTCCTGGTACCCCTCTCCCTGCTCACATGCTTGCCTCTCTCTCTCCCTCAAATAAATAAATAAATCTTAAAAAAAAACA
>CM053609.1:108246512-108270213 GCA_028646535.1 Procyon lotor
AGGTGATCGTGATTATACATTTGTGGCAAAAAGGCAGAAAGCTGTTACTCAGAAAAGCTCAGACTGAGATAACACACACAAGCTTTGAAGAGCTGCAGCCCCCAGCTCTTGAAATGGTGCTTTTAGCGAGGAGATGGCAGGGAGGTTAAGTATTTTAAGGCAACAAATAAACCAGCTATATGGAAGAATCACAAAGAGAATGACTTCTAATGTTAAGGAAGACTTCTTGGGGCTAGAAATAGTGCTTATTTTCTCAAGGTTGTGATTGCTTCCTCTGTCTGCACGGAGTTACTTCTGGTTGATAAGAAAATTGGAAATCAAGGGAGGGAACTTATATGCTTCAATATTTAGTGGCTAACTATGGAGGTTTTTGCCAACAAGCATCTATTTTCCCCGCTCTGATTTCTATTGCAGAGTGCTCTCACATATGCTATATAAACATAGGAGATGACAATTTGAGGTTCACAAGCTGACAAGTTCTGAACTTTTCACGCCCCTTCCTAGTACACATTGAGAGTGAGAATGTGACCTAATATTGGTTAATGGGCAGTTTTCTGGGAGCATTTGAATCCTGACTTCCTGATGCAAGGCACAAGGCTCAGAGTCATCCACCGGGCAGGCAGAGGTAGCATGGTTGCGGCACCCAACTGGGATATTTTAGCTACAAGATGTCGCAATGCCTCCTGATTCCCAGTTCTTTACATTTTGAGAGTCACTGGATGCTTTCCATTCCCAAGTCTGGTCTGTCAGTTCCATGAATACCCAGTAACTTTTTAATAAATCACCTTGTATGTAAGATAGGGTTGGTTGTTGAGTGCAACCAAGAAACCTTCATAATGCACCTTTATTTATGAAGTGTGAGTGTGCTTCTTCCACAAGGATTTGAGTTTCCTCCAGAAAAGTAGAGTTTCAATGTAGAAGGCAGAAGAACAAACTGAGACTCAGACTTTCAGCCTATTAAGCACACACTGTACAACAAAGAGTGAAGCACCCAATAATACTGCTCACTCCATCTCTATAGATAAATATAGACAACTTCCTCCCAACCACCTCATGGGGGGCTTCAAGGACAGGATACAATAAGACTTCAGATGTATTCTATAGTTTGTGATCTCTTTAGAGAACCGAGAAATCATCTGACCTTTTAGTTGAATAAAAGGTAGGGATTTTCAAAGAGTGACATACCTAAGTTGTTTTTTGCTGATATTTCTGGATGAAGCAGTCATTACCACTGACACCACAAACCCTGATATATTTGAGAAAGGATTTTATTTTGTTTTATTTATTTATTTGAGAGAGAGAGACTGCACAAGTCAGGGGCAGAGGCAGAGGGAGAGGGAGAAGCAGACTCCCCACTGAGCAGGGAGCCCAATGTGGGGCTTGATCCCAGGAACTGAGATCATGACCTGAGCTGAAAGCAGACACTCAACAGAGTGAGCCACCCGGGTGGCCCAAAAGTTTCCAGATAAAATACAGGATACCTGGTTAAATTTGAATTTCAAGTAAATAGCAAATAAATGTTTAAAATATATGTCACAAATAATGCAAGGAACATGCACTAAAAATTACTTATTAGTAGTCTGAAACTCAAATTCAACTGGGCATCCTCTATTTTTATTTTCTAAACCTGTCAACGCAAATTTGAGTATCCATGAGACCAAGGGTTCAAAGAAAGTGTAGTTAAGTTAGGAGAAAACTACATTATAGCCTCCGGTAGATAAAGGTATCTGAAAGGATAATTAAATTTACAAAATCCCTTAATAATCAGTAAGGTTTCTCTTTTTTGATAAAAATAGAAGTTGTTATGGGGCAGCTGGGTGGCTCAATCAGTTAAGTGTGTTATTCTTGGTTTTAGCTCAAGTCATGACCTCAGGGCCATGGAATTGATCCCTGCACTGGGTTCTATATTCATTGTGGAGTCTGCTTGAGATTTTCTTTCTCTCCCTCTGTTCCTCCACTCTATGTTCCCTCTTCTCTCTCTCTCTCTCTCTCTCAAATAAATAAATCTTTTTAAAAAATGGACAAAGTTATATTATAATTGGTTCACTATTAAGCTCAATTAGTTCATCTACTGGAATTATAGAGAGACAGGGGAAATGATAATGAAAAGGATAATGAAACAGCATATTTAGAGGGAAAATAGAGACAACTAAGTCAGATGAACTTAAATTTGTTGTGATAAAATAAGTTAATATGTACTCAAAAATATTATTTTTAAAATAGAAACTCTTAAAGGCAAGATTGTTGGAACAAATAACTTACATATTTTAATTCTAATAGAGATTACTAAATTGTCCATCTAAACATATATATTTATCTACAGTCTAAGAGAATGCTTTTATTTTGCCAAACAATATGTAAAAAAAAAAGGTATCTATTGTACCTTTAATTTGCATTTGGAACATCAGGAAAGTAAAAACTTAAGTACTTTTGTGCTCAGTCTTCCATCTTGGAAAAGGTAGCCAGAACTCAAGTCTCTATGGATCCATATGATCCACATGTAACCTTCAGTGGTTTTCCCTTCTCTGTAGTTCACTTTTCCTAATGGGCAGATGTTAGTAATCAAAACACCCAGCATTTGTTATGAAGACTAAATAAGCACATATTTCATAGCCCCACATAAGCACTGTGTTTGAAATGTAAAATGTCCTGTATAAATATATGTTTTTTTTCTTTTCTCCCTTTTACTTCTTTTCTGCCCTGCTTATGATATACTTCTACTCCAAGAGGTATCTTTCTTTGGCAGTTAGTTTATAGATAACTAGGTGTTACACGTTTAGAGCCTAGTAAGCATTTTAATTATCATGAATATCCTTAATTATCTTATAAGATAATAATAATAGTAGTAATTATCATCATCATCATAATCACCATCATCATCATTTTAAAGAAGAAAAAACAGGGGCAATGAGGATTTTGAGTATAAAAATCCAAAATGGTATACCTTAGGTTAAGAATAATAATATACAGATATAGAAACTTCTGCATTGTTTGTTGGTTAGACAATCCATTCTCCAGTCAATTTATGTTTAACACCTAATTATATAAGTTAAGTAGGGTAGACTTTGGAAGCAAGGTAATTTTTAACCATGTATTAAGATTTTCTCAAACTAATCAGAGGGATTTGTGATTTTAATCATAAAAATTCTTGAGAAACCACTTTTTATCTTTTGCTAATGATTCCAAGAGAAATGATTTCTAAGAGAAAGTGACTAGAATCATTTATACTTTTGAGAACTAATGCCTTAAAAAATAAAAAATGTAAAAAAATTAGTCAAACACTAAATATAGTGCTGTCAGTAAATAATAACAATGACATTAATAATTATCACAAATGAAAGACTCACTAACGGCTAGGATTGTACAGGAAGTACTTTCCATGGATTATTGCCATGTAACCCTCACAATATCCTTGCAAGGTAGGGATTATTATTATTCCCACCTTTTTTTCAGGAAGGAAGTCCCCGAAAGATTAGGGAAACATGCCCAAGGTCACAGAAGTAATAAAAGATGAAATTTAACATAGCTCTGTCTGAATACTATCTACATAGAGAAGCATCAAGATGAAATAATTATTTCTTGAAATATTTCCCTAAACATGAATGAACACATAAACATTTATGGAATGCTTACCAAATGTCAAGTTATTGTCATAACACCAACACTATGAGTTAAGGGTTATGATTTTGTTTCCCTTGATTTTAGCTAGGAAGAAACTGACAGTGGCATTTCCAAAATCAGACAAGTAGCATGAGGGTGATCCAAATGCAAGGGTTTCCATTCTGCTTCTGATATATTCACATGTCCCACCTGAATATAATTCACAAGAATTCACTGAATCTTCCCAGTTTTAATGGAATCCCAAGGCAAAAATCTGCCAAGAAATATTCTTTACATTAGAGCAGCAATGTTCTCAAACTGTGTTTTGATACTCTTATTTCTTGATCTTGGTAAGAAGACAGTGTTTTGTTCTGTTTTGTTTTTTGTTTTTTTGGTTTTTGTTTGTTGTTAATATAGGAAGCACATGGTATTTGCAAGGGCAGTGGAAGGGAAGAGTCTCTGACCAATGAGAGTGTGGATGGAGGAGGGCTGCACTTCTAAACTCAGCACTTTTGAGAGTCATGTTCTAACAAGATTCTAAAAGTAAGCATGAATCTTAACACTGAACTGAATAGGCAGGCTGCAAGCAATGGCATCTGCTTCATCTATGGTGACCGTTTGGGTTTTCTTTCTGTCTTTGATTCTAGGTGTGTGTCCTTGGTCTGGTCACTTAACTTAATGAGCCAACAATCCTTTCATCATATGAAAGAAAATCCTACTGATGCTTCCTTAGGGCTCTTTTCTGTTTGGAAGGAAAAAATTATTCTGCTATGACTTGGGTGGATATCACACCAACGCCTCAATTTATTCCTCAAAGTAATCTTTTTTGTGGAAAAATTATACAATTCAAACAAGAAAAGAATTTGGCTATAATCCCACCTTACCCTTCTCAAAATATGCCTTGTTATAGCCAGCCAACAGAGAACTAAAGCATACATAATTTGAATATAGAGACTACTTGGCATGAAGAAATTATAGGGAATGATAAAACCAGCAAAACTAGGTGTTAATCTCTGGACTAGACTTCTTTTTAAAGCAGCAATACACAAGCGTTATGAGGCGAATTGTGTCCCCCGAGGAAGACATGCTGAAGTCCTATCCATCAGCTCAGAATGTGGCCTTATTTGGAATAATGGTCTTTAGAAAGGTAACTGAGTGGAAACGAGTTCATTAGAATGGACCCTAATCTAATCTGACTGTTGTTCTAAAAAGGGAAATTGGGGCAGAGGGATAGTCACATAGGGGAAAGACAATGTGAAGATGGGCAAGGAGAAAAGGCCATGTGGCTGGAGTGATGCATGTCCAAGCCAAGGAATGCTAAGGATTGCTGGCAAATGCCCAAACCTGGAGGAGGCAAAAAAGATTATCCTCTAGAGCTGTCAGCATGAGCCTCCTGACATCTCGATTCTGGACTTGGAGACTTCAGAACTGTGAGAGAATAAATTTCTGGGTTTGAAGTTTTTAAAATACATTCTTAAAGAATTTTTACTGGAAGCATCGTTGACATAAATTTCTGCTGTTTTTAAAGCACCCATTCAGTGCTACTTTGTTATGGCAGCCCTAGCAAACTAATGCAGCAGATCATAACTTCATTACTCACTGACAACCTCCACTTCTCATGGTCAAATGTGTGCATGCTTTCTCTCTCTCTCTCTCTCTCTCTCTCTCTCACACACACACACACACACACTCACATGCACTTTTATTAAATGCAAGCAAGTTAAATGATCTTGTTGAATGAACCAGCCTCCTGCTTTGTTCCACTCCCATTGAAATGACTTCTTGCGAGCTCGGCTCTCTTCTATGTGTTCATCTGTTTGTTGCACAGAAATAACAGCTATAAGGTCCACTAAGGATTTCTATAAAACAGCTAATAAAAGTTTCAACTTAAATTCATTCCAGAAAATTGAACACACAGAACACATCCTATCAGGGAAGTGGAAAGCACAGTATTGCACATTTAAAGTTGTGTTGTCTGGGCAGACTTTAATATAGAAATATGTTGAAGGGCTGATGGAGATGATATGGAGGAAAGAGCATCATTACAAGGGGAGAGCTGGCTCTTGGGTCAGAGATTCCTCCTTGATTACTCTCCCACCCTGCTGCTTGATTACTCCTTAATGACCCTCCCATTCTGTTCTCTGGTGGTCAAGCTCCCACCTTTTTGATTCACAGAGCATCTGAGCCTTCTTGTTGTCTTTACTATTGCTGTGAAAAAGAGCACTGTCTACTGAAGGCAGAATATGCTATGCACCAGACACCAGTGGATATAGGGAACCAGTGGAAGAAGAGGGAAGGCAAGGGTAACCACAATACACAAATATAATCACCAATAAGATATCTGGATGTTCTGGTGATTAACACCATCCAAAATGAGATAATATACTCACCTATGAACACATACTTCTGAAATGATCCATAAATTTTTCCAGTCTTTGATCTTTCTTTCCCCTGACTTCCCAGCCTCCCTATTCCATTTGGATGAAACCCCTTGGACCACTGCCTAATTCTGCACACTATACTGTTAAAAATTAGTAGAATTTTTTACAGCTGACTATTCAATATTTTGCAGATCAATGCTTATTCCCCTCTATTAACTTATATACACTTTGAGGTCAAGGACTTTGTATCATCCATATTTGTATAATTCCACCCAGTTATCCCAGAACATATCAGATTTTATGCTTCACAGGGACTATCCAGTAAGTGTTCATGATATGAACCATCAGGGGGAAAAATAGGACAAATTAGGTTTATATCTGCCTTTTTTTTAAGATTTTATTTATTTATTTTTTTTAGGGAGTGAGCGAACGAGCACATGCGTGAGCAAGGAAAGGGAAAGAGGGGGAAGGAGAGGGACAAGAAAGAGACTCCCTGCAGAGCACAGAACCTTATGTGGGACTCAACCAAAGGGCCCTGAGATCAAAACCTGAATTGAAATCAGGAGTCTAACCCTTAACTGACTGAGCCACCCAGGCACCTCTATCTCTGCTTTATATTTACTTGGAGGGTGGTTGGGGAACTCATATCTTGACCATAACATCATTCAACCCACATTCTCCATCAAGTTACTTCCGATATTTTTTTCTGTTGGAGAAATGGCAGGAACATTGAGGGAATTAAACATTCTGATAACCTGAATGCCAGGCACAGAGACTTCCTCATAAATGATTATTGAATAATTGGAATATAAAAGAACGGTCTGGGGTTGTTTTTCTCCTCAGATCAAATGGGAAACCTTTCCTTCTACCACCCACTGAATTTTAATTTATTTTATTTGAGTATAGTTGTCACACAAATTACATTAATTTCAAGTGTACCACTTAGTGATTCAACAAGTTTATATGTTACGCTACACTCAAGACAAGTGTAGCTACCATCTGCTACTATACCACCCTACTACTACAATATCAACGACTATATTCCTTATGTTGTGCCTTTCATTGTTATGACTTATGCCTGCATCTTCCCCTCCCCTTCACACTCCACTAATTATTAATTTTTAAGGAGACTTTCAGTATCCAAACATTATTCTGAGCAGAGAAAGCCTGCTTCTGCTTTTTAAAAATACTTTAATGACAAAAATTATTATATATTTTGGTCTATAGACTTTAATTCTTTCACCATTTTAAAATTGGAGCATCCTAATTTTCTTTAGGGACAATTTCTCCAAATCAGTTGGTTCCAAACACCACAAAAAAAAATGGAGTTAAACATTTGGAAGCCATGACAGACCCTTGACAGTTGGACATTAGATGGATGGGGAGATGAGAACTGCGCACAAAACCGTTATTAATAACGAACATATGCAGGAAGGATCTCTCACAGCACCTCAGGTTGAAATGATAAATGTGGAATATTAATTTAGGAAATAGCAACGTAGGGCCATTTTTAAAAGGAAAATCAAGGTTAGGATCAACCATACCATGCCTCTGAAAAGTAAAGGTGAAAAAGAAAGTGAGAGGTCTTGGATATTCTAGCCACCTGCTAACTGGATCACCTGGCTATACTCCTAATCAAAGCCACCCTTTGCACAAACACAGTGGTGGCACGCAGATACCAACACACTGGTAATCTGTCTAGCCCAAACAGGGCCAGAAGTTCAGGTAATTCGTCATGCAGCTTGCCATAGGCTCAACTGATGCATTCCATACATGGAGACAAATGGGTGTCGGCAGGTGTTAGACAAGAGTATGGCTTCTGGATGTCTTCCTTGGAGAGAAGAAGGAAGTCAGGCATACATAGAGCTGGTTCCTTCCCCTTTGACTAAAAACATTAAAGAAGAAACCCTTGCTTAAGATTTATTAACCATCATTTTTTAGGTCAAAATATATCAAACTGACTAGCTAGTTATATAAGCCTAACAGACTCTTTCTTAATGATCACATCTTTTAATTAGTTTCTTTTTTAGTAATGTTTGTTTTTCTGTTCTTATCAAAAACTAGAGATGACTAGAGTATTTGACAAATTTGAAATTGGTAGAATTTTAAGATTTTTCTGGAGGGTATTCTGTTGCTTATAGGGGCATATAAATTTCCAATACAATAGTGGTTTTACAAATAATATTTTTTTTTCTGTTGAGAAATGACTTACTTAAAGACCTCAAAGCTGTTGACTAATCAAAAATATAGATTTATTGCAATAAGGAAAAATGCCAAATTGATAAAGCAAAAGGGGGAAAATAAGAGATTTTATGAAATGCTCGAACTGGATAATTTTAAAGCGAGGTAGAATTTATGACATCATAGCTTTGGATTGGTGGGAGCAAGGATGTGAAAGTCTGGAAGCAAGTTTTGATTGCAAGGTAATAGCCTTGATAAGCAAGGTATTTTAGTTTGTTGACAGTGTTATCTTCCAAGAGCAAATATCTTCCAGGAACTGAGTTATTCTTGCTTGTTGTCAGTACTCATTAATATTAAGAACCAAAAAACATGCCCCATCTCAATGTTATTTAACAAAGGAAATAATGTTTGAGTACTTTTTCTCTTTCCTTCCTTCTTTTCTTCCTTCTTTCCTTCCTTCCTTCCTTCCTTCCTTCCTTCCTTCCTTCCTTCCTGTCTTTCTTTTTTTAATTTTTAAATACATTGTCCCTTTCCTTCTTCTCTTCCTTTCTTCTTTGCTCATTTACTTTCCGAAACAGATCAAGGCAGCCTCCAGTGAAAGTTATCACAGTAAAATAAAAATAAAAAAACATCTAGTCTAATATGAAAGTCACAAAGTAAAGAGAGAAGAGGAATTCTATTAAGACAGTCATGGCTGAGTAAGGCTATAGCAATTAGTGTCAGATCTATCCATGAGCACCCTGAAAGTCCAAGCAAAGAGGCGAACAAGATAATCAAAACAGCAAAAAACAACTTTAGAAAGACACGTACTTATTTCATTATTAGAAAGAGACAATTTCCTGGTCCCTGGCTTTGTGGAGCAAAACATGCTGGGGAGAAATAAGGAATTTTCCATGTGGAAGACCTCAGCATTCACTGATCTACTGAAACCTCAGGTAATCCTGATGACTCAATTGAAAATAGAAAATGGAATGATGGATGAGCCTGGGGGGCACACTCCATTAAGCTTCTGACTTGGTTTCGGCTCAGGTCCTGAGCTCAGGGTCATGGCATTGAGCCCTTTATGAGGCTCTGCGCTGAGCACAGAGTCTGCTTGAGTTTCTCTCTCCCTCTCCCTCTGCCCTTACTCATTCTCTCTCTCTAAAATAGATAGATTAATCTTTAAAAAAAAAAAGTGTCAAGATATAAGTGTAGATAAATAAGATTATCTTTATATGACAGTAGGATAGACCCTTAAGTGGTGACCTGATTCCTTACCTCACTCCATCCACTGGCCTAAAACTTCAGAGAAAACTATGGGTCTCTGGTTTGGGGCTTTTCTGACCAGGAAGTTTGCTCATACCACCTGGGCTGCCAAATCCACCAACACAGGTATGCCTCTGTGATAGACTAAATTATTGGTCCCAGTCTTTTATTTCTTTATTTATCCATCTTTTAATAAGTCATCCATATCTTTGCCATGACAGAACAGGCTTTCCTGGCCCAACCTTGAATTGACCATGGGACCTGTTTTGGGTGATGAGAGATCAGTAAAACTGAAACATAGAAGTTTGAAATATATGTGCCAGGCTGGGTTTATTTTCTTGCCCTTTTGCTTTCACCATGGGAGAAACTTCCTATGCCACTGATTAGTTTCTATAGAACAAGAGAACCTGACCTTAATCTGCAGCCTGGAGTCCAAGCTCTGTGGAACTCAGACCTGATCAATCGAACACTCCATCTGGCTCAAAGACACACGAGTCAAAACTAAGCCATTCAGATGGAAAGTTGAATGGGGAGTGGCCACACAGCAGACCACATAGCTGACTTTTTCTACAGTCTCCTGAGACATTGCAGATTTCAATTCCTTCCTTGAATCCTTGATTTTGTGACTATTCTCTTATTTTCTGGTTTGTTAATAAATAAGTCAAAGTTGTCCTTTATAACCATCTAAACACTCGGCTCACTCTTGTTATCTGACCTGCATCCATGAATTACTAGCTGTCTCTCTCTTAACTCATAGCTATAGTGTTCTTGAATATATTTGCCAGAGACCCATCAAATTTCCACTAAAGGTTACAACTTTTTCCTTACAAGGAAAAAGTAATTTAAGAATTTACCCTAACCTAGCCCCAAAGTTTAGAAATATCTGCAGACATTCAACACACTCACACACATACACACACACACGCACATTTTTTTTCTGTCTTAAATAACATTGCTGAAATGTTTTCCACTCCTGAAATGGAATGGAAAAAGCTAAATGCCTCGCCTCACATATTATACATGGTCAAAGTGGAGTGGAGGAAGAGAGGAGGTAGAATAAATATGTGGCTGTTTGGGCAATCACTGACTCAGGAAGACAGCCTTCAGGAGAGAAGATACCTTGTTTTGTTGCTGCTTCTGGGTGAAAAAGGAGATGCTAAGGCTCATCCAGGTACATATCCATCTGTCTCAAATAACTAGCACTAAGGCGAGTGAGTTAGATTGTCTCTTCTTTCCCACAATCACCATCAGGGATCATGTCTGGTTTTCCCATCATCACCAGACCCTGAAAGTGATGATGATTGAAGTCAAATCCCCCCTAAAATAAAAATAATCATCAGGGAGGGAGGAGTCAAGCCTGTCATTGGGCCACATATCCTTCAGTCAATGCATTGCTGGGTTCTCTCTTCCCTAGAGACATCCCAGGTAATAGGCCTACCCCAGTGCCAAATTCGGTACTCAATGAAGCAATCAGTTTACCTTCCACCTCTGGCAACATTGACCTCAATTTCAGTTATCTGGATAGGTTTGGCTTTAATTCATCACTAATAGTCTTGGTTTGTATTTTGATTAATGTTTAAGCTCCTTCAAATCCCTTTGGAGAAAGCTGAAAGCTGAAGCTTGAATAAACAATGAGATATTCTCAGGCTTCAAAGAAGCATTACCTTAAGGGGCCTAGCCAGCCTGTGGAATGCTGGGCTTCTTTCCGCCTGATCCTAATTAGCTCTGGGGTCTGGCAAACCCGCATAGTCCAAATGCATTCAGCCAAGGCCCCTGGCAGGCTCTCTCAACTACCCTCGCATATGGGCTCACCACATCCTTGGATCATCATCTGAAGAAAATGTTCCCTTCTGTTCTTGTTCTGTCTGGGGAATATCAGTTCTTCTCCCCCTCCTCCCTATCTCTCCTTTGAATCCTAACAAAAATCAGTTAACCAACTAAATCTTTTTAGCCCTGAGCGTAGGGCCTTGAGGCTAATGACTGTGACCTTTATGGGAAGTCAAAGAGAAACAACTCCATGGAAACAATGGGGAATAGAGCTCTGGTTTCAATTCTCTCCACTGGCAGTTCCTTTCTAGACCTAGAATAGGTAAAACACTTCCCAGTTCAAGTGAAGGCAGCTCCCCCTGGGCACCACGAAACTACAGCACTGAAGCTGAACTCCCCAAAGTTGGAGAAAAGCAAGTCAACCAAAGAAAAAAAGACAAGTGTCCTTGCCTTTCATCTTCCTCACCAGATCTTCACTCCTGCTCTAACCCGGGGATGTCAACCATTCCCAGCCTTTGCTTGTGCATCACTGAAGCTGTGGTGCAGGTAGAGCAGGGGTCCGCAGACTACAGCCCAGGAGCCAAATCCAACCCACAGCCTGGCTTTGTAAATGAAGCCTACTGGAGCACCGTCTCACCCATTTGTTTATGGATCTCTGTGGCTGCCTTCAAACCCCCGAGCAGCACAGTTGAGTAGTTGAAACTTAGACCGGATGTTCTGCCAAGCCTAAGATACTTATTATATGGATCTTTACAGGAAAAGTTTGCAAATAGAGGAGAGAAAAAGGCAAAAGAAAGTCAAAGATAAATCCGGTGTCAAAATGCAATATAATTTCAGCTCCCATTCATCTGGTCAGAATCAATTTTTTCCCATATTTGCAGACACGGAACAAAATACTCTCAAGAGCTATACTCAGAAGTCAACGAGGGTCCAACTGATGACACAAGACATACATTTTCTAGGAAAATTTCTCCATGGAAATTATTTGACAGCATGCAGAAGGAGGGCCGGGATACATTGCTATGTCCACGATGGCTAAACCCGTATTCCCTTGCTCAGGTTCCCAGACCAAAACGAAGTTCTCAGCTACTTATTGCAAGGAACTCCCCAAAACATCCTTCATGAGATTGTGCTCAACAATGTGGGGGCTCTTCTGAACCCCCACAGAGAAAGCTCAACCACAAAAAGCCTTGGCTAATGAAGAAGAGTGAAATCAATCCAGATCCCCCTGTAAGATATGTGTTCTTCAGAAAGAATTAAAAATCTGTTGGGTTGCTTGTCCTTACTGCCTGCTTGTAAAGCATATTCAATTATTCATTTTATCCACCTGACTGGCCACTTAAAAACTATGTAGTCAGTGCTTCGGCAATAATTTCATTTCTAAGTGTTCCGCCTGGTTATTTTTCTGTGTGTGCACACTATTAATTAATGACTATGGAGAAGTCCATAAATTTCAGCATTCTATACCAGCGGTGCCTGAATCTATTACCCGTGAAAGCCAGAGTCTACAGTCACTGAGTAGGCACAAAGAGATAAGTATTGATTTTATTTGTGAGTTTTAATTTCTTCTCATTGAATCTGGAGGAGCGAATTGCATTTGAACAACCCTCCCAGAGCAGTGAAGTACAAAGCAAGATGCACACAGCCACCTGCCTATGGGGTGGGCTCAAGCCTATCAGCTCACATTTGGGAGGCTTTCTGCGTGTCACTGATGGAGAATCAATGAGGAAAACATCAGGGGCTCTTAAAAAATGCAGCCAAATCCTCTCTGAGCCTTAGTGTCTTATTAAATTGGGACAAGGGTATTAAGAAACTCCTGGGCTCAAAACTTCGGATGTGGTTGCATGCAGTTGATTCAGACTCCCAGTGAATCGTGAGACTGTCCTTAATAAGACAGCAGAAAGTCGCCACCTGGCAAGTGGGGACATCCGGGCGCTAATATGGCCTTGGTTTGATTGATGCAATGAAATAGGATAAAGCGAGTATTTGCTCTTTGTTCCATCTGTTTAATGGAGATGAGACAAACCAGGTCATAAACCTGTCCGGACCAAGATCCACAAAAAGAAATAGAAAGAAAAGTCCTACTCCTTTTGAGAAACACAGAAGCCCTTATCCACTACACATTCTTGGTGTCCGATACAGAGAACAGTGTTTTAAGTGAAATGCAGAGAATGGACACCTGTGTTAGGACAGTTGAGCCTTGAACAATCTGGAATCCATTCATTTAACAAGTTCTTATAGTACTTAGACTATGCTGAGTAGTGTTAGAGTTTATAAAAAAGTTAAACCTATAGGGGCGCCTGGGTGGCTCAGTTGATTGAGCGACTGCCTATGGCTCAGGTCATGATCCTGGAGTCCCAGGATCGAGTCCTGCATGGGGCTCCCAGCTCCTCGGGAAGTCTGCTTCTCCCTCTGACCTTCTCCCCCTCATGCTCTCTCTCTCTATATATATATATATATATATATAGCCTGGCTAAACCCGTATATTAAACTCTAAATATAGAGAGCTAAACTCTCTATATATATATATATATAGAGAGAGAGAGATATCAAATAAATAAATAAAACCTTAAAAAAAAAAAAAAGGTAAACCTATAGCAATAATCTGATCTAAGACTATCCTTGCCCACAGTGTATTACCAATGAGGAGGCCAGCATGCAACAAGGCCACGCGGCCAGCAGGTAGCTCCAGGTTCTCTGCATCTAGGTCTCTGACCCTGATGTAGGCCTGCTTCTTGCCCCTTGGGCTTCTTCTCGTGGACCAGAATCCAGTGCATCATTTCCTTACTGGAGGACTCTACAGTAAGGGCCCACTGGGAAAATGCTGGTTCTGGTCCCGATTTTTAAGCTAACAACCTATGTTGCCTGAAGAATGCAGTTCACCACGTGGGAACAATCAGAATCATGGGGAGAGTTGTTTGGGTTTTACTTAGTGTACTTTCAAAACAGACCCCCAAGACACCACCCCAGACCCATGGACTTAATCTCTCCAGGAGTTAAACTCATAGAAATCTGCCTTTTTCCAGCTCCCCAAGAGATTCTGAGGCACCCAGATGAGTGTCCAACAGTCACCGAAGTGTGTCTCCCCCAGACACTTGCTGCTTAACGTGTTCCCACCTTCCAATGAATCCCGTTCCCGTGGTTTACTCCCAACCATGGCTTCAGAGCCTCATCTGTAAAATGAGAATCTTCTAGCTATTCCAAACCCAAGTTTCTCATCTCTAATGCCGGGGGCTTTTGTGACCTTGTTACCACACTTCCTAGAAGGAGCAGAAAGCCTGGGTTTTGCCCCGAGTGTGGGTTTTGAGGAATGGGTCAGCAGCGAGGTGACCAGACATAAGGGGAGACCTCTCTGATGATTCATTCTACTGCTCCCAAATCTGTACTTTTAAAAATAAATCAATACGTGCGTCTGTGCCACCCACACTTCCAGAGAGGAATGAACCTAGTGGGGGCTCCATTCTGTCAGCCAGCTTGTTGAACTGATTTGTTCACCAAAGGGAACCAAGAGGTTGACAGAAAAATAGCAGTTGGGGGTCTATTGTGCCTATACTTCCATTTATAAAAATAACTGAAAGAGTTCTTTGAGACACAACTTTCTAAAAGCAATACAATGTTTGCTGGAGCATGGTTAGATCTACTCCAAATAAAATAACACTGGTACAATTGAGGCAGTGAAGCACAGGCAGGACCAGGAAAGAATCAAGTCTTTGGGGTCGCCTACTCAGGAAAACTAGCTGGCATCTCTGACTCTTAGTTTTCATCATCTGCAATGCAATACCTGCCAGAAGATTGCAAACCACCTTTAAAAATAGAAGGCAGTTAATAGGTATCATTCCTTGTTTTATTTTGGGAACAGAATCCACTGCCTTCTTCTTGGGATGATCATGGTCGTCCATCTTCTGTGTCCCAATCCTGCCTACTGTAACAGCCCTTCTTGTAAAAATATGCCCATTTATTCATTTTAGATGTATTCTTAAGCCAAATCACTATCTAAGCCTCCAACTGATATTTGTTTATAATATCCTTTATGTACTGAAAAAAAATTATATCAACAAATAAGCCATGTATGATTTCATCTATTGTTTTTGAGTGTTTCTTTGATCCCAAATCAGATAAAATGTTTGTGTCCTTCTAGCTGTTATTCAGAGCTTTTGTTGGTTGTTGTTTTTTTTTTCATGAACACATTGACCCATCTAATGTTAATTTTGTTACATCATGGAAGGTCAAGCTATTACTTGGTTTTATTAATCCTGAAAATTTAAATACACATGTAGATGCATAGATACACATATATATGCCTATATGCTCATGCACGGTCACACACGTAGCTACTTACATGCATGTGTATCAACTTTCTTTAACCTGGAGAGTCTCTGCCATTACTTAGCAGCCCAGAGTCAGATCTATCTCAATGAGAGTACCTTACAATTTACTCTTTGAATCTGTTCATAAAGGTCACAAAGATGAATAAACCCTTGGCTCCTCTCTATGCCCATGAGCTACTGTCTGGCTGTGATTGGTAGAGGCATGACTGAAGGTAATGTTCAGAAAGAAATAAACAATGTAGACGTGAAAGTGAGACATGACAGAGCATTGGTCTCCAGGAATGCACCCTTAATGTGATGAAGAAGAACCCGAAATTCAAGAGAAAATGGGTCATAGATGGGGAGCCTTCAGAAAGGGGTACTGCTTGAGTGAGCATGTCTGCTGAGTAGAGTCTGAAGAAAGTCTGCAGCAGCCTGTGCTTGCTCTGGGGTGTGAAAGGGGTGGATCAAAGAAATCCTTATAAGATGCTATTTAACTATGCGGGGAAGTATATGCCCCTCCGCTCCTACAGATTGAGCAGTGCCAACAGAGATAATAAAGACCAGCTTTTCACTGCAAATACTAATATAATCTACATTCTGATTAAATTGTGCTGGAAATGCATTGTTTGCATTTTAGAACAGTCTTTATTTCTGTTAGACATTTATGTTGCATTTTCATTAGCCTGGACTACCCTTTAGTAGGTATTTTCAGTTATTGCATTTAAAATAATTAGGCCATGGTGCTGCAAACACTACTAGCACAGTTGAAGTAATAGTGGGGAAACCTTTGAAATTTTCCTTTCTTTGAAAATATGTAAAAACTTATGTCCTGAGATACAGTGGCTTGGTTTTGGGAAAATAACATGTATTGTTGGCACGTGGACTAAAGCACACATATTTTTGTATGGATTATGTGGCTCACTCTTTCCTCTTCAGGGAGAATGCAGAGGTGTAAGATAGACTTTGGCTATTTGCAAGCATGCAGCCTCCTAGATGGGACAGGGCAGGGCCAGAGAAGCCAGGCTGGGCAAGGACAAATCTGAATGACTATCTAGGATAATGATATATAACCTGTGTGGTGTAGACTGAACGTGGCATGGACATTTAGAATCGAGGACTAAAGGATAATACTTTAGGAACAAGTGAAGGTGTGAAAACCACCAGGTTGGTGGGAGGCTCAAACAGGACAGTGCCCACAGGAGCATTTTACACACCATGAGGCATGATCCCCATGCAACACAGAAACAGCTTCTCATCCCTCAGGACACAAGGAATCAGAAGACCTTCATTCAAGTCCCATCTCTGTCTTTTCCCCACTGCACAAGCTTACGTAAGTCTTGTTTCTTCGGAAGATCTGTTTCCTTTGTTGAAAACTTGGCTTATTACCACTACTCATTAAAACTCCTTGAAAAACTAATATACATGGGGGTGCCTGAGTGGTTCAATCCGTTCAGCATCTGACTTCTGATTGCAGCTCAGGTCATGGTCTCAGGGTCATAGGATGGAGTCCGGAGACTGAGCCCAGCATGGAGCCTGCTAAAGAGTCTCTCTCTCCCTCTGCCCCTCCTCTCTCTCCCTCTGCCCCCCCATTAAAAAAACAACATTAACAACAATGTACATCATATCCTTTTGTTAGTTGTAAAAAAAAAAACCCTATATAGATATTAATGTTATCACCAACTTCATGAGAATATTGGGAGAATTAAGGTGAAAATTGGGATAAAATACAAGAGTCTTTCATAAAATAGGGAGTACACTTTGTTTATCTGTAAAATGGAAATTGACCTTCTTTTCTTTTTTTTTCTTACTCTTTTCTTTTGATCTTTCTTTCTTATTTCTTTTTATTTCTTTCTTTCCTTTCTTCTATCTTTCTTTCTTGCTTTCCTTTCTTTTTCTTTCCTTTCTCTTCTTCCTCATTCTTCTTCTATTGTTCTTTCATCAAGAAAAATGCTATCACTTTTGAGCTATCCACTGGCCTTTATTAATTGAGTGTGGGGCTGCTTAAGGGCTAGGAAATTAGAAAATGTAATAATTATGCAATCATGAGTTTTATTGTGATTATTATTTGAGAAAGTCCAAAGATCACTTGAGTATTCCCTTATTAAGACTGTATCTCCAATCAAACCTAGAGCACAAGCCAAAATTAAGCAACAGAAATAATTTAGCTTGAAATGGGAACTCATTGATGTATGTATTCACGCACCTCTCCCAGAACCAATCAGCATAAGTGCATTTCCATTTCAGAGACTGCATTTGATTTCAGTCCACTCTCCCATGCCACTCTAAATGAGAAATTGAAATAAACACCTATGCAACTTTTACAATTTTGGAAATAGTAGCATTTGGGCAGCAAGTTTCATGTCATTTTCCTATTAATGCCGATTTCCAAGGTAAACCAACCCATAATATTTTTGACAGGTCAATGGCTAGAGTAATAGAGAAATTTCAATATATCAATTTTCATTTCATATTTGGGGGGAAAAAAAACCTGAATGTCATTCCAGCAATTCAAATTTTCTAACAAAACCCACTGATATGTAAAACTTTCATTTATCAGGTCTCCTTTCTCAGGGGAAAATACATTTTAATGTTTTAATTCCATTTATTTATAATTATAATTTCATGTCCTGAGGAATTCTGTTCAATGAACTTTTAAATTTTTTTCCAAATATTTTATATAACTAGTTTTCAGTTACAGGCTATGCAGTATTGTGCAGGCATTAAGACAACCACTTAATTGCAAAGACTCATGGAGTTAAATTTACATATATTCTTCTAATTAAAGTGAGGAAAAGCTTGGTAAAAGGAATTCACCAACATCTGGGACAAGCCCTTTTCCAGTCCTCAGTTAAATACAAACTTGTACTTACAAACTCATTTTCCCTTACTTGAAAATAAAATGCAGGCGATTTATACGGGATGACCCTAGAAATCAAACTGAGTAAATTGAAAAGAAATTTCATCATAATCAAATCCAAGTTATACTTTTCCTTCCTTGTTCTCTTTGAAAATTATTTTTCAAATAGCTGGAGAGAAACAAAGAGCAGAAAGGAGATGAAAGGTCCTTGGAAGTATTCTCATACAGAAGAAAATGAAAAATAAACAACACACAAACAAAAACAATTCCCAATATACTATGAACCTAAAAGATTAAGCTACTTTGTAGAGAACAATGCTTCAATGACTGGACCTAGAGACAAAGTGATGTAAAGTTGAATTCCAATTCTGCTACCTACAAGTAACTTGAACACACTTCTTAATCCACTTACTTCGGGTTCCTCAGTTTTAAAAACAGAATAACAATAGCAACCATAGTAAAACCAACCACGTATGAGATGCTGGGGACCATGTGCAATAATACACATAGAATCTATCATACATCCTGACTCCCATTAGCACTTAGGAATTGTTTATTGGATGCATTGTTGCTGTTTCCCTAGTTGGTAACTCAGCCTCTCTTCTTTTAGGGGCACCCAACATGACAATGCTATGACAACATCATCTCCTGGTTTCCATGACTGAAAGTTTGAAGCAAGCCTAGCCAATGAGCCAATCCCCACATCTATTGTTAGAATAATCAGTAAAGAGACTACTTTTCCTGAGTCCCAAGAGCCAGTAAGCCTAACGTTTCCACAGCTACTTTGCTACATCATGGAAAAAGCCTTCGAACCACCCTCCCAGAGCAAAGAAGAGCAATGGGGCTGCACTGAGGAAACCAGTAAGCTCATGGATCCAGCTTTATTGGAAGCCAATTCCACATCTTGAGCTTCCTGGGAACTTGAGACCATAAATTCCCATAAATTCATGCTAGGTCTTTGTCACGAGTAGTCTATATTCAGTCCTTATCATTTTTTACTAATAGCCTAATAGCAAGAAATTCATGTCAGTAGCGATTTTAGAATGGAAGTAATGAGTCAGATCTTTAAGTTACTACCAATGTGCTCACAGTCTGGAAGGAGCCTGGTTGGAAGGTCATTTGGATCCGTACACTGGAAATCCTACACGGAACATGGGCTGCTTCATGCGCTGCAATGGAGGAAGAAATTCAGTTTAAGAAGGAAACTTGGCAAGTAGAATGAATGTCATAGTTGGAATAGCTCTAGTCTGTGTCTTTATTATCTTGGACTTGAATACTCCTAAGTGAGACTCACCAAGTTATGACTCATTTTAATTATTTCTTATCCATTCAAGAACAGTAAGAACATATGCACTTTGTCTAAGAGACTAGCTGTGCTTTTTTCTTTCTTTTTTTAACTTTATATTATTTTTTAAGAATTCTCAATGAATTATCAATTTTTTAAAGGCTCTAAAGTCAGAAGATGCTCTATATATCTGACAGACTTGAATCAATTATATATTTTTCATAGAATAAAAAACTTTTTTATCCATTCTCATTTAGTACTTTGAAAAATTTTGTGTGTTCCTGGTTTAACATACCTCACAAGTTCCCAAGGTAAGTTATTTCATCATGAAAGGAGATTTTCCTCACTTTTTTTTTAATTAACATATAATGTATTATTTGCCCCAGGGTACATGTCTGTGAATCGTCAGGCTTACACATTTCACAGCACTTACCATAGCACTTCCTCACTTTTTTTTAAAAGATTTTATTTATTTGTTTATTTATTTATTTGATTTTATTATTTATTTGAGAGAGAGTGAGAGAGGACCAGAGGGAGAAGCAGACTCCCCACTGAGCAGGGAGCCTGATGAGGGACCCAATCCCAGGACCCTAAGAACATGACCTGAGTTGAAGGCAGATGCTTAACTGACTAAGCCACCTAGGTGCCCTTTTTGTCCTTTTGTTAAACTTGATGATTATGTTTATCATGATAGGTTTCAAAAAGAATTAAAGGTTATAAGTCCATGAAAATCTACCTTTTTAAGAACAATGTCTTGTTTTTATACCATAATGCTTAATTTTTTTACTTAGGCTAAAAAAGGGGTTAAATGTGACTATAGACGAGGGTGAGCAAATTTTGTTTTTTAACCTTAAAATGAATGAAGAATAGTCAGTTGTTGGTATATAAAAGAAGTAACATATGTAGCATATCGCAATTTGTGAAGCGACACTGCCACTAAAAAAAAAAAAAAAAAAAAAAAGACTATAGACCTAAAATGGAGTCACTAATGTAAAGGCCCCACATCAGCAAACCAAGACTTAATACCTAACCTACCTTCAGTTTCAATCACTTCCCTCATCAAACATGACCAAGACATTTAACCGTTAACCAGTCAACATGGTATTTCCTGGTCAGCACTAGGAGGTTTACTGATAGACCTCTTCCATTCCCGTTGGAAGGGTGACCTTGCCTAAAACAATGCATTCTTTGCTAATAATTTTCTTTTTCTCACTCCCTCTCTGCCTATAAAACCCTTTCTTTTCCATAGCTCCTTGCAGCTCTTTTCTTTTTGCAGGTTGAGATGCTGCTAGATTCATGAATTATTTAATAAACCCAACTAGATCTTGAATTTACCAAGTTGATTTTTGTGTGATTTAAACCTACCTAGCACCAACTGTTAGATTAGGTCTAATTTTTATAATTAGTATTTCCAAAATGCAAGATTAAAATAGGAAGTTCTCCTTTGACTTCTTTTATTTTTCAGGAGTGGTGGTGAGGGAAGAATGACAGTATTCTGTTTCCACTCTGCCTTTTCCATTGTCATTGTTTTTATAACAATAACAATAACAAAACTCTGAAGTGTGAACACCTCCAAAACCCTCCATCTCTTCGAAAACCAATGAGCTCAGTTTTGGAGATTCTAAGACCCTACTTGGAGCAGACAATGTCTGAAACATTGTGTAAACTGTTCCAAGAGGAACAGAGTTACTTAAGTTTTTGAGATTAGGTAAGACTTGCCATTCATTCCATAGCTGTCATATTTGAAACAGAGTTGAGGGAATGTTTGAAGCTTACGGTTCAAACCCATCTTAGGTTTGACACCAAGGATGGAGCTGAAAATGGCATATTGGATGGAAGACACAATTCTTAATGAACTGCCCTGTATCTTTCTTGCTCAAATGAGCTAATTTTCCTCCATATTGGCAGACAAGGGCATGGGCTCTGGAGAAAGAAGTGGAGATAAAGCCAACCTTAGCTACTTACTAGTGATATAATCCTGACAAAAGAGTGAACTTCTTAGTTTGTTCATCAGTTACACGAGGATATTGACGTCACATGAGGCAGTTATTAGGAGATTAAATAAGGAAATACATAAAATGGGTAACAAAAATAATTGATGATGACTGTTGTTAACCTTACCGCCTTCATGCGGTCCCTTCCCATTGGTAAAATAGGCTTAACTTGCTGGTCTAAATTTTGGATACCTGCTTTGGGGATTTATCCTATCCTGGTAGCACCAGCAAAAGTCTTGCTCATGTTTTGTAGGTGTCTTTTTATGTCTCACATATAACTGTAAGAAACATTCCAGAACTTCTACCTCCCTCTCTGTTCCTCTTTTCACATTGATAGAAAAGACTTCAAAGTGGTCTCTCTGAAACAGGTAGAAGCCAATAATCAATCCAACAAATAAATAAGCAAACAAAACTGTTTTTCAGATGCCCAAGATAATAGTAACTGCAAATAGCCTTTGCTAAAAAGTTCTCAGCAGAAACAAACTGTTAGGCCAGGATCCATAGGGGAAGTCTGATGCTATTCTATTGTGTAGTTTAGAATAGTATTAATCTAATAATAAGATCAGAATTTTAAGAGGTTTTTAAAATTAATTTTTATCATTTGTAAAGATTTAGAGAAAATGACAATTAATGGCTTTAGCTAAAACTTAACTTTCCTTTCTGAGAAAATTCCCCTCCCTTCTTTTGTTTGGAGTTAAATCACTGAGATTTGGGTTATCACAGAAGCTAGAGTTACTTACCTTGACCAGCACAGTTTCAGAGTAAAGAATTAGGAAATGTCAAATTCAAATACTGATCCAAATGATTCGAACAAAATGTTTTATGCACCAGTCAACTCACGGTTGGCTTTATCAACAATCAAATCGCTAGTTTAAAGGACTCCTTGAGACTGAATATTTTGTGCTGGTGACAGAAGTAGTAGGGTGGGCTGTATTAAAGTTAAGGGAAGAGTTGCTAGAATAGACGACCTCCCCCCCAATCCCACTAGTCAGCATGATAGTTTATTTCTGCTGTCATGAGCAAACATGAATACTCATCATTGGTAAGGGTAGCATTGGCTTTGCTTACTCCTGAGGAAGATGCTATCATCTCAAACACATGGCTTCCCAAAACGTTCTGGTGTTTGCAAATCATGAACTGACTCCTTGTTAATTTCTCAGCCCAGAAGGGACACACATCACTTTCCCTCAGCTTCCACTGGCATGCACCAGTCATATGGCTCCCCCTTGACTGAGCAAGGGGCTGGAAAATACAGTGTCTGTCTGGCAACAACCCTGCATGGTATAAGGGAGCACACATTTTTATTGGATAGCTACCTTTTTCTGCCACAAGCTAGTAGTGAGTTTGGAATGTAAAGAGAAAATAAATTTCAAGTGATCATACAATTGGTCCGCTTTCATCCTACTGTCAGCTAAAGAAGGAGCAGAAGGAGATCAGAGCCTGCTGTCCACATTCAAAGGAGTCAGCTAGGCACAAATAAGGCTTTCTGTTTCTGTTACGGGTTAGGGGGATCTGCTGTCCTCCAGGTGACCACCAGGGGGGGCTGCATCACAGGCCAGTTTACTGCTGGGTTTATTCCACGGGGTCTTGGTGGGTTTCTGTAACTCACATAAAGGGCCTTGGAACGAAGATTGGGAAACTTGTCCTTTTACCAGAAATTTGCAGAGCAGTAAACAGACCATAAACAGAAACTCTAGGATGACTACAAACAAAAACTATTACTTTCAGAAACTATTTTCCAGGAACTATGAGAGAAGGTGGTGCCATTTCATATCTCTTTAATTGTCCCACAATTCTTCCCAGAAAAATATTAGAACTGACCACTAAGGCTCTCTGTGCTTTGCTTCCCTTCCTACATAATGCCATATTATTCTGTCATATTTTAAAGTGTTAATTATTCTTTCTCACAGGGCAGCCTAAAACATAACCTGCTGGTGAGAACATAGTCGAAGTTAACTAAGTCCATGCGATTATAAACCCATGTATTCATTTGCCACATGTTTATTGAGTATCAAATGCCAGGTACTGAACCAAGATAGATGGAAACACTACCTTTATCACATGCTTCCAAGCTGGACGAG
>CM053609.1:108278331-108329750 GCA_028646535.1 Procyon lotor
CTCTCTGCTCAGCAGGGAGCCTGCTTCCCTCTCTCTCTGCTTGCCTCTCTGCCTGCTTGATCTCTCTCTCTCTGTCAAATAAATAAATAAAATCTTAAAAAAAAAGACACACTGTTAAGTTATCAAAGTATGTTCCCTAATAATTGTATAATATGATCTTTTTTTTTTAGTTAGCAAAATGTTGAATTTATTGAAGATTACATAGGCAAGATGGAAGAGAGTGTTCTTTTTTTTTTAATTTTTATTAACATATAATCTATTATTTGCCCCAGGGTACATGTCTGTGAATCATCAGGCTTACACATTTCACAGCACTTAACAGCACATACCCTCTCCAATTAATTAAGCTGTATACCTATGTGCACTCTCATACACTGGAAAATTGACAGTATACAGAATCATTGACAGCAATAGGGGTAAGAGGATGGGAAAAGACAAAGGGATGTCTTTGTTTTATGCTTTGTTCTAATCACTTCTTTGTATTTTGAATCATGTGCAATGAGAAAGTATGCCTATATCACTTATGTAAAAAAAACACAAATATCTTAAAAATAAGTATTTCACCACTCTGGAATTTGACAAGCCAAGAAAAATAAATACTAAGAATATTTTATATTCCCTATCTGAGTTCCTTTATATGCATGTTGGTTTATTTGAGTCCATGAATATGCAATACAGAATGTGTAACTCTGGTCATATGCAGAATTGAAATGCAAATATCTCAAGCATATCTCATATTTGTTTCATTCAATAAATATTTTTGAAGTGAACATCCAAATAAAGAAAGAAATGAGTGGGCAAAACTTAAATATCTGGTGCACTGGGTGGCTCAGTTGGTTAAATGTCTGACTCTTGGTTTTAGCTCAGTTCATGATCTCAGAGTCATGGAATCAAGACCCTTCTCTAGCTCCACGGTCGGTGGGGAGTCTGCTTCTCTCTTTCTCTCTCTCTCTTTCTCTCTCTCTCCCCCTCCTTCTGCCCCTTCCCTACTCACATGCATGTGCTCTGTCTTTAAAATAAATAAGTAAATCTTAAAAAAAACAACAACAACAACAACAACGAAGTATCTGTACCTCCAAGCGTCTACCAGCTTATTAAGTTTACATCCTTAGAAACTTTATCCACAATCCCAAATTCCGAAATTCTTGAAATCATTAGGAAGATATTTTGGGCAACCTGAATGGCTCCTTTGTTTTGTGTTATCTCACTGAGTCTCACTGAGTGTGAATCACTTCCCCTGTTTGTGGCTTTCTGGTAGACCACAAGGGAGCAGAGGGGCATCACTCATTGAATCAGCACAGTTATGGGCTGGGCCTGTCCATGCTGTGCCTGTGGCTCCTCCACAGAGCCAGTGCTCCTCCATGTGAAGATGGAAGCTTCACATTGTGCTGTATAACCCCACCCACAGGCTGCCTGTGCCCCTGGCTCTGCCACCTTCCCCTAGGTTTCTAATACCTTCAGACTTGCAGATAAACACTGACTTTCTGAAGTTTGGGAGGGTGTGAGTCATCTGTTTTTTCAGCTGCCACTGCTTGAAATTTCTCACTCCCTACTTCTGGGCTTTAAAACTTCCCAGATACTCAGGAAATCATTCGCTTCTTCTACTCTTGCTATGAATCAACCTGAGCTTCCTTTAAGTTTTCTAGCTGAAAGTTTACTTAACTTGACATCGTATCTTTGAGGTCCTTCTAAACTTTAGAAATCCATGATTCTACTATGACTGTGGGTGAACCAGTTCTCCAGAGATCAAGTAAAACCAAGATGAATTTTATAGCTTCCAATCTCAGGTTTATATGGTTACTGTCTCTCTAAGCACGAATCCTATTTTCTGTCCTTAAATGGTTTGTAACATTGTCAAATGATGATGATGATGATGATGGTAAAGATGGTTTCTAACATCTATTGAGCCCTTCCCAGTCCTCCTACTTGAAATACATTGTATCATTAATCCCTGTAACAATCTACTCAGGAAGATATTGTCAGTGATACCATTCTACTGTTGAGAAACTGAGTCTTGGTGTGATTAAATAAGTTGGTGAGGCAGAGTGATGCCAGTGCCTGAATTCTCAACTACTGCTCCATACATCTTAAGGTTTTCCATTGGAATGGAAGAACATAAATGAGAATTGATTTTGCACTTTGAAGTTAAGAACAAAGCCATCAAATGACACAAGATGGTAGAGAAGGGCTTATTTGTGTCATACTAATATTTGTAAACCAATTATACGTCAGTTGCAGAGAAGTATGTCCACATGCTTTCTTTAAATACAAAGAAGCTATTAAATTTTTTTTTCAGGGGGAAAGAAAAAGGTACAGCAGAAAGTGGAGCAAACAGAAAATGTACGTAAAAAATCTTCCCCAAGGCTAGAATAGGTAGCTAATGACTCTCTGTGTCCCTGAGAAAATAATAGGAGAGGAAATAAATGTGCTCCTAACTGTTAAAGAATTGAAATCTCAGAAACTTGCTAAATATAAGCAGTATGCTGTCTTCTGTCAGGTCTTGGTGAGGGCTTAATTACGTGGCTTGCAAAGCACCATTAATGCTAACCAGGGGAACTCGCTAACTGAGAGAGACCTGGGCAGTTCACTTCCTCCACAGATTTCAGATTTTTTTTTTTTCATTTTTTTCTTTATCATTGGAACTATAATGGAACCTTCCCAGGCACTCATCTCTTAGTAACTCTTTGAACTTACAACACTGGAGAGAAATAGCATCGACTGAACTTTCACAATGGCTAACTCTAGCACCAATTAATCAGTTCCCTCGAAAAGAAAATTGGAACAGGTAGAGCTGGAGACTGGCTTCCAGATGCAGGAGTTGGAATCATTATTCTGAGATAGTGTCCTCCTGCACTTATAAACCAGTAAAGATTTTTTTTTTTCTCCACCAAACAGAATGCTAAGATAATAATCCTTATTTATCTATTTAATGGGGATGTTGAGAGGTTTATTTAGTTGCTGTTTGTAAAGTGTTTGGGAAATGAAAACCACTATATAAGTGCTAAATATAATTATTATCAAACCTAGCACTTTTATGTGAACGTTCTGCTCTGGTTGCTTCCTCTACGAAGTCTATTTCAGGACAGCTTAACACCTCCACACAGAGCTTTCAGAAAGGTTCCCATGCTGTGTTTGTGGAGAAGCCAAAAAGTCCCTGATCACTCCAGACAAGACAAAAAAGAAGCCACAGATATAATTCACAGACATTTGAAGTCATCCTCAAAATGCTTCATAATTCATAACAGAGGTCTCATTAATCTAAAAAGAATCAGTGTAAAATCAATGGAAAAGTCAAACAGAAAAATGACTCATGTCATGACTTTGTCAGAAGACTCACACAATCCTACATTAGCCATGCCATGTAGCACAGGAGGAAGGTCCCTCTCAGGAAAGCACATGAAATATTAAAGTCATTTGGGCATGAAACCCTCCACCATAAGCCTCCACTCTACAATTTCTAAGAGGTTTCAAAATAGGCCCAGTTTTTCTGACTCAATACTTATATCGGGACACCTGGGTGGCTCATTGGATTAAGCCTCTGCTTTTGGCTTTGGTCATGATCTCAGGGTCTGGAGTTCAAGCCCCGTATCAGGCTCTCTGCTCAGCAGGGAGCCTGCTTCCCCCGCCCCCTCTACCTGCCTCCCTGCCTACTTGTGATCTCTTTCTCTCTGTCAAATAAATAAATAAATAAAAATCTTTAAAAAAAAAAAACAACTTATATCAAACTTTGAATGAGTCACAAAATCATTCAAATGACTAGGATACATTTTTAAGGTATAGAAAAGTGTAATTAAAGAGAATCTCCTTTGTTTGGATACCTTTTGTACTGGATATGCATCCTGTCCCACAAATATTAACATTGTACCTTTTTTAAAAGATTTTATTTATTTATTTGACAGAGAGAGAACAGGAGAGCACAAGCAGGGGGAGCAACAGAGAGAGAGGGAGAAACAGGCTTCCCCCTGAGCAGGGAGCCTAATGAGGGGCTCAATCCTAGGACCCTGGGATCATGACCTGAGTCGAAGGCAATCACCTAAACAATTGAGTCACCCAGACACCATTTACAAAATTTCCAGAGGGGGGTAATTAGAAACAGCTACAATGGCAAAAGGGAAACGGAAGCCCAGGATATTTGCCTGTTTCATCTTTTGAATTGTGTAACCTGTAAATATATTGGTGGGAACAAAATGAGACAATTGAAATGTACCCCAGTTGGCATCCTCTGCTCTAATTTCCATGAGTTAGTTCAAAAGTCTGAGAAAAACCACCATTGCTCCCCTTGCAATCAGCATCAGCTGCTGTGCAATCAAGCTCAAACGGTCTGCAGGTGTTTTAGGGACTTTACTGGGAAATTTTTGACATTTCTCTATAACGTGTCAAACCAGGTCAAGAACTGAAGGAGAAGAAAATGAAACGGAGTAAATGCCTAGCAGTTGGCTAATATTGCATCCAATTAAACAAATGACAGATGTTCCCTAGAAAATCTGGGGGGGAGTAGAAAGATACAAACAAATAAAACAAAATAAAAATAGCCATCATAATTTTTTTTAAATCTTAGTTGGTTTGTGTGAGTGGATGTGCATGCATTCTGGTGCACGAGTGAGTGAGGGGATTAACAAGGTTTCTACTGAGACACTTCCAAGTTGTTTTTAAAGAAAATAGCATCCTTACCATATGGATTAAAAATCTCTGTGTTTATGGCAGTAGCTTTATTTTCTGCAACTAAATGCACTTTGGCCAGTTTTATTACATAGAAGTAATGAGCATTTTAGCATGGAATTGAAGTTGGTACAAAATTTCCAGAGGGGGGTAATTAAAAACAGCTACTATGGCAAAAGGGAAACGGAAGCCCGGGATATTTGCCCTGGCTGCCTTCCGACTGCTCTCTAGAGCTCTTGCTATAAAAAGATAAGATATTGTTGAGGATAAAATTATTCCCACTCCCAGGTCTTCATCCAATCTTGTATGGTGTACAACAAAAATGTCCTCTTTCTTAATATGAACTATGGGGAATGAGCAAAATATTAAATCTAGAGCAACCCCAAAGTCCAATTCTCAACAACCAAAAGATATTGGTCTGTCCTAGAAACATTTGGCTCTAGCTTATTTCCTTCTAGCTGTTCAACATTAAGAAAAATTATCCAAAACTTGGAAATAGGCAAAAGGATAGTTGCATGACTCTTAATATCATATTGGAGTAGGCTTTAACTACACACCCGAGATTATTTATGTCTGTAAGGGATTTGCTTTTCTGTTTGTTATTTACTATTGATTAGGGCCTAGGGTCTGTGAAATTGCAAGCTAACTTATTGATTTTTATCTACAGAGATGCAAATAATTTGGTTGGGCAGAGTGGAGAATCCTAAATTATATAGTTTTATTGCCCTGTAGGGCACTAACCAGTTTTGCCTTTCAGTTAACAAATACCTTCCATATACTTTTCCTGAAAGACTTACATGTGCCCTAAATTCTGAAAGGTTTTCCCCAATTTTTCTATTTTGTCGGTTCACTCAATAATAATTCAAATCCATTTTGGCATATATTTACTCAATTTTATATGAAACTCATGTTTTTAATTTTTTGAAAATTAGACATTGACAGTTTTGACAGATGTTCCACTGACGTGTCCAAATGGACAAAGGTGCCGATTATATTTTCTGAGAAGTGCACCTCACGGCTCTTCAAACCTGAGGAGATACTGTCTCTGTCGTAGAAGTGAATCCCAAGTGATGCTAGGGCTTTACCTTTGCTATTTCTCTTCCTTGTAGTTGCATTCCCATCCCCCTCCTAATTCTCGGTTTCTGGTTCCTGGTCAGGTCTGTCGGTCTGTCCATACCTAACTGACTTTGTCAGTCATTTTTCCTTATCTGTTTGTCTACCTGTGAACTGAAAGCAAATACATTCTAAAGTATTGCATTCTGATTGGAGAGGTGCCCAGAGGGCTCAGCCAATTAAGCAACCAACTCTTGATTTGGGGTCAGGTCATGATCCCCGGGGTCATGAGATGAAGCCCCACATTGGGCGCCATGCTGGAGTCAGCTTAAGATTCTCTTGTGGAGTTACGAGATTGGGCGTGGAGTCAGCTTAAGATTGGGCGTGGAGTCAGCTTAAGATTCTCTCTCTCTCTCTGCAACCCCAACCCAATGCACACACGTTATCCCTCTCTCTTTAAAAAAAATGTAAAATATTACATACTCACTGGAAAACAGAACTGCCCTTTGAGATTTGGACTGAAGGGTTTTGGTTTCTAGATTACATCTAACCTCCTGCAGATACTGTGCAACAGAAGCTGCCTGCTTTTCCTGTGTCTGTGTGTTTGTAATTGAGAAGATTCCGTACCTCTCCTCGTGTAAATGTGAGATATCTCCTAATCTCCAAAGAGTGTTGCCAAATTAAATTCTAAATTCTCTCAAAATAGAGGAGGTCTCCTCTGGGTAAGTGCTTGCATGAATGTAATACTCCAAGAATCCCAAGAAAATAAGGAAGCTGAAATTAAAATACCTTAAGTGTTGGGGCACCTGGGTGGCTCAGTGGGTTAAAGCCTCTGCTTTCGGCTCAGGTCCTCATCTCAGGGCCCTGGGATCAAGCCCCATATCTGGGCTCTCTGCTCGGCAGGGAGCCTGCTTCCCCCTCTCTCTCTACCTGCCTCTCTGCCTACTTGTGATCTCTCTGTCTGTCAAATAAATAAATAAAATCTTAAAAAAAAAAAAAATACCTTAAGTGTGCCAGACTTCTAAGAAAAAGAAAAATCCTTCTTATAGAAAATAAAGCCAGAGAATTTTTGACAAGAGTTTAAGTACACTTAAACAAAATGAATCCTTGGATTGGTTTGTAATATTAGTTTAAAAGCAGCTATAAGTGTTATCCCTTATCAGTGTGTACATAATACAAAAGTGCATTTTGTTGTTTTATAGATTTTTTTTATGATTTTATAATATTGGGTTTGTTTTCCCATCAAAAGACTGCAAATACGAATTCTCATCTTACTGCTCAGATAAGTTAATAGTATTTCCATTAAATATTTAAAATTAAGAAAATATAAAAATATAAATATACTTATAAATAAAATCTAAATATATAAATAATATATAGAAACCTTGACAAATATTTTTACATTAACAGTACTTATATTTTAATGCTTATCTGATTAAACATCATCCGCAAGATCCTTATTTAACTTAAACCCTTTAATCTAATGTTAAATTGAGTTAATTAATGTATACTCTTCGGACACATGGATAACATTTAAGTAAGATAGAATACTGAGACACTGCCACTATTACAAGTGTGTATACAAAATGTGGATGCATTTTTTTTTGAAAGATTAAGAGAGTAGTTTTATCTTAAAGCATCAGATTGTTCCAATACAAAATTAGCATAAAGGACAAAATGAGCATTTACTGAAAGTTGCACAAGGTTTGAGTATAGTAGATCTTATTTGTTTTGGTTTCTAATAAATGCAAATGATCATGAGAAAAAGGAATGAAATATGTCAAAATTTTGCAGTGTTGACTCATTTCAACGGGTTTATTTGTAGCTTGTTAATCCTTTACTGCCAAATATTATGTTAATGCAAACTAGAATTTTTTTCTATATGCTAAAATGACAAATGATCTTCCAGTATTTAGTGATCATCTCTAAGACATAGTAAATATTAGTCTTTACCTGCTGTGTAATCTACTCAAATTAGCAGATTCTCCATCTCACCAGAATCACTTTCTGTGCTACAACAAATTCTTATGTCTATAAACCGAAGGAAAAAAGGAAGAACAAAGTTCTTCACTCTTGAATGTATTAATTTGCCTTCTAATTATTATATATTCTATGTTTATTTAAAATATTGCAGTGTCACATATTCTCAGGACCTGTGATACTATCTTAGTCAAAAGACCAAATTTTTTTTGATAAGTCCATTGATTTTGCCTTGTCAAAATTAGTCTTTATTTATTTAGATTCTATATTAGCATCTGTATTTAGACTCTATATTAGAGTCTCTATTTAATAACTATGTCTATATTAAACATATTTAACATGTAGAACCAGATTGCAGTGGGTTAGCACACAGATTTCTTCTTTCACTTTGTATAAAAAGATATGATAAAAGTAACTTGGTTTGGTTGAGGATTCCATATTTCTTTATTACTCCAACAATTATCCTAAGAGCTGCATGGGAAAAGTTTCTCAAATTAAAGGAGAATTATGTAGGTAAAATATAATAGTTGTAAATATTTTGAAGATTATATATTTCATAGATTTGTCAACCCCCTTGACATTCTTGGCATGTTTTTATCTCCAAAAAAGACATGGATCAGATTCTTACAACCCAATGTAGAATTTCACTCTCTTCTGTTCTCATATTATTGGTTACTATAATAAATTAACCATGGCCATTGGGCCTTTCATCAGCAGATGTTTGAAAGTTTCGTTATAAGCTACAAGCCGGACATTGGGCTTTTAACCAAGAAGGATAGTCTCAGTGCCTCAGTAAAAAGGACTCTATCAGGTGCTTTTAACTATTGCTATTTCGAGAAATCAACTGGTGGAAACAAGCTTTGAAGCTTAATCTGGCATCACTTAGGTAACTCTGAGATTGTCTGAGTTAACTCTAAATTGACTCAGAGTTTCCAGAAGCTTCTGTCATTTAGAAGCGGATTTCATGGAAGCTAACTGCTGACCCCAAATCCAAAAGATCAAAGCTTAATTCACACAGTATAAAGCAAATGGGTAAGGGAGTAGCTGAGTTGGTAAGCGTCCGCCTTCGGCTCAGGTCATGATCCCATGGTCTTGGGATGGAGCCCCACGTCAGGCTCTTTGCTCAGCAGAGAGCCTGCTTCTCCCTCTCCTCCTACTCATGCTCTCTGTCACTATTTCTGTCTGTCTGTCTCTCAAATAAATAAATAAAATCTTTAAAAAAAATAAAAATAAATGAATAGGTAAAGGAAATCTAATTGTAGTTATTGTTTTAGAATATTTTGGTACTAGTGAGGCGCCTGGGTGGCTCAGTCGTTAAGTATCTGCCTTCGGCTCAGGTCATGATCCCAGGGTCCTGGGATGGAGCCCTGCCTCGGGCTCCCTGCTCAGCAGGAAGCCTGCTTCTTCCGCTGCCATTCCCTCTGCTTATGTTCCCTCTCTCACTGTGTTTCCCTCTATCAAATAAATAGAATCTTTAAAAAAAATAGAATATTTTGGTACTAGTTTTGTGTTCTGTTTTCCTATTGGTAAAGAAGCTCTTTCTCTTATCTTGAATATGCCTATAGTCCTGAGATTAAAAATGGTATCTCAGCCACCATGACTGCTAAATTTAAAAACAAACAAACACACCTACACCCACAAACTATTCCTGAGTCTCAATACTTTTCTTGGAAATGTAATTTGCCAGAATTTGACCTCCTTTTCTAACCAGGATGTAATTGGACCAATTGGTTCTATCATCAAGCCTATACTTGCAGGAACATAGTTGGGCATAAATCTCTTTGTAAAGAGATAGGACAAACCCATCATTAAAGCAGAGGAATCATCCCCCATATGTAAAGTTGATGCCCACAGAGTTCTCCCAGGAATTCGGGACAAGACCAGCTCTGTGTCTTATAGAGTCACATACAGGAAGGCAGAATCTGATCAGATCTGGCAGGTTGTAAGCAGGGAGCAATTCTTCCAAATGTACAGGAACTGCAGGTACACACTGTGGATGGGAATGTTACACGTTTGCATTTGCTTTCCTCAGCGTGGTATAGAATGACCAGTGGGAACAATTAAAAGAAAAAAAAAACCTCAAGAAAAATAGATGTTATTGAAAATGCATCTGAGAATCCTTATTAAGTTTTCTAATCGGAAGTTAATTCTCTGGACTTAGTTCTTGTTCATCCTTGGGAGCCTCTGAATTAGGTGATTGATAAGGAGGCTTGTATGGTTAATTAACACCTCTTGCTCCTCAGGAAATTAATCCATCAAAAACAGAATGAGATGAGCAGTTTTTTTTTGTAATCAAAAATAATCTTTCAAAATTATTTATGGTCACCAGAGGGACTATTAAAAAATTATCCCAAATTTGAAAATAGGCATATTCTTTAATGTTATATTACATCATTGTTCAGTAGGCACTTCCAAGGAATATTCTTTTTCTAGTGAATTTTCTAGTGAATCTAATCTAAACACCTTTAGATTAGGATCTAGACTCCATGAGGCTACATGTTAACCTATGGTTTCATCTTGTGGAGATAAAGGAGATGTCAGTCCTGTAGAGAAGTAACACAAGCATCATGCCCTCCAAGACTTAATCAGTTGTGTCCCTAACTGGGCTGTGTGACCAACTATACAAATCCTACTCCTCAAAGCCTCTCTAGATTTGACATTCTTCTGGTTCTCTCATTAAGGGGTTAAATTTTTGACATGTGTTCATTCTAAATGAAGTTCATATGAATCATTTTATGTGGGTCATTCTATACAGACAGGGTCCATGCTTTCTAACTTTTTAAAAATTATTTTTGACATAAGTCAATCTCTATTAACTAGGAAACAAATTGAACAAGCCAAGGTAAGCATCATTTCTCAAACAATTCATTTGAACTTCTCACTTCCTGGAGTTATCCACAGGCTTTCAGTTCTACTTAAGCTAAAAATACTACTACTACTACTACTACTCTCACAAATAAGTCTTGTAAGATTATTTTAAATCATGATTTATCTCCAATGTCTTGATTATATTCTTTAAATCGCTAAAGTATGTACACAGTGTTTGTTCTCTGTAAAAATGAAATAAGGAAATGAAAAAAAGAGAGCAAATCCTTGTCTCAGATGTTATAGCAATGTAGTTATCAACTACATTGATTACATTGATTAGTTGGTTTTGGGATTTACTCAATAAAATATATTTTTTATCTTATTACTTTATTATGACTTTGTTATTATCTTATTACTCAATAAAATTTATATCTAGACAAGAATACTGTCTAGATATAAATTTCTATAAATGCCTATAAATGTCACATCCCAATCACCTCACATGGGAAACAATAATAAGTTAAATGGCCAAAATGAGACAAATCCTTCATTTGTCACATTATATAAAAGGAACTCCAGTTGATATATGTCAGGACTATGTAGATCAGTTCAGGTTTGAAAGAAAGGATCTTTTAACAACAAGCAAAAACAGGACAAAGAGTAAATCAATTCTCTTCTACTGCAGGAAATAATGCCATTCAGCATGAAGAATAAATACAGTGGAATGACTTGGCTAGCTTACATTGGGCTTAAGAGTGGTCTTCTGGAAAATTCACATATAAGTATGATTGAAAGAAAATTTTGACTTATAACCAGAGGTACTAGATATATGCTCAGTGATGGAGCTATAATTTTTATATATTTACCTTTATATGTCCAGCTTCAAAAAATCGATATCCTCTCCTTTAATTAAACATTTGAACAGGGGGCGCCTGGGTGGCTCAGTTGTTTAAGCATCAGATTCTTGATTTTTTGGCTCAGGTCATGAGTTGTGAGATCAAGCTCCAAGATCAGGCTCCATGCTCAGCAAAGAGTCTGTTTGGGATTCTCTCTCTCCTCTCTCTGTTCCTCCCCGCTCTTGTGCTCTTTCTCTCTATTTCTCTAAAATAAATAAATTTTGAAGGCACCTGGGTGGCTCAGTCATTAAGCATCTGCCTTCAGCTCAGGTCATGACCCCAGGGTCCTAGGATGGAGCCCCCCATCGGGCTCCCTGCTCAGCAGGGTATTTGCTTCTCCCTCTCCCACTTCCGGTGCTTATGTTCCTGCTCTCGCTGTCTCTCTCTCTCTCTCTCTGTGTCAAATAAATAGATAAATAAAATCCTTTTTAAAAATAAATAAATAAATAGATAAGTAGATAAATAAATTCTTAAAAACAAACAAACAGGGGCGCCTGGGTGGCTCAGTGGGTTAAAGCCTCTGCCTTCGGCCCAGGTCATGATCTCAGGATCCTGGGATCGAGCGCCGCATTGGGCTCTCTGCTCAGCAGGGAGCCTGCTTCCTCCTCTCTCTCAGCCTGCCTCTCTGCCTACTTGTGAACTCTCTCTCTGTATCAAATAAATAAATAAATAAAATCTTTAAAAACAAACAAACAAACAAACAAAAACAACAGTAGATGGAAAAGGGTTCCAGGAAGAGAAGAGTATATGTGATGGTGGGTAAGGGACTTCTGTGGGCAGGTGCCAGTTTCTCCAGAGTTAGCAAAGTAACCCCCTTGAGTTCTCCATTGTCTGCCTCATCGCAGCAGAAGTCGTGAGCAAGGAGAAGCCAGGAGAAGCCAGGAGAAGCAAGGAGAAACCAAGGACTCTAGACAGTCCTCAAATCCTGCTCATCAAGGAAATAAAGCTCACTGCAGTTCTTTCCTGTGGTGCTCACCAATTCCTCACCACTCCTCCAAAGTTTCAAGCACAAATGGCTTCAGGGGTCACATGATAAACACTCCCAGCAGGGAACTAGAAGGAAGTGGGAATGGTGGGGAAAATGACTATGTGTCAGGCCCTAAAATTTTAGATTCAAAAGCAAAACAATCATTAACTATCTATGGGTTATATCTGACCCTCATTCACCTCTTCGTAGGGCCTGACCTTGGACGAAAGAGCTTAACTTCTAGATTAGTAAAGAAAACTATGAATTAGAGCCAAGTGACCAAGCAGGTCAATAAGACATCCCCCTTAACCAGTTGCAAAATGAAGACTGTACCACAATGCGTAAAATAATTAACATTTGTCTAGAGCTTCATAGGTATAGAACAACATATGCATCATTGCTTTTAATATAATACAATAAAATTACTTTACTTTTTCTGCTTTCGTATTGCTTTTAACTGTGTCTACAAATAATGGAACTGCTGTTGCTACTACTAATCCTATTCCTACAATTATGACTATGACTACACAAAGTCCCCTATTTCCATACCATAATGTAATACGAAGATAAATCAGATAATGGGAATGGAAGATATAGGGAAGAAAATAAACTTACTCAAATGATGAAGTTCCCATCATGACTCACTTTGAAGATATAACCCCTGATGCTGTTTTTCTACGACTTATATATAGTTTCTAACTCTGTCATTTTCCTTCAAATTTAACTCATATCTCCTTATCTTAAGTCTGGGATGTGTCCAATTGAGGTGAGGGAGTCACCATTTCGGCCCACCCCGTATTTTTAACCTGTGTCTCAGTTATATTATGTTTGAGACCAATTCTTATTTTCATGTTATCACTTTCTTATTTCAAAAACAAAACTGTTAAATCAAAACACAATAAAATGTTCACATAATTTCACAAACTCAACTGTATAAAAAGATGACAAAATGTCACATCCGACACCTGGGTGGCAGGCAGTGTTATTACGGAATAGGTTGGGTTTTTTTGGTATGAGAAAGTCTGATTTGGGTTTTTGAAAAGGAGTCTACAGGTACTCATGTAACATCTACCAAAGTGAAAATTATTTTAAAGTCAAATATACAAAAATCAGAGACTACCTCATTTACAGAAAGGAAATCATTTCAGCAAGTCAGGGTCGTTTTCTAATCATGTAGTTTCCAAACTGTGATTGATTGCCTGGACTATTTTTAAGAAAACATGGAAAAGGAATTAGATTGCCAACTTTTTATTTTGCCAAAAAAAAAAAAAAATGGAATTATGATACTCATGTATATGTAAATACAACCACTTACTGTCATTTCACAAAAGACACTTTAACTCGATAACTATTAGAAATAGTATCATTCAAGAAAAAAAAAATGTTACCTATAAACAAGACACAGTTATAGGAAACTGAATTATGTCTCAAAAAGATGTTCAAGTCCAAAACCCAGAGCCTCAGAAAGTGACCTCATTTAAAATAAGGGTCTTGGGGCACCTGGGTGGCTCAGTCGTTAAGCGTCTGCCTTCAGCCCAGGTCAGATCCCAGGGGCCTGGGATCGAGCCCCACATCGGGCTCCCTGCTTGGTAGGAAGCCTGCTTCTCCTGCTACCATTCCCTCTGCTTGTGTTTCCTCCCTCGCTGTGTTTCCCTCTGTCAAATAAATAAAATCTTTTAAAAAAATAAATAAAATAAAATAAAATAAAATAAAATAAAATAAAATAAGGGTTTTTTCAAATGTCTTAAAGGAAGGATCTGGAGATGGAATCCTGGATTTGAATAGACACTAAATGCAATGGCAGGGTCCTCAGAAATGAGAAAAGGAGAAACAGGAGCAAAGGAGACCACAAGAAGATGAGGCAGAGATCACAGCGATGAAGCCAGAAGCCAACACTGCCCAGGATTGTGTGCAGGTGCCTGGAGCCGGGGAGAGGCAGGAAGGGTTCTCCCCGACCAGCCCTGGGAGGGAACAGGGCCCCACCCACACTCGGACCTCCAACTTCTCACATCCAGAACTTGGAGTGAATACATTTTTAGTGTTTGAAGCCACCAAATTCGTGGCAGTTTGTTGTGGCAGCTGTAGGAAACGAATACAACATTTAACTGCAAAACATGCCAAGATACCTACACTCACCATTGTCTTCGTTTTTTCTGATCCTAAGTCATCCATCTCATGCGGTGTGGAGCATCTCGTGAGGGATGGAGAATCGTTGCTGCGGTCTGAGTTTGTTGGTGCCAAACCCTGGGACCTTCCCTATTCCACACCTCAGCCTACAGTCCAGCGAGGGAGACAGAAAAGGTTAGCAAGTTACACAAGCTTTGGTGGACCTTCTCCAGCTGACTATGGGGATGAAGGTGAAAAATGCGAACCCTCCCCTTGCACAGGGAAGCTGAGGAACGCATAATGCATTCTCCTCAGGAGGGTGGGAGGAAGAAGAGCCCTTCTTTGGTCCAGAGATGATCTTTCTCGATAACTGCTGTGAATAACTTCGTGACTGTTTTAGAATCTTGTTAAGTTAAATGCACTGGTAAGACTTACGATGGAGTAAATTTGCCTTAAGTAACTTCAGGCCTTTCAACAGCGAGCAGCCGTATCAGGGAGCAGCTCTGAAAGTTGGGCCTGTACCTGTTAGGGGAGCTGAGGGACTGTTTGATGGAGATTAAGGACAACAAAAGGCTGGATCTCAAAGGGCAATGGAGCAGGGTTAACAGAGGTGGCGTGGCAGCTGTGGAAGTCACTTCTAATTGGGAAAAGACAATCCCGGGGAGGTTTTATGCTAGCACATACAGAAATTCATTTTGAGGGCTCTCTCTCTCTCTCTCTCTCTCTCTCTCATTCACTTCCTGCTACCCTCCCCTGCTCCCATCAGTTTCTCCTTCTCTCTGTCCTTCAGATTTCTTCTTGGCTACCTCTTTACTAGAAAGATTTAGGAAGTTGTATTTCTGATGATAACAGAAAGGAGGCAAGCAACATTTGTTTCCCAATTAATTTCAAAATAAATGGGTGGATCGTGTCGTCCAGGCAAGGGCTTTAGCCAAATATTGGCCAGAGATGCTGAGTGTAGGAGGTTATCAATTCTCAAGCAAAATACCAGAGTGAATGGAAACATAATGCCTAAGACTGCATACTTTGGACCTAACTTGCCTGGATTCCAAGCCTGACTCTTAATGGGCAGCTGTGTGACCTTTGGCAAGATGCATAACTCTGAGCCTCATGGGTGAACTGAGCACAGTCATGGTAGCCATCTATAAAGCAGATGTGAGCATTAAATCACTTATTACCAGTAATGTGCTTAGAATGGTGCCAGGGACATAGTAAGCGCTCAAGAAATGTTAGCTATTTCCTAGATTTGAGCAGAGCCTCAGGATTTTGTTCAGCGGTGATTATTAACAGTTTAGATTTAGAAAACAAAACTTCAATGGAACCAGAAGGTTTATATTTTAAAAACTAGGGGTAGTTGGGTACATTCTTTAATTAATGTGATTAATAGGATCTATTAACCCTTATGGTTGTTTTAAAATAATTCTAATTGTACAAATAACAATTGTGTAACAGAAAAGAAAGCATAGTATGTAGCCCCTCCTTTTCTTCCCTTTCTTATTAATCCACACTAATGGAAATTGGATTTCAGATCATGAAATATTATCAAAACACTAGAGTAGACAGGTATCTTAGAAAGAAAATATCACTTCTTTTAGGCATTAGAAACACCAAAACATGATGAGAAAAATTTTAACAATAGATTACAGTTAGCCTGTGTGGCTAAGAAGGAAGTTAAAGTCGAATTGATAATCTTTCCCATACCGAGAATATAAACCATTTCTGCCCATCTCCCCAAGAGTCTGTGGCTATTTGTAACCCAGCTTCCTTGGCGTGAAGTTGGAAGTTGAAGTTCAAGTGGCCTGCCAGCCTGATCCACGAAATACAGATGGCTTTCCCCATGCACAGTCATGCTGGGACATCTGACACAATTTCCAAGTTTAAAGATCTTCTTGGGTCACAGTCATCACTGTCATGGTTCTGTTATTTTTACCAGAATCTCTCTTCTTCTGTGCTTTCAATTTTCCCATTTCAGCGTCCCTTAGACAGCAGGCTTTTTATGGATATGTGAACCTATTCTAGTTGGTGCATTTTTGTCACAATAAACAGAGCCTTAGTCGGTGGATGAGGAATTCTCCAGGACTCCCTGATAAGTGACCTTTGCCTGTCATTTAATGTTAAATAGGTGTCCTGGATGGCGGTGAGGAAACCACGTGCAAGTTGAAATGAACAGTAACAGTGTCTGTGTGACTTCCAAAGAAGGTATTGAGTACTGCTGGTGTCTAGTACTTTTTCTCTGACTTGGAACTCTGTGCGACTTTTACAAACCTTGCCAAGTTCTGTTTAAATAAACTTGTTCGCATTGAGCCCTGTTAAACCTAGATTCTGGAAAAGAATTAGCATGTAATATGTTTTCTAGCTAATATCCTATGCATTCTTCTCTCAGACAAGACATTGCAGAGTTACTTCTTGGGGATGTTTATTTTAGGAATCGCTGATCCATGGGCTCTAAGCTGTCCATGCAACCAAAGTTAGTGCTTTCAAATTCGAAGGAACTTACGGTGGTTTCTCTGGAAGTGCAGGTCTGTCTTCAGACCTGTTAGCAGCCAATGGCTTTGGTCAGTCAGCACACCAGAGATCAGGGGCTAAATCCAGACTATTCCTTTCCCTGGTGAAGAAAATCTTGTGAAACACAGCCATACCTGTTCATTTACACATTGTCTATGGCTCTTTCGAATTACAATGGCAGAGTTGAGTCCTTTTATAGAAAAAGCTTGCCCAATCCCAATCCCTGGTCCATAGAAAAATGATTCCAAATGCAATGGGCAAAGACTCTTCAAAGTCTATGAGTGCTCTGGAAGTCTTCAGGAAATTGCTTTCCAAATTCTCATGGACTTTCCTAAAGTCCACCTTGAGAAAGCCTCAGAGTTCACCCTAGAGTTCCAGAGTTCGGAGTTCCAATGAAGGAAGGAGGGAGAAAAGGAGGGGGGTGGGGAAGGACGGGAAAGAGGAAGAGGAAGGACAGAGGGAAGGGGTAAGGAACGAAGGGGAGAGAGGGAAAAAGGGGAAACAGAAAGACAGCATCGCCTTTCCCCAAAGGGGACAAAGTGACTAACTGAGACATTACAAAATTCTTCCAGCCTTTTTCTGACTTACAGCATTACTGTTCGAGGCAAAACTTCTTTTCACATGGGCATTTTGGACTCAGAATATTCTGAACTGAGATAAAAGGATAATAAGGTAAAGTTGTGGGAGTAATGGCAATCTTGCATTCTCCTATCTCCCTTCTTACCAGAAACAAAAACAGAGCAAAACCCACCAAAACCAGTGCTGTGAAATAATGCAAGTCTCTTGAGAGAAACTCCTTGAGAACAAAGCACAAATCATCGATGGGAAATATTGAGCTTTAAAATAAATATTTTCATTTGTTTAAACATAAACAGATGTGGATTTACCTTAAAGCTACTGAAGCTTAAGCTTCAAGGATCCTCGCCGGCAAAGGAGGCTTCCAAGGCCCCGGGAGGGGCCCTAGCAGTGTGTTCCCAGAGTCATGTGTTTCTGTAAAAATTATTACATTAATCTGGTAAAATCATTTTTCATGTCTATGCAAACTCACCTTCAGTTATGCCTCTCCCTACATGGGGTAGCGTTAGACGGGCTGTGAAGATTTTCAGGATGTATCCAAGGACGGTTGAGCTGGGGATGGGTCCAGTTCAGCACTGGGGGAAGTATTCATGTGGTTCGCAGTCACATCAGTACACAGTTACATGTTTGCTAGCCATCTGGTGGTGGAATGGCTTCTAGGAAATCTTTGCCCATCTTCTGTACAGACTCTGCTGTCATCCTGGTCCACAGGTAGGATCACAATGTGAACTTGCCCTAAAGGACCTGGAAATACGTGAGTGGGAAAGGAGGAGTAGGGATTGAACTGTACAGAGCCAGAGTTGGTCCAAGGAAAATTCTGCCAGTGATCAGTCTTGAAAGGTGACAAACCAATGAGTCAGTTCTTATCCATGAATGGCCAACGTGCAAATTCTCTCCTTTCAAGAAAATGCAGCGTAAATTATAATCAAAACCACAAGGTTTTTTTTCTTTTTCTATGAGAATCTGAGAAATAATGTTTATCAGAAGCCTGCATTTATTTATTTAACGTCTTAATTTTATCTTATTTTTTCAGTGTTCCAAGATTCATTTATGCACCACACCCAGTGCTCCATGCAATACGTGCCCTCCTTAGTAATCCCAACCTTAAAACAATACTCAATAAACACGTGTCTGTAAGTAAACTCACAGTCTTACGCATACCAATTATTCTGAGAACAAATTAAATTTGACCAATGACAGTAAAGACTGAATCATCCTTCTATTCTCTTTATAGAGCGACTACTAGAAATTAATTTTATATCAAGAAGTCATCAAAGAGCTTACAGACAACAGTTTAGAAAAAATAATTATAGGAATATGGCAGGCATTTAGTTAATTAAGAAAACACCATGGCACATATCTGTTTTGCCAATTTTGTGCTATATGTCAGCTTTTTAAAATTTGTAATCTGTTCTTACCTCATTCTGAACACTTTTGTGCTCATTATCAATTACAGTGATATTTGTTGTGATCATTTTTCTTTCAAAAGTTACCCAAAAAGTTTGTGTAGACTTTAGGATCTACAAAACATGGATCTACCCTAAACATAAGCAATTCTTTTCAACTATTTCAGTCTTCATGATTAGAACTTGTCATTAGATGTAATAAAAAGCTCCTTCAAACAGCCAGAGTAACAGAAGTTTGCAATGTTGAATCTTTTAAATGTAAACAGAATGCTTTGAAGGACTGCAAAATATTTTGAAATATTCTATATAAATCAATAGATAGGACATCATCATTATTTCTTTCATATTTGCTGTCTATTGCTAAAGTAGATAAAATGTATTTTATCAGTTGTATTATAAAATCTTTATTCCAAATACAGTTAATCTTTATTTTTTCCTATAAAATGTTTAATATGTATTTACCTCTTAACAAAAAGTAAAATTATATGTGAATGTTCAGACCAACTAATGTTTGGTATCACATACCTTCCATTAAATTCATATTTATCATGTTCTTTAAAACATATTTATTCTTATTTTTATTTTTCATTTACATTTAATCATTGTCAGAAGCTAAACACAAGAGTTCAATACATGAATATGCAGAGAAACCAAAAACATACCCTCTTTCTCTACTTGTTAGTTCCTAAATAATCTCCTTTGATTATATATTTTGTTGCATTATTATTATTATTTAATCAATGGCAACTGTTTCATGTCTTTATAAAAATAGATACAGAAATATTATTAAACCATAAATATTATTAAACAGCATTTTATCTTAGTTATTTTTAATACTCCCAATCCGACTTGTTTTGTATTTTATTTTATTTTTGTGTTTTCAAAAGGTAACACTTCTTGAGGTGCCTGGGTGGCTCAGTTGGTTAAGCGACTGCCTTTCGCTCGGGTCATGATCACATTGGGCTCCCTGCTCAGCAGGGAGCCTGCTTCTCCAGTTCCCTCTACCATTTCCCCCACTTGTGCTCTCTGGCTCTCTCTCTCTCTGTCTAATAAATAAATAAAACCTTTAAAATAAAATTAAATTTAAAAAGATAAAACTTCTTAAATGTTTTAATTTGCTTTCTTGAAACATAAAATGAAGGAATACCTTTTTGGACAGAATGCAAGTAATTTTTTTCAAACTGATGTGGGTAACCATTTTGGTTAAAGATAGACATCTTCCGGGGCCTGGCTGGCCCAGTTGGTAGAACACGGGTCTCTTGATCTCGGGGTTGTAAGCTCAAACCCCATGTTGAGTGTAGAGATTCCCTAAAGATATAAATCTTTAAAAAATATTTAAAAATATAGATATTTTCCATAAATAGAGCTAAATTTGAAGCCCTAAATTTTGACAAAATTGTATTTGAAGACATCACAGGTGGGCTTGTCCAGATGCAGATGAAGGCTAGGACAAAAGAAGTTTTCACTGGAATAAATACCTATAGAGAAGAGGTTGAGGGAATAGGATTGAGCCTACAAAGTAGCTGAACAGTATGCAGGCCCAGCATTGCCTCGGGCAACCCAAGTGGGAATCCTGCAGCAAGACGTGTTCATCGAAGTTGTTGAGCCTCACTCCAAAATGATGGGATGACCACATGACTCAGCAATAGACAAGTCCTCTCTAAGGGGTTCTGGATCTCCGTCTATCTCAAAAGCACTTACAAAATAAGTGCATTTTATAAAGTAGAAAAAATATGTGTTCGCAAAGATGTAAGGATATTAATAATAACATCTTGTTTTCCAATTCGTTATAGTGTGTTAAGTTAAGCAAGGTGTCTCTAGGTAAAAACTTCACAGATAAAATAATTATTTGTAAATCTTAAGAAAACCTTTTGATGTAAAGTAAATTATTTTTGCTTTTGATGGCATTATCTTTTCTTCCCTTGTACTTATGAATGGAACAAGATTTCTGAGTGATTTTATCTATAAAAATGTAAAATAGATTTTTTAAAATGACATGGAGTCTTATGTCATTTCATTAATCAATGAATATGGAAAATAAATTATTTTAAATACTCATTAGGAGCTGCATGTCCAACAGCTTTTTGGTTTTTGTTCTTACTATTTAATGTTTAAAACTTATTAATGACATTTACTATATTTACAATGTTTGGAATAATTGTAGTGATACTTAAGAGAGAATACATTTCTAATATTTAGAACTTATGGTCAGAGGAATTTCTTAAAAATATCTTATAAAATATTAGATATACATATTTAATGGCTTAAGTCAACTTTTCAGCATAAAAATACACTGAGGGTGAAATTTCAGTGGAGATGGTAATGGAAATATGAATTGAAAGGTAAGATCTAAAATTAAATGTTAAAATAGACTTGTTCATCTATTTTTCATAGATCACTATGGGTTTATAGTAATTATGATTAGGTTCCACTGGCTATATTTTAAGAAATAATATAACAATTTCATTTTAAAAGATTAATGCTTATTATATAACAGAACTGTACAGTTCCTCAATATTTAATAATGAAAAATTGTAGAGGTCACCCTACAAACATGAGAGGAGGGACCTAATTTTCAGATTGCTTTCAAAGGGGATCGGGAAAATCACCAACCGGCAGCACTGGGAACAGATGAGGTGGATTCTTCGCTATCCACCATCTGCCTCCTTAGCCCTCCTCTAGACAAGTGGACTTCACGATCATGATGTCTGACCATGCCTATCATTTCCCAGGTCAGGAGAGGGCCCACAATGGCCAGAAAGATAATGAGACACCTCCCCTCCCCAGTACTTCAGGCTTTTTTGCTGAACACCCACTCCTAGAGTCACCCCACAGGAGGTACAAACCTAAATTCAGCAATTTGTCGAGTTTCATTAATTTACAGTAAAAAAAAAAAAAATCTACTAAGTGCTTTCACTGATCTTTCTAACGTTGAATGAAATCTTAAAAAGGCAGAATAATGGCTTTCAAATATTTCTATAACCCAATCCTTAGAATCTGCAACTGTGTTGCATGACAAAAAGGATTTTGCTGATGCAATTAGGATTATGGATTTTAAGATAGGAAGATCATCCCGGATTATCCAAGATAACCCAATCTGATCACAGGAGCCCTTAGAAGTCTAGAACTTTCTCCCTCTGGAAGCAGAAGGGAAAGTCAGATTACAAGTGTGCGTCTGAGATAGCGGCCTACATGAAAAACCAGAGAGGCCTGCCTCTAGGAGCTGAGGGTTTTGCCAGCTGCCTGCCAGCAAGGAAAATAGGACCTCAGTCCATTCACTGCAAGGAACTGAATTTTGCCATCAACCAAAATGAGCTTGGAAGCAGATTCTTCCCCAGAACCACCTCCTAAATGCACAGACAAGTGGCTGAGACAATGGCTCAGCCATTTGAGATTGGTCTTGGGAGACCTGGGGCAGAGAGGATTCAAATGCAAAATCCATTTTTCTGCAGAGCCTTGCATTACTGGGCCCCTACCTTTCACCTTCTGCCACTGTCCCCTTATAGCTTTGGCTTCTCTTGCTTCTTCATTCTGAAAACTGCCTCTGACAGTTCACAGAAGTTTCTGGATCCACTCCCCACCCCACCTCGCGTCAAGGGTGCTTACATTTCCTGTTCCTGCTGGCTCTCTGTTCCCAATTCCTCTTTTCCCACTGTCACTGTCACAGTCACACTCTGGCATGACCCAGTTCTGTTCATCGTAAATACACCCATCCTCCCCGCTCAAGAGGGCATCTCCCTGTGCTCCGTCTAAAGTCTAGACTAGAACATCTCTTCACCAGATTTCCTCATCCCCTGAGAAAAGTGGTTATGTCTAGTTTATCACAAGTGCTTAACAGACTAATTGGTATTCATCAGTGATCAATAAGTATTTGCTCGATAAACAAATAAATCAAACAGTAAATTATACTATCGGTAAGACTTACAACAGGTTTAGCCTTTTTGGAGCTTTATGAAGAGTAACAGAGCAAAGAGCATGGCCACTCAAGGTCCCTGGTCTCAGGAGCATTCCCTCTCTGAGGACTCTGCCTATCCATCCGGCTCTCTCCATATGTTAAACGTTCATCCACTGGGCAAACTCTTCCCTACATCACCTACTTTATCTTTCCTAAGTCCCTCCATTAGACTCTCTTTTGGAATCATGTAATGCAAAAATATCTTTTTGTCCTTTATCATTGCAAATGAAAATTAACATTGGTATAGTACTGTGTAATTTACAAAGCATTTTAAGAGAATGCTCTTAAACATTTAACAACATGAGGCACCCAGGTGGCTCAGTCAGTTAAGCATCTGCTTTCGGCTCAGGTCATGATCCCAGAGTCCCAGGATCGAGCCCCACATGGGGCTTCCTGCTCAGTGGGGCATCTTCTTCTCCCTCCGCCCCTCACCCTGCTCATATTCTCTCTCTCTCTTTCTCTCTCTTTCAAATAAATAAATAAATCTTAAAACAACAACAACAACATTTGACAACCTATCACAGAATGGAATAGGGCAAATCTACAAATATCTCTAGACTTTCTGATGTCTGTGCTATTTGCACTCAACACAGTGTCAACCCCACCCCAGGGTTTTATTTACCAACTGCACCCAGAGGACTCACACATGTTTATTATCCCTCATGTAGATCTTCCTCCAAAGCCTAGATCAGAGACCTAGATGGTTACCAAAACAAATTTAATTCCCTCTTTGTTTAACTGTTGCCTTTCCAATTTTCCTTAATTGGAGAATGGTGAAAACAGGACACAGAACTTTTCATCACATCAGTCCCATAGGAAGGATGGGGCCAGACATTTTTAAAGGCGATACTTCTTTTAAAAGCTTTGTAGGACTGAGGGATGTCTGGGTGGCTCAGTCAGTTAAGCGTCTGCCTTTGGCTCAGGTCATGCTCCCAGGGTCCTGGGATCCACTGAGTCATGATTCTTGCTCAGTGGGGAGCCTGCTTCTCCTTCAGCCTGCCACTCCCCCTGCTTATGCTTTCTGTCTGATAAATAAATAAAATCTTTAAAAGAAAGAAAGAAAGAAAGAAAGAAAGAAAGAAAGAAAGAAAGAAAGAAAGAAAGAAAGAAAGAAAGAAAGAAAGAAAGAAAGAGATAGGGAGAGAAAGAAAGCTAACTTTGTAGGACCAAAATACAAGTAGCTCAAAGGGTTGATGTATTGTACTTGTAGAGGGTCTAGATATGCACTGCTCATCCATCAATCTCCACCATATTCTGCCTTGGTCCATTCTTCCAGGATGTGAGTGTCTAAAATTAACCACCTCACAACCATTCCCTTGGCTTAGGATTTGTCACCTGTTAAAGAATAAATAATTCAGGAAAAGGTGGTAGCTTAGTTTTTGTTAATAATTTATTCCTCAGAATCCACTTGTTAGTAATTTATTTTTTAGATTGAAATTGCCTTGATTACAATCTAGATCTTCCATTTGGCTGTGATCACAGTCACATCCTGCAGTCATGCTAAATCTTAGTTTTCTTGGTTGGAAATTGGAGGTAATTTTAGAAAATACATTTTAGATTGTGGAGAGCGTTACATGAGAAAATACATTTTATTTTATTTTTTAAAAGATTTTATTTATTTATTTTCAGTGAGGGGGAACACAAGGAGAGGGAGTGGGAGAGGGAGAAGCAGCTTCCCGCTGAGCTTCCCGCTGAGCTTCCCGCTGAGCCCCATTGGGGCTCGATCCCAAGATTCTGGGATCGTGACCTGAGCCTAAGGCAGACACTTAATGACAGAGCCACCCAGGTGCCCCAAAAATACATTTTAAAGCATTAAACAGAGGGCCCAGTATATCATACATGTTCAGTGAACTCCACATTGTGCAAAAATCTTTGTCTATTTTATTCACCATTGTTTCTAAGAAAACAGCGCAATGCCCGGCACATAGAACGCCCTCAGAATAATACAAGAATGGGTAAATGACTGAATTAGGGCATTGTGTCATTTTTAGACATGGTTTTGCGAAGAAAAGAAAAACAATGAACCAGTGAACATATTTGTAGCTGGACAGTGTGCAGAAGGAGCAAAGCACAGAACCTAACAGTATACAGGAGGAGCTGCACACAACTGAATAAATATCACCTATTTCCTGAAGCCTCCAAAGACGGCCTCCAGAAATGTAATCAGAAATGCAGCCTCCTGTGTAGACTCAGAGGGATCTGTGCCTGTCATGTTCTTCTGGATTCTTTCTTGTTGTTTGTTTTGACATAGACAGGAACAATCTTGCAAGATAAATATTGTGCCACACAGGCAGAAGGCTGTCAAAAAAATAAATAAATAAAAACAAAATAAAAATAAAAGCCGCACTGAAGAATCCAGAGTCACAGATTCGGCAGCTCTAAGAAACAGGCAGCTTGAGCAGCCCGCTCCTCTCATCACTCTCCGCGTGTCTTTCCAATGTAGTCAAGTTGTTTACCTTCGGGGGAATGGGAAGGAAGATCATATTGTGTCCTAGAGGGAATGACTCACATTCTGAGCAAACAGGGACACCACGTTGTGATCTGCTAGCCACATTGTCTCCGACAGGGGTTCCAGTTCTGTATTAGGGCACTGACTTTATATATTGGGAAATAGAAATGACAAATGTGGTTTTTCACTACCACGGCTTGAAGGCAAAATACAATGGAGATTTTTTTTTCATGCAGCACGTTGGAGTCAACAAGGTTCCATGTTCCCTGCCCCCCTATATGGGAAACAGGAAAAAAATGAGGGAGCAGAGGAAGGTACATCTAAAAATACAAAGCCACTGTTAAACAGTTTTAAAGCTCTAGAAAGATCACCGTGTAGAAATTGTTTCTCAGTGTGGTACAAGGCCATTGGCATTAGAATCACTCATTTGTTAAAACTCAGATTCCTGAGTCCCGATCTGAAACACTGTATCTGTATCCCTTGGGGTCGAACTTGGAAATCTATATTCTAACAATCTCCCCAGGGGATTCTTTTGTACTCTAAAATTAAACTGATATAAAATACCTCTGAGTTAAAGAACATGGAAAAATTGAAAAAAAAAAAAAAAAAACCAACCACATCATTTCATACTTATCCACAATTACTAATTACAATTACCAATTACTAATGAGATGTGTCTACCTATTGGTCACTGCACAATTTTCCAACCTTGGAATCAGATTGGAAACTACCACCTTCATTTCCTGTTAGACATTAATTTACACAGGTACCCACTTTTTAATCACAGCATCCACCAGGACTTAACTTCTCAAAGAAATGATGTCATTAAAAGGAATATAGTGCTGTAAATGTTGAAATTGAGAACTACCTTGAAGTAATATTTTGCAACAATTGTAAGTATCACAATTTCCCTCCAGTCTTTAAACTATCCCAGCAACACTACCATGAGTTCACTGGAACCCTAGGCTCTCCTTCTCACTATAAGAAGAGAAAGATACACCAAAGATACCCCTCTCTCCACATGTACAGAGAATAGCCCTGGTGAAGACATAGTAAGAAGGGGGCCACCCGCAAACCAGGAAGAGAGGTCACACCAGAAACCAACCCTGCTGTTACCTTGCTCTTGGACTTCCAGCATCCAGAACTGTGAGAAAATAAATTCTTTAAGCCATCCAGTCTTTGCTGCCCAAGCTGCTAATACACCTTGAATATCCAAGGCAGAATATTTGCCACTGTGAAATTCGAGAGGGAGAAGCCAGTTTGAACTCTTGATATTATGAGCCCTTTGCTAAAGCTTAATGAAAATTACCATTGCTCTGACAGAACTACTAGGAGCTCAGACTACTTAGACAAGAACAACATGCGGACTTCCTTACTAGGTAAGACTCCCAACCAGCTGAAGTACTTATAAAAAAAAAAGAGAGAGAGAAAATAATAATTTGATGATGAAGGAAGTCATTAACAGGCTGCAGGAAGAAATGTAGCCTGTTAAGTCTTTGTTATACTACTTGATCGGGGAAGTCTCAAAAAGTCACCTTATTTTAGCATGGTCTTAGTGCAGTTAAATTCTTTAACCACAGATTCCACTTCTGTTGCTTTGAGGGTTAAGATGGGGGATGTAAATCTTTGGGAAATGCTCAGAAGTCTTCAGATGAATGAAAACCTTGTGTGTAGACAGTCAGAAATTTCTGGATCTTCCCTGGGGTTTCCTGGGATATTGTGACATCTTACATAGCAACTGCTGTGATTTTTGCATTTACCTTGTAATAATCTTCACCAAATGACTAGAGTTGGCTTCAAATGGCTCTCTCCTTTAGTTTCTTCTGAATACTTTGCTTGAAGTAGTCAACCCATAACAACAGCAATAAAAGTAAATTGACTACTCCCTAGGGCGCGTATTTGTAGTAGATTCCAGTAATACAATGACAAGAACATCCTTTAAGCACTAATGTCCTGCTTTTTCATGCTTTTATAGGTTCTGTTATTGATTTGTTTATATTCTATTTGCTTGTTAGTGGTTTAGATATACATTGAATAGTATCTAACACACCATTATCATGCTTAACTCTTTTTTTCCTTTTATTTGTAGCAATATCTAGGATTTCTTACGAAGAATAAGATGGGGATACAATTAGTTTATCTTTAGCAATGATGAAGATGGATATTTACTAGAGTATATAAAAATGGACAGACAGGGAAACTAAAATGTTGAGATAAACTAGGATTTAAGCCATTGCTTTAGACAAGCTATAAAAATGTTATTAAGGATTTGCTACAGAAACAAAAGAAAACTGCTGTTTCTAACTCTTTCTTGGCTTAATCATCCAAAAGTTTAATAAGCTGTGTACCTAAATGGGAGATGGATTTTACAATTTGGGAATAACAGTATGTTTATATATCCCCTCTGTACCTCCTTTGCAACTGAAACTACAGATCTATCATTTTAATTGAACTTCAGATGGACACAAACTCTTAACTTTCTTCAAAAATTGATTTTTTTTAAAGAATCAGGTGAAATAGTTACCCAACATTTTCAATTACTCAAGGATTTATAATATAAAAGGTCTGGAACATGTCTCATTTCTCTTTCTATTCTTCACCGGCCCAACCGTGATGCCTTAACCAAAGTCAGGCAACTTAGTTGAATACTGAAAGATGACTTTCCCTATTTGCTAACTTGTAATATGAATGTGTTTTCCTGTTTTATCATTTTCAAACTGAACTATCTATATTTAATTATTATAAGTTTCCCCCCCAAAGTAAAGCAATAAATCAATTGTTTCTTAAAGCTGATAATGTCTTAGAATAGAAGAATGGAATCTGGAAAGACAGAAATCCTTTCATTCTTTCATACATCACTCTACCATCTCAAGATCAATTGACAGAGTTCTCTTTCATAATCCAATAAAAATAGTTATTGAGACCTTTCCACCTGCCAGACACTGTGCTAGATTTGTTCTTAACTGGGAACTTTTTTTCTTCAATTTAATTTGAATGCTTAACCTAGTTTTGTTTTGTCTTTAAGGTGAAAAACCACTTCTCATAAGGTCTTTCCTTCTTTCCTCTCTTTCTTCGAACATTCTCCAGAATTGGCAGACACCAAATCATTCAATGCTAGATCTCCTTGACCCCTGATTGTTGTCGGTCAGTCTAGGCTCTTTGATGACCCAGTCGCAATGGTTTTTAAAACCTATGAAAAGCTCAGTCAGAAAGCACTTTAATCTGAACCCGCAGTGATGGGAGTAGGTCCCACTCTACAACAGAGTCAATCTTTCCTGCAGCTTGACAAATGAAGGAAGCGTTGCTCTTCATCCACATCTCTGAGCTCGGGCTTTTTAGCATCTTGTGCTGCCTCAGATAGGAAGCGACAAATATCCTGGAAACAACGGCTTAAGATAATCTGAAACATCTGCATGGAAATATTTTAATACTTACCTTCCTTGCTCACCCTCTTTAGGTTATCTATATGCTCTTAGTCTTACCAGACCCATCTTAAATGTTATAGCAAAAGGAGTGGAAAGTAAAAAGATATGTACATCTCAAAGTGATGAGTCTGATTGTCTCACAAGGATGTGATGCCACCGCGACATGGCACTTGTAAGTTACAGCTCCACAATTGCTGTGCCACTGACTGACTGTGATCTTCGGTAAATCACTCTATTATTCAACCTCTCTGTATTTCGCTCTTGATATTTAGAACATTGGACAATAATATCTTCTCGACAGAGTTGTGAAGAATAGGTAAGAGGAAGAGAAGATGCGTGCAAAGTGTTCCGTAGGATGAATGAGTAGTACATGTTCAATAAACATGGCTGGATTTTAGCCACCTGATCTCTTTCTGCTAAATATCCTGTAAGTTGCCATCCAAAAGTAGCTTAAACTAAGAATTCTACCAATAGGATAGTGATTTTCTTCAGCTAATTGCAAGGATTATGTTTTCACAAAATTTTCTCTGTCTCCACACATATGCATGTGTGTACGTGTGCATACACACGTACGTGCACACACACACATAATGATAGCACCTAAATTAAAATTTCACTTTATAATTTAATACAAGTTCTCAAAAAGCTAACTGACCTAAATACTAAATAATATTTAAAATTATTAGTTTAAAGCATTATAATTGGGCTTTTTTATTTAACTTGTAGCAAGAATTACATCAAACTCCACTCATTGTACCAGAGACTCTTGTGTTAGCAAGAGTGTTAGCCAAAGCCTTGCCTCTCATGTAGAACACCGTTGTAATTAGGCATTTTATAAGTAGTAAACCTGCCCTTGATTTGTCTCGGCCTGAAATTTTCTGACTTCTACGTCTATTCCTCCATCCATTTCTTCAATTACTCATTCATACACTAATTCATTTATTCATTCATTCACTTATCTATTCAAATATTGTTAGAGTATGTGGGGTTTTCCTTTCCAGCAATATTTTTTATTTAAATATTTTATAAAAATTTTTCTAGTTTTTCTGTTTGTGGTCTAATATTTAGCTTTTATCATTACCCAGATTTTGTGTGTGCTGTGTCTGCATTGCAGTTTTGTTTGCACAGTACTACTCAGTGAATTGGAAACTAGGCTTTTTAGAATCTTCTATAATATGAATTCTTTTTTTTTTTTTTTTTTTAAGATTTTATTTATTTGACAGAGAGAAACACAGCGAGAGAGGGAACACAAGCAGAGGGATTGGTAGCGGGAGAAGCAGGCTTCCTGCGGAGCAGAGAGCCCGATGCGGGGCTCGATCCCAGGACCCTGGGACCATGACCCGAGCCGAAGGCAGAGGCTTAACCCACTGAGCCACCCAGGCGCCCCTATAATATGAATTCTTATTGCCCATTAAATGTTTCTCATTGCCACTCTGCACAAAGGATCCTTCTAAAGATATGCTATCTTCCTTGGGTATACCAGATAACTACAGAGGTCAGGAAGTCCTCCTCAGATGTGGCCTATCTTTGGGTCTATTATATCTCTTTGAGACTATCTCACAAACAAATTAAAAGATAATATAGTTTGGCTCAGTATAGGCAAGAATGCCATAAAATGCTAAATGCAAAGTGCCTCCCAAGGAATAGGTTTAAACAGAGCCTGGGATAGAATTCATTAGGTGTATTCGAGGTAAACTTTGGAGAAAAATTAAACTAGACAGCAGGTATGGCCGGTCTTTCTCGGCTATTTTGTTGTTACAAATACTCCCATCTATGGAAACCTAGTAGTTAGAGAATCTGGTAAGAACAAGATCTAGATCTCAGATATGTATTAATATGTGATCAGGAAGAAAATATTTTAGGCTGGAGGCAATAAGGGTTTGACATTTGTTCAAGCTGGGATATAAGGGAGATAACAACCCAAGCCTAAGTGAGGATAGCCCAAGACAGTGGAAGCCAAGGGTAAGCGTCTTCTCACCTGCGTCTCACCGCCTGAGCAACCAGCAGTCATGCCCAGCTAAGTGTTTTAAGAGCTTGTTTGTTACCTCTCAGAAACACAAACCAGAGTGAAACAAAACAACTGAAACATTTTGATCTAAAAATGAATGACTCTTTGGTTTTGTTTCTTTTTTTTTTTTAAGAGAAACAGTGTAGGTTTCCTCATGTTCACCAAATAATCAGCTTCATTCTTTTCCTGAGTAAAATGTACGTTGAGGTTGTCTTGCATGATATCATCACTCTTTCAGGTAAAATGTAATCATTCATTCATTTGGACAGCGTTCATTGATTCCCGACTGTGTGCCAAGCACATCTCCACATGCTGGGGGAGAAAAGATAAATTGGACATGTCTCTGACTTCCAGAACCAACCTCTCATACTTGTGGAAGTTAGTCATGTTTAAAAAAAAAAAGATGAATAGCAATACAGTAAGATAAGTGCTATAACTGAACTATAAAGAAAAATGAAACTTCTAAAGAATCAATTCTTCACCAAAAGTTACTTCCCAAGAAAAAGGTTACTCTAAATAGATATTTAAATTGCTTGACTTACTGAAGAATTTCTAGGAGCAACAAATACAAAATCATCTTACATTGCTGGAAGAAACCCAAATTGTTTACTGTTAAGATGCTTTTATATATATATTCTAAGATAGAAGTACCTTCCCATTACTGTAATGGCTTCATTAGAGTAAAAAAAAAAAATCATTCCTACTTGAGGTTAAATTAAGTTGGTTTTCCATAATAATTCATATTATCAGTTCTTATTTTTCCAGCTATAGGAAATGAAACTAACTCTCATGTAACACTTAAGCATTCTCTATTGGATATATCTGCTTTAATAACTTACTAAAAATACTGTGAAATTACTTTCAAGTGGAAGTACCTCTTCCAAAAATCAAAGAGGCTACAATTTCCAAATTCCTGAAAATGAGAATAGTGAGGAACAAGAGGATAGGATTGCGCGTTATTGAAGCAATGCAGAAGAAAAATTTTGAAATGTAAAGGTAAAATTCAATTAAGGATATTTTTGGAAACCCATGGATTCAGGAACTTTAAAAGGAGAGCCAACATTTTTTAGCATTATTAATGTAAATTAAAAATTAACATCACAAATATCCAACTTCTAGGTACCTGATCTTAGGTATAGCTGACAAAATATTCCTTGGATTTCTATTGATGAGTATATGTTTTATTTTATATTTTTGGTTCCCTTTGTTTATTTAAAAAAATTCAGACTCAATCCATGACAGTTGTCACTGGATTAGAGTTCTGATATTAAAAGTTATATTCCAGTAGATTTGAGGAAGAGGGCCTTCTGACTGATGTGGATATTTCTACAACTTCTCTGAGTCATTAAAATGCAGTGTAAACACCAGGATGATTTATGCAAAAGCAAACAAAGGAAAACATTTTCTTAATGACACCTCAAAACCTTATCCAGTTGAAATTTTGTTTAAGATTAAATAATGGGTGCTTTATTTAGATTAATTAGCAAGAAGATCACAGTAGTCAATAGGCAACTGAAAGATGCCATCTGTTCCCTTTTCCAGTTGTATCTACGAGCTTTGCATTGGTGTACCAGGGAACATGGGAGAATTAATTAGGCAGCAAATGAAATCGTCTCACAGATGGCACCCATTTACTTCTTGCAAATGCATACCAGCAAATTTGCGTGCCTTTGCTTTAATCTTGTTTGCCTCCTTCAAAGTTTTGAAGGACCACTGGCATCTGACCATCAGTTAGTTGACTCTTAAAAAAGTACAAGAATGTAGGGAACATGTAGAGTTTAGGCTCAAAAAAAAAAAAAAAAAAAAAAAAGCCTTGTTGGAAATAACATCATGAGAACTTCATAAAGACTTAAAATCTCTCTCTTTAGTAAGAGTTTTTAATCAAACTGTTTGTTTTTAGCCTAAATTTGTTACTGGTTTTCTCTTTTTTGTGTGACTTTTAGTGGGTACAATAAGAATTCTTATTCTAATCACTTTGCATATCAATACAGAGATCTGACTTGTTTTACAAAAGCTGTTTTCCAAAGGTTGTGGTGATATAATTTACCCAACACCTTTTTTAAATGTGGCTCTAACTATTTGTGAATCACTGAAGGAAATAATACAGGAAGATGACCGGACTCAGTTTTATTTTATTTTATTTTTGTACCTCTGCTTCTTCAGAAGTACAAGCTTGTGGTTTGAAGAAAACTGTACTGTTCTATCAGATACCCCCCCACTGGAAGAACACTGTCACCTGACCATCTTTCTCTGATCTCTCCATCAGTCTTCTGGAAATAGTACTCTAAATTCTCCTGCTCAAACTTAGAATATTCCAGTCATCCCTTAACCTACTAAAATTGGACTTCCGTCCATTACCAGTCTACAGAATTTCTCTTTCAAAAGTCTTGAACGATTTCTTAATTTTTAAGTGCCCTAGTTTCCTCTCTGTAGCATGATTCACTCACTCTTTAACTTCAAGATAACCATTTTCTTCTACTGTGCCTTTTACTAACCCAAGTAGTGTTTTCACATATCTGTTGGGTCTTCATTTAACCCTTTGATGTGTACACTTAGGAATTTTCTTTAAAGATTTTATTTTTTTATTTGAGAGAGAGAGAGAGAGAGAGAGCGCCAGAGTACAGAAGAAGGGGGAGGGGCAGAGGGAGAAGCAGACTCTCCACTGAGCAGGGAGCCTGACACTGGGCTTTACCCAGTACCTGGACAGCATGACCTGAGCTGAAGGTGGAGGCTTAAGAGAGTGAGCCACTCAGGTACCCCTACTTAGGAATTTTATCACACTTTCCATGAGGGGCAGAATTTTAAAGATGCTCCTCAAGACTCCTATCTCCTGGTTATTCAGTCAAACTCTCTTCTAGGTACTGCTGTAAAGGGACTTTGCCGATGTAATTACAGTTACTAATTTGCCGGCTTTAAGATAGAGAGATTTCCCTGGAATTATCTGGGTGAGACCAATGTAATCAATCATATGAGCCCTTAACAGTAGAAAATAAAGATGGGAGATCCAATTAGGGAGATATGGTGGAAGAGCATGCAAGGAGGATGCTGTGGCAGAAACGAAAATCAAAGAGGTCCAAGTAAGAGAAGGAGTCGACATGCCATTTCTTGTTTTGAGAGGTCAGGACCTTTGTGTTGACACTGAGAGAAGCCTCTTGGAGTCATAGCATCCCCTGACTGTCAGATAGCAAGAAAAGATGCTGTCATTTTTTACTTTCTAAATCCTGAAACTGCAAGGAAGTGGAATCTGCCAAAACTTGAAGCAGTTAGGAAATGGATTCTTCCCAGAACCTCTCTCTCAATAAGAGACCAGACAGACACCACATTAATTTCTACCATGTGCAACCCAGAACCAGTCAAGTCAATCTGGACCTCTCAACTTCAGAGCTAGAAGATAAGAAATTTGGGTTGTTTTGAGCCACTAGGTTTATGGTAATTTATTATAGCAGCAACAGAAAAATAATATATTCTTCTTGAATGAAATGTGTGTGTCTTAGTTTTATTTGCTTATGCTGATGATCTCCATTTTCTCTGCTTTAGCGAGCTCCAGAAACATATGTGCAGTGTGCAAATGTCCTGCAGACACCTCAAACTCATTAGAATCTACAGTAACGTATCATTTTCTCTCCACAGCGTATACTTCACCTGGTATTTCCTACTTAGACCAGTGTATCACCATCCCCCTATCTTGTGAACCACTCTCTATCCCTTACTATTTCCCACAATGCTCATCCAATGGATCATCATTCATTCAATACTGAGCATCTGTTAGGTGCTTGGGGATACAGTCAGACTAGATCCTTGCTTTGATGGAGATTTTATGTAATGAAGAGTAAAGTCATGTAAATAGATTAATTTAAGAATATTATAATTGCTGGAAATGTGTATATTTTTAAATGATGTGATGTAAAGTAACCAAAGGAATAAACTTTTTTTTTCCTTTTTTTTTATTAACATATAATGTATTATTTGCCCCAGGGTACATGTCTGTGAATCGTCAGGCTTACACATTTCACAGCACTTACCATAGCACATACCCTCCCCAATGTCCACAACCCAGCCACCCTATCCCTACCCCCCCACCTCCCAGCCACCCTTAGTTCGTTTCATGAGTCTAGGAGTCTCTTATGGTTTGTCTCCCTCCCCATCCCCTCCTGTTTCATTTCTCTCCCCCACCCAACTCCCTCCTTGCCTCTCAAATTCTTCATATCAGAGAGATCATGTGATAATTGTCTTTCTCTGACTGACTTATTTCACTTAGCATAATACCCTCCAGTTCCATCCACGTCATTGCAAATGGCTAGATTTCATTTATCTTGATGGCTACATAGTATTCCATCGTATATATATACCACATCTTCTTTATCCATTCATAAACTTTTAATTGGGTTAAGGAAGGACTCTGCAGAAAAATATTTAAATTATGATTTCAAAAATAAGAAAGAGCTAATCTCAAAAATAAGAAAAAAAAATAGTGTAGTTAGGTAGAGGAAGTTAAAAGTCCAAAACTCTTGAAAATGAAAAGTTTGGCAAATTTGAGAAAAAGTAGAAATGCATGTGTTGGGACAGAAGAAATCAAAAAAAGAAGAAAGCCATGAGATGACATGAGATTGGAGAGGTGACTACAAGTAGAACAGTCAGAACTCGTAGGTCGCGGTAATGACAAAACTGTTTTCTGAATTCTACATGGGAGGGCATGAAACATTTTTAGCAGAGGAGTAACGTGATGTGATCTATCTTTTAAGAGGTGTGGAGAATGGATTGCAGAAGATAAAGAGGGGGAAAGACAAGTCCACATATAGTAACATTCATCATTCAACAAATATGTATGGAGGATCTATCATATTTTGATCACTTTTTCCAAACTGACTTGCACTAGAATGGTGGTGGTAGTGCCAGAGAGAACCAGAAATATTTAACAATGCATTTTGAAGGTTGAACCGTCAGAATTGGAAGATGACTTATAATGAGAGGAAGTGAAAGAAAGAAAGAAAGAAAGAAAGAAAGAAAGAAAGAAAGAAAGAAAGAAAGAAAGAAAGAAAGAAAGAAAGAAAGAAAGAAAGAAATGACTTCTGGCTTCTTGATTTGAGCAACTTTCTACTGGTAAAAAAAAATACAAAACTATCACATGATCTCTCTGATATGAAGATTAGGTTGAAGGCTAGAACAAAGAATTAAGGAGTCTGTTTTAAACATAACTACTGTAATATGTATATCCAGCACCTAAATTCATATTTTAGTAGTCTAATCCTCAACCAAGAGACCAGGGCTAGTATAGAAAAATGGGAAGCATCAGAAGAAAATGAGTTTTAAAGCTAGTGGACTAGAGAATATCAATTAAAGACCATGTGCCATTAATTCAACTTCTGAAATGTTTATCAAATCTCCTTCTACATTTTTCCCAATACCTGGCCTTGCCTTAGTTTGGGCCCTCATCAAATCTTCGCCCTACAACACTTCTTCCATTACTATCAGACTTTGCTGATCCTTTTACTTTCCTTCGAAGTCTGAGACAAATGTGGCTATCTGTAGCTTGAAAGGAAAACTTATTGCAATCATGTGAGTGTGTATGATCACTCTCATTTCCCCCCAGCATAAGAATGCCATGTCCCAGAAAAATTGCTTCTTCAGCTCAGAATTCAAGATGAAAAGTACACTTGTACTACAAAAGTACAGCAGAATCTAACCCATAGCCATCCTACTTCTGTGCTAGAACTAAAACCTGGATGCAGTCAAACATGAAAAAGAATAGGGATTGTTTGTTACTGCAGCAAAACCCAGGAAAAGCACCTTTTTTTCCCTAGACCTTCCTGTGTGGTTGAAGCTGTGAACAAATTTTAATTTAAAATTTAATAAACATAAAAAGCATAAAATGAAAATTCAAAAACTTGGCAGTAATAAGTGGTATGTTTCTTTGATCTTAACCAATAGAACAAGTGAAGACATGACAAAATTAGTTGCATAGAAAAACTGAATTTTTTATTAAGCTCTTATATGGCTAAACCTCCTGACTTATTTTCCTGAGATAGGTGGATAAAACTTTTGGATCAAACTTTAGCAAGCTCACCACTTAAAAGATGTGACTAGAGCATGTAAGCCAAAGGCCAACAAATTAGCTCACCAAAAACTAAATGTTTTCATCTTTACTAAAGCTAAGTTTTAGCTGATGACTTCATTAAATATTTCTTGCCATTTGCTGGAAAAAAAAAAAGTGGGGACAGGATGCAGAGCATTTTTCAAACATTGTGGAATTTCGAGGAAATTTCAACCATTTTCTTATGAAATGTGTAGATTATTTACTTCCTTTAGTAGAAGTTTTGTGGGCAATTTTATAATTTGATCATTCTATAGGTTCACTGATTATTCATATTAGCCTCACTATTTTTGACCTGGTGAAGGCTTTTACTAAGCCAAGAATATTCATCATCAAACATTAGTTCAGTTGATTTTTATATGTTTATATTTAAAAATTTAGCACAGATAACCCAAAGCATCATTCTCACACTGTTTTTTATGAAGAAAAGCAAAAATTTTCCCCAACTGAAATCCCTTGAATTTTTTTTTTCAAAAAACTATACAGAGCCTTTCTAATTTGCTTAGGTTTGTACAGATTTAGGATTGTTAGTTGACTCTTTGTCTGAAAAATCACTGGAGATATTACACATCCATCCCATATCAAATAAAAATGTTCTTGGTATAATATGTCTATATATTTTCAAAAATTAATTATTCTTTTTTAAAAAAGAATCTCTGAAAAAGTACGTGTGTGTGTATAATATTGTATAGCTTTTATCGTTTCTTCACATGCTTAGTACCTGAATTTATCAGTCTATTTCAAGCAGGGTCCTTCAGGGGTTATATTCGGGTCCCTATGCCTTCCAGGGTGGGCCCTGGAGGTCATCTGATAGCTAGAACCCTGAGAGCAAAGCTGTGGGCACTCCACCCACCACTTGACCTTCCTCTATCACCTGTCTCATTTCTTCAAAGTATTCAGAGGCATTTCAACTTTGATTTTGGTCAGCACTAGGTTTCCCTATTAAAAAGGTAATACTTCCGGGGCGCCTGGGTGGCTCAGTCGTTAAGCGTCTGCCTTCGGCTCAGGTCATGATCCCAGAGTCTTGGGATCGATCCCCGCATCGGGCTCCCTGCTCGGCAGGAAGCCTGCCTCTCCCGCTACCATTCCCTCTGCTTGTGTTCCCTCCCTCGCTGTGTTTCTCTCTGTCGAATAAATAAAATCTTTAAAAAAAAAAATGTAATACTTCCAAAAACTGACCATCTTGGCTCAGGTCTGCCTAGTCATTGCCAAAACCCTCCCCCTGGAGCCAAGACCTGCTGTCTTCCAACTGCTCTCTTCAAGACCTGTTCTCTTCAACTGTCGTGTTCTAAACTCTGCTGATTAGTCTGGTTTGTCCGTGCTGACCTCAAGAGACAGAAAAATCCAAAGCAGATTGGAAAAGCGATGCCATTCATCATATTCCTAATTTTTCAATTTTCCAGCAAGCTCATCAATATGTATCATTTTCTTCCTCTTCCACTTCTCATGAAGTTATAATTATTATGGACAGAATATAATGGTTTATAAATAATGCTCATATTTCTTAATTCCAGGAAATATTTTTTCTGAAGTAAGCACCAAAAACAAAATTGTCTTTAATGATTCCATCAAAGAAGGAAATATAACCTTTATAATTTCCTAATGATGTTACTTCCCAACATCATTAACACACCCTCAAATGATGCATAAATGAAATCATGCTTTCAATACTATTCTACAATACCATTCCTTAGATGTAATGCATGCATGCAAAAAAACTAAATTACTAATGTATTAAAATGTTATAGCTAGTCATGTGGACTATTTAAAGCTATTGACTAGTTGATTATCAAGGATTTTTTTCCTTTCTCGATCTAATGATTGGTCAATATTTTTTCTCATTTTATTACTAACTTGTCTCATCAATTAATCTCTGTCATTGAAGTATGAAGAAAAATCCAATTATTTCCACTTAGGATTTACAAACTGGATCATGTGTCAATCCACTTATTAAATTCACACAAATTCCATAAAGCACTGAAGCAATTTATAACACTTAGTAAAGAATATATTATGAATTAGAATTTAGTAAGTTGCATAACTGCTTATCAGGGAAAGTGGAGATTTTCTGAGTATTGTGTGTGTGTGTTTTAAGATTTATTTATTTGAGAGAAAGAGAACACTAGTGTGTGGGGGGGGGGGTACGGAGGGAGACAAATCTTCAGGCAGATTCCCTGCTGAGTGGGGAGATCACGGGCAGCTGGATCCCAGGACCCTGGATCATCACCTAAGCTGAGGGGAGATGCTTATCAGACTGAGCCACCCAGGTGCCCCTGAGTATTATTTTTTAAAATAAATGCTTTCTATAGACGGAGAACTGACTGATGTAATATTCAAAAAATAAATAATTGTAATTTTTGAATATCATGGGTAGAGCAAAAAATGTCTCTGATAGATATTTATATCATAATGCCATTAAACACACTAAGTTGTCCTCTTTGACATCTGGCATCAACTTGTACACACATTTAGCTCCCCAAGAGGGAAAAAATCTGCACTGACATCATTCATTGGATTATTTCCACAAAAGTATCTCACATTGCAAACCCATTCTTTTGATACATTCCCTACCTCCTCAACTCAAAAAATTTTAACATATAAAAACTGTGTTGTATTTTTTAAGAACTTATTACCAACGCTATGATTTTAATACGTTAACTTTTCTTTAAAATCTAAAGCTAGGAAAAGAATATCAATTTTCTCTTTACCACCAAATTAAGGAAAAGTAAAAAATTACCCTGACAATTCCACCTCTGTTGTTTTACTTACAATATCTTTTAAAAACTTATTTATCTATCTACATTTTTCATATTCCAATTTAAAATGTCATCACAACAAGGCAGAATATTCACATTTAGAAAAAAAAAAAGCAGATTAAAATACAGTCCCTGAACCACTGAAAATTCTTTCAAAACCATGTTATTTAAAAAGACAATATGCAACTTCTAAAAGTGATGCTTTTATCTTTTCCTCCATGATGGAAGCATCTATGGTTTTCTTATTTACTATTGTATTAAGCACAGAGCCTAATACTTAGTAAGAGCTCAATGAATATATATTGCATGGATAATGACTAAATAACTAATTACAATTTTCTGATCAGTTTTTATATGGATGCATTAGCTATATTGAGATCATAGGAGCTTTTGGCCATTGCCTCCTTCACTAGACTGTAAAGAAGGCTCTTTAGTGCAGGGACTACATTTTATTTTTTTGTTGCTTTGTGCATAGGAAATACTCAATAACTACTTGTTAAATGGAGGGTGATTTTCAACAAACAGCTTACCAAATGATAATTGGCATATGTCTGAAGATTTCACAAAAAAAAATGAGAGAAAAAAAAGAAAACTTATGGCATCTTGAAGTTTATGTGAGATGCACACACATGCTTGTGCGTCTATATATGTGCATTAATATATTACTATTTTAATAGATGCATATAGAGGCCAGTAAGCCTACTAGTTTGTTCTCTGGTTCTTTGGTCAAATGAGCAAGCTGAAATCAGAAATACTTGCCTCCAAATTTGTCATTATGATTCTGAAAAAATTAAGTAAATAAAACAACTTTGCTACACTGTGTCACTGTATACTCTCATAAAACCAACACAATTATTGTGTGTCTGTCTCTGTATGATAGTCTAAGAAGAGTTTTAAGAAGAAGAGATGTTAGCTTGGTATCTTTGAAATGCCACTTCCAGATTTAGTGCATACCATGTCTTTTTAGAATAAACAGTAGAGAAATAAATTAGATTACTATGGAGAAAGAATTCTTGGGTAGATGATCTACTGATGGGTTGAAAACATTGGAAAACAATTATTGTGTTTTCCTTGATTACAAAAGTATCAGTTTGGTAAAGAGTAAAACTGGCACACAGATTTGTAAATTGTTATAAATTTTCTGGTTCAATGTGCCAGTATCACTCAAAAATCTTACCATTATATACACTCATTAAAATATCAACTCTACTTAGAAAATTTTCCCTTTCAAAATAATCAATGATTTATTAATAATTTAGCTACAGATATTCTATGGTAGTGTTATTACAGTAATATATACTTGTAAACAACTGAAGTGCCAACATTAAATCTTGGTTGCAAATAAACTAAGGTAATCCACATAATAAAATAAAACTTAATTATATATTATGTTATAAATGAAATATATATTAACATGAATATGTGTTCTTGAGATGTTAATTAGAATAAAAAGGCAATCTATAAAACTACATACATACCATAATCTTCTCCTTACCAAATATTCAGTAATAAAAATATTTATGAAAGCATAGATAAAATTATCAAACAATTATCTCTGATTATCTGTATTTTTCAATATTTCCACAATGAACATGTCCCATTGTATAATAATATATAGTTATTTTAATGATAAAACATGACATTTATTTGGAAAGGATTTGTAGTATCTTGAAAAACAACAAAAAGAAAATTTAAAACCATCTATAATGTTATCATCCAGAGAGAAACACCATAACATTTCTTACACATACCTCCAATTTTTCTACTGTTAAATATGTATTTTAACATAGTGAAATCATACTGTGGCTTGGATTATATCTGCTTTGTAACAAAATGTCCCAGAGTGTAAGACTTTTTGAAAACACCATTTTCACTGGCTGTATAGTATATTATATAATTTCATAGAGTTCTGTAATGCTCTAGGGTTAGACATTTTAATTGCTTCCAGGTTCACACTACCATAAAGAATATTAAAATGAGTCTCTATGTAGATTTTTTTTTGCTGATATTTTCTCAAAAATAACTGTCCAGAAGAGATTTTGCTATTTTAAAGAATAAGCACATTTTAAGACTTGAGATACATATTACCAAATCATCCAACAGAAAACTTGCAATACACATCAGGAACATGTAAGTGTGTTTATTTCCTTGCTTTAAAATATCCTTAAGATTATTTCTATGTCAAAAAAAGTATTTTTATATAAATACTCATTAGCTTGATTTTTTTAATGTGAACTTAATGAGATTTCTACCCATGTCATACCCCAGTCTGTAACCACTGCTAAAAATTTGTTAGACATTTACTTAGTAATTTTGCATGTAAATGCATGCAGTATTTATATATACAGAGACATGAATTTGTGTATGTGTATGTATCTATGTATATATGTGTGCATATATGTATATACATATACACACAATACATATATGCTATTATATATTCATTTTGTGTGTTCATTTTGCGTGTGTTGCTTTTACCAAAGTAAACATGTTACTTCCTATTCTGAGTTTATCTTCTCACTCAGTAGTATTTGTTGCCTATCTTTCTCTATGACTATATAGATCTACCTAATTCTTTTAATCATTTTAAAATTTTGAATAGTATTTTAATCTTTTTATGCTATAAAGTATTTCACGATATGGATGTATACAACTTTTAAAATTTCTTATTTATTAGCATTCAAGATTTTTCTAGAAATCATTTTTTCAATATTTATAATATAATACACCAAAAAAGGCGGCCATGATTATTTTACGTGACTTGGCAGTGGAATGTGTCCAACTTTATTGGTCATTTGACTTCTTTCGTATGTGTTAATTGCTTGTTCTTGTATATATCTATTTTTATTAGGTTGTTAATCTTTTCCTTGGTTTTTATGAGTGCCTCCTATACTTAGAATAACTTTCTGACATGTAACTAAAATATATCTTGTCATTCCTCTTTCTGTTTTTATTTTAATATATATTTTGAATTTATTTTCCCAAACCTATCAATGTATTCCATAAATTTTTTGTCTTTTTTATTATGCTTATAAAAACCTTGTCTACCCAAATTATGTTATCATGTATATTTTCTTGAAGTTCTATTGTAAATGATTTAAACAATTAATTAAATTTCTTTGTAAAGCCCCTTCCTGGCTTCTGGATTTGATATAGCAATAACTTAACTGAAATAAATGGTAGATTTCATCTTATAAAAGAGGCCACAGAGATGGTGACATTTCTCTGTTGTGCATTGAGGAGACTTGCTCTAATCTGCTCTTCATCTTTGATGTTAGAAAAAAAAAAGGGACTGTAGTCATTGAAAGGGTCATGTAATTTTTGATGGGGTAGCCTATAGTCGTGTTCAAATGCCAGATGAAGTAATTACATTCTGCTTATAAGCAGTAGCAGCACAATTTCAATTAGAATAGCATCAAATGAACTGATATAAACCTAAGGGTTTGAAACCCACTCAGGTCACTAGAAAATAAATGACACATGCGAGTGGAGATAGGCTCAGAGGAAAACCTAATTTTTAACCTGTTAATGGCCAAATATTCATGGCCTGCTTCCATGACCAATACAGAAAATAGGGAAAGGGGATGAAAGGGAAAGGTTAGAATATATGAAATATAATAGTGAGACTTACAAGGTCTCCTCCATGCCAAACATTGCTCTGATTACATTGCTCTCAAGGCTTCATGTACATTAAATCATCAAATGCCCCTAGTAACTCATTAGATAAATATTATTGTCCTCATAATACAGATGAAGAAAAGGATGTGATTAAGTGATGAGAAAGATGAACTGATTGCCCAAGTGACATAATTATGAGGGGGCAGAGGTTGCATTTGCTCCCAGGCATTCAGGCTCTAGAATGCGCCCCCCTCCACTGAGCTATCTTCTTTCTGAATTCCCATTTTTCCTCATCATTTTGAACAGCATCCTCAGAAAGTTCTTGGAAGTTGGTCTATAATTTTCCATTCTCATCCTTGCTTACTATATTCTTCATTCAATAATTAAGTGAGTTAATATTTATAAAGTGCTTAAAAGAATGCTTGGCATATTGTAAGCAGCATATAAATTTTACTAATAAATAAAATAAATAAACTCAATTATGTTTGAATACTTATTATGTTACAGACAATCTGCCAGACGCTGGAAATGCAAAGTTGAACAAAGGATGTAAAATCCTTATTCCTTTTGACTTACAGTCATGTGGGGGGATGGGGAACCACACATTAACCCAATTCACATAGGGAAAAAAAAATTTAGAGTAAAATTTTACAAATAATTATTTCATAATTCTTGTGAACGTGCCATATAAAGAAGTATGATCTATCTTGAGGGCATATGGCAGAAAGATATAACCCAGATTAGAATGTAGCTCGTGCAAGACCTGAGAACCAAGGGTAATAAGGAGGTAGGCAAAAACACAGCGGGGGTGAGAGCCTTTGAGGAAGAGAGAAGTCAGGTGCAAAGTCCCTGAGACAGAAGGGATACTGGCAAACCATAAGGTCCTAGAATAGAGCCATTACATTCAATTTATATTAAAAAGAAGGGGGGAAGGCATCCAGGAAAACTTCAGATGGGACCTCAACTCTCCCAGTGCCTGTCTCTGTGATGTATGGCTCAGCTTTTATTTCAGCTCGCCTCTCTGCAATATCTAATGCTGTGGCCCACCTGCTTCCTCTCTCACCAACCTTCCTTGATGCGGCTCTTTCCTGGTGCTGTTGGTGGAGCTCTGACCGCCTCTTCTCTCCCTTTACATATTGAGCATCCCAACATTCCAGTCTCGAATCCTTTCTCTTATGCTGATACATGACCCAGACGAGCTCATCTCCTGTTATACCCTTACTGACATCTGTTTCCTGGTGGCATCCAAATCTGTATAGACAGTTTGATTTTCTGCACTGGATCCAAAAGTCATATATTTATATATTGAACTCCCTATTGCATGGTATCATCTCTTGAAAATCTCCAAATTAATAGGTCCAAACCTGAACTCCTGCATTCCTAGCCAAGTTTCCTCCCTTCCATCTCAGGTTTTAAGTAATGATACCATTGTTCATTCAGTTGCTCCAGTCAGATACCTAGAAATTGCTGTCACCTCTTTCTCTCTTAGATATATAATCAGTCACCAAATACTATTATATATGCTTTCTTCAAATCTTCTGAATCTTTTACCTTCTGGCTAGGTGCTTCAAGCACCTGGGACACCTGCACCTACCCAAGAAGTCCAACTATATTCCTTAGAGATCTAAACCTGATTCTTTTATGGTAGTATGGTAAGACAGCATTGGTTTAAATTCTTATTCTAACCCTTATTAGTTCTATATCTTAGGATAAATCATGTTTCTACAAATCAGTTTTCTCATTTATAAAATATCAATAACAATAGTACATATATGAAAGAGCTTTTGTGAGAAGTAAGTGAGTCATATATGTAAAGGTCTTAGCAGAATATGGGGCATGTAAGAGCACTCAATAAATATTAGCTATCATCAATATCATCAAATTATTATTGTTATTACTAATATTTGACAATATATGTAGGACAATTAATATAGTATCTGGCACAAAAGTATTAGCTATGTTACATTATTTAATACTATTAACTATTATTAATATTTGGGAAATACATAATTCTTTACTGCTTTAAGGTAGTACCTGTCCTACAGCAAATTTTCAAAATTATTTATATTTAATGGTGTTTTAAAGTATACAACAATAAGGTATATGTTGTTGAAACTTGAACATGTTTCTAGGATTGTAAATGTATCTTCTGATGCCTGACTATGGGAGGACCATCACTATGCTAATGCAAATATCCTTGATACCACTCTCAGGACGCGGTATCAAGATGTAGATGTCTGTAGATGTCTGTGGACTTCTGGTCAAATGACTTTAGAGCTCCTACAGCTTCATCCAAATTCCCCAGATGAGATCAATCCAATCTGTCACCCTAATTCACAGATTTCAGCATCTCAAACCCAAATCTAACAGTAACCAGTTAGCTTCTGAATATGGGAAGAGTTTTAAGTAGTTAAATGGAAATTCTACCAAAGAAAGCCTTCTCTCTTTTAATTAAAATTAACAGTAAGCACATCCTGTGTTGAGACTTGACATGTCAACGGATCTTTTCTGTTTGGGGGTGGGGATGGGGGAGGGATCTATCATACTCTTGGAAGCACCACTAAGCTGGAAAATTCACCTAGGCCAAATTTTCATATCCACATTGGCCTTATTTTAGCTTACGGCATAGTCTGCATGAATGACCTTCACCCCATCAGAATTATTAACTTAGTATAAATTGCATAATAGATTCCCAGGTAACAGTAAAGAACAACCCAACTATAAGAGCAAAGAAAGTGTCTCTTCTGTCTCTAGCTGGTATATAGAAACACACACACACACACACACACACACGCATGCACGCACGCACACACAAACACTACTATAATTGTTGTCACCCCAACCATGAGGAAAAAGCCATATAATCTACCAAGTTATTCCTTTTCTTGAGCCCACTCAAAGCTGAATTTGAAAATCTATAAAGTAAACTGAATTCCAAGGTGTCAAGTTTCTCTGAGGAGTGGGGACGTGCAAACTCTTTCATGGGGTAAGAGAGATCCAGCCTGGTACTTAGAATCAGAGACAAAAGCAGTGAGCTAGAATGTTAACAAATTCCTAAACATTGAGGGTAGGCTGGCAAATCAGTTAAGAATGGAAACCCCCAGGCAAAGGAAGTATGAAAGCACTCATGAATGATCTCTCTTTCACAAACTGCACCTAATACAAAAAGGACTGAGGGATTTCTGGCAGGTCAGGAGACTGGAGGAATTCCCCTCCGAGGTGCAGGTGTGCTGATGAAATCAGGTGCCACTGGCAAAAGGACACAAACTTCTAAGTCCCAGGACTCTTCCTGAATAAGAACCCCACATCTGAAGCTGTTGGTTTGGGTGACAAGGCAGGAAATATTCAGGCCACAGAGACCCAGACAAAACCCAGCAGCTTTTGATGGAAGCATAGAAGAAATGCCATTTGCTTCTGGAGAAGAGGAAGCTAAAAACCTCTTGGGTCCAGGGTCCTGCACCCACCCATGCCAGGCAGAAGTCTGCCAACGCTGGAAGAAGGTTGGAAACTCTCCCCCACCCCAGAACTGTCACAGAGCCTACGCAGAATTCGGCTGACAACACGGGAGGTATACACTGCTTGCTAGGGCTGCCATAACAAAATATTACAAAAACTGAACGGCTGAAACAAGAGAAATTTATTGTCTCATAGTGCAAGAGGCTAGAAGTCCAAGATCAAGGTATCAGCTGGGTGAGTTTCTTTCTAGGGCTGTTATGAAAGAATCTCCTCCAGGCGTCGCCCTGAGCTTCCAGTGGTTTCTGGCAATCTTTAGTGTTACTTGCCTTTGTAGAAACATGGCCATGAGCTCTGCTTTATCTTCACACAGCGATCTCCTTGTGTGTGTGTCTGTGTCCAAGGGCTCTTTTCTTATAAGGACATAAGTTCCATTGAATTAGAGCCCACCCTAATGGCTACATCTTCACTAAATTCATCCGCACTGATCCCACTTCCATAAAAGGTCAGATTCTGAGGTAAAGGAGGTAAGGGCTTCAACACTTGAATTTGAGAATGGGAGGCCATTCAACCTATAACAAAGCAGAGGCAAAAATGCTTAGAAAGCCCTACTTTTGAGGTCCAGACTCCTAAGATCCTCCTAATATTGCAGCTAGAACAAAAGAATAAAAATCTCTTCCTGTCCTACCATGACTCAAGCACCAAGTAATTAGAAACCAATTTTAATTCAACAGAAATTGAAACATCACATCAACATTGGTAGGGTACAGCTAAAAGCAGTGTTTAGATGGAAATAAATAGCATTAAACATTAATGTTAGGAAGAGAGAAATATCTCAGATCAATGAACGAAGCTTCTGTCCTAGAAAATGAGAATAAGAGCATATTAAAGTATCAGAAGAAAGAAAAAAAATAAACAAACATTATACATAAGCTTGAAGTGATCATAGACTTAAATGCAGAGAAATCCAAAGGAAAAAATCTTTGTAATCTTGAGTTAGACAAAAAGTTGCTTAGAATGTAAGAAGCACATATATTTTAAATATTGATAAATGATACTCCCCTAACATTAAATCTCCTATCTAAAAAAAAATGCTTACAAAAATGAAGACATCCTACATACTCAGGGAAAATATTTGCCATATACATTGAGGACATAGAAGGAACACTTACTTCTCAATAATGAGAAGAGATAAAACTCAATTTAAAAAAAAATGGGTCAAAACTTAAACACTTTATCAAAAAAGAGATATGAATAGTAAAAAAAAAGCATATGGAAATATGCTAAATATCAACTCAAAGAGAAACTCAAATTAAAATAGCAAGATAAAAATACAGTGGGATGTCAGTGTTGAAAAGACAGGTTAAGAGATACTAAAAACAAGGACAACAAGAGTACCAGGTACAGAGGAAGTCTCCTGGAATTCAAGGGCATGGCTAATGGGAAAGCAAAACGACACACTGACGTTGGAAAACCACTCAGCAGTGTTTTATACACGTACCAAGCATTGACCTAGCAAACCAACTCTTATATATTCACTCAAGAGACATTAAAACATCTATCCACACAAGACTGAACATTTATAACAGCTGTTCCTAACAGCCCTAAACTAGAAACAACCCCAGTGCCCAGCAAGTGACAGATATGTGCAGTGGAAAACTATCTAGCATAAAAAAAGAAAAACCACTGTGATATGTGACAGAAAGAATGAATCTCAAACTATTATCTCAGTGAAAAAAGCCAGACATAAAGGATAACTACCAAATGATTCCCTTTGTATGTCATCTAGAAAAGACAAAACTCCAGGGATAAAAATCAGATGAGTGTTGTCAGCAACTGGGTGTTGGGGGAGGGGATTTATTACACAGGGACATGAGGGAATTTTTCGAGGTGATGGGTTATGGGTTATGTCTGTATGTGTTTGTCAAAATGCATTGGACTCTGTATTTATAATGGATGGGTTTTAATGATTTAAAGTTTACCTCCATAAACCTTTAAAAACTTTTAAAAGCTACAGCAAAAGAAATCCTTTCTACGAAATATTTTACAGAATTAACCAAAGAGAGTTACATAAAGGGCTTTTGGCTAGACTCTAAATAGGATGATTGTACAAGACTATTTAATTACACTGTCTCTTTGTGCTTGAACAATTTCATTCATTCAATGTACATTGAGTTTCTGTTATATACTATGGGTATCAAGCCTACTAAATTAGGGAGGAAAACCAAGACACTGGGAAGACTCATAACTTAGCTATATTGGATTGGAAGTTTATACCTTGACAATGTTAAGCCTATACGCCCATGCCTGGTAAAGTGTGAGACCAGGGGAGGAGAAACCAGAGAAAAGAAAGTACGTGAAGCATTGACTGACTATTCCTGATTCTCAGGATGTTTTCAAAGTGAAAATTTACTCTTATCTCCCATTTTCTTCAGCTATCTTCACATGGCTAATTTTCACTGCTTCCAGATGGAAATCCAAGCAGGTCATGATATTCCTGGTTATACATAGTTAATATAACAGTCCACAGTCACTCTAAGTTGCAAGTTAAGTCAACATTTAGACTATCCAATGAAAAATAAACCTTCTCATCCAAAGGCAATGTGTCAGATGTCAGTCAACTGTAGATTTGTCACCTGCCTACAGGTTCATGTCACTTGCCTTCTTCAGGACAGGGATTCTCATGGACTTCTCCCACCACATACACATTCTTCCCCATTTGCCACCCAACCCACATCTAAAATTATAAATGACCCCCTCCTTAGTGGGATAATGTGATGAAAAAAGAGGAAGATGGAGTAGTACATTTTTATTTGACTCTTATAAGTAAATCGGAATGAAACAAAACAAAAGAAAAGAACACAAAATAATTCTCCTAATAGCTGAGAACTCCCACATAGCTGGCCTGGCAACTAACTTGGTACTGGACATAAACAATTTCATTCAATATCAATATTGGAAAAGGTTACTCCTTGACTATGATGGGAGGAGACACAAACAAGGGCATTAGAAAACCACACAAAGAACCAAACATTTGTCTTGCCTAGCTAACACCAGGAACCATTGGTTCTTTATCAATGACAACTCTATCCCACTTTATTACTCCTATCCCCTTTATAAAAGGTACTAAGAGGCCCATCATCAAACTATTTCTTGCTTACTGATAGTTTGCAACCCAGTATAAGACCTCGCTTTCTTAAGGCCTCCCCAAAGTCACCTATTCAAGCCAAACCCTATCACAAGCATGTCCTACATCTCCTTATACTCATTGACCACACAGCTCCTCATGGTATAAGGTTTTCCTTACTAGAGCAAATTAATAAACCTAGCACTGTCTGACTACATTATTTCTTCCCTGGGATTTAGTAAGATGGTTTTGCACTATGTGAGCCTGATGTATTTGTCAGAGCTCATTCCTTCTCCTATAGCATGACCACGGATTCCTTGGAAGACTCCATGCTGGGTCCATCCAGCCACAATACTTGTTCCATAGAAGGTATATTCTATTCCTCCATTTCCTCCACCCATAGCCCCTGGGGATTTTGTTTGTTTATCTGCTTTCTGTTTTCTGGGTTTTTTGGTCTTTATTCTTTGTTTTTCCAGAGTTCCACTCCATATAAACTCTCTCCACTGGACTCCCAGGCAATTCTTTCAGGAAGAAGTTGAAAGATTCTAAGATGAAAGTCCAGGTAACTCCCATCACCAATATGTCTCAACTCTCATCCAAGGGAAAGGGTCATGAATCCTTTTTTCCTTGACACATTTTGGCAGAACAGTTTGGTCCCATTAGAGCCATAGCTCTTCCTCACTCTTTCAGCAAGTCCACTTACCAACCCAAATATCTTGGAACCTGGGTGGGAGGCAGGCACCTCCACTCCAGGAGTCTCAAAGCATAGCTTTCTCCAAAGACAAAATCTCCCCCAGTATTTCTCATTCTACCTAAAACTGATCCCTTTATGGAGTTTAAGACTGTCTTCAAATTCTAGAAATCTGGGAATTTCTACTGTTAGTGAGTCATTTCTCTCTGGGACGGTCACATCTATTGCATGCAGTGCCCAGAGCCCTAGTCAAGAGTGCCTACCTGAAATCCCATCTTTTCCTCTAACACTATAACCATCTTACTCTGGCTTCTATCTCCCTCTCAAACCTTATCTACTATGTCTCAGATATACTCTGCACCCTAATTTCTAAAAGATGTCAGGCTATTTCACTTCCCCTTTCCTTTGTTCTTACTCTACTCTCCTTCTAGATTGTTTTTCATCATTTATAGTGAATTTAAGGGTGCCTTTTACAAACAGGAAAGACTATTAAGACGTTTCTGTTTTAAAAATTAATGTTTGATTTATTAAAGTTACCAATTTGAATTATTAGTTCCTTATCAAGTTTTTAAGTCCAGTTTGTAAATTGTATTCTATGTGTAACTTTAGCTGATTTTAGCAATTATTTTTCAAGAATTTTTGAATAATTTTTGGTCCCATTTGAAAACTTTTAAAATGGAGCATTTTCCAACAATTTTGGCTTTTTCTTCAAAGATTTTATTTATTTATTTGAGAGAGAGAGAGAGAGCATGAGTGGGGGCAGGAAGGAAAGGCAGAGGGAGAGGGAGAGAAGGAATTCCAAGCAGACTCCACACTAAGCATGGAGCCCAACATGGGGCTTGATCCCAGGACTCAGAGATCATAACCTGAGCCAAAATCAAGAGTCAAAT
>CM053609.1:108336630-108348535 GCA_028646535.1 Procyon lotor
AACTCCTAGAACATAGCAGTGCACCGGTCAACGTACTAGAGAAAGGATACTGAGCCTAACGTGCAGAAGAGGAGTGGACGCAGGTCAGCTGCTGTGTGGTTGAGGAAGAAACCCAATCGTTTGTTTAAAATGGTCTCACTCCTTTAAACTTTCCCTCCTACTGTTCCCTTTTTTAACAAAATTGTATTGACAAGTTTTAAAAAGTTTTTGCTTTGGGGTACCTAGGTGGCTCAGTCAGCTAAAGCACCTGACTCTTAGTTTCCACTCAGGTCATTCATTATCTTAGGGTCCTTGGATCCAGCCCTGCGTTGGCTCTGAGCTCATTCGGGAGTCTGTGTCTCCCCTTCCCTCTACTCTTCCTCCTGCTGCTCTCAATCTCTCAAATAAATAATAAATAAAATCTTAAAAAAAAAGTTTTGCTTATTCTTTATTTCTCCTCTTGCAGATTCCATAGAAATGAATGATAAAAACAATCATTTTGGGTGCAGCTAAAACTTTTTTCCTAATTAAAATATGTATAATCTGGGATGCCGATGGCTCAGTCTGTTAAATGTCTGCCTTTGGCTCAGGTCATGATTCCAGGGTCCTGGGATCAAGTCCTACATCAGGCTTCTTGCTCGGCGGAGAGCCTGCTTCTCCTACTCCCCTGCTTGTGCACTCTCTCTTGCTCTCTGACAAATAAGTAAATAAAATCTTTTAAAAAAAATAATAAAATATATATAATTTAAGGCTTTGTGAAATACAGTCCTCTTAAAGCTGAAAAGAAAAAGATCTAACATGTAAAATATGATTATATGATATGCATTTTATATAGTCAAATGTTTTATGTAATTAATATACCATAAAATATAATTATAAAAATATACATAATTATTTATGTATATTATTATATTATATTATATAATTATACATATGATTATCATACAAAATTATATAAATTATTTATATAATTATATATTACAATATATCATATTATATATAAATATATAAACATAATTTACATAATTATGAATTGTGTAAAATACAATACTGTATTGCATACTTAAAATTTGCTAAGTGAGTAGATCTAAAGTGTTTTTATCACAATATAATGATAATAATAGTAATAATAGGAGTGGGGGAAAACTTGGGGTGGTGATGAATATGTTTATGGCCTTCATGGTTGTGATGATTTCACTGCTATATACTCATCCCCCAACTCATCGAGCTTCATATGTTAAATATGTACATCTTTTTACATGTCATTCATACTGCAATAAAATGGGGTTTTGTTTTGTTCTGTCTTTTAAGCCCAGAAGCAATGTCCCCTTCAAGCGCTCCACCCCTGGCCCCCAGCCTTGGGGCTCAGATTACAGTTCTCCTGGTTTTGGAGGCTCAGTAAAGTGTTGTTAAAGTCTATTACTATTTAAACTTTACAATTTTCTTATTGGCGTTACATACTAAAAATCCCCTGTCAAAATAAATAACTCGAGATTAACCACTGATACATGCAGATGTGTGATGTATCACAATAGGAATGGGAGCACTAAGTAATTCTAAATTCAGTAAGGAAAGACCAGGGGAGTCTCAGAGTGACATGACATCAATCTGCCCACAGCAGTATGCACTTGGAGGTGAAATGCCTTGAGAAGACATTGTCTCATAGCTACATGGATTAGGCAGGGAGTTCAAACAAATTCTGAGAGGGCTTCTGGAGACACTGAACTCAGAAAAGGAGGAGAGACTTACAAGGTCGGTTGACTTAGAATGATAGGGCTCAGAGCAAAACTCACTACAGGAGTCAGAAAAGCACCCAAACCTGATTTTCCTTCTCAACTCTTCCATCCATCTTAGATCAACTCCTGACCCACAATTTTACTCTCTGCCCATCCTTGATGACCCCACACAAATTCTTTCCTTTTCATGAAGACTTCCACTATATTGCCAGATAAAGGCAACTGTTTTTTCTCAGAGCACCTTCCTCACACTGTTTTAATCAATGCTATTTGTGTTCAGGAGAAAGTTGGTATTATACTCACCTTTCTATGACCTGTGGTCCCATTTCACAATATCCTATGCACGGTATAGGCTAAAATGGTAAACTTTGGGCATCCACGAATTTAAAATGTGTTATTTCATTTATCTGTGAATTATCCCAAGAGACTATGGCCCATAATAATATGCTGTTTTGATGGGGTCCAAAAGATGATGTGTCAGTGGTTCACTTAGCCAAAGAATGATCCCACACAACTTAATGGTGGCCATGCCCAATATCATTGTGTCCTATCCACTCTTTGTAACAAACTAGCATTTAGATTTACTACCATGGAGTTTATAGGAAATTATAAAAATTGGCAAATTATTCAAGGTCCCCAGAATGTATCCTCTACAAAAATCCGGAGCCCTCCGCAAAGACACTTAGTGTTGAATTGACTGGGAGCTGAGTAAGTGGATTAGAAATAAAATATTGAAAATGTCAACTGATTCCAAGTGAAATTTAAGGTGCATCTTTATAGCTATCATAAATTAAGCTTTCTTTTGCCAATACTTCCCTTGACATTGAAAAAGAAATATTTATTAGAACTGGAAAGGCGTTTACATTTTCAGTGTATCTTTAGTTAAGTCCACTTAGATTGTTCAGGTATCACTTTTTGATATACCATCAAACCAGGATTCAAAGCCACCTGGTTTCAATGTCTAACTGACTCTTATTAATGATCAAAGACTTCTTAAAATTTTCTCAATACATCCAGGAAAGTTAATATGTTTGCATTAACAGGAAGAGCCAATTAAATGTAATAAAATGTGAGAGTCTGTTGAAGGAAGTACACAGAACTACATACTATGTCAGATTAAAAAATAAATGAACAAATGAGACACAACCCTTTTCCCAAGGGTATGACAATCTAGCCAGGAAAAATAAAACAATCACACTAAGAAATGACTAAAATAAAATACCTTAAATGGTAAGCATCCTCAGAAATGTAAAAACAAAGTAAGTTAGCTTTCAAGGAGAGCTTGAGGGGAAAATTGTATGTCCTACAGTCATACGAGTCCATATCTTTCTCCCCCATTGGATATTTTTGTTTTTTGGCAGTTGTGGAGAGGGAGACTTAGATACCTGTTAAATACCCTTGGATATTCCAAGTAGGTGAAGCTGCAGAGAGGTTCCAGGCAAAAGCAGTTTCCTCTGAGGGTGTCTGAAATTACAAAATTACCTCTCATAGGAAGGTATCTGCTCCATTTGTTTCTAATTATGCACACAAGGGCTGAAAAGGGAAAGCTTCATACGCAAAGGCCTAAAAAATAAAAACAAAACAAAACGGGCACCTGGGTGGCTCTGTCCATTAGGCATCTGATTTCAGCTCAATCCCTGACGTCAGGGTCAGGGGATCAGGCTCCCTGTCAGGCTCTGTGCTCAGTTCAGAGTCTGCTTGAGATTCCCCTTCTACCTCTATCCTCCCTCCCGCTCAAATAAATAAATAAAATCTTAAAAAAAAAAAAAGAGAGAGAGACAAGCTTACTGTGTATGTAAAAAGAAATTATGGCACTACATTTTCCTTCTCTTTGAACTTGAGGGAAAAAAGCCTCTAAACAGTATATTTTCCAAAAAGAAATCAGTACAGCTTCCTCTTCACAGAGATGTCATGTGCGCTATGCCCCAATTGAATATTTCAGAGGACTGCTTACTTTTGTAGCTCAGAAGTGCTGGGTCTACATCCCAGCGGTGAGATCTGAGTGCTCATTAGCGGTGGGTATAGGAATCTGTCCTACTGGGCTTTTCGCACAGCAAAGCTGGAGGTACTTACCAGACAGGCATTCTTAATGAAATGAAAGCCATTTACAAAATCAAATGTATATGAAAGAAGTTTCACAACTCAGAGAGCATCATATTAGGTATCACTGAAACTTTTCTTAAAATCATTTGAAGTTTGCTCAAATGTCTCAACCACCCTATCCACAATCCGGTAATAAAAATAATTTTTCAAAATTTAAATGTGAAATTGCAATGTCACCTTTAAACTTGTTAAGAAGAGGTCTTGGCACATAATGTGGTCTTTAAGATTAGAAAGACCTGATGTTTTGTTGTTGTTTTTTTAAAGATTTTATTTATTTATTTGACAGAGAGAGATCACAAGCAGGCAGAGAGGCAGGCAGAGAGAGAGGGGGAAACAGGCTCCCTGCTGAGCAGAGAGCCTGATGTGGGGCTCGCTCCCAGGACCTGAGATCATGACCTGAGCGGAAGACAGAGGCTTTAACCCACTGAGCCACCCAGGCGCCCCAGAAAGACCTGATATTTTACCACTCAATATGGGACTTTAGGTAAACCTATGACTTTGAGTAAATTAGGCTCATGTTTATTATTAAATTATGTATCTTAAATATAAACATTTTAATTATTAATTTTGATACTTATTAAAGAGACATATTTGAAATATGCTTTATATGTCATTATCTTAAAACAATTATTTTATAAGAAAGTGAAAGCATCCCAACTACCATATTCAGAAAGGACAAATTATATTGCTGTTACAGGTAACAACTGCAATGTGTTATCACAAATATTCACACGAATGTCTTAGGGCCCCTAAAATTCCATTTGTGGTCCATCTCTGAAGAGCCCAATCTTCATACATTACTAAAGTTGAAAAGAAACTTTCAGATAAAAGAGGTTTTATACTGGCTCAGAGAATGGATGGCTGGCTTTTCAAAAACAAACCCAAAATGGATTTTCTGTATTACAGCCTCTGAGTACCAGGTTTAACTGTTAAGCTGACCAGTTCAAAGATAATTAAAAGTTATCTCCTTTCCACCGATTTCTAAATTGGAAAACCTACATGGCAATATTTAGTAATACAACCTATGTCAAAGGTTTTTAAAAGTAGAATACAGAAAGCCAGATGGATTTTGTTGGTCAGAATAAATTTTTGAAGTCATAAAGTCCACTGATACTCACCTTTAAGGCTAGGAAACAGAGAGAGAGAGAGAGAGCATGAAAGAGAAACAGAAGCAGACACAACAGGAAATCAGGGTCAGAAAAAAACGAGGTGCAAAGAACAAGTGAAAAGAGCTGACTGTACTATCAAAATTTGGGATTCTTTTTTCAAAGTTGGTGGTGAGTCAATATAATTCCCAGGAATGAAGCCAAGTTCCGACATTCATTCATCCATCCATCCATCCGTCCATTCATTCTTGCCACCAACAAATATCCAATGGCTTCTTTGTGCAGGATGAAGAAAGTGCAGGATGACTAAGAGATTTCAGCACGGAGGAGAGCACATGGCCAAGACCCCTGCAGAAGAATGCATATTGGGTTTACAAGTTCATGGTAGAGAGATGTCTCCTGGGGGAGCCAGACGTTTCAAATCAATTCATGTAAAAGACCAACGTTAACATAGGATACTAATCCCCTTCCAGAGCTTACTGTATTTACTTAACAAGAACACTCAGTAATGATTAAAGCTTTTCCATTGGCCACATTCTCTTCTTATGCTCGCTTAGAAAAATTGAAAAGATAGATGACCAACTGTATCATCAAATCCATGACCGCCACCCCACCAAATCCATAAAAGATGGGTCCCTAGAGTGCTTTCTGATCTGCTGTTCATGGACTCTTGATAGCAGAGAGGATGGGGTTTCCACCACTTCCCTTACATGATAAGTCCAAGTAATAATAAATTTTAAAGTCAGGAAGTAGATTGTGATATAAATCTTCATTAGGCTTACTTTACTTTACATGGACTTGTGAACATGTGAATAATGCATTCATTTGCCTGGGGATACATATGTCACAATTCACTCTTTTTCTGAATGGACAATGCTAGTCTACTTTCTTACCAGGATTAAGGAGAATCAAATAGCATACCCTATAGACACTGCTAGTTCTGTCTATGGGTATTTCATAGTTAGGCTCCGTTTCTCATAAATACCCAAAACATGCAAACGTTATTTAAAATACACACATTAGAAGGGTACTTGGAAGGTATAGAGCCTGACAACCATAAACCTTCAGACTGAAGAGAATGTGCTCTTTTGAATAATTTCTATGATCGTATTACTCTGTAATATATTTTTATTAGTTATCGAACCTGATATTTTCAAATAGCATTATTCATTAATGCAGTAGATATATATTGAATGTAAATTGTCCCTTTCCTCAGAGACTTTATAGTCTAGAAAGAAGGAAACATTAATCAAAGATTCACATAAATACATGTGAAATTACAGTAATGATCAGTATTTCAACAGGAGAGTAAATGGTGTTAAGAAAGAGTGCATTATAATAGGGAGGAATGCATTTTATGCAGAATCTCTCAGCAGGACTTCCAAGGGAAGAGATATAACAAGGATGCATAGGAGTAAATAAGAAGACTACAGATAAGGGCTGAGCATACAAATCAGAAAGATCAGCATGTACAAAGGCCCTGAGATAGAGAAGGAAAGCTCATTCATAAAACCAGAGGTAAGTCAGTGTGCAGAGAGCGTGGTGTGAGATTAAAGATAGTGTGGCACCTACACCATGTGAGTGTTTTAAAAAGGAAGACAACATCATCAGATTTGTATTTTAAAAAGGCCATCTAACCTGGGTGGCTCAGTCGTTAAGTGTCTGCCTTCAGCTCAGGTCATGATCCCGGAGTCCTGGGATCGAGCCCCGCATCGGGCTTCTTGCTCGGCAGGAAGCCTGCTTCTCCCGCTACCATTCCCTCTGCTTGTGTTTCCTCTCTCACTGTGTTTCTCGCTGTCAAATAAATAAAAATCTTTAAAAATAAAATAAAATAAAAAGGCCATCTAGCTATAAGGCAAAATATAATTTGGTTGGTGGGATATGAGCTTTGATATAAAAAAAAATGTTTAGGGGGCACCTGAGTGGCTCAGTCGGCCTTTAGCTCAGGTCACGATCTACTCCCTGCTCAGCAAGGAGCTTGCTTCTACCTCTGCTTCCCCACACCCCATTTATGTTCATTCTCTCTCACTCTCTCTCTCTCAAATAAAGTAAGTAAGTAAATAAATAAATAAATAAAAATCTTTTAAAAAATGTTTAGGAAGTCATTGCAACGGTGAGACTAATTTGGTGACTGAAAAATAACAATAGTAATGATGAATTACAGCAAACATTCATCGAACGCCTATGTCATAGTAGGGAGAGAAATGAGGTGCTTCAAGAGTTGTTCTAGGGGCGCCTGGGTGGCTCAGTTGGTTAAGTGGCTGTCTTCAGCTCAGGTCATGATCCTGGAGTCCCGGGATTGAGTCCCACATCAGGCTCCCTGCTCGGCATGCTCTTTCTCTCATTCTCTCTCTCAAATAAATAAATAAAATCTTTAAAAAAAAAAAAAGAGTTATTCCAGATGATAGGATTGACCGATTTACTGATAAATTGCAAAAGAATAGTAAAGGAGAGAAAGGTGTTCGGAATACAAGTAGGCATCTCATTTGTAGGCTTAGAGATCTGTGGTGTCATTTATTGAACTAGGAACTAACACGATGGGTCCCCTGTCCGCTGACATAATGATAATCCTTAACATCAAACAAAATCATATTTTTTAAAAATGCCAGAAGAGTGATGCGGTGATTTGTCAAAATAGCGATATCAAGGCCTTACTCTGTTGGGTGAACTCAGAGTGAGTGGCAGTGACAGGAAGTAGAATTCCTTGATAGCTGTTATTCAGGACTTTCCAAATTTTCATGAATTTTAATTATATTTTTATCTTTCTCCAACAGTAATGAGTTCTATAAGATATACCTCTTTTTTTAGACCTCTCATCATGTGCTATCAACAAAGTAAACATTTTTTTTAAGTTCCATGCAAGCAGTTTTTCCAGAGTTTTTAACTGTAGGAACTTAAAACCTCTCTTTGAATGAGAACATATAAATCATGATTCTTTTCACTAGTTTCAGTGCAAAGTGCCCACATTATTCCAGATGTTCTGTAAGTCCGGGAAAGCAGGGATTGATAAACCCAACTGGCACACCAGTCTTCCCCTGGCAGGTAGACAGTGTGCATGGGGATAAGGAAGAGCATAGGCAGTGGAATTAGACAGTCCTGGGCAGAAATCTATACATCCAAGGGGTAATCACTGGCTTTCATGCCACAGGTTCCTGATCTGTGAAATGTCCACACCACTATTGGAAAGTAGAAACCTTACTTCTTAGGGTTGTTGTGAAGAATGCCTGCAATTAAGACACACAATCCTTAAGGCAGCATCTACACACACACACACACACACACACACACACACACACACACACACATACACACACACACACACATCAGCATCTACACAAAAAATGCAAGTTGCCATCATTATGACATAAGCGCCAGACAGTAAGTGATTAGGAGTAAGAAAGAATATGTCCAAGAGAACAAGCCGTGAGGGGATATATTTGCCAGAGAAGATATTGAACAGATTGAGTGAAGAAGCGTGTCTTACTCATAACTCTCTCTAGAATGCAGTCATGGTACCCTTTGCAGGGCAGATATAGAATCACTACTTATTAAATGGAAATCACATAACTCAATATGTTGCAATTTTCATATTAACAACTAAAAATGAGTAATATTTTGTCTCTACAACTGGACAGCAGAAATATAAACCTGTACACAGGCAGCTAAGGAAGGAAAACTGCTTTATATGCCTGCTGCTTAAGCTAGTAAGTGTAAGTCACCATGTTTTCATTTCTGTTCATATTTCTGGGGTTTCCAAACCATCACGAGAAACTTTACCACAGTCAACTTACCGGGTACAAACCCTTCTGTCTGTCGTCAGTCTGTATAAAGGACCTGATTACTATTTCAAGAGAAACATGCACGTTTCAGGGTATAAAAAACAAAAGCAGAAATTGAAAGCAAGTAGCCTAAATATGTATTTTGCTTATCCCATATAGAGTTTCAAAATATTTAATTAATTCTCGATTTCAGTTGCAGGAGTTCACATTAGAGATCTAGATTCTTGACTTCTTTTGAAAAGGAAAGAAGCAGCCAGAATGGGACCAATTTAGTGCCCCTCCCCATCCCACCACCGCAAAGCACCTGGGGCTGAAGTCTGGCCTCCACCCCTTTGAGGAAGGTGTGCACTCTTCAGAATTCCCCTGACATCGCTTTGTATTCATGCTGTCACATCCCTGGCTTCTGTAGATATTTGACGTGAGATGGTGGACTCAAAAATCACTGATTTGGGGTGGCTCAGTTGGTGAAGCATCTGACTCTTGGTTTCTGCTTAGGTCATGTTCTCAGGTTGTGAGATTCAGCCCTGCGTCTGGCCTGCTTAAGATTCTCTCTGTCCTTCTCCCTCTGCCCCTCTCCCCTGCTCTCTCTCCTTCTCAAAAAAATACCCAAAAACCAAAAACAAAAACAAAAAAACAACAAAAAACACTGATTGGGTACCATGCACTATAAGAATAAAGATAAGTAACATAGACAGGAATACTGTTTCTTTTTAGAGTTCCCAAAATGCCAGAAATAAAGAGAAACAGTTTGAGATCCAAACTGTTAGGTTAGGCCCTAAAACAAACTACAAGCTTGACAATCTAAGGTTCCCTCTAGCTTTAAAATTCTGTAATTTTGCACTAGGTGAGAAGGAAAAGAGTTTCTACTTAATGAGGTAAGTTTTAAAAATTATTAATACATGTTTTCTTAAATATATGCCATCTTACATTTAACTATGTCATAAACAATTTATATTACCTCGTCAGTGTTATGAGGCTAACGTATGGGTTTGAAATGCAGAAAATGTGCACACAAAGATTTTCTGAGATTTTATGCTTTCTTTAAAGTGGAAAAGCAGACTAATATATGTGTATCTCCATTCCACTTACCTCATAGTCATGTCCTTATAACCCGTTTCTTTATATACAAAAGGAAAGATAGAGTAAAGGGAAATATTGCCAATAAGTTTGCAAATGGCCCTGTTGAGCTCCGCTCACGAGAGGCATTACAATCTAATGGGGTGCATTCAGAAAATATTATTCAGAATCTGACACTTCCCTTACTGAAATGACAGTGCTGGAGAATAATTATCCAAAAGACATTCTTGGCTTGTGTTGCATCAGGTATAACCTTGGCCTTTGAAACCATTGCTCAACCAATACGATTTTTCAAAGAAACTTTTCACAGGACTACATTAAGGAGAGAGGTCTGATTCTTGAACTTTTAAAATGTGACTTTTTAAAATTCAGCCTGTGAGAGTGAATTTTTGTAGGAAAACGAAGCCAGCCACAAAAGACAAATGCTGTTTGAATCTATTTCTAGGGGGTACTTAGAATAGTCAAAATCATAGAAACACAAAGGAGAATTGTGGTTGCCAGGGGCTGGGGAGGGGGGTGGAGTGGGGATCACTTGTTAAATGGGTATAGAGTTTCAGTCTCACAAGATAAAAAGAGTTCTGGAGAGGGATAGTGGTGATGGATGCACATTACAAAAGCATTTAATACCATGGAACTGTACACTTAAACATGATTAAGTAAGTGGGAGGGCGCGTGAGTGGCTCAATCAGTTAAGCATCTGCCTTCAGCTCAGGTGAGGGTTCTGGGGTCAAGCCTAGCATCAGGCTCCCTGCTCAGCAGGAAGTCTGTTTCTTTCTCTCCCTCTCCTCCCCCCTCTTTCTCTCTCTCTCAAATAAATAAATAAAAACAAACTCTTTAAAAAATGATTAAGATGGTACATTTCATGTTACGTATATTTTAGCACAATTAAAAAGACAAATATATCTGAATCATTTGAGCTAGAGTACTAATAATGCCAGAGCATTGAATCTTAGCCACTGACAATTGTAAGGGAAATCATCCTATGTGCTATGGAAATAAGTAAATAAACCACTGCCAATTAAGCCACAACACAGTATATTCACTGCTTAAAATTTTTATTCCATATGTATTGAGATAACTTTTTCAGACTCATTCAGAAATGGATTCTGATCATACAGCAGGACTATGCATATTTAAAATGAAAACTCAATTGAAATAAATTCTTGCAACTCTTCCTAAACCTTCCTCATGTTAAGGGGTTAAGGTTACACCGCCTCAAATCACTTTGGGACTAAGACTCATGACTTGGTGTTTTACTATACAAGATGGTCCTCGGTGCCACCAAGAGCATTAGCAATAGAATGTTTCTATTTGAGGAATGCGTAAGAGAACTAAGCTTCAGTGGTGCTCAGCTCCCAATGCAGGCAATCATTTAGAATTAAGGCTAATTAAGACTCCAGCTCTGGGGATGTTCAGAATTTGTCACCTTTACCTTTTCTCCTACCTTTCCCACATACTTTCTTTTCCACAGTTTTAAAAACAGGCCCATGAGAATCTCATCAAAATTGCTGACACCACTCTGCCAGGTTCAATGTTGGCACCTTGGGGGTCGTGGATGTGCCTGGCTGACAGCTATTGTAAGATGTGATCTATTTCTAAACGTGTCTTGCTTTCTGAGGTTAAAAATGTGGGAGGCAAAAAGTGCACGTATCAGTTTTCAAGGGCTGCTATAACAAAGTACCACACAGGGGGTGGGGTGGGGGGAGAGAGCTTAAAACAACAGAAGCATATTCTCTCACAGTTCTGGAGGCCCAAAATCTGAAATCAAGGTATCAGCAGGGCTCCACTCCCTCTGAACTCCTCAGGAAGATTCCTTTCTTTTGTCTCTCCTAGCTTCAGGTGGATGCTAGCATTTCTTGGAGTTCTTTGGTTTGTAGACACATCATTCCAATTTGTGTCCATGTTCACATGGACTTCCCCCTATGTCTCTCACTGTGTCTTTGCATGGCCTTCTTATCATGACGCCAGTCACTGGGTGTAGGGTCCAAACTAACCCAGCGTGATCTCACCTTAACTCCACTAATTACTTCTGAAAAGATTCCTTTGCACAAATAAGGTCACTGTCTTAGTCTGTTCCAACTGCTGTAACACATACCGCAGACTGGGTACACAACGTTATACACAA
>CM053609.1:108349035-108373761 GCA_028646535.1 Procyon lotor
CATGGAGCCTGCTTAATATTCTCTCTCTCTCTCTCTGCTAATCCCCTCTGTCTCTCTAAAAAAAAGGAAAGAAAAAAAGTTATTTGTTAACAAATCACGCTTTCTCTTAGACATTTAAGATAAACCAAGTACAAGTGTGCCAGAGCCTAATGAAGAAAACAAAGAATCACAAGATAAATATTATTAAATATTGCAGTTAGGTAAATTTCATAAAATTATTTTAAAGTTATGCTAATATTTTTTTATTTTTATTTTTTTAAAGATTTTATTTATTTATTTGACAGTGAGAGAGGGAGAATGCACAAGCAGGGGAAGTGGTAGGCAGAAGGAGAGGGAGAAGCAGGCTCCCCACTGAGCAGGGACCCCCGAGTGCTCAATCTCAGGACCCTGGGATCATGACCCGCACTGAAGGCAGACACTTAATTGACTAAGACACTCAGGTACCCCAAAACTGTGCTAATATTTAAGAATTTTTAAGATGATAATTAAAAACTGTATAAAACGTAAAGCCATCTGATGGCATGCATGAGATTTTCCTGTAATTTACAAATGGATCCAAAAGTTTGTGAAATCTTGGCTCAGAATCAATGATAGTATAACACACGATGTGTTATACACGATGACTCATTAAAGAGAAAAGGCTGACCTTCCCACATTACAGGGTTTAATATTTCAGGAAAGGAAGTGAACAGAGATTTGTATAAACATTTCATTTCTTTACAATGTTTTTTGGTGAAAAACCCTATTGTTTAAATATATCCCACTTATTTATCATGATTTCTATGGCCTCCAAAGGAAGATCTGTATGTTCAAGTCCAGAATTTCATATGGGAAAAGTGGATGCCATTTTTGATGAGTGTCAATCAAGGGGACATCAGAAGATAACGTATCTATTTCCCCAAGCAAGTACCAACTAACACCTTTTACAACCATGTCAGACAGTTCCCATCGTTTGGGGAAGGAACAAAAGCTCAGTGGGTTAGATCATACTGGTCATGCCGTGGAGCATCCAAGGCTGAGTATTGCCTGTGTGGAGTTACTACTGGGCATACTATCCTATATATGATGCTTAAGGACGGATGCTTTCTGTTTTTGTGTTGCTGGAACTCTTGGGTTAGCCTTCTTACGTAAGGATGATGCGTGCCTTGCAGAATTATTATAAGAATTAAGTGAGACAAGTATACTAGGCTCCTAGCACAGTTTCTGGCTTGTGGCATGTGTTAATAAGTAGCAACATCACCACTACTCAACATATTGTTAGTATTAATAGTACTTGTTGCTTTCTTCTGCCTCCTCAAAATAATCTGCCTACCTTAACCCCAACAGGAATAATATCTCAGAATCTGTCATACATTTCACCTCATTTGCCTCCTCTCAAATAATTCATCATCAATGGTCTTCAAGACTAAGAGAAAAAATGTTTGTTACATCCAGTATCAGCTAGTCCCTAAACAGCTGAGGAGGTTAAAAAGTAACTAATCAAATAGATAAGCATGAATTTTTAGAAGAGAAATGTAGAAGTTATAAGTAAATTTCTCCACAAAGTCCATTTGACAAGGCAGCAAGGGAGCCAGAACTGGTATAAAGGTATTTTCCCATCTGGGTCTTCTCATGTTGACATTTGTCTAATGCCATCGTATAAAAATGATCACAGAATGAGCAGTGTCACAGCAGGGACGTCAGGATAATCTTGGTATAAGCAGTGACTTTATCGAAGAGGAGCCTGAGGCTCAGAGAAAGTAACAATTGCAACTTAAATGGTATGTCAGACTGCTTACAAGAACTCAGGAAGATTTAATTTCCTCAAATCACATAGACTTTCTTCCTCTAAATCAACCTTTCTTCAAATTCACACTATTAAAAACTTAGAAAACCAATTTTGAGAGTATCTAAATTACCAAAAATGTTTTCTTGGTTCAACTTTTCTCCTTATTTTGTTTTTGTGGGGTTTTTTTTTTTATAAGATTTTATTCATTTATTTGACAGGGTGAGAGAGATCACAAGTAGGCAGAGAGGCAGGCAGAGAGGTGGGGGAAGCAGGTTCCCGCTGAGCAGAGAGCCCGATGCGGGGCTCGATCCTACGACCTTGAGATCATGGCCTGAGCCGAAGGCAGAGGCTTTAACCCACTGAGCCACCCAGGCGCCCCTGTTTTCTTTATTTTGAATTATAAATTATCCCAAACGTATAGACAAGAACAGAGGGTCATATGAATACAAATGAATGCATGACCTTGCTTCATTCAGTCTTAATATTTTGCCATGTTTGCTTCATATTTCTCTTTTATGAGTAAAACACTGTGGTGGATAGAATTGAAGCTGCTATGTGAATCATCTCTAATGCCATCTTCTCTCTTCCTTCCTCCCTCTCTGGGGGTGGAGGTGGGGGTAGACACTCTGGTTCTAGATGGAGATCCAGATAAATCTGGGCAGAGTCCCATAATAACGCCTATTCCTGTCTTTATTCTCGTTTTCTCTCAGCTGTGCACAGTGCGCATGCGCCCCTCTGCGTATGCGTGGCGAGCAAAACTGCAGCTTCGTCGTCTGTTTCTTTTTTTTTTTTTCTTATTTCAAATCAATGTGACGGTATTTTTAATTAGTGAGTTAACTATGTTTCCATCTATTGTGGTTTCTGGGGGTATTTCACTTAAGCCCTGTGTTTGTTGCTTACTCTTTTCTTTTCTACTTTTTTTCCTACTTCTCTTGAAGTCCCTGCCCCCCCCCCCGCCTTTCCCTCATTTGCTCATTGGGAGGCTATAAACTACATTCCTTTTCTTTAATGCTACCATTAGTGTTCTTTAAAAATACATGTATCTATTAAAATCACCCCCCCCCAAAATCTAAAGTTAGCCATTTTTGGTTTTGTTTTGTTTTTTATTCTTTTCTCAAATATAGTCTAGACCTCAGCTTGGTTTAATCACTCATAAAGTTTCCTTCTTTCATGGGCCCTTGTTTTGTTTTAGTTTGTTTTCAGAGCTTTAGCTTTGTCTTTATTGCTACTACTATTATTATTATTTATAAAACCAGTTATTGTAATTGTTGTAATTATTAAGTAAACAAATTTACTAACTTTAAAAAAAAATGATGCTTATATTAATTTCTTGTATCCTGGGGTCTTCCCTCTGGGCTGATCCTTTGTTTTACTAAGGTACATTTTTAATTGGCCTCTTGGTAAAGACAGACACTCTTAGTTCTGTATCTCTGAATTTGTCTTTATTTTGCTCTCTTTTAATTGGCCTCTTGGTAAAGACAGACACTTGGTAAAGACAGACACTCTTAGTTCTGTATCTCTGAATTTGTCTTTATTTTGCTCTCTTATAAGTCAGGACATAACTGCATATAAGGTAATTTTTACATTAATAGTTATGTTCCTCAATATTTTGAAGTTATTGCTCCCTTATCTTCACACATCTATAGTTACTTGAGATGTGCCAAGAAGTTATTATTTTTAAGATAATTTTTCTGTTAGAGTTCAAGATTATCCCTTTATTTTTAATATTCTGTGGTTTCACTTTAATGGTGATAATCACATTACAGTATATAAATGTAGCAAATCAACACATTATACACCTTAAACATACAATGTTATATATCAATTATACCTCAATTTAAAAATATTTACTGAGTATCTTCTATATATCCTCAACTTTCTAGGTTCTGTAGGTTCTCCAGCAGACAAAATATATTAAAGCTTTTTCTTTATGGAGCTTGGATTTTCATATAGGAAAAGGAACCATAAGCAAATGAATAAATAGATAAAATTGTAGTTAGTGATAAGTGTTAAGAAAAAAACTAAGTAAAAAAGACAAAGAATTACTGGGATACTCTTTCATTTCCTGTGGTCAGGGAAGGCCTAAAAGATAAGGTCTGATAGGGAAGGAGTGTTCTAGGCAGAGGAAATAGCAAGTGCAAAGGTCCTGAGTTCAGAATGTGGGAAGAGGAATATTCTCTGTTGTCTGGGTTTTATCCATTCTTGTGAGTATTCAGTAGTATCTCACCAGGTTTTTAATTTCCTTTAAGGGAGAGTAGTTTTAAGAAGGGAGAAAGTGAAGCATGTTGAATTCAGATTGGAATGGCTCAGTAGAACAATGATGATGTAGGAGAGAGAGAACTTGGGCAACAAAGACATCTGGAAGAAGAGAGGAGATCTGAGGCAAAATGGGAAGGTTAACTTGATAGGGGTACTGATAGCTCATTTCTTGCACAAGAAAAGAAGGCAGAATGTGTGGATACAGATCACTATAAGGGGATAGATTTTGTGATTAATGCACATGAAACTCTTCTGATGAATCATAATGTCTCAGTAAAAGAAGCAGCAAGCTAATGAATTGCATGTGAGGAAAAGGGTTGTCAGATTGGAGACTTGAGGTGAGGAATGAAGAAACGATTGATGTGAGATACCCAGGCCTGGAGTTCAGGGAGGTTGTTATAATGTGGTAGTAGATCACTTATTATTTATCCTGCTCAGAATCAGCATACTTCATCTCTCTTCAATCTGAAAATACACGGTTTCTATATTGTCAAACATAGCTTCTCCTTCATCACAACTACCATTTTTCTTCAAAACCTCAATTAGATGTAATTTAGAGCTTCTCAATTGAACATCCTTATTCCTTCTGCCCTTCATGTATTTAATTTTTCTTTTTCATCCCTTGCTTACATTCTGGATAAGTCTTTAGCATTAGCTTCCAATTCTCTAATTCTCTATCTATGTCAGAGTTAGATTTATACTAATACTGAGGTCTTTTAAAAATAATTTCAATGTCTATATATTCCAAGATTTATCATTGTTTTCCATAACTATTTTTCTAGTTTTATATTGGCCAGAATCAGCTTCATAATTTCTTCTTAGTTTTATGAATGTCATCCCTGCATTTATCTCCCAAGCATCCTGGATAGTGCTATAAAGCTCATCAGGACTGAATTCACATTCCAATTATTGGTTTTGCTTCCTTTTTGTTGTTGCTGTTCTTGGCTTTCTTAGTTTTGTGTTGGACTGTGTTTGTTTGTTTTTCTCTCCTCCTTCCTTATCAGAAGCTGCCCATGTTTGGACTTAGATCTTACAAAGACAAGCTAGAGCTACTGCCTCAGAAATATTAGGGACACCAAGGACACAAAAGGCAAGCCAGGAGTAGCCTGATTCAAATCCTGGCTGTCATGATGTCTTTGCCTTTCTTGTGTCTAGGTTAGAGCTTCCTATAAAGCTATAGCTCTAAGCAACAAGCTTCCACAGTTCTTCTTCAGTGTCTGTCATTGGCTGAGGGGGAAGTGTCCCAAACCATATTTCAGATTCAAGAGATAAACCTAGTTTAGGCCCCAACTCAAGAAGAGCATTTTAAAATCTCTGGAATGCTCAGACGCTGATCTCTAGTCACCATTACAGGCTTCCAGACCCAGGAAACTGCTTGCTTAGGACTCTCACCACCAACCATTTTCCATTTCTGATCTGTGTCTGCACCAGAGAGTGTTTATCATGTTTTCAAGTTTCCCTATGTGTTTTGCATATCTCTTTTTATTTCCTATATGGTTTTCTATGTTTAGAGCAGCAAGGCATATCAAATTGTGAACTAACTTCACCAACTTGACCTAAAATTGATTTTTTTAATATGCTGCACAGTTATCAGAATAGAAAAATGATGAGAAAACAAGCCTTTTTTTTCTAAAAAAAAAAAAAATAGCTTCAGGAAAACACATTCAGGTCAATTCCTACACCTTTCACATCTAACATTCTCTGCTGACTTTGCCTGTCTGTGCAGTTTGTACATGATGTTATTCATTTTCCATTCATTTATTCATGAAAAAGTAATTATTGAGAACTTAGTACATTCTTTTGGCTGTTTATGATGTTGTAGAGAACAAGGGAACAGTAGCTCTACCCTCAAATAAAATAGATGCATGGCCAAACAGGGGTCAGCACACAAAGGAACAGCATGATAATTATCACAGTTAAAGTATTAAAATGTTGGCTATGTTTATATTTTAGCCGTTCTATCCTAGGCTCATTATATACCACACACACACACACACACACACCCGTACACACACATATTTATGCATATGTAGCTTAACTGATACAATAACCCAGTGATTAAAGTACTATTACTTATCCCCATTTTATAAATTAAGAATTTGAGTCAGAGAGGTAAAGAACCTGTGTAAGGACACATTTCTAAAAATGGGATATAATCCCAGGTGGACAGGCTTCAGATCTCATGGTGCTAACTCTTTCTCTCTGCCTCTGTGTGCCTGAGTATTCAGTTCTAAACATGTCTGTGTATCTACTGTCTACCGGGAAGTATGCTGGGCATCAGATATTCAGAGTTAATAAGATGTTGTTGTGACCTTCAAGAAGATGTTGATCTACTACCTGTCCCTCTGAATTACTTTTCTATTTTTTCCCTATAAATTACCACAATTTAGCAGCTTAAAACAACATAAGTGCATTACCTCACAGTTCTGTAGGTTGGAATTCCAGTGGGCTTAGCTGATTTCTATACTCCAAGTCTCTCAAGATGTCAAAAGGTTGGGCTTTTACCAAGAGGCTCTGGAAAGAACCTACTTCTGAGCACATTCAGATTGTTGGCATAATTCAATTCCATTTGGCTGTAGGGTGCAGGTACCCATTTCCTTGCTGACTGTGGGTCAGGGGTCATCCTAAACACCTCGAGGCTGGCCAGATTCCCTCTTCCTCCATTTTCAAAGCCAGTAACAGTGAGTCAAGCCTTCTCACTCTTAAAACCTGTTCCCTTTTGCCTCATCTTTCCTCTTCCTCCCTCTTCTACCATATCTTTTAAATTTTTTCTTCCCTCATTACATTGAGACAACATTGATCATCCAGGACAATCTCCCGGTTTTAAGGTCAACTGATTAGTAATTAGTAACCTTAATTCCACCGGCAAATTCCCCTCAGAACACCTGGATTAGAGTTTGACTACTTGGGGGACAGGCATCTGAGAGGTACATCTTTAAAATTCTGCCTACCATATCCTCACTTTGGCAACTATCAACATGTACCAATATCTTCTCTGGTGATACTGCCTGGTACCCAGCAGAAGCTAGCATTTTGTGGGGACAAGAACAGGAGATGAGTTGGGTACACCTTTAGAGCATGAAGGACTGACTGTGTAGGGTAGAAGTCTGGACATCCAACAACAAGGAGGAGTCAGAGATGCCCCCATGGAACTGGGAAGCAGTGTCTGTATAACTAAGGTAGGAATTTTGAGAGGTGGGAGCTGGTAGGAGAGGAACTTCTAAAGAGGTAGGAACTTCTAAAGTGGATAGGTCAATGACACAGCTCAGCGGAATTCACTAGTTTGCCCCAGGCTGATCATGATGAGGACCTTTCTACCAACCACCATCAGACTTTCCAGGGAAATTGGGCTGCCCCTCATGCAGAGTTCTTAAAGATTAAAGAATGCACATACAGGTTGTAGTTCATTCTTATTTAGCCAATAATTTAGTGTTAATAATTAAGGGATGAATAGGTACTCAAAGTGGGAGAAAGAGAGAGAAGACACTCCTCGCTACAGGAGCTCTTCTTGCCTCCTTCCCCTACACCGTCTGCCATGACACTTACTACCACCACTTTCATCATGCTTCTTTTTATAGCATTTGTTAGACTTCCACCTTCTCTGCCAAGTGACCAGAGCTCTGAGGTGAGAGCGACATTTCTGTACTTGTAGCTCATTATCCCACACATACTAAGCTCTCATCAAATATTTGCCAAATAAAGGAGTTTCAGAAGCTTGTCTTCCTAATCCTGGAGACACCTTAGGGTCAATTAATAGTACCAAAGAGCATGTAGTCAGGTTGTTTCTCTCTCAGTTTGTTCTTATTTTTCCTCTTGGTCCCTATCTTTGTTTATTCTTTGAAGCATTAGCTACTGACACCTAGCCTTAACCTTCTTCATCACCGCAACTGTAGGCTGGGCCACCAGTACTACCTGGTCCAACTAGTTGCTCCAGAATTAAAAGGAGTTGGTATCCCCTTCCCACCATCCTGGAAAGGCTGAGCTTTTTGACTTGATGCCATTTGTATTCACTATGCTAGAAGAAAAAGGTAGAAAATAACAGATCTGCTGTTTGGTTTTGTTTGTTTCTGTTTTTGTTTGTTTGGATCCACATTTCCATGGTCCTGTCCATATTCCACATTAACCATTTTCACTGTAACCATTCTGGTGTGTCCTTCTCCCCAGAAATGGAATGACCAGACGTTCTAATGGCATGGGACCATTCCTGTTTATGCCTGTCATCCAGTGTACTTATGTATAGCACCCCATTTTACTTTCAAAAGTGTTCCTGTTTGGGGCACTGTCATCCATTAGCCAAGTGAGAGCAATGTCCAATGAATGCTGGAAAGCCAGGCTCCGCCTTGGTTGCTGAAATTTGCAGGATTGCATTGTGAGAAAGAAAATGAAACTGAACTTTTCTAGTTCTTGCCTTCCATATCTCACAATTTTTTTTCTTCTTTATGAAACTCTCAGACATAACCCTTCACCTTTCCACTGCTTCTCAGATGCTATTTGTTCCTCTGTAATTTTTCCCATTGTATCTTGATGGCCTGTCCATTTCCAGACTCTTGAACTCTGCTGCCACACACACATTGATATTTCATTATTTTCCTTACACTTTGGGACTATGGGTTTCTCTGTCATCACAGTTTTGAATTAATATACCATTCAGAAGGCTTCAGAGAAGCTGAACTCCTGTTAGCTCTCATTTCTGAGTCCATTAGAATTTATTCACCAACCCCTGGTGTTGATCTAACTCTGCTTTTCATGGTTATTTTATCCTTTCAGCTCCTGTCCTTCTCTTCTCCTTTCTTAAGCTGATGAACTCCATTATTTTGTGATCAATTGCACTTCAATTACTTCAGCTTTTAGTGTCAGACTTTACATGGTTACGCCCCACACCTCTTGTCTCTCCTTTATACAGATTTCACCTCTGACCAACTTTGTGCTTATCTCACCTACTTCTAATTCAGTTCAATTTTATTTCCAAAGGATACCTAAACATGCTCTAATTTTGATAAATATACCCATGGCATCTGAACATTGTGTTGGAGTGGGGAAGAGCAATCAATAGATGATTATACTTTCAATGGAATTCTGTCATGGGGACATGGGGCTGGTGGATCCAATTTAGGTAAGCTCAATCTTAAATCACTGTGGTGGGCAGATACATGTATTTTAAAGGGACATAACCCACCACAATTTCCTGGGCACACAGAACATTCCTCCACCTTTCTCCTCACTCTTACACTAAATAACACAATGGCCAGCCAGAGAAATCCATTTCTGAGACTGTCTTTATGATATGTGAGTGGTATCTAGACTAATAGTTGTACCGGCAAAATTATCACTCCCTGTCCAGTGTAGATCTGCACACATGCATGTTTAAATACATGGGTTCCTCCCACGGACTATGAACCATCAATGGAGGGGCAGCTGTAAGCTTTCCATCATGCCCAATGCTTAAGGCACTAGCTTTTATCTTACTCCATTTCTCATAACAGATTAAAATCCAGCGGTGTTTGAAGAAACTCTGATTGAGCAACATTTTGTTTTAGAGTAGCTGTTTTCAATTCCTTTTTATGTTTGTAACAACAAACAATAACTAATAAACAACCAATGCACTCCCAGTCTGTTTGAATATGTCAGGATCCAAATAGGAAAACAGAAACCACTACAGGCATTTCCAACAGAGAGGACTGAATAAAGGTATTGGTTGTAGTTACATACAAAACAGTAGAACACACTACTGAGAGCCCAGGATCAGTTTCCACCAAGGGACAAAGTCCATGGGAGGATATGAGCTGCCCCTGTGGAACCCAGGAACCTGTGAAATCAGATTATTGTCATACTGTCACCCCCCTGTCACCCTCTCCATGGCTTCCATCACCATTACTGGAATGGTGGAATGACTTCTCCTCATCTCCCATGATCTCCCCGTTATAGTGCCCCCACTAGCTAAGCCCATCCTGAAGTCCATTGGCAAAGGACAAAGTCCATGGCAAAGTTTTCAGACTTAATATGTAGAGTCTTGGCCCTTGTAGGGTACCAACCTCAGAACAGTACAAATGCAGCTTTAAATGAACAGTCAGTGACTTGCAAGAACGCTGTTTATAACCCAACCCTATATTTTCTATTTTGTTTAAGAAAAGTGATACGGAATCCTGATCTGAAATACCAGTGAAAGCAAAGTACCTCCAGCAGTGCGGGTTTGGAAGATCCAGAGCTGCTCCCAGTCAGTCTCACCCTCCCCTTCGGCCATAGTCCTATAGGAAATTCTTTGAGTCTCAGGGTCAACAGAGTCCAGTTTAAAAATCTGCCTCTAATTGTTCTGTTTATACAAATAGATCTGAAAAGATATAGGAGTTCATTTTCTAAAGGCAGAGAAGAGATATGGGCAGTTTTCCTTATATAAATGTAGATTTATTATAAGAATAGAAGAGATTAGGAGAAACGCCTCAGCTTCTCTCAATGTGGTATGTAGCAGACATTTGATAAATATATTTGAATGAATGAAGGTCACTGTTCCTTTCTAAAGTACATAGTCACTCTGGGTCTCAGATGTTCTGCTATGGAATGCACAGGGAAAATGAGAAAAACAGCTCAACATACTTTGTTGGTCAGGTGGGCCCAGGAGCCCCTGACTTTCTCAAAAGGAGGTCACGAAGGGTTGGGTTGTTCCCATACTAGGTTGTTCTCTCACTGCACCAAGGATGACAAACCTGAAGATAATTCTCTCTCTCTTCCAGGCCACATCTGGTTTCTACTGACTCAGACCATGAGCTCAGGGTAAATCAGTAAAGCTCCGGATTAAATGAGTGGGTTTCCCTTGTGCTGTGTGGCAAAAGCTAGAGCCACATCATGCAGACAGATCCACTTAGGTCAGTTTTCATCAGAGAGCAGGAGTTTAGCCAACCTTTACATTGTCATGGATTCCTCTCCATGGAAGGACTGGCAATTTCACCATTGATTAACTTGCCAACAAGGCAACAGTTTGTGATCCTGGTCTCAAGCACAGCTCAAATACTACTTTTTTATGCCTTTATGGAACTATAAACCTGGATTAACTGTTCTCCCTGGTAGTCCTTGCACCAGACCCTTCTCTCATCCCATATACTGAGTTGAAATGATCTTAGTGCCTGTCTCTATACCTATGTCATTAATTCATTGAAAAGAAGAAGTATTTATTGACTATTATATCCCTGGGGTATAGTCGGTGTCTGACTGCCTCCTCTTGAAATAAAATGAGCCTTTGCACTTAACTTAGTCATCTCCCCAGAACAATTTCGTTCTGCTTCCATCATAATAGAATGTCAGAAGGGCACATGTTGCCCAAAGAAGGATTGAATTTCCCAGCCTTTCTGTCACCTAATTGCAGCCATGACACTAAGGTAATGCTCATGCAATGTGAGGAGTGATGTACTCCATCCTGGGGTCTTACTCTTCAAAAGATAATGTATGAGCTCACCTGGTTGTTTCCTCACTACTGATGGCTGGGAGACAGTGAGACCAGGGCACTCATTTGGATCCATCTACCCAGTGGAAGACGTGAGTCAGGGAAGAGAGCTTCTTTCCAGGCCTACACTGCCCACTTCCCTCTGATTGCAACATGAAGAAGTAAGTTCTAATACTTTTTAAGGTGGGTCTCTTTGTTAGTTTACATCCTAGCTAATTGAACACTATCATTCCAAATTTGGAATAAAGAGTATCAACCAGGGATCCGATAGGAAATAATAACATATGCAAAAATTAGAATAACTCAAAGAATATTTACCTACAAAATGATTATTAAAATACTGCAGTCATAGAGGAATCAAAGGGATAGTATCCTGTGCAGGTCTAATAGTATCTGAGTTACCACCACTCCCAAGTCCTAAGATGTGAGTTAAGGGAGAAGTCACTCAGCCCCTGATGGAGAGATATTTATGAAGAGTTGGAACCCTTAAGAGGAGTGTGTCTTTCAGTAGAGAAACCCCTCTCCTCACTCATTTCTCTCTCCCCCAAGGCAGCCCTCTGAAGAATGGGAAGTCAATAGGAAACAGAGCACCCAGGAACCCTATTGATGTGGACCAGAAGGCCAGCCTCTTAGGGCAGAGAGCAGCCTAGAGAAGGATGAAGACACCCAGCCTGAGGAGTAGTTCTGCTAAAGAAATGCAGAAAATATAGGTACAGAGAGAATCCATTATGTTCTGCTTTTATGTCTTTTTCTATGTTGACATGTGGATTTTTAAAATAATTTCTGATAAGCTTCCTAATTAGAAACTCAGTGGGGGGAATGCCTGGGTGGCTCGGTGGGTTAAAGCCTCTGCCTTCAGCTCAGGTCATGATCTCAGGGTCCTGGGATCGAGCCCCCCATCGGGCTCTCTGCTCAGCAGGGAGCCTGCTTCCCCCCTCTCTCTGCCTGCCTCTCTGCTTACTTGTGATCTGTCTCCTCTCTGTCAAATAAATAAATAAAATCTTTAAAAAAAAAAAAAAAGAAACTCAGTGGGATTTATTTCCTCCTATTGCTGATAATTCAATGACAATTCAATAACTAATTCAGCAAACACTCCCTAGACATCCACTCTGTATCAGGTATAGGGTCAACTAGTGGAGACCAGAGACTCCAGACTGGATGCTACTGGACTCAGAATATTTTTCACCCAGTCATTCCCGACAGTTCAACTCTGGGTATTCATCGTGGTTTGTGCCAACTTTTTAACAATTTTCTTGAGAGCCATGAAACATGATGATGAAAGCTGTCCACATGTGTATTAAACTCATAGTAAATGCAAGTCTATTGAGTGAAAACGTAGTGTTCTGGCATTGATGCACTGAAAACAGGCAGCAAAGAACCATGATTATAGTAGCAGAGGCTTCAGAAGAAACTAAAATGTACTCTAAGTGATATTACAATGGAAACCGTACAGGTCAGAGTTCTTAGCAGTAAGCAACAGACACCAAATTTGAATATATTAATTAAGAGACTTCACTGCAGGGATATTGGGAATATACCAAAGTGATACAGCCTCAAGGATCAAGCATAAAACCTAAAGGGAAGAATCTAAATACATTAACTAGGTCGAGTGGAGACTCAGCTGCTATATTAAGGAAATGTGACCTTGATTTCTTCCTCACATATGAGTCAGTCTGGTCCACAGAGGTGGGGCAGCCCTTTCCACAACAACAATCAGGGGTACGTGCCCCTTCCATTTTGTTGCTTAGCCATCCCAAAGGTATTACCCATTTTTGCAAGGCCAGACCTTTATTGCTACAATGACCTCATTTAAGTCTGCAGAAATGGACAAAGAAAGGATAGCAAGGGCAAGGAAATGAACTGGGGGTTAAACTCCTCACTTCTGCTCACATCCCACTGTCTGAAACATGGTCATTTGGTCATACCTAGTTATAAGCAAGGATGGAAATTTAAGTCTGTAATTATCATTCATGTGCCCAGATTACATTTGAACAAAATGAGTAAGAGGAGGGCAGGTGCAGTGAGAGTGTTAGCTGTCTCAGCCACATCCAGGGAATTTCAAAGGATAAACCTAGTCAGAGCCACAGCAAACGTCCTTCTGCAAGAATAGTTTGGTCCACACAGGTCCTTGGCCACTGCCTTGACCTCTTATCGCCCTCCCTATATTTATGGAAAGTGTCAGAATCTCAGGAAAGAGAGACATATTGACCTGACCAAAATCAGCAAGTATCTACCCACGGGTACTCTGAGGCAGGAAGAGAAGGGATTCATGCCTTTGAATTTCATAATGGGACCCAGCACTAACACCACCAAAAATAAACATGATGAGAAGTTCCCCAAATTGGATGCTTAGAATAGAGTATTTGATATTAGAAAGTTGAAACCTGCTATAAAATATTTCATTATAAAGAAGCTCTTGCCTCAAAATTATCTTATGCTTTTCCTTCATTCACTTCATTTGTCTACTCATTCTAGTTTTATGTATTATCAACTCTGGAAGTTATTGGTGGTTAATTACTGAAAATATCTTTAAAGGAGTACCTAGGTGGCTCAGTTGGTTAAGCATCTGACTCTCGATTTCAGCTCAGGTCATGACCTCAGGGTCTTGAGATCAAGTCCTGCATCAGGACTCAGTGCAAAGTCTGCCTGACCCTCTCCCTCTGTTCCTTCTCTTTCTGTATTTCTCTCTCTCAAGTAAATAAAGGAAAAAAGAAAAAAGAAAAGAAAAGAAAATATCCTTATAAATTCTTGACCAAAATTTCTGATTGCTAGCAAAGGGAGGAAAAAAGTGATGACTTCAGTGAATGATTTAGTATTCTTATTGATCTCATAGTTTCTAGCTCACGTCATGGAAATAATGCTCAGCACCAGTTCCACAGCAGTAGAAAGAACATAACTTTAGCAGCAGACAAACCTGGGTCTGATCCATATGATGTCATATAGCCAAGCAAACTGCCCTCTTTAAATTGCTTTTTCTCATCTATACAGTGGGATAATAATCTCACCATAGAGGGCTATTTTAAAAGCTAAACTAGAGCATGAGTAACAACTGTTTGGAGTACAGTAGGCACTCAGCAATTATCAGTTTCATTCCCTACCATTTCCATCTCCTTGATATGCTTCATTTAGTTGCCACGATAATGTGATGTCTGCTTTAGGGATACAACATATATTCCACTTAAAAGGCATTGTTTCTGACCAGAAAACATATGGTCAACACACATGAATAACTTGAATTGCATAGGCAGTTTTTCTAATGAGGACTTCTTCTTCATCTAAATTACAGTGTAAGCCTGTCCGGAATTCTAAATAGCTAATAGCATGAGATCTGATTTATTTAAAAAGGTGGGTCAGAGAATGTTGCAAAGATTATCCATCCAATTGGTATCCCAGTATAATTCTCAAAAAGTTAAAAACATGACTCTCATGCAAACATAGAATAACTATGCCCTTAATGTTTTATTCAACTTATTAATTAAAGAAAGACCAGTAAGATGATAATGGTGGCTTGAAGCATCTTAGGAATGCTGATGTACATAGTAAATCAGTCAAAGGAAAACTGAAATTAGCTTGGTAATAGATACAAAATTAATTAATGCCCTATAGAGCAATAAGCCTGTAACCTTTGAGATGATCTCTTTTATTGGAAGACATCCTCAAGTTATCATGTTACTTAGCGTTTGGACTCCAACCAAAGAGTAAATAGCAAAGTCAAACAAATGTGCATTTCCCAAATGATTAAATAAACCATGTGTGAGCCTGTTAAACAACATCCTAATTTAACATTGAAAGGACATGGACTTTTTGCTTTATTTCCAGATTTTAGATAAATTTTCTTAATAACAATAACTCCATTATTAATTGACTACAGCACCTAACAGCCTTATTTGGGCTTTCAAAAAGAACCAATTGCACACATCACTGCTTCCAACTTCAAAATTAACTCATGCAACAATAGTCAAAATATCACATTCACTACTGAAGTCATTTTCCTAAGAGATGTAACAATTTCCTCTTTTCTTTTCCCTTTTTCTTGATTAAAGTTTCATAATTAATTAAAACAAAATGGTACATGAGCAACAGATTTTTTTGAACAATAACATAAAATATTAAACTCTACAAAGTTTTAATATCGGGTGACCCTAAGAAGTTATGTGTAAGAAAGCTTTCATTTGCCCGAATGCCCCCAGAAATCATTGCAAAGGAAGATAAGGATGTGTTTTAAGGTTCACATTCTTTTAAATAAACTAGGAATTCCAGATTTTAAATGACAAACTGTCTGGTAGCTCCGGGGCTACCCTGAGGCAAAACTATAAAATCTGTGAAGTGTGATTTTTGTGTTCTCTTGTCCTTTTCCTGGCTCCTCTCTACTTTCTTCTGCCCACCTGTCCGTGACAATATCCACTCATCTTGGCTATTCAGTCTAATCTTCCATGATTCATGGCTCTGGACTGCCCTGTCTCACAAGTACCTCAGACATGGGAATTTTCCCATCTCAGAGAATAAGAAATTCCTCTGCCTCTGTATACTTAATTCATTGTACATGCACAGATTCTTCTGGAAATGATTTCTGTTAAATGTAAGAAACTTCTCAGGGCTAATTCATCAATGTGCTTCCCATCACATGTAATAGTATGTGTGGCTATTTTGTGGGTATAATTTACCTGGTATTAGATGATAAATAAAGAGCAGTCGATACTATGATTTTGTGGAGACAAGTTTCCTCAAGATTTCCTTTAGGTTAAACCTGCAGCAGCCCTATTGGGCCACCCTCATTGATGACACTGATGGCCTATGCTCGGACTAATGTTGTCTTCCCCTTTACTAATGAAATCTTTTCTATGCCATGTGTCTGCTCTTAGGTCAAATATCTTCTTTTTCCTTTTATCTTCTCTGATGTCAAAAAGTCTAGATAGATGGAAAAATCTTTTTTTTAAGAGAAATAACATGAAAAGATCATTTAATAATGGCCTGCATTTGGGGAACAGTATGAAGGAAAATTCTTACTACATCTCACAACTAATGTACCCACCATGGACCCATGCGTGTGTGTAGTGTTTGATGCTTGCTGTTGCCTCATTTTGAAATCTTCCATATGTTTTATTCATGTCATGCAGAAGTAAAATTTTATTTAAGTAAACTTATGACTATGTCATGGGCATAAGTTATTTCAAATAAAAAAAATTTGATTGAATATCTACTATATAAGGCACTTTAGGAACTAAAAAAGTACAAACATAGAAGACACCAGAGCTTCCCAAACTTTCTTGGCTCACAGACATCCTTGGTGTCTCATTAGGTTTTTTTCTTTCTTTCAGAAGAAAGAAATAATTGAAAGTTTCGTGTATTAAGCAATTAAGACCTGCCAATGTATTAATTATTATATCATAGCAAGTTAATAGCCATTTGAAAAATAATAACACTGAAAGAAGACATAGTATTTTTAAACTTTATTTGTATTTACTAATGGGATGTATATGCCTGCTGAACTCAGCACAAATTCTCAGAAAGTGGATCAGATTACACTGCTACTGCTATAGATATAAAAGTATTAATGCCCCACATTAGTATTTTATAGTTTTTTTCAAAGTTTTATTTTATTTATGTGAGAGAGAGAGAGAGCACAAGCATGGGCACATGTGCGAATGCGGGGAGGAGTAGAGGGAAAAAAATCTTCAGAGACACTCCCTGCTGAGCCAGAGCCAGGCTGGGGCTTGATCCCAGGACTCTTGAGATGCAGACCTGAGCCAAAACCAAGGGTAGGACACTCAAACTGGGCACCCCAAGTTTTTTGTATTTTTTACCACCACAATCATCACAAAACCAGTTTCACAAAGTGCGACCTCATTGAAAAGAATATAGTGTGATCTAATATGGAAATTATGAACTATATCCAGCGTGTAGTTCATGCAGTGGCCAACAGATGTCAACTCTCGCTGTTTCCCTTGAAAATTTAAGCTATCCAGCACCACTCCTGGAAATTCACTGGAGGGCAACAGTGTAGTCGGGAACCACACTAGTATGTGTCACTATATTAATTCTCAAAGACTTTACAACTTACTAAGCATATAAGTATGTTAATATTCTCAATATCTTTCGTGAAAATAGAAAATACACTAAGACCATCATTTAGAAAGATCAAGTTTGAATCTAAAAAAACTGAAAGATGGATTTTAAGGAGAACTTGGACACTTGGGTAGCATTTTGTCAGGTAAAGAGGAGCGGTGCTGTCATAGTCACAGGTCATTCAGAATGTTTTGATGCAGGGTATGAGCAAGATGCTATAGGTAAAAGGGTAAGTATGACACAACCTCAGGGATGTCCACCCATCTTCTAGGAAAGGAGGCAAAGAAAGATGCCTACTCTGGTACAGAATGCATGGCATGAGAGATGGAGAGTGGGAAGGAATTATCAGACAAAATCAAAGCTAAAATACAGATCCAGCCATACTGAGAATATCTTCCAGGCCTGTATAAGAATTTGATATACACTAAAAAATAATCTAGATCTCTCACACTATCATTACTAAGAAATTAGTGAGAATCACTTCTCCTACTAAATATGTGACAATAAAAATTATTCGGGGAAGATTTCATTTCCTTTAACACGGACCTGTCAGATTAATGAGCAAAATTTCCCAAGCAGATGAGCAAAACATTCTTGAAATTAAAGAGAAAAATCCTTATACCATTTTTATTTATTTCCCAAATGAATCAAATCTCCCCAAGTATTGCTGCCTACTTTTTGCCAAACCAGAATAAATTTATAACTTCTAGCATAATAAAACATAATAATAATTTTACCCAGTCCTTTTGAAAGCGCTTGGGTAACACTATGCACAATTAATAATTTTGCAGCTGTTTGATATGGTTTTAAGCTTAAGTAAAAATTATTATGCTCATATAGCTAAACTTTTACTAAGACTTATCAGAAACCCACATGGTCTAGAGACATACATACTGAGCAAGGAATTAAAGTCCACAAAATATAGCATTTCATTAAGAAGAGCCCCCTCACAGTGGTATCAACCATACATCAACTAAACAGTAATCCATAATAATCATGACAAATATTTTAGTATGACTTTTTTAAATAAGATATAGTCCTTCATGAAGTAAAGACTTCCAAAATATTGCAGTGAAAAGATATCCATAGAAATCCCAAAACTGGCTGTCAGGGTCCTAAAAATAGACTGGAGTCCCATTTGTAGCGAACACCTCCATAACTAAGATATGTATGAATCATTTAAAATTACAAACAGAGAGTGAGATCAATCACCAACAACAACTGTAAACTGCTTTTATTGATGAGGAAACAAGGCCAGAGAATGTAAGCAATGGCTGAAGATCATGGTCTATAAAAGCTATTCATCTTTAATCTAGGGCTTCTGACTCCTTTTTTATATGCTTTCTAATAAATATCTTGCCACAGATGAAACAGATGATATACCACCAGATGTGATTTGAGAAGCTCTATCATGTTTTCTAGCCAATAAATACACCCTTTCTCCCCTGCTAGGAGCCCAAAGGTCTGCCATTTGGGCCATTTTCTTGAGTTAAATCATTAGATACCTTTCAAAATGAAAATGTTAACTTGGTTGGAGATAATATATGCGCACACTTTTAATACATTTCCTGACATATAGAAAGCATTCAATAAATGCTTGTTATTACTTTTTAATGACTGCATTAACACTCAATCTATTAGTAAGGAGTCATTTGTCAAATTAACTGTCATTTAGCAGAGTAGAATCAGAGAGAACAGGACAAGAAGAGATAAATTTGATTGGGGATCGGGGAGAAAAAAAGAGTCTGTTCCAAATTGAACAGTGACTCAGAGACTCTGGCAGATAGGTTGCTGTGATTTTAATATTGATGTTTTAAAGAAGAGAAGGGTATGCAGACATGCTTTACCTTCTTCAAATTTTTTCTGCAGAGCAACCATAAAGATAATTTTTATCCTTTTGTGTGCTCTTCTTTTCAACATTTTAGTGCTTGCAATCTGCTCTTCAGTGGCTGGCTAGATGCTACACAGAGTGGTAACTGGAAGGCACTGTTAAAATTGAAAGAAAACATAAAGATCCCACCACTAGGTGCTGAATTCCAGTATTCCACTGGATCATCTATGGTAGTTTTAAGGGTTTCAAAATGTCACCTTGAGATGCTGGATGTGAAGATTTGTAAGTATTTGTCTTTGTCCTTTTTTCCATTCAATGTAACTGCATAAGCTTCCATTAACTCTCAGACAACATTTTCTAGGGGAAGCTCATAATCTGTCTTCAGCTATGATGTCTTCCATAGCTCGCAATTCCTCACCCCCAGCTGTCAGGGCCATCTGCGCTCGCTGTCTTCCCAAGAAAGGGTCCTTTGTGCCAAGTCGTTCTCCCCCACTTCCACGCCTTACTCCGTGGAAAGAACACACAGATATAACTCTGAATTGGCAGGCAACTTTAAAACACTAGAGTTTATAATAACTCTAGATAATATGTTCCAAATCTGGTTTATTTCAAATTATACAGAGCCTGAAGAACTACTGATGAGTCATGTAACACAGAACCATACGTTTCACCAGGTCGAATCTCCTGCAGATCCAACACTACAGAGAGAAACTTTATAAATAATAAATGATGTGATCACCTCAGGGACTATTACTGAATTCTTCCCATGAAGTTCAAGTAAATCCATGCTTTTCCAAAGGGCCTTGCTTACTAACTTTAAGAATTTTACACTCATAGAGAATATGTCCTTTTACCACTTAAAAGATTATCTGTAGTCCAGAATTGTCATAGTCTCTCCCCAAATTCGTCCCACCCCCAAGTGCTTTTAATATTTGCTCTATCACACATACAGTGTGTATGTGTGTGATTAGGTGCATAACACATAAAGGTTGTTGACTTAGAAGCTGAATATCTCACCTAGAAATTTTATTCTTCTCAATGACCACCCAGAGTATAAAGGAAAGGGGATAATTTCCAAGTCAGAAATCTCATTCAGAGATTCCAAAGTTTGACTGCACATTGGAATCATCTGAGAAACTTTATTTTTTTTATAAGATTGTATTTATTTATTTGACAGAGAGAGTGAGAGAGCACAAGTAGGGGAAGCGGCAGAAGGAGGGGAAGAAGCAGGCTCCCCGCCAAGTGGGGAACGTGGCCCAATACGGGCTTTGATCCCATGACCCTGAGATCATGACCTGGGCCAAAGGCAGCTTCTTAACTGACTGAGCCACCCAGGAGCTTCATCTGAGAAGTTTTAAAAAGTGCAAATTCTCAGGTCGCTCATTAGGAGATCCCAATGTAAATGGGCAGGGGTGTGGCCTGAGCATATAGACTTTCACAACCTTCTTGGTAATTCTTATATGTGGCCAAGGTTGAGAGCCACTATTTCAGAGGGAAGGACCTCTGCTATATGCTTCACTCCCGATAGTGGACACTAACAAATCAGGCCACCATTGGCATATTGCCTAGGCTAACAACGTATGAGTAGTGAAGATGTAACCTAATATGGGCCAGCAACTGTGCTAAATATGTTGCTTTACCTCATTCCATTCTCAAGATATTCATATAAAGATAACATTAAACTGCCATCTTTCAAACAGTGAATCTAGTATGTTCCTGTCAAGATGACGAACTAGCAAGAACTGTTGGTTGCTTCTCCTCAAAATAAACCCTGGAGAAACCAGTGAGGGAAGGAAGGAGCGTGGATCTAAAGAACAAACAACGAAACTGTCAGGAGCTCTTGGAGAATCTGAAGATTCTTGTGAGCTGGAGGATGTCTGTGGAAGATCAAACAGGAGAGACTGTGTTGTGGTCTGGAGCAAAGAGTGGACAGAGTGGGCAGAGGGAGGAGAGTTTGGAACATGTTCAGTTCTGCTCTTGCCATGAAGTTCAAGTAAATCCATCCTTTTCCAAAGGGCTCTGCTTACTAACTTTAAGAATTTACCAAATGTTCACCCCACACACTCAGAAGAGAGGATCATTGGCTACCCCTTCCCTTCAGGGACTGACTGCCATGAGTGTCCCGAGAACAACAGCAGAGCAGGACAAAGACCTTGTTGGGATGGCATATTGATGAAACAGATCTTTGTGGCTCATCACCCTTGACCTTGTATTTCTCCATCTTCAAACTTCCAGATATATAGGAAAGGAAATTGTACCTCCCAATGCTGAATCTTTTTAAATTTATTTTTATTTATTTGAGAGAGAAAGAGGAAGAGACCACAAGTGGGGGAGGGACAGAGGGAGAGAAGCTTCAAGCAGACTCTTCACTGAGCAGGGAGCCCGACACAGTGCTTGATCTCACTACCGAAGAGATTACGACCAGAGCTGAAACCAAAAGTTGAATGCTTAAACAACTGAGCCATCCAAGGCACCCCAATGCTGAATTTTTTTAGAGGTCAAATGTGTATTCCTGACCCAAACAGAATCCCACTAACAGCAAATGGGTGCTGTGAAGAGGCCAGTGAGGACCAAGTCTCAGCCCATTTTCTTTCTTTAAACTAAGAGTTCTTAATCTGGAATTTAGAGAATTTTCTTTATTGATAAATACGGAAAACTACCATAGTATCAGCAATACCTATGACTTTGTCACCAACTTAATTACAGATATTTTCTTATCACATTATAGTTATTGCAGATATCCTAAATAGCCTTTTACATTCGTTGCTCCTTCAAAATTATGACAATTATTTATTAGACATAATACTAGATTTTGTAATTTAATCTATTAATAAGACCATATAATTATAACACAATGTTTTAATATTTTATAACTTAATTTCAATATGATTGGTTTCCTTTGTAATCGCATAAATTTTATCTTATGCATTTCATGATGACATCCTAAAAAGGGTTTCATAGGCTTTCCCAGGTTGCCAAAGGGGTCTATGGCCAAAGAAGGATTAGAAATTCCTGCTTTAATCTCACCAGAAGAAACATGGAGGGACTCTGGGTCTTCCATAATACACATCACAGGACTATGGCAGAATGGTGAATTGACATTGAGCATTTGCTCATGCCTCCTCCTAATTTGCATTCCTATATTGCAGAGACTGGAATTCTATGAACAGATACTGCCCAGACTTCGGAACATTTGCGGGGTCACAGCATATGTATGTGCATGTATATGTATGTATTTCTTTTTTGTTATTGTTATGATTTCATGGAGCAATGTTTATGGCATGATGTTGATTATAAACAAAGGAATGCCAAGCTATATTGTTCTTCAGTAACTTGGCAAACATTTAGAAGCAGTGTCATATGCAGTCTTTAATGTCCATCACCCAGTCACCTCATCCCTCTACCCACTGCCCTCTAGCAAACCTCAATTTGTTTCCTATGATTAAGAGTACCTTGGGGCACCTGGGTGGCTCAGTTGGTTAGGCAACTGCTTTTGGCTCGGATCATGATCCTGGAGTCCCAAGATCGAGTCCCTGCTAAGCAGGGAGTATGCTTCTGCCTCTGACCCTGCCCCCACATACTCTCTTTCTCCCTCTCTCATTCTCTCAAATAAATAAATAAAATCTCTAAAAGAAAGAAAGTGTCTATTGTTTGTCTCCCTCTCTGATTTTGTCTTGTTTTAAAATTTTTTCCTCCCCTCTCCTTATGATCCTGTTTTGTATCTTAAATTCCACATATGAGTGAAATCATATAATTGTCTTTCTCTGATTGACTTATTTGGCTTAGCTTAATATCCTCTAATTTCATCCACATCATTGCAAATGTTAAGATTTCATTTTGGATGGCTGAGTCGTGTGTGTGTATGTATGTGTGTGTATGTATCACATCTTTTTTTATCCATTCATCTGTTGATGGACATCTGGGCTCTTTCCATAATATGGCTATTGTGGACATTCTGCTATAAACATTGGGGTGCCAGTGCCCCTTCAGATCACTGCATTTGTATCTTTGAGGTAAATACCTAGGAATGCAATTGCTGGGTCATAGAGTAGCTCTATTTTCAACTTTTTGAAGAATGTCCACACTGTTTTCCAGAGTGGCTGCACCAGCTTGCTCTCCCACCAACAGTGTAGGAGGGTTCCCCTTTCTCCACATCCTCGCCAACACCTGTCATTTCCCGACTTGTTAATTTTTGCCATTCTTACTATAGTATGAAGGTATCTCATTGTGGTTTTGATTTGTATTTCCTGAGTGACATTGAGCATTTTTTTCATGTGTCTGTTGGCCATTTGTATATTTCCTTTGAGAAAAATCTGCATATATTTCTATGCCCCCTATAAACTATATCTGTATCTCTCTGCTGACACATCTGTGCAGGTGCACGCACACACACACACACACACACACACACACACACTCACACATCTCCAGAGTGGGCATACCCATCTATCCTCCTACAGTAGTGCTTGAGGGTTCTAAATCCCTATCATATGGAATTGTTCAGTTTCTTAATTTCTGCCAGTCCAGTAGGAGAATTGGAGGCAATTCCTGTGTCCACAACTGGGGGAATGGAGAGACACAGTATAATGGAAGCACATAATGCAGTAAAATGTAGACTTCTACACACAGAACACAGGTAGAACTTTTAAAACAAAGTATTGAGTGGAAAATATAAAATAATGAGATCTATTGCATGATAGAATTTATATAAATTAGAACTATATGCAAACAAAGCAATAATACATGTTCTACAAGAATATATACAAATAAAAGGATACATACCAAAACGTATTACAATACTCACCTATGGGGAAGCAAGAATAATGGAACTGAGTTACTGAGGATAAAAGTGAATAAAGAATGAGAAGAGATTCTCACTGAGAAGAGACTCGCATGAACCAATTACAATAGTGTCCGAACTGAGGATGATGAGTAAGTAACTTGAGGCTCCTGAGTGCCTATCTACAAAAGAAGCAAACTAACTCAAACAGTAGTAATTTCCATGGCGAAGATGTTTCAAAGACAGATCTTCTCAAATAAAGACCAGTGAAAGGCCAGGGAAAATACATGGCCATACCCGTGTTTACTTTTATTCTCTCAACTTGGGTCATTGAACTACTGCCTGAGATACATGTAAACACTCCTGTTTTTAGGAAAGAACACTGAGGTCTCTAGACATCACATGACAAGTCACACAACTAGGAATTCAAGCCAGGTTTTTCTGACTTCAAAACTCACGATTTTTGATGTACAATATGACCTCAATGAATTCTGCCATAGCCCCATTCACTGTTTAGTTTCACTAACGTTCTATATAAGGTGTGACTTTCCAAGTAGCTACACTGATAATCAAGTCTCTACAGACCT
>CM053609.1:108374261-108447003 GCA_028646535.1 Procyon lotor
GCGCCTGGGTGGCTCAGTCGTTAAGCGTCTGCCTTTGGCCCAGGTCAGATCCCAGCGTCCTGGGATCGAGCCCCGCATCGGGCTCTCTGCGCGGCAGGGGGCCTGCTTCTCCCGCTACCATTCCCTCTGCTTGTGTTCCCTCTCTCGCTGTGTTTCTCGCTGTCAAATAAATAAAATCTTTAAAAAAAAAAAAAAAAAAGAAGTATCTGAGCTGGAATTCCAGGAACAAACAGGAGTTTGGGTAAGAGTGGGAAGACATGTGGGGCAGAAAACACAGAAGCACGCAACGGCTGGAGACGTTTTGGGAACATGGAGTATCATTAGGGTGGGTGAGGCTGGAGAGAAAGGCAAGGCCAGCCCATAAGGATTGTGATGATTAAAGATCCTAGATGGCTTTTAGACATTCCTCTAAAATTTAAAGTTTTTTTTTTCCAATGCTAAGAAAACTGTAGTACAAAATTAAATTCTAAGCTCTTTCGAAGTGGTTTAGGAAGTTTTCTCGTCTTCATTCCCAAAAACATCCATGAAGTCTCAGCATTATTTGCAATCTTAAAATAGTAGCTTCTGACTTGTTAAACACCTAGAACTCTTTTTATGATTAAAATATTCCAGAGAGTTCATGTTTTTCAAGATTTTCTATAATAAACATATTGAACTCATTAGGTATGGCCTTTATTACCCAAATGATGGATACATTGTTTGCAGAAGAAATTTGAAAATACTGTCTTTGAAGACCTCGACGTCAGAAATGATCGATTTTATCTAGAACGATCCATGTTTGGGTATAGAATGTTCCCCTCAGCTCCCTCATCTATCTCTACAAATGCCTGTGCCGATAATTTTAAGATTACTTAAACTTAAGCATGTCTGAGGGACAGGGTCCAAGAAGACAAATTGTTATCACCTAATAAAATGGAGAGACATCATGCCAGTAGAGAGAGCCAACAAATGTCTTAGTACCCATAAAAGGGTTTCTGTTTTTGGTTTTGGTTTTGTTGTTTTGTTTTTTGTCTTTTTCATCTGGTCATTCTCCTCCCACAATCTTCTTAAGCTGCTTTAAGGAAAGATCCCTTTAGAGAAAGAGTCCATTTCAAACCCATTTCTGTATCTCTAGCCCTTAGCCCAGTGCTTGACAAAGTAACTGCTTAGTACACTTGCAGTGAGTTACTTGAATAACAAAATATGCCTAACATCACAATTCACATCCCTGTTTATTTACTTCTGCTTTCAGGCAGTATTTGCCAGGTTTACACCTTCCTTTTTCTATGTTTGTTAATTTCTTGTTTCCTTATGAGACTAGGGGAGGAGGAGATGTTTTTATCCAAATCTGTGATTAAATATAATTCTTGGAGATGTTTTTAATGTTTTTAATGTGTGTTCAATAAACCTACCAAGCCCCTCAGGCCCCTACATTCCAGAGGAAAAACGGAAGCTGAGGCAGAAGAATAGTCTTGGGTCTGGAAAAGAGGTGAAACAAAGGAACGCCCGTGTTGCCTCTCTGTGGGGTACAAGGAGGAAATCTGAGGCAGGCACCATGGGGCTCCGGGTAGCAGCCTGCTGGGTGTCCAGCTAAATAATCCTCAGAGGTACTGCTTGGAATTTTAGAAGAGGGATTTTAAGACAACTAAAGGAGCCACTCTTTTACACAGCAGAACTTGTTAGGCCCAGAAGTATGCCCCAGCCAAGAGCATAAATAGGTTGAAGTTTAAGATCAAATAGACCTAATAATACTCACACATTGGCATCATGCCTTACAATCAAAGTGCTTTCATGTTCTTTATCTTCCTTGGATTCTAAGACTCACAAACTATCTAGAAGATGGATATTCTTATCTTCATTTTACAGATGAGGAAACGTAAGTTCAAAAGGGATAAAGAACTTACCCAAATTCGCATCACTTTTAAGCAGCAGAGTGAGATGAAAATTTGGGTTATTACCACTAACCAACCAGGAATGTTGAAAGAAATGGGCAGGAAAGCGGCCACGGACAGATGGCAGAGAGGTCAAAAGGAAGGAGTCATTCTCCTCCCATTTTATGATTAGGTTAGAGGAAGATGACAATTCTTAAGCTTTGAGCTGACTCAGTGCAGGCCATAGTATTCTGGGAGGTACTTGGAGGTGTTTCACCCAAAAAGAACTCCATATCAGAAATAATAATCTAGGGGAACCTGAGTGGCTTAGTCAGTTAAGCCATCTGACTTTGGCTCATGTCATGATCTCAGGATCCTAGGACTGAGTCCCACATCAGGCTCCCTGCTCAGAGGAGAGTCTGCTTGTCCTTCTCCCTCTCCCTCTGCCTCTCCCCCGACTTGTGCTCTCTCTCTCTCTGAAATAAATAAATAAAATATTTTTTAAAAATAATAATAATAATTTAAGGAAATTAAAATGATGTATGCATTAAATAACTCTCTGAACTTTTCACTTGCGAAATACATAGTATACTTCCAGGAGGCTGGCTATTGTCATAGTCAGCATTTCCCAAACATTTTATTTTCATAGACGGCTATAAACAACTTGCTGAAACACTGAAACCAGAGGAATGGTGAGCTAGCAGAATGATAAATCTGAGCATGTGCGGCATGATGCTAAAGACAGAGGCACAGCACTGATGCAGTGGCCTTGCCCTTCTCTGCAGGGGCTACAGGGTCTTACAGAAGCAGCATTCCTCCGAATTCTCTCTTTGAAACAAACTTCATGCAGGATGTTCTTTCTCTTACTTCCAGCTCATGGCTACCTGAATACTCAAGTTTGTATCGAGCACTATACCTTTGACCTTCAGGCAAATCCCACATTTTCCAAGGGAAGGGACCATGACCCCACCTACTTTTATTCCCTATACATACAGTTCATGAAAAAAGTCAACTGTTGACATTTATTATACAAAAATTACTTTCTGTGCCTCCCTCACACATAAGAATTCAACAGTGAATGAATGAATGAATGAATGAATGAATGAATGAATGAATGAATGAATGAATGTCATTGTGGTTAAATAAGATCTGGAATGAAGTCCTTGGTCATTTGTGATCAATCTAAAAATGCCAAGGTAATTTTTATTTCTTTTTATTTAAAGAGACAGAAAAGGGTCCCCTGGGTGTCTCAGTTAAGCATCTGCCTTCTGCTCAGTCATGATCCCAGGGTCCTGGGATTCCAGGATAGAGCCCCACATTGGGCTCCCTGCTCATCAGGAAGCCTGCTTCTCTCTCTCCCTCTGCTGCTCTCCTTGTTTGTGCTCTCTCATGCTCTCTCTCTTTCTCAAATAAAAAAATAAAATCTTAAAAAAAAAAATAAAGGGGTGGAAAAGTGGTCAATGAGAAGAAAGTTTTCCCAATATTTTCTTTCTTTTTTTTTAGATTTTCTTCATTTATTTGTTAAAGAGAGAGAGAGCATAAGCAGGCAGAGAGGCAGGCAGAGGCAGAGGGAGAAGCAGGCTCCCTGCTGAGCAAGGAGCATGATGTGGGGCTCAATCCCAGGACCCTGGGACCATGACCTGAGCCGAAGCCAGTCACTTAACCTACTGAGCCACCTAGACGTCCCTTCCCAATATTTTCTAACAATTTCAACCTTAGGATTTAATTACTTCTATATTGGGTCTCCCTTTATAATTCGATTTCAGTTTAATTTGTAATTGTATTTCTTTATTCATGAACACTGAGTTAACAACCAAAGATCAAGGACGGTACATAAAGGCAGCACTCAGCGGTGTCTGAAGGAAGTTACATGCTGGTGATGTTGTGTAATTCACCATCATATCACATGCTTTAAGAACGGACTCTGGAATATTGAGTATGTGTACTAATAGTCATAATGGTAATGGTAACAACATCAATTATTATTGGAATAGTCATCACTTTTTGAGGATTCATCAAATCCCAGGCACTATTCTAAGCAATATCTCTGTATTAAGTCATTTATCTTCACCAGAACGCTAATGAAATAGCTATCCATCCCTTTATAGAGTGCAGGGAACAGAGGGTCAGAGTGGTTAAGTAATTTGCCTGAGATCACACAGCCAATCAATGTAGTCGACAGGTGAATGCACTCAAAAAGCCAAACGTTAGAGAACAAAAGGCACCTATTATAGAGTCAGGGGACATTGACTTTGCCTTGAGTTAACACCAACCTCAGTTCTTCCTTCTGCAACGTGAAGATGTTCACACTAGAATGAGACCCTTCAACGTCTAAAATTCAAACAAGTCCAGATCGAGGGTTAGAAAAGTGAAGGTGCAGGGGCTACCTCATCCCTCACGTTGAGAACTTCTAATGGGAATAAAATGCAAATTTCCTCTGGGGCCTCATTTTTTTATGATTATTATGCCTTAAGGAGGTGGGGTTTTGTTTTCTAAGGGTCCTATTTCTCCAAATAAAAATAAATGAAATGTCTATTGTAACAGGTGGCCCTTTGTAGGAAAAGCACCAAAACAGAAGTAGCAACAGCTGCGGAGGAGGGTGTTTCCAGCCACATATTAAAATGAAACATCATTTGTTTTTATAAAGAGATGTTTATTTTGTGATAATGGATACAATTAATAGCAACATATGCTGCAGGGTGCATCCCCATGAGTAATTAATGTAGCATTAATTTAGATGCTTTTAAGAAAATGTAATAAATCTGTAAAAACAACAGAGCTTCCATACTCCTCTCACATATAAACTGGCTCTGTTTAATTGACTGGCTGCAGCCTTATTCCGAGGTTTCATACCTCAAGCTGATTCTCCAGGCTGAGCCTGATCCCAATAACAATGATGAAGGAAAGTGCTTTGTGCTTCTAATTGAATAGTGTAGGCATTTTGAACAGAGATCCAGGGGAGTGAGCAGTAATTATTTAACTTAAGAACATCTGTGAACTGACACCATTAATGCTCATCTACCTTCATTTACACTCGCAGCAATATGGCTGTTTTCAGCAAAATTTAAATTACAGAAAACTGGAATTAAGTATAAAAGTGACGATCATCGCATGAGAAATGATACTGTAGCTGGCGACAAAAGGCACATCCTGGCTGGACTAATAGGGTTTTAAAAGCATAATTCCATAACTCAGAGGCTGGGGGATAAAGGATAACTCAGCAGGATTCAGCAACAGCCCCACTCTTCCTGTCAGAACAAAGGACTGCAACTTCGCCTAAGATCTGTCTGGTTTTAACACCAAAAGTGCTGCCTCTCCACTTGGTCCTTTCCCATTTGAGTTTGTTTACTAATTATTCCTGATGCAAACTTTTCCTTCCCCTCAACCCCAGGGTCATTCATTCCCAGACTGTACTTGGCCAGATAAACCTGAGCATTAAGGAACCAACATGACTTGGGTATTTATACACCCAAGTCTGTTGGATCGGGTTGAACTCCATATGCCTTGGAACATGCAAAGGGGACAACATGGAGGTGTGCTAGGCACTTTCTTTGAGCATATCAGCTCCCTTTCTGCAAAAGACCATGGCTTTATCATCTGTAAGATCTCAAAGGTCAGCTTCTTTTTTATTTCTTTTTTATTTTTTTTAAAGATTTTATTTATTTGACAGAGAGAAACACAGTGAGACAGGGAACACAAGCAGAGGGAATGGTAGCGGGAGAAGCAGGCTTCCCGCCAAGCAGGGAGCCCGATGCGGGGCTCGATCCCAGGACCCCGGGACCATGACCTGAGCCGAAGGCAGACGCTTAATGACTGAGCCACCCAGGCACCCCTATTTTTTTATTTTTTTTAAAGATTTTATTTATTTGACAGAGAGGAGAGAGATCACAAGTGGGCAGAGAAACAGGCAGAAAGAGAGAGGGGGAAGCAGGCTCCCCGCTGAGCAGAGAGCCCGATATGGGGCTCGATCCCATGACCCTGAGATCATGACCTGAGCCAAAGGCAGAGGCTTTAATCCACTGAGCCACCCAGACACCCCTCAACCTCTTTTTTAAAAAAAAAATATTTTTATTTATTTATTTGAGACAGATTGTGAGTGAGAGAGAAAGTACAAGTGGGGAGAAGAAGAGGGAGAAGAAGACTTCCCTGCTGAGCAGGGAGCTCAATGTGAGACAATACCAGTACCCTGGGATCATGACCTGAGTCTGAGCTAAAAGGTAGACGCTTTACTGACTGAGCCACCCAGGTGCCCTCTCAAAGTTCTGCTTCTCAGATCAGAAAAATTCCATCACTTGAAGTCCTAGCAATAAATGTCTCATCTGGTCCTGCCCATTATTAGTTTTAGATCTAGACTCAATATGGATTAATGAAAAGAATGATGAACGAGAAGATAGAAAATCTATTCTCTATTCTTCTGATACTCAGAGTGCATCCTGGAGCAGCAGTAGCGATGTCATCTGGGGGTATGTTGGAAACAGAATCCCACCACTGCCACCACCATCACGAACCCCAAATCAGAATCTGCAAGATCCTCACATGATTCCAGTGCACATTATTATCTGAACAGCACGACACCCATCTGAGCTCTGCTCCTGGCTAACTAGGAATTTGGAAGTCACACAGACCTTTAAAATACCATTCATGTTTTTAGAGATGAGGAGCCCTCATCATCCATGTTGCCAATCTGATACTATTCTAATGAGATAATGTATATAAAGGTCCCAGAAAAACTGCAAAGGGCTAGACTGATATAGGGTATTATTGAATTTTTCTAAGGAAAATGAACTATAATATTTGATGAGGTTATATCTGAGATTCAGATATGAGCTCCCCAGTGGTAATGATACCCCATAACCCCAGAAATGACACCTTCATCTACTCTAAAGCTTGAAAAAAACACCTATACAGAAGCTCACTCTCCTCTAGTTCTTATGCCTGCTTGGACCTTCTCTCTCCTGAGTTTTAGACTCATATATTAGACTGTCTGTTGGACACCCATTAGGTTTTTCCACAATTTCCTCCAACTGGTAATCTGAAATGGAACCTATCCTCAGCAAGCCTGAAACCTGCTCCAGTCTTCTGCCCCAATAAATAGCCCCCCTTCGATCCACTTGCTCAAGTCAAAAACTTGGGGTCATCCCTCGCTCCTCTCCTTTTGTCTCAGCATGTCCAATCACATCTCCTTTTGAATTACCTCCTAACATTGCTTAACCCCTTCTCTTTCCTAACATTGCTCGAACCCTTTCTCTTTATCCCTCTTGCTCCCAAACTAGTCTGCAAGTTGCTGTCTTCTCATTGCAAGAATGGTGGCAATGGCCTGCTCCATGGGTCTGCCAGTCTGCAGTCTTACCCACGAGCTAGAATGATCCAAACATGGATCCATCACTGTTACTGCTCTGCTAAAGCCCCTTCCAAGGCTCCTCATTACTTGGACAAGAGCCAGACTCCTTCATGTGGCATACCAGGACTTTTCACTCCCTGGCCCAGACCTAACACCTCATCTCATTTTTTTTTTTTTTTTGCTCCCCTGTCCTGCCTTGTATTAGAGCAAAATGGAATCATGTACAGTTTCACCAGACAATCCCGCTCCCTGTTCCCTGTGCACGCTCTCCTGGGCAGCTCCCAGGCTGGCATGCTCTCCTCCCAAAACTTCACCTGGTGCAGTGATGCACAGCCTTCAAAATCACTCCACTCAACCTTCACGTAGCAGTGGCTCTTCTCTAACTCTTCCTTCCTATAGATTTTTGACACATTTTCTTTCTGCTCACAGTTTCCCATGTTCAACTTTACCTGACAAGGAGACAGAAAATGTACACATATGGGCTACAGGACCAAACTGCCTACCTCTGAATATCGGCTCTACCCTTCACCAATAATGTGAATGAAAAGAAGTTCCATAACTGGGTGGGAACCTCACTTTCCCTATCTATAACTTAGGGCAATGAGAGGGCTCTCTGGAGGGTGATGGTAATAAGGATTGGATAAAAACATTCAGGTAGAAGACTGGTGCTTAGCAGTAGAAACCATTCAGTAAATATTTTCCATTTCATTAAACTTTTTTTTATCTGTTATCCTCCTCAAGAAAGCCCAAGCTCTTTGAGATCTCAAACTTGAGTAGAGGGAAAGATCAGAGGCAGATGACCTGGCTCTCATTTCTACTCTGGAACTACTAGCTCCATGATGGTGGATGAATTTCTTCACCTTTCTGAGCCTGTTTCCTTACCTGCGCAATGGGGCAAAAATAACACCGACCCATAGACTTAGGAGAATAAATTAGGTAAAGCGTTTAGATGCTCACCTGGAATTTAGTAAGAGCTTGATGGAAAAATATTAGCAATTGGTACTGCTTTGATTTGTATTGCTTTTTTTTTCCTTTTTGTTTTGTTATTTTCCAAGTCTAATAAAGTACCTAACAGATGCTTGATAAAAGGCTACTGAATGGATATGAATGAATGACCTCATTAGCCAATCCATAGGATTAAGTCTAAAACTGACCTAGCTTTGGGGAATTCAGCTTCCTCTCTTCCCTATTCCCTTTTGCAGCAGACAGTAAGCAATTGTTGACAATGAAACTGTATTTCTCTGCTTTGATCCACGGTAAGGTTGACAGCATTTGTCCCTCAAGAATCAGATTCATTGGAACTACAGCTTAGCCACTGCAGGCATGAACTCAGGCTGCCAAGATCTGTGCACTAATTGTTGCGACCCTACCCCCTTCCCTATCACAGTCAGATTCCCTGTGGCAGGGCCTCACAGATTCCCCCTACCATCCCTGTGCTGTGAGATCTAAACAGCACATGTTGGGTGGGGACTCCAACAAAGCAACCCATGTGCTGGGAGTGGGGACTGGTTGTTCCTCCCCATATGTTTCCTTTTCCCACTAGGGAAACCAGAGGCTCAGACAAGCCCTCTCCACCACATGGCACTGCACTGGCTGCAGGAGGGGTAATGTGGTCACCATGTAGCCATTTCTCTTATTCTTCTAATGCAGTCTGTCTTGGTCTGTATGCTGCAGGGTGCTTCAGCCTCACCCCTGTGTTGCTCTGGGGGAAATTTGCTCTGCCCAGTTGTCCTTAGGTGCCCCATTTTTGAAAAGTTGTTAGTTGTTCCTCTTGTGAGAGGGAGCAATATCAGGAACAATCTATGTCGCCATCTTGGTGATGTCACTTACTACACCATTCTTTTTTTTAAAAAGCATCAGTAAACTGGATTAAGTCAAAACTGCATCCATAAAGCTGTATGGTCTGACTTGAGAAAATAAATTCAAGGAGGCTTTGGAATATATCTTGGAAAACTAAGAGAATGAACTTCTCTTAACAGGAAAATGGTGTTTTTATCTAGCTGCTGCAGCCTTTAATTCCACATCTTATTCAATGCTGGGTACCTCCAAAAGGAATATCTGGGAATTTGTCATAACTCTGCTGTGTGTGTGTGTGTGTGTGTGTGTGTGTGTGTGTTGTGAGCATAGGGAAGGAGAAGAGTCAATGGACAGCTCATCCCCAGGGGGATATATATTTTCCTTTTTATGCTTTTCTCAAGTTGATCCTATTTCCTGCAATATAAGTGCATTAAATAAGCAAGGAACATTCTTTGTTCCATGAGTGCACCAAGCTTTTTCCCACCTTTTGGTTTCTGTGAGTGATGTGATATTGTCTAGAAAATTCTCACCACACCCACTACCTCAGAGCAGCCTCTCCACCAACCCTTCCTCCTATGACTTAGGTTATAGGTCTTGATTATATTCTTGCATCACACCCTTCATTTACCTTCACAAATGACTCACCATGTACATATAATTGTTATGATTGTTGTTTCTGTGATTAAATGTGAATTTAATCTGTCTTCCTTCTTAGTAAGTTCTGAGACGCCAGGAGCCAGCCGGGGATGGCTGTCTTCTACAGTGTGTTACACTGCCTCAGCACAGCCTCATAGCATGTGAATGAACAAATGCACCCCTGTAGCTGCCACGTGTAACTTCAGGAACACACCTAGCCCACTCCAGACGTTACTGCCATGGCCATCAGGACACAGAAGGAACCTGGGCCCCAGTGGAGTCAAACAAGTCTTCAGGGAGGAGGTCATAATGGAGTTCCTTCCCTTTAGGGATGAAGCAGGACTTCAGATGGGTCCAGGGATTCAACAGATTTCAAGGCACTAAATCTGGGGCTTGGTAGAAGTTGGCCAGTGGGAGGTAGAGTAGATTGAGTAGGTGAGGCAGTGCCCCATTCACCCTGGTCACTATAGTGCATGTTGCCTAACTTCTCCCTGCTCTAGTACCTGACGGGATTTGCCTGTAAGCTCTCTCCCTGGCTGCTAGCACTGCCTGCACACACAAGACAGAAGGGTGGGGAATTGATCCCAATCCTTCGATCAATGGCTGATCAGGGTTGGTGTGGAAATAGTCCCACTTCCTTGACACTCAGTAGAACAACACTGGGATTTGTGTTCTCTCCTGGCTCTCAGATTTGCTCAGCAGAGATAAGCATCAGAGTGTTGCCTTGCACCAGTGCTAAGGAGGGACCTGTGCCTTCCCTGGACCAGATGTTGTATAAGCTACTGAAGATATAAGAAAGTATAAGAGTCGAGCACTGCTGTTGCCAAATAACTCAGTCAGTCATGGTGACAGATATATGGACAGATCGTTATAAATATGACACAGTGCAGAGGGGACAAGGAAAAGGGAGTATGCAGAAGGCACAAAAGTGTGTCGAAAAGGTTTGAACTCCCAGTGGGTTGCAGGAAGAAGAGGATGCTGAGCACCTCTCCAAACTCACAATGGGCACTTTATGCTCGGCATCCTCATTCTCAATTGTACTAATTGCTTAGTACTTGTGTCCTCCACAATGAGCATAGGATAGAAAAGAATGGGGTGCAGTTGGCATTCCAAGATGTTGGTGAGGATTTGAAAAATTGCTAGTTTCAAAACTCCACAAAGCTACCTGGGGCATGAGAGGTTCTTTTAAGGAGCAGAGAACCAGGCAAGCTTTCTATTATACAATGTAAAACAGCCACCTTAGCTCCTGTGTCTACTCCATAGAGACAGTTGGCATAAAGCTTTCTTAGAATCAAGGCATTTGACTCATCTTGAAATGGTACTTCTATGATTAAAAAAAAAAAAAATCTTTAGAGTATATGAAAGGTTTTTGTGGTTCAAAAATTCAATGACAAAATCAAATTTGATATTGAGCAAATTAAATTTCTATTGAGGCATCTTGAAAGAATGAAATGTTACTGTAAACTACAGCTATATGCAGCCTAAATTCTATATAAATACAATCCAAAGGGATTTTTTTCATGATTCAAACATCATGAAGTGCTTCTAAAATTATCTTGACAAGCTGTAATTATTTCTAAATTTCATTAAGTTTCTGGGCTCCACTTTTTGCTCTCCCTTTATGTTTGTCACAAAGGAGGCAAAGACATATGCTGGAGCACGGGATCTGTATTCATTTTCTAGGGCTGCTGTGACGAAGTACCACCAAGTGAACAGAAGTTTATTGTCTCACAGTTGTGGTGCCTACAGGGTTAGTTCTTTCTGAGGCTATGAGGAAGAATCTATCTGTTCCATGCCTCTCCCTTAGCTTTTTGTGGTTTGCTGGCAATCTCTGGCATTCCTTCCTTGACAAGTAGAAGCATCATTACTGATCTCTGTCTTCATGTTCACCTGATGTTCTCCCTGTGTTCATGTCTGTCTCCAAATTTCCCTAATGAGCTCATTTTAACTTGTTTAACTCTGGTAAAGACCTTCTCTCCAAGTAAGGTTACACTTTAAAGGTATTAGGGTTAGTACTTCAATGCATGAATTTGGAGAGACACAATTCAACAGTTAACAAAAGCCAACATTTATGGAGAATCTCCTTTGTAAGAGACCTGGTTCTAGTTACATTTTATTGTTACCATTTTGTAGTTTGCTTCCTCACTCCTTCAACAAATATTTTTTGAGCATTTGCTATGTGCCAGGAACTCTGGGTGAGGTACACAGGTCTCAATGATTTGAATAGATTTTCACCTTTGCACCACATTCCTTAATGTATACTCTTATATGTTAAAAGAAAAAGAAAAATGAAAATTTAAGAGGAGCATAAAACTTTTCTCAAGATTAACATCATCAAAGAAAGACATTGCAAGTGGTGCCTGGGTGGCTTAGTCAGTTAAGCATCTGCCTTCGGCTCAGGTCATGATCCGAGGGTCCTAGGATTGAGCCCTGCAGGGGGCTCCCTGCTCAGCACGGTATTTATGATCTTAACCAGTTTTCCCTCTCTCACTCCTTACCCACCACACACACACACACACACGCACGCACGCACACACACACGTGTCATCCACAGACATATATACACACTACTCCCCTATTAACATCAACCCATTTCTATTCTTTGGACTAAGCATGCTGACATTTTTCACACCTGTTCTATCTGAAAACACTCCTATTCCTCATCTACCTGTGGGATCCCCAAACCCCACTCAAGCTTGATTGACCTCCTCTATTAAACTTCTATGCATCCTCCCTCTTATCTCTAGCAAATTAATCCTTTCCTCCTCCTCCAGGCAACCTCAGTGCCTAGTCCTGTAAAGAATTCTATGGATGCAATTGCCTTCGATGGTGAATGTGTCCATGAGCTCCGAGACTCCTTGAGGGCAAGAACCAATGTCATTCTCTAGCAGATACTTGTATGCTGGACTGTATAGATACACAGTAACCAAGTAGACGTGCTTCCCGTCCCTCATCTGGAAGCTTGGAATTTCATCCCTCCAAACCACATGGGGCTGTGCTGAGATGGGTTGGAGGATATACATAAGACCAGCCACATTCCTATTATAAAACACGGACCCTGCAGGCAATGAGTACTTGACTTGCCGGACTATGGCTTTCTGTTTTTGTAACAAAACTTTTGTTTTCCCCCAAGTTAATTTCAACTGAAAATGCTTTGAAAGTCTCAAAGCGTAACTACCAATCCCCTTAGTCACCCATAAATGTTTTAGTGAGCAACTGTTATGAGCCCCTCAGTATTTTAGATGTTGGGGATAGTGCTCCATGCCTCACAGAGACTGCCATCCAGAGTGAGGTGAAACGCAACATGTCCTACCCACAGGCTTATATCTTTGACTTCATTTCTCAAAGTATAGTTTTCTTCTTTGTTTTTTTTTAAGTTTTCTAATTAGAACCCAATTATCAATAATGAATTGTGTGGTGGGTGATTTGCAGTATATAACGAACATCTGGTATTATGTGCTAAATTTCAAATATTCCAATTTTTACCAGTCAAATGCAGGGTTGCAGACTACTCTTTATTCCGATCCACATTTGAGTTTTTTTAGAGAATGGCACCAACAAAATTCCAAATTAAAAAATAAAACGGGACATTTAAATAGCTGATAAAGTAAAATATGCTTTCTGAATATCTTTTCATTGGTTTTTTTATCAGTTGGTGCCATGGCAATGTTAGTAGTATGAAATAGACTATATAATTTAAAACTCTCTTAAATAGGCTGTATCGCAGATTAGACCAGTAGACCAGCCCAGACCCAATGTCTCTGGTACCATTTTATATAGATATTTAATATAAATGGCTGAGTCTCAAGGCTGATGAGTTTTTCATTTGTTTCTAATGAGCAAGATGTGCTTAACATTTCACTGTGCTACAGCCTAGAGTTTTATAAAATCTGATTCAGTGATTCAGCTAGAGTGAAACAGACTAAAGAAAGGATCAGACTTAAATCTTTTGATTCGGCCTCCAGCTATCTAATAGGAGATCTGGCAGATTGTTTTGGCTAAATGTGAAGCCATTCAAATCCTCTACAAGTATTTTAAATCTGTATTTGACGTTAGAGGCCACATGTCTAGTAATTAGCCATGAGTTAAAATTCTGAGATTTTATTTCCCCAACAGAAGAGGTGACTCTTACATAGTATCTGTCCTGATCTCCCCAAATGAAGAGACTTTCCTATTATACGGCCTGGCTAGTAGGGACAATCTGTGCTGGGGGAGCAGGGCAAACATTCCCACATAAATCCATATTTAATTTGGGTTTAGAGACAAGTTTCAAATTTTCTACCCTCATATAAATGTCTACTGTATATTCTAATCAGTGTCTTACTATGTCTTTTAAATTAGGAAAATAGGGAGTTAAGTATGATATTTAATTTTTCAAAGATTGGTTATTTTTCAATAGCCTTAAATAGCTATCTAATTGGTGAGATTATTTCTAGGTCCTAAGGAATAGGCTGTCAATAAAAATAATGAAGAGTCTGTGGTAATTACAGGGGCCTGTGTTAGTACGCATTTCTTTTTCCTTCCCCTGAAATATGTCATACAATTATTTATCCATGAAGTGAAAGAAATGGTTATTAAACCTTTATTAAAGAGGTTGGGGACAGGTTATTCTCCCACTAAAAAGTTTAATGCTTTTTAAACCAAACAACCTTTAAAGTGTGGTGACACATGGATAGACTAATGAGACTCAGTAAGATGACTTACAGGCTGGTAACAAATGGTGTGTCCCACCAGCATCGAATGAATAACTCTTTGCATGTAAACACCTTTCATCCTGAAGAAATCATTTTAACCTGAGATTTTTATGCACACAGTCCTTCATTGATTGAGCTCTTATTATATGCCAACCATGATTACCCAGGGGGGAAAGAATGAATTATGGACCTTCTCTGTATACTCTCTATGTCTTATTTGGGAGACGACACATCATTTGGGGACTGAGGGCATGCAAACTGTGAGATCAAGGGGAGACTTATCCTCAGTGAAGAGGTGATTAAAAGTGAAGAGAAGTGTTGGTGAGAGCCTTAAAAGATAAGTGAGTTTTGAGCTCCAAAAAAGAAGATGGGTAAAATCCTGCAGAAAATTAAATGGATCTTCCAGATGGGGAAAGAACTGATAGAAATCGAAGTTCTGAGTAAATTTGGTATATCTGATGAAGCCAAAGAGGAGGAGGAGACAATGTACACACAGTAATACAGGGTAGTAGAGCTAAATAGGCATAGTAACATCAAATTAAAGAGGGATTTGAATGACAAGCTAATTTTATTCATTTTTGTTTGTTTTTTGCTCATACAATTTTTCAAAAAAAAAAGAGCACACTGATTCTTTGATCAATCTGTATGATTACAAACAAGTACTCCAAAATTTCCAGACCTCTAAGTTTATCATGTACACATTGATCTACTGGCATAAGGCCCTTTGATAGCTCTATCTCCTGTAAAAGTCCATGAGCTTAAAATTCAAAGAGCCTTACCAAGACAACATGACAGCAAAAGGATATTGAATTCGACACAATGCACGGACTCACAGATCTACTTGATCTGGAAGAAGTCACTTACCACACAACAAAAGGATGGAACTATGGGGGTTATGCATGAGTCATCTCCTTTCCACGGCTCTATGGCTCTATCTCTCACTGTCCACCAAACACATTGAGTCCTGCTCTGTGCCAAGATGCATGATCACTTTATATGAAGTCAATGCTATATTCATTTTTTGAAATAAGCAACCACGGTTCAGAGAAAGTAACACCAAAGTCATGCAACAAATGAGGGGTCAACCCATCATTCAAACCAAATCAATTCTACTCCAGAGCATACTTATTATTGTATATCCTTTAAAGTTCCTTTAGTGAAGGTCTAGTAAATAAACCTTTCAGGTTTATCCCTTAAACCTAGAAATTTCTATATTGTGCCCTTGTTCTTGACAGATTTCTGGGTCCACAATCCAAGGTCAACAGTTATTTTTCTTAGAACTGTGAGGCATTCACATTCTTCTAGTTTTCATTGTTGCTGTTGGAGAACCTATTATCAATGGAATTTTCTGTAGCATTTTCTTTTTTTATGATAGTCTGTATTGAGTCTTCTGAAATTTCACCACATTGTGTAAGCATGAATTTCTTTTTGTTTATTCTGTGGTTAATGTTATATTTCTGAACCATTAGCTCTTCAATTATTGCCTCATCCATATTCCCAATTTTTGCATTCTGGAAATCTGATTTTAAATATTATAAACTTTCTCAAGATATCCTTAATGACCTTTAGCTCTTTTTTCTTATTTTTTTCCTTATTCTCTAATCTTTCTGTGTTGCATTCTGGATAATTTCTCTAATCACTAATGCCCTTTAATCTATATCTAAGTTGCCTCATTCATTCATTGAGTTTTATACTTCAACAACTATATTTTAATGTCTAAAGTTCTAATTCTTTTGCAAACTTCCTTGGTAATTTTTGATAGATTTTGGTCATTTGTTTATTTCTTCATATGTTTTTAATTTAAATTTATTTATTTAAATTTTAAAATTTTTACGTTTTTATAGATTTCATGAACAGGCTCTTATATATTCAAAGACTTTGGAAGTTGAAACATGCTTTTTTGAGAAAACAAAACAAATGAAAATCTGTTGACAATTATCAATGGTGGTTTTTTTTTTTCCTTATGTGTTTGGTAAATCACCGTAGTCACTTCATAGGACATTGAAATTAATTTATGGAAATATGTATGGCCCAACTGGGGATGTTCTTCGGTAGAAATAGAATATTTTCTTCTGCCAAAATCTAAATAGTGTTCATCGACCTGGGCCAATTAGTTTTTGAGATGGTCCTAGTTTAGTTTGGTTATATCAGGTTCAGTTCTTCACCTGGTCCAGGATCTAAGACTGTATCATTTTGATCTTGATTACAGAAGTGGTATTTCCCTTTCCCACAGCCTGGTGATATTCATTTACAAGCACTTCTTAGAAAGTGCTTTCTGCCACTTTTCCTTGCTTAGACTTCCCTTCTTGGAGACATTATTGACTCCCCAACCCTTCACATTTGGTCAGCTGCCAAAAATTATCAATATTTCCTTCATAGTCCCTTCTCATTTGCCTTTTCCTTTCTAGACCCTGTGACCCTCTTGCCACCCATATTTTCTTCCGTAACATTCTCAACTTCCTCAATGGAAAGATCTTTGATTTTCTTTATGTCACTTAGGCCTCTCTTTATCATCACTGACACAACACTATCAGATCATGTTTCCCCAAACAGCTATTTGTGAATTTATTGCTTAAAAGCTTTGAATTTATCACCATGAACTATAGCAGGCTTCAGGAGAATTTTATTGGAACATATACCTATTCATTTGCCTATTGTCTACGGCTGCTTTTGCTCTACAAGAGCAGAATTGAGTGGTTTCAATGGAATGGAATTGAGTGGTTTCAATGGAAATTACATAGTCTTCAAACCTAAAAAATTACCTATACTTGAAAGAAAAAGTTTTCTGATTGCTGAATTATAGAATGAAATGCAGTTTTATCTTACTACTCAGGTATTCTAACACATTAACAATCTTCTTTTCCAACATCTCCCAAAAGAACTAATAGCTCAGTCAAATTATTCCCTTAACTAAACACGTGATTCTAGGCCTTCCATGTGGAATGTGCTTTTTCACCCATCATCCATCCTATCCATTTACCTAAGATTTCTATGTCCTCTAGAACCCAACTAACCTACACCCCCCCCCAAAGCTTATTCTCAACCATCTCAGCCCAAGGTTTCATTCATATTAAAAACTCATAATTTATTGTCTCAGAATATGTCTATACTGACATTTTCTTTCTGATATATATGCCACATTTCTCTAAAACTGTAGACCTTAGCCTCAAATCCTTTAAATGTTCATCCCCTAGGTTAGTGACTCAAATGTGGCAAAGTGGAAATGCTAGGGATGAGGAGAGGGGAGAGAGCTCAGTTTAAACTTATCTCTTGAACAATGTTCTTAGCTTAACTGAGCTGTGGCTTTATAATCTATAAAATACACAAAATATCATGATTTTTTGGTTCTCAACTATTCTTCCCTTTTCATCACAATGACTTTACTCTACTAATGCAATGACTGTGATCCACACAAAATAGTAACTTCTGCAAAGGAGGAGCCACAACTCACTTATTCACTGAAGTGTCCTCAACTGTTGGCAGAAGACCTGAAGAATTTATTCAATGAGGGAATAAAAATGCCCATCTTAAAGTGTTTTCAACAAAGGCTTTCTCTGTTCCATTTTCCCATTTTACTTTACTATACATTATATAGTAAGAACTCAATAACCATGATGATTTCATGATTATCAGTATGCACAGCAGCAACTGATATACAATTGATTTATCAGGAAACAAATTAATAAAAATATAAGGCAAAGAGAGTTAAGTGTATTACATTTTTGAAGAACTTAATGTTACTCCTGGGTCTACAGAAGCAAGAGTAGTCTTATTTTAAAGGTAATCTGTTTAAAGTGTTCATACTCTAGAAGTCATGAAAAGATGCATGTTTGAATTCAAAAAATAACTAGAGTTTTATAAATTCTTGATATGTCAGGAAAAACATGTTGATAACCTCAAGGGGGTTTAGGATTTCCCAATCAAGTTTCCTTGGGTTTTTTTTCTGTAACCATTTTTTGGTGCTGGGTTGTTACATACTAAAATTGACATGAGAAGGTTTCCCATGTTCACTTTCTCTTTGTACCACTCCTATCAGACCTTTTAGTGGAAAATGCAAGTTGTAAGAGTAGGTAGAAAGACAGCTGTGCTCACTATTGTACAACTAATAGTGAAAGATTCTATAAAAAATTAAGAAAACAATCCCATTGATAATGACACCAGAAAGAATGAAATATCTAGAATTAAACTTAACCAATGAGGTGAAAGATCTGTACACTGCAAACTATAAGATATTGATGAAAGAAACTGAATAAGATATATATAAATGGAAAGTTATTTCATGCTCATGGGTAAGAAGAATTATCATTATTAAAATGTCCATACTATCCAAAGTGATCTATAGCTTCAAAACAATCCCTATTAAAATTCTAATAGCATTTTTCTCAGAAATAGAAAAGACACTTCTAAAATTCATATGGAACCATAGAAGACCCCAAATAGTCAAGGGAAGCTTGAGAAAGAAGAACAAGGCTGGAAGCATTATGCTTCCTGATTTCAAATTATATTGCTATGCTATAGTAATGAAAACATTATGGTATAGACTCACAGACCAATAGAACAGAATAGAGAGCCCAGAAATAAACCAACACATATATCGTCAACTAATCATTGACAAAGGGTGCCAGAAATACACAATGAGCATTGAAAAGACAGCCTCCTCAAAAAGTGGTGTTGGAAAATCTGAATATGTATATGTGAAATAATGAAATTGGACCCTTAACATACATAAAAATCAACTCACAATGCTTAAAGACTTAAACGTAAGGCCTTAAAACCTAATTCCTAGAAGAAAACATAGAGGAAAATCTCCTTGACATTGGTCTTGACAATTTTTTTGGATATGATACCAAAAGCATAGGCATCAAAAGCAAAAATATTCAAGGGGTACTACAACAAACAAAAACTTTTCTGCACTGCAAAGGAAATAATCAACAAAAGGAAAAGGTAACCTACAGAATGATTCAAAATATTTGCAACCCATATATCTGATAAGAGGTTAATATCCAAAATACAGAAGGAACTCCTATAACTCAGTAGCAATAAACTGACAAACAATTATAATCCTATTTTTTAAATGTTCAAAGGACACGAGTAGACATCTTTCTGAAGAAAATATACAAACTGTCAACAGGTAAATAAAAATATAGATCATGAGTCATCAGGAAGATGCAAATCAAAACCACAATGAGGTATCACCACACACCTATTAGAATGACTATTTTTTTTAAAGATAAGCATTGGCATGGATGTGGAGAGTAGGAAGCCCTGGTACAGTGTTGGTGGGAATGTGAATTGGTACAGCCATTATTGAAAACAGTATTGAGTTTCCTCAAAAAATTTAAAAATAGAATTACGATATGATTCAACAATCCCCCTTCTGGGTACTTGTTGAAAGGAATTAAATTAAGATCTCAAAGAGATACTTATACTCCCATATTTGCTGCAGCATTTTTTTTACATTAGCCAAGATATAGAAATAAAAAACAAGATATAGAAAACAATATAGAAACAATATAGAAAACATCCATCAACATATAAGTGGATTTTTTTAAGGTGGCATATACATGCAATAGAATATTATTCAGCCTTAAAGAAAAAGGAAATTCTACCATTTGCAATACATGGATGGATCTGGAGGACACTTATACTAAATGAAATAAGCCAAACACAGAAAGACAAATAATGTATGATCTCACTCAGTGGAATCTGAAATTATCAAACTCATAAAAGCAGAGAGTAGAATGGAGGTTACCAGGACTCAGGAAAGGGGAAAGGGGGGGGGGGTGATTATGGAGTATAAATTTTCAGTTATGCAAGATGAATAGGATTTAGAGATCTAATATAGCATGGTGACTATAGATTATAATACTGTACTGTGTATTTGACATGTGCCAAGAAGCTAGATCCTAAGTGTTCTTATCACACATACAGGATAACTATGTGAGGTAACATATTAATTAGCTTGATTGTAATGATTATTTCACAACATATACATATATCAAATCACCAAATTATACACCTTAGTTACATGAAAAGAAATAAACAAAAATAGGCAGAGCTTTCAAAATGCAGAGGCCTCATTCTAAGCTTGGAATCTAAAGGGTAGTTAACCACACAATGATGTAACTCATCATCACTTAACCTCTTTGAATTCATCACCTAAAAAAAAAAACAAGTGGATTGTTTTGTATGATCTCTGCTGCTCCTTCTAGCACCAGACAAATCCATGAGTCTTTACAAATGCCTGAGGCAATTTGGATTCAAGAGTCATATTAGCCTTATTTTTCTTTCAAAACACCATGGTACTTTCTACTGCACCAAGAAGTCAAGAAACACTTTTCAGATGAGAAAATCCAAAAGTACAATGGCCCGCTTCCAGACAGATTTATTGAAGATGGAGAATCCCAAACACACAGCGGCATCAAGAAAATCAATGCCAGACACTTTTAAGGGTTTTAAGGAACAATCTCTCTCCTATATTTAGGTAAAGGGAATTTGTAAAAATCTATGTGCTAATAATATGGAACAATAAAGTGGGTCCCCTGTCAAGCAATATTTTTTCCTAATTCTACATGGTTTTACAGTCAACCAATCTCCTATTGCCATTTTATCCACAACAGATTCTTCCTCTGACTCTTTTGTCAGCAACTTATTCCAAATTTCCGAATTTTCAATGCATTGTGGCTACAGCTGCCTTTTGTATCTCCTTGTCTCAGTTCAAGCTTTGGCAGCACTTCTTGTGCATTATTTGAAGTGAACTAAATAATATTATTCATAAATGCCTATAGCTCCCTCCCATCCTCTCTTCCCCGACTCTTCACATGATGATATTGGAGCAGGGATGGAGAGGAAGTCAAGTGAAGCACAAAATAATTTATTATACTTTATAATTCCTCAAAGAGCATTTTATCTCTGCTTTCCTCCCACACAGACAGTATACACACCACTGCCCTGTGGGTCACTTCAGACTCCTGAAGCCAAGTCAGACAAAATATATATTACCCGTAAATTATCTCTGAGACACACGTGAATCAGACAGCACAAAGGCAAAGGGCACACCCAATGAAAAGGCTGAGTCCTGAGATTAATGAATTGGAGAAACCAGAGGCAAATAAAGCAGACAATTTTAACGAACCTCTAACCCACCTCTAAGATGTGTGAGGAAAGAGGAGCAAAACAGGAGCAAGCTATAAGGGGAAAAAGAGGCATTTTAAGGATCTAGCATTCAGCAAGGTATAGACATTCAAAAACAAAACTGACTTTATCTTTGAAGCCACAGACTATGAAGGTTCTAACTGAAGTGTCCACTCATCACCAGCCTGTGAGTACAGATGACCTCAGAAAAGCAACAATAATGCAAATTTTAATGGATTATCAGCTGACACAGATTGTGCATCCTATGCAAAGCTCCTTCGCTCTACCCACCCAATTCTGTCTGTATATTCTAGGGGCTATTTTAAATGTATTCACAAATAAGTCTACCACTAGACTTAATGTGCCACTGCTTCACCATATCCAGTTGTGGCCCTCTGTCTCATCTGCTACTTGCCTGCCCCATCTTTTCCTAATGGTGGCCACCACCACTCTACTGGATGCACCACCAACTGATGCTCTTCCATGCCACCTAGTAGGATTTGGTCTTTTCCTGCCAGTGACTGCTGCTCAGCCCCACTAGGCTTGCAACTCCCTGAAGTTGACTATGGCTTATCCACCACTCATTCATTCATTCATTTTTTTCCATTAATGTTTAATGCCTACTGTGTTCCAACCACTGTCTATGTACTTGGAAAACAGGGACATACAAGTCAGATTTCTCTTAAATTCTAGTGAGATAAGAATTTAAAAGCAAATGAAAAGTAAACAAGTTGATTTCATTAATTGTTAAGGATGACAAAGGAAATCACACATAATGATGTGATGGCCATACATGGCTGAGCAGCAACACAGAAAGGGCTTGGGTCCTGAAACCGTGGAGCACCGAGTCAGCTTTTCCACCATGATCTCTTTTCATCAAGCTTTAACATGGCTGTTCCCAGTTTATTCCATGCATTCCATCCTGTATTCAGCAGAAAAGAGAAAAAAGAAAGGAAGAGTACATGACTGCTACCTTTAAAGACACTTCCTCAAAGTTGCATATACCACTTCTTTTTTTTTTTTTAAAAGATTTTATTTATTTATTTGACACAGAGAGAGAGATCACAAGTAGGCAGAGAGATAGGTGGGGGTCAGCGGGTAGGGAAGCAGGCTCCCTGCAGAGCAGAGAGCCCAATGTGGGGCTCGATCCCTGGACCCTGAGATCATGACCTGGGCCGAAGGCAGAGGCTTTAACCCACTGAGCCACCCAGGCACCCCGCGTATACTACTTCTTATATTCTACTGTTCACAATTTAGTTATATGGCCACACTTAATTGCAATGAAAGCTGAAAAATGCAGTCTGTATTCCAGAAGGTCAAATGCTTAACCAAGAATGTGGAGTTCAATTACTCTAGAAGAAAGGGGTTCATAGGTTGGAACATGTAGCCATCTGACCACACTTATACAGGCAAAACTTATTATCCTCATTTAACAAAGCGGAAACCACATCAGAAAGAGAGAGAGATGACTTGCCCCAAGCTACATAGCTAATAGGCTGCAGAGCCAGAATTTGAACTTAAAGAATCTGAGTCTCTCTTTGGCACACTGGGACAGATCTGCTTAAATAACGGAGGAAAATAAGGAAAAAGAGGTTGAGTGCATCAGTAAAGAGGAGAGGGGGAACCAAATTGTGATTTCTTTAATTCATGTGTCTTCAGTTTAGGAGAAATATGTCAATGTTTAAGAAAGAAAAATCTAGTTCCTTAGGATGAAAGTCACACTCCCCTCTTCTTTGAATGTTCACCTGCCTCCCGAAAGGACCAAACATGTGGACAAGATTAAGACCAATGATAATGATAGAATGCAATCTTGAAAGTCATTGGGGTACAGAAAGAGACATGTAGGGAGTGGCAATTTAGTATCATTGATTATCCAATTCTCTACAGCACAAAAAATGAGAAAACTAACTCTTTTGTTGGCTCTCAAGCTATGAGGATCTGTCTGCTTTCTTAGTAAACTAAGTGGTAAACAGAAAACCAGACAGAATCAAGAGGGCAGGAATTTGCATTCAAAAAGTTCTCCTGGCAATGATTCTAAATTCTCACAGGTACTAATCATCTTTCCAAATTATGTTTATTTTTGTAGAAATAAGAGGGCTCAAGAGGCTCCTGATTCAGGAGTATTTATCAGTTTTCACCCTTTGATCATTGGAAGGCTTGGCATCTTCAAGAACATGAGTACATCAGGATATACAACCAAGGCTGCTAGACACTATCTCCCAGGGAGTCCATGGTGAATTGGGCCAAGGCTGGTGTTGGGAACACAGACTGTGTGAAGTCTGCAGAAAGACTGTGGAGAAGAGGCCCATAGAGGGCAGCCACAATGTGACATCCCATTTCTCCCTTTACCATGCAAGTCTTCTTTATAGCTACAAAAGTAAGGAAATACTCTGTGACTTCTCCTGGAAGCTAGAGAAGGTCTGACTGCAGGGGTCGACAGGACTTAAACAACCTTCAAGAATACAGAGAAGCCATGAAGAAGTGAATTCAGGAATTTGCACAGATTCATTCAAAGTCCTACTTGCAACATTTGCGTAGTATCAAACTACAGGTTTTTAAACTGCTGAGTGATAGAAAATAACCCAAGTGAATTGTGGGGGCCATCAGAACGCAAAACAAAAACTTTTGGCACTTGAGACTTACTGTGATTTAGTTAAGCAGGTTAGTGACTGCTGGACACTATGTTTAATAATGAACAGATGGTACAGGAGGAAAAAGAGGTAGTAGGTGAAGAAGCAAGAAAACTAATACTGTTTACCACCAATAAGCCAAGCTGTGTGCACCCTGTATTTTCCCTCATTCATTCTTACGACAACCCATCTGCAGTAGGTTTTGTCTCAGTGCAGAAATGTTGAAACAGACACTCAAAGATGAGTGTCTTGCCAGGTGTCACCCTGCTTGGGATGGAGGAGGCTGCTTAAAGAAGAGTATTTTGGCCTCTGACTCAAGGTTCCAACAGCTCCTTGGAAACTTTCTCTCACTTTCCAAAGCCCTTGGCAGTCACGGGAGGTCAGACATTCATCCCAAAGGACCAAGTCTCCATAATGGCGCAATAAATCAGAACAATAGAACCCAGCCCCTCATAAATTGTCCTGCTTCTAGCCAACTCAAGAAGACTCAATCTTCTGGCACTAAAAATTGAAGAAGTTGTTCAAACTCAATTGAGGCTTACCAGATTGTCTTCACCTGGGTCTTTCTAAAAGGAATAAAATGTCAAGGCAAAGTAAAGCACTTAGCAGTGGAGGCATTGTGGCATCAAATCACACGGAGTTCTTTCAGAATATACAAGTTCAGACCTTCCCCTCTGGGAGATCGTATTCATTAGGGCTGGGTCAGGCCAGGAGATAAGCATTTCTAAAAAACTTCCCAAGGGATGTTTCATATCATATGTGATGTGATTCATATGTGATTCTGACATAATTCACACAATTGGGTGCTACTGCATTAATACAAACCGTCAAGGAAAAGCATTCAAATTATCTAAAATTATCAATCAGTTTCAAATATTTGTAAATAAAGTTTAGCTTCACTACCATGGAGACTGATAAGACTTGAAGTTAAGATGCAAGATTCTATCTCTAACTACCAATAGACCCAAGGGAGTTTTGAGAGCAAACCTTATGTATGTGATAACTCCCAGATAAGCAGTAGTGCTCCTTGTAAGACTGTCTCAAGAGAGGGGATGTTGGCAAGTGTGATTTCCTTCTCTGTGGATGGTTGCCAGGCCCTTTGGTCACTCACAGTCCTGGTGTCTTGGACCATCACTGCTTTCACTGTGCTTTTCAGCTGGAGCCGCGCCTGGAGTTCATGAACACACAGACACCCTTCCCGACATGCACATAGCTAATGATGTTTCATTTTCAGCTGGCTGGTTTTCCACTCCCATTGCCCAGCCCAATTTATGTATTCCCTTAAAATCAAAAGCTACCATAGCATCACACACATTTTACGTGGTGATTTAATGCTAAACCTCCCCCACAATATATTCCAAAACTTCACAAAGACATATACTGGAAACATCAACAGCATATGTTATCATTAAATTGGGTGTCTACTGTGCACCAGGCAAGTTAAGTGCTCTATGTCTAGTAACTCACTGAATCTTTACAACAAACCTATGAGGTAAATATTATTACTCTCCTCATTTGGTAAGGAAACCAAAGCTCAGGGAGGTTGAATAAGATGGCAAAGGTCACAAAGCTAGAAGTGGAAGAGGTATGATTTGAACTTTACCAGTCTGATGCAAGATGGCGCACATGCTCTTAAGCACTACAAGATCCCACCTCAGAATGCAAATTGCTGCAGTCACTCTGGAAAACAGTATGGAAGTTTCTCAAAAGGTTGAAAATAGAGCTACCCTATAACCCAACAATTGCACTACCAGGTATTTATCCAAAGGATACGAACAGTGATTCAAAGGGGCACATGTACCCCAATGTTTACAGCAGCAATGTCCACAATAGCCAAACTATGGAAAGAGCCCAGATGTCCATCAACAGATGAACAGATAAAGAAGATGTGGTATATATACAATGGAATGCTACTCAACCATCAAAAAAAAATGAAATCTTGTCATTTGGAATGATGTGGATGGAACTAGAGGGTATCATGCTAAGCGAAATAAGTCAGTCGGATAAAGACCAATACCATATGATTTCACTCATATGTGAAATTTAAGAAACAAACCAGATGAACATAGGGGAAGGGAAGGAAAAATAAAATAAAATAAAGACAAAGAGGGAGGCAAACCATAAGAGACTCTTAACTATAGGGAACAAACTGAGGGTTGCTGGAGGGGAGATGGGTAGGGGGAAGGGATAATTGGGTGATGGGCATTAAGGAGGGCACTGGACATATCAATGAACAATGAACACTGGGTGTTATGTGTAACTAGTGAACCACTAAATTCTACCTCTGAAACTAAAAAAAGATCCCACCTCACCATGTTGTTTCTTTACCACTTTTTCTTTCCCTCTGTGTCCCTTATTTGAACCTATCTCCTAAGCTTCAGTTCAAATTATTCAAATCACCCTTGTGTCCCATTTCACGAAGATTACTGCAGGCCCCAATGGCAGATCCATCAGGGACCATCTTTCTACTTCTCCGAAAACTGATCACTGGCTAACCAACGATTACATTCAAAAATGTATAAATGTAGATCTAGACTGAATATATTAGTATAATTATTTAAAAGAGCCCCACACCTACTATTGACCTAGGCTTAGGAGTGTGCTTGTTTTTCTCAAAGTATAATAAACATTTTATTGTAGAATAGTGACTGAGTAGAAAAATGTGATAGAGTCAAAATATCTGAGGGTCTGAACAATTGGTAGCTGTGTGACACAGCCACTAGCTATGGCAAATTACTTAACCTCTTAAGGTTTTCATTTCCTGCTCTGTAACAACAATAAGCACTACTGTGGCTAGGTAGCACACAAAGTGCTTTTCAGATGTTAACTCATTAACGCCCCTCTTATAATGCGTTGAATAGGCACTTAGTACAGTGCCGCTTACACTGAGGTGTGCTCAACTGAACACACACCTGCCTTCTATGTGCACGGGTATAAATGTACATATGCGTGTCTAGTATACAGTTTTAGACTTAATACAATTGCTGATTGATGTCTACCTTTCTCTCATTATCCTGGCATTATTGACTGAAATCTGAGTTCTAACCAGCACTAGTAAGAGAAGAGAATGGTCTGAGGGTGTCCCTTGAGACAGAGATATTGAAACAGCCAAGAGAAGTAGGAGTCAGGAATTCTCTAGTTGTTTTGGAAGAACTGTTACCTTTCATCCCAACCCCAAGATTGGACTGAGTAGAGACTGATGGAGGTACTGAAGGCCAATGCTCATTTAGAAAAAGACAGGGGCACCTGGATGGCTCATTTGGTTAAGTGACTCTTGATAGCAGCTCAGGTCATGATCTCAGGGACATGAGATTGAGCCCCAAGTTGGGCTCTGCACTGGGTGTGGAGCCTGCTTAAGATTATCTTTCTCCCTTCCTCTCCCTCTGCCCATCCCCCCTACTCACATGCGTGTGTGTTCATTCTAAAAAAAATAAGCAAAAATAAGCAGGAAAAAAATTCATAGCACAAAATTTAAGGCAACATTTACCATTTTTATAAAAGTTCTTTGTAATGAGGTGGGACTACAGCCAAAGAGGAACAGGTGCTGGGCTTGTCAGGGAGGCAGAGAGACCCTAATCTTGCTCCACCAGGTAGGAAGAAATCTGCAGTTGTGCCTGCTAAAGATCTCAGATTACTTGCACCAACTTCATCCCAACGTATCACTTCATGTCTGGGGAATTGATTCTTTTTTCCCCATCATCATGTTATTTCATCTTGCATTTTAGATAAGATATTACCATCTTAGAGCACAGCTTTAGGGACTCCAAAGGACTGTGAGGCATCATTAGTGTGTAAGTAAATAATGATCTTATTTTGCATCTTTTTCCACTCAACAATTTCAGATTAGAGAACACAAGGAAAACCTTTGCCTTGATTATTACAAATATAATTTACAATAGAGTAAATAATTTTTTGAAAAAGATTTTATGCTTAAGTAATCTCTACACCCAATGTGGGGCTTGAACACATAATCCCAAGATCAAGAGTTGCATGCTCCACCAACTGAGCCGGCCAGGCACCCTGACAGAGTAAATAATCTTAAATGCATTTGGCACAGCCATGGAAATTACAAATCCACAAGGCACACCCTTGAAGAGAACTTTCCTACAGGCTCTCAATAAACTCTGGAAGTGACCTATTTACTAGTTCTTCTTCATGGAAGAGCCAGCATGAGGTTTGTGACTAATGAAAAAGTTGACTGAGTCTTCTCTGATGTGACATATTTCAAAAGGATCTGTTCTACCTTCTTCCCATCTCATCAACCTGTGAGATGGAAGAAAACCCAACTTGTCATATCAGAGGAGAAATTGGACCACTAATGGCTCATTTGAAGGATGCCTCCCCCCATCAGTGTAGATCTGCACCACCCAAGGAGAAGTTTAATCTGAGAATGGGAAGGAAAGGGGAAGGGGAAGGGAGACAGGAAGGGAGAAGGAGGGAGAGGAAGGAAGAAAAGGAGAGAGAAGGAAGGAAGGAAGGGAGAAGGGAGGGAGGGAGGGAGGAAAAGAGAAAGAAAGAAGGAGAACAAGGAGGAAGAAGAAGAATTTACTTTTAGAGGTCTTCGCCATTGAAACCCTGACAGTTCTCCATTTTCAATTTTATTTGGGAATATGTCATTACTTTATCTAGTTAAAAGTTGTTGGAGAAACTATGAAAGTGAGCAAATGACCCTTTATTCAAATGATAAGAAAGATGGCCATTATCAAGGAGGTTGACAGTATTAACAATTTAAAGCATTTTTCTGACAATATGTTGAAGGGCCAGTATTCCATGATACGACACTACTGATTTGAATTTCTCAGTTTAATAGTGAACCATTTTTTCTCTTTGCATCTTTGCCCTCTTGACAGATAAAATCCAGTTCTGGAACTTCTGTCAACAAGGTAATGCATGAGCAGAGCACTATCTCCTTGTCATTAATGCCAAACTTATTGGACTGTGGGGTTTTTTTTTTCCTTATTTCAAAGGATGAGCTCTCTGAGAACATACACTGAAAAGAGGCATTAACCAGCTGACTTTTCCCTTACAGAGAATGAGATAAAACATAAATATCACGTAACTAGACTTGCTATCTTTGTTTGCCAAGTATATCATTCCTGTTTAATATATGTAAAAATTTTTGGAAATATTGTATTTTTGTTATATACATACATATAAATACATGTTTCTATATAGACCAACCTGTGTGTGTGTGTGTATATATATATATAATTACACATTTGTTCCGTATATACATATGTGCCCATATATGTAAGTCTGTGTATGTATGTGTATACACAGACACATATACATACTAGACACATACCTAATTTTTTATTATTTAGGGTGCTAAATAAAGGAGAAATATATTTATTTAGGGAATCAGAATAATTTTCCTCTTTCTTCATCTGATTTTTAACCATATATAAACACACACACACACACACACACACACACACACACACAGATTTCCATATACAGAAAAGATTATAAGGAATTGGCTGATGTGGTGATGGAGGCTGACCACACTGAGAACTGGAAGGCGAGTCAGCAAGCACAAGACTCAGAAGAACAGATGGTGTGCTTCCAGTCCTGGTCTGAAGACATGAGACCCAGAGACCCAAAGGAAACCCAGCGGCTTCGTACTCAGGAAGAGGTGATGTTTTAGTTCAAATCGAAAGGCAGGAAAAAGTTTATGCCCCAGTATGAAGGCAGCTACACAAGAGGAATTCTATCTCACTCTAGGGAAGGTTGGCCTTTTTGCTCTAGTCAGGCCGTCAGCTGATCGGATGAGGCCCACTTTGAGCAGAGATTTGCTTTATTAGGTCCACCTATTTAAATGTTTTTTTGTTTGTTTGTTTGTTTTTTAAAGATTTTATTTATTTGACAGAGAGAAACACAGCGAGAGAGGGAACACAAGCAGAGGGAATGGTAGTGGGAGAAGCAGGCTTCCTGCTGAGCAAGGAGCCCGATGCGGGGCTCGATCCCAGGACCCTGGGATCATGACCTGGGCCGAAGGCAGACGCTTAACGACTGAGCCACCCAGGCGCCCCTATTTAAATGTTAATCTCATCCAAAAACACCCTCCCTTCAGGAAACTCCGGAAAGAATATCCGACAGACTGTCAGGGCACCCGATGGCCTAGTCAAGTTGACACATAAAATTAACTGTCACATTCCTGTCTCAATGTCTTCATCTGTTATAGAGAAATTACTAAGAACACCCAAGTCATAAAATTGTTTTGTGAGTTAAATTTCAAAATATAGGTAAAGCAGTGAGCAAAATGCCTGTAACATCTCAGTGACTGTTAGAATCGTAGTGATTCATAAATCATAGTGAGTCTCAAGATGGGCCCCGATGTGCACCTCTCCCCAGGGAAGAATCTTGATTCTATCCTTTGCTGGCCATGTGGTTTTGAGCAAGTAACTAAATGTTCCACAGCCTCAGTTTCCTCAAATATAAAATGATAACAGCTTCCTGACAGGGTATGGTGAGGATTAAACAAATCCTTCTCCATCAGATTAGCACAAAGCTGGTACACACCAAGCAATCAGATATAGAGTAGTCTTGTTCTCAAAAACACAAACATACTTTACTTTTACAAAGAGACTTTAATTTCCTCCTTCAAGCCTCAAAATAAATCAGGAAGACAGAGACCATTATCATCACTATTTTCCAAAAGGGAAAACTGAGAATGTGTGCCTTTGAGTGACTTTCTGGGGATCAGTGATCAGAATTCCTTCCACATCTTGCTGAACTGACCCCTTAGTCCCCAGCACATTGATTTCTCCCCCATAAGAAATATTCAGAACAGGGGTGCCTGGGTGGGGCAATCAGCTGAGCATCAGACTCTTGGTTTTGACTCAGACCATGATCTCAGGATCCGAGAGTGAGTTTTGAGATGGGCTTAGCATGGAGTCCGCTTGGGATTTTCTCTCCCTCTTCCCCTCCTGCTAGTGCACACACACTCTCTTTCTTTCTCAAAAATAATATTAAAAAAAAAAAAGAACTCTTCAGAACAAGTATGAGTCCTAAACAACTCATTTTGGGAAATTCAGGTACTCACGTAGGGCTATTGATTGAAAAATGTCAGTTCCGAATTAGGGGAAATATGGTAGAGATGGTGTGTATCATAACATTCTCCTCAGCCTGGAACTTTTCCTGACATCACACACACATTGCACCTGGCAAAGGCAGCTATTTTTCTTTGCATATTTTTTAGCACTGACTACGTTAGGCACTCCACTAAACCCTGTGCGTAGATTATTTTGTCTCACCCTCAGAGTGTACCGTGATTTAGAAGCTGTTACTGTTCCTGCTTGAAAAATGAGGAGATGAGGGTGAAGAGATTTGTCTGAGACCACAGGTGGTAAAGACAGAAGCAGCACCCAGGGGTGCTGGCTCCTGGATGCTCTTCCCAGGGAGTCAATTCCTTTATTCAGTTTACTCGGAGCATCTTTATTGAGTGCTGGCTACGCTGCACTATCAGGGGATGAGGGTACAGGGGAGAAAGGGACAAGCAATGGCCTACTGTGGGGCTTACACTGTACCTCATACTTCCCAGCACCAACAGTATCAGCCCCTAGTGGCTGAAAATTGGTTGTTAAGGGCAAAAAAACCCCACCTCTTTCTATTTGTACATATAGTACACATAAAGAGATAGTATATTTGTGGTGGCAAGTGATTAGAGAAAAAATGTCTACAAAGGGTAGATGGTGATGGTATGAGTGATGATGACAAAGAGCAACAGTGCTCTCATGTGAAATACAGATAGGAAACACTTAATTACACAAATCAATATATGACTACAAATTACCACATATATTAGGAAGCAAAAGCAAAGGGTGTTAGAAGATGAATGTTTAAAAAAAAAATCTTGTGATTAAAGGGGCAGGGGAAAAAAATCTCTGCATAAAGACATTTTAAGCTGAAACCTGAATGATGAGAATGAGTTTGGGGGCACCCGGGTGGCTCAGTTGGTTAAGTGACTGCCTTCAGCTCAGGTCATGATCCTGGAGTTCTGGGATCAAGTCCCACATTGGGCTCCCTGCTCTGCAGGGAGTCTGCTTCTCTCTCTGACCCTCTGACCTCTCTCTCTCTCAAATAAATAAATAAATTAAAAAAAAAGAGAGAGAGAGAATGAGTTTGATACAAGGGTTTCTCAGGATGAGAGCCACAAAAGGCCATGAGGTATGTAAGAGTTCTCAGAAGAGCAGAAACAGAACTAACAAGAGTATGGTGTGTGTGTGTGTGTGTATATATCTCTATACATACATATCTATATCTATATCTGTATCTTTATCTATATCTATAATCTATATATAAAAAGAGAGAGAAAGAAACAGAGAGAGAGATTTTAATGTATTGGCTCACATAATTGTGGAGGCTTAGTGAGCCCACAATCAGCAGAGTAGGCCAGCAGGCTGGAAATCCAGGAAAGAGTCAATGTTGCAACTCAGGTCTGAAGGCAGTATGCTGACAGGATTCTTTCTTGTTCACAGGAAGTCAGATTTTGTTCTCTTAAGGCCTTCGACTGATTAGATGAGGCCCACCACATCCTGGAAGATACTGTCCTACTCAAAGTTTACCCATTGAACTGTTAATCTCATCCAAAAAAATACTCTCACAGAAACATCCAAAATACTATTTGACCAAATACGGACGCCCTATGGCCCCATCAAGTTGACACATAAAACTGACCATCACATTTGGTCTCAGCCTTTGGAAGAACCAACAGAAAAGAATTTGGCGAGAGAACAAGCTAGGAGGAACATGGTGCTGCGTGAGGATGTAAAAGCATCAGAGGCAGATTGTGCAGGACTTGTAGCCACAATGAAGGTTGAACCTCATCCTAAGAGTGATGGAAAGTCGGCAAAAGATGACACAGAGGGGGTGGCCTGATTCACTGTGTTGTTGCCACAGCCATTGCTCACAACCACAGGACGATGACCAGGGTAAGAGTGGGGAGCAGTCTGGAAGCTGTCAGGGCAGAATTTGTGATGCCCTGGAATAGGGTAGCACACTTGAGGTGGAGAGAAAGGCTTGGATTTCATACATACTCAAGAGACAGAGTTGAAGGATATGTTGATAGTTTGGATGGGGGAGAAAAAAAATCAAGGTCTGTTTCCATCTTCTGGAGTTCTCCAAGAATCCCCTCAAAATTTACTCTTTCAATAAAGCTTTCCCTGATTCTATCAACACATAGTTTATGTGTCTAATGCATTCATTCATACAAGTTTTTTTTTTTTTAAGATTTTATTTATTTAATTGACGGGGGTGGGGAGGGAGAGGGAGAGACAGCAAAGAGGGAACACAAGCAGGGTGAGCGGAAGAGGGAGAAGCAAGCTTCCTGATGAGCATGGCGCTCGATGCGGGACTCAATCCTAAAACCCCAGGATCACAATCTGAGCCAAAGGCAGAAGCTTAATGACTGAGCCACTGAGGCACCCTTGTGGACCTGTTTATACGTCTTTGTCATGTCTGTTCCCTCAACTGGTTTATTAGGATCTCGGCCTAGACAGCTTTATAAAAGATCACCACTGACACAGATTCTCATTAGCTGCCAAATAAATGTGTGACAAAAAGCAGACAAATTTAGGAATCCTAATTCCACCTGTAAACTTTGCCAGAGACCTAGGAATCATACAGGTTTTTGGCTTACCATCGCTGAGATTCAGTTTTTATCTTTCATTAGAAAAACTAATACGCGTTCTGTGCACTTTGCTGTAGCATAAAGGTAACGAGTGTGAAATGTACGGAAAGAGGTACCACCCTGTAGACATAACCTGTATTTCATCACTTAAAAATTAAACCAACAACATTGAGGATACATAACAGTCTTTCATTTTCACTTATTACACAGATAAGCCATGAATTTCACACTTCACAAAGAGCGTCCCTTTCAGTGAATATAAGTCATTGAGGAAAGTAAGGATCGGGGCCTTGTGGGACTTTCAAAGAAATGAAATGCACATAAACATAAAAGGGAAGAAAAGCCAGCAAATATGGTCGCATATTTCTGTTCATTAGGAACTGTTCTATTTCTGTCCAAATCAGTAAAAACACTCTAAAAGCACTTAAATAGTAGACATTTTTGTTCTCATATATATTATGTTCCCAAGGCATTTTTGTCTTGTTTGACATAGATTATATACCATGATGTGGGTAAAAATATGCCTATTTCTATTTTTAATTTCAGAAGCTAGATCAAATAACCTTCAAAAAGAAACAAATCAATATCCGACAGGATTCATAATTAACATTACTAATTCTCTATCTTAAAATTTGAGCATGATCCTTATTCATTATAAAATTGTGAAAAAATACAGTCGCTTTTAGGTTAACCCACTTGAAAGTTGGAGTACAAGTAGGTTATCCTAAGAATTGAGTCTTAAGGATGAAATGTAGGCTCATTCTGTTTCTTCACATCTTTGCTGCATTGATTAGTAAGGATCATCTAAAGTGAGCATTTCTACAAGTTCTCATTATGACCATAGCATACGTTCTGGATTATGCCTCTCTATATATATATCCACTGTGTGCTTGTTTAACCTACTATTGATTTAGATTGGCTTGAAAGTAAGCAGTAACAATATTGTATGTTGTTAAAGACTGAAGAAAATCAGTAAATAATCCCCAACGAAGAATATCCATTCTACTCCCTAAAAGTAATATATTGTCTATAAAATGTATTTATGTTAGAAATCTAAAACTTGAGATGAGTCTATCTCTTCAATGCTTTTTGAAAATGAAATGGGTTAAATTCTTATTCATATTTCCCAACACACACACACGCACACATACAGATGCACATACAACATTCAAATACACATACAAACAGCCTGTAAATGAAGGTAAAAATCACCTAAATAATCACATAAGAAAGATTATTTTTAAAGTTCTCAAAATATGCACTATCACTATACAAGTTCGTGATTTGTTAATATTGTTCTAAGTTCACCAGGTAAGCAAGGTACATTGATAATCAGTCTTCGGAACAGTTCTTAGCATTCAAAACTTTCCTAGAAATGAAATGATTTACATATCTATTTGCTGATCAAATCATTCTGTTACTGGTCAAATCAGTCATGCAATCAGTTGGGTCATTCCATCAATGATGACTTGAAATTTTTCCTCTACTAACCCTCCAACTGAAGACAGCAGTTACAGGTACATATGCCAGATCAAGACTAAGAAAATTTTCCTATCCCTGATGTTCTCCTAAGATATAGCTCATATGTTTTCTGGCATTGTTATTTTTATAGATTTAACAAAACATATATACTTACACATAAAATAACTTTGTCATTAATAGGAAGTCCAGATTATTTTGGGTCTTATACAATAATGCACTTATAATCTTACAAGGACCTGGAGGGAAGAAAATCTGAAACTTGGTTGCAATGAACAATACTCCAACTATTTTTTTCTGTTAAATCCTAGAAGCTCAAATGGACAATTGTTTAATGGCTAAGGGCATGTTCTCCTCAAATTCTAGTTCTCTTGACATCCTTTATTTCTATTAAAAATATGCACATATGGGAAAGAGCTAGTGGTTCACTAGTAGTTCCCACTATCTTAGTGGGAGTCAAGGTCATCAGGCCCTGTCATGGCTAATCTCAAAACCACAGTCTTGGGGCTTTCTAAACACTCCCTGGGAATTGTAATTTGTACCAAGTTAGAATTATAACCAGTCCGATGACCAAAACTGGCACATAAATATATATGTTGTATATAAATTACATATATACATGCATACACAAATATATATTACACATATACACATAATAATATACCTAATACACAAAAAAGATATACAAGAAATACCTAATACACAAAAAAATATATAATATATGTATAATATATATTATATCTATAATATATAATTACAGTATAATATGTATATTAAAAAGCCTTGGAGCAGTCTACAAGAAATTTTTTAAACATTTAAAATATTTTAGAAATAAGATGCTTGATTAGTAACTTATTAACTATCACTTCATTTCACTTCTGGAAGATATGTCTTCTCTTTTCATTCTTTGGAACCACTGTGCTGAATAGGTTAAGAGACAGTAATTGATTACAAAATTCAAATGCCATTATCAACTCAAGGTTTTACTTCCAATTTTAGCTTTTAAAGCCAGAATCAAACTCCCATTGAGCAGTGAAATTAATTAATCCTTCTATATTCTCCTTAAGTGCAATTACAGCACTAATGCGGAAGAAAATTTTTCTGATCATTTTCTGCAGCACAGTTTTAACATTGCCTGTAATAAACATTGTGTTTTTTTAAAGTGGCGGTAGCACCAAGGAAATTAAAAAATTTTCATGTATTTCCTTTCTGCGGGGAGAGGGAGGTCAATATCACTGTCCTTTTGTCTGCAAACTACTTATTTTACATAGTAAAATGTAATGGACAATTGTTTAATGGCTAGTTTGTGAATGATAAAATATATGAAAATGAATTACACAGTTATTGAAATCATACCCAATGGGACAACAAAACTGGACAGCCATGGTATGAGGAAGACTTGCCTCTCACACTGGGTGAGCTTGGCAACCAGCTAATTAATCTCAAACAAGCTTTTTTTTTTTAATTAATTTTATTTTATTTTTTAAGTGTTCCAAGATTCATTGTTCATGCACCACACCCAGTGCTCCATGCAATACGTGCCCTCCTCAATACCCACCACCAGACTCACTCAACCCTCCACCTCCTCCCCTCCAAAACCCCCAGTTTGTATCTCAAGAGTCCACAGTCTCTCATGGTTCATCTCCCCCTCCAATTTCCCCCAATTCACCCTTCCTTTCCTTCTCCCAATGTCCTTCATGTTCTTCCCTATGCTCCACATGTAAGTGAAACCATATGATAACTAACTCTCTCTGCTTGACTTATTTCACTCAGCATAAGATCTTTCAGTTCTGCCATGTTGGTATAAAAGTTGGGTATTCATCCTTTCTGATGGAAGCATACTATTCCATTGTATATATGGACCATATCTTCTTTATCCATTTGTCTGTTGAAGGGCATCTTGGTTCTTTCCACAGTTTGGCGATTGTGGCCATTGATGCTATGAATATTGGAGTACATGTGGCCCTTCTTTTCACTACATCTATATCTTTGTGGTAAATACCCAGTAGTGCAATTGCAGGATCATAGGGTAGCTCTATTTTTAATTTCTTAAGGAATCTCCACACTGTTTTCCAAAGTGGCTGTATCAACTTACATTCCCACCAACAGTATAAGAGTGTTCCCCTTTCTCCACATCCTCTCCAACATTTGTTATTTACAGTCATGTTGATTTTGGCCATTCTAACTGGTGTAAGCTTGTATCTCAACGTGGTTTTGATTTGAATCTCCCTGATGGCTAATGATGATGGACATTTTTTCATGGGTCTGTTAGCTATTTGTATGTCTTCTTTTTTTTTTTTTTAAGATTTTATTTATTTACTTGACACAGAGAGAGAGATTACAAGTAGGCAGAGAGGCAGGCAGAAAGAGAGGGAAGCAGGTGCCCTGCTGAGCAGAGAGCCTGATGCAGGGCTCGATCCCAGGACCCTGAGATCACGACCCGAGCTGAAGGCAGAGGCTTTAACCCACTGAGACACCCAGGTGCCCCGCCATTTGTATGTCTTCTTTGGAGAAGTGTCTGTTCATGTCTTCTGCCCATTTTATGATGTGATTATCTATTTTTTTGAGTGTTGAGTTTGAGGAGTTCTTTATAGATCTTACATATCAGACCTTTGTCTGTAGTATCATTTGTGAATATCTTCTCCCATTCCATGGGTTGCCTGTTTGTTTTATTGACTGTTTCCTTTGCTGTGCAGAAGCAAATCAGCTTTTAATGGAGAACTGTGAGAGCTAAAACATGGAAGGGTCTACTTGTATACAGCTGAAAACATACATTGTGGTGTGTGTTTGTCTTATTTTGCTTTTGTCTATATACACACTTGTGTATACATATACACACACAGAGAAATATTCTGGATATAGCTTTGTTCATTCATTCATTTTGCAAATATCTATCAAATGTTTGTTAATTGTTAACACTAGGGACAATGAGCTGTTGTCATAAATGTGCTACCTAATAAAGTACACAAAACAGGATTTAAAACAATAATCATTCACTATTACAGCTCTTGTGTCTGGACATCACTGGGGAGTCGCTGACCTAGGTGGGGCTCAGCTTTGCTCACTCCCCTCACTCCTGTGTCTGCAGGCTGGCTGACTCACTCACGCCTCTGTAGGTAGGCGGGAGGTTGCATATAACAACACAGACATAGAAGGAAAGCACAAACAGGTGAAGGCTTTGGGAGGCCTCGCCTCAGAAATGGCACACCATCACCCCTGCCTCATTCTGCTGGCTCAAGTAGACCACATGGGACAGGGAAACCGACTCTGCCTCTCCAGGGATGGAAAAGGCGAAACTCACATGACAAAAGGGGTGGATCCAGAGAGGGTTAAAAGTGGGACCGTAGGTGTGACTACCACAACTCCTAATATTCTCTTCAATGTAAGAGTCCTCAGTAGCAGCCTGAACAACATACTGATCATCTGGAGAAAATAATGCTTTTTAATTTTTGGTTAAAAATCTAATTATGTGAGGCACCTCGGTGGTTCAGTCGGTTAAGACTCTGATTCTTGATTTTGGCTCAGGTCATGATCTCAGGGTTGTGAGATCGAGCCCAAGTTGGGCTCCTCGATGAGTGTAGAGCCTGCTTGGGATTCTCTCTCTCCCTTTCTCCCTTTCCTTCTACCCCTCTGCCTCCCAATAATAATAATAATAATAATAATAATAATAATTTAAAATAAATAAATAAACTCTAATTATGAAAAATGTATTTCCTGATCCAAACAGCTGACAAGTCCTCATGTGTTTGTGAGTAGAAGGAGATTTTTCTCCTGGGGCACAACACCAGGAGAGAAAGGAATTAATTTCCTTTTCTTGTCCTAACCATGAGCTGCCGAACAGTGCAAAACAGAGTGTTTAGAAACAGGCAAAATTTGTGTGCGGGACTCCTCCTCTACCTCTTACTCATCGTTGACATCCAGTTAGGATGATAAAAATATTTGCTGAACTTCTGTCACTGCTGTTTTCTCTAAATCCACAAAAAAATCTGATCCTGCACAGAGACGTCTCATGGAGTGACTGCAGACATCTTTATCCACTGCAGGAACTTGACAGCTGAAATAACAGAATGTAAATCCAAATGTTTCTAGCATGAAACCCATGACACTTTAAGTCCTCATTCCTCTCCTTCTGCTTAAGCTGAGCAACACAAGAGAAACCCCCTGGGGACTTCCAGTCCAGTGTGCCTTAGAGCACACGCTGCCAGACGCCACCCAGGATACTGGGTTCAGTTCCTGCCATAACACTTTGCTTTGTGCCAACTTGATTTCAGGGAGCCATGAGGTATTACATTCTCGAGAAGCTGAAGAACTCTGGTCTTCGACAGAGCACAGCTGAAGTCCCAACAGAAACATCAGAAGAGGTCATAGTGGATTCGGGGCTGTGTTTATCCCTTGGAAAGTAACTGTCACTTTGTGTTGGGGAAATTATTCCAGAATACAAAAGCTGAATGTTAAGGTGTGGAAGAGCAGCGGTTGTCATAAGAAGAGGCAAGCTGGTTTCTGACCAGAGAGAAAAGAGTTGTGATCCACTCATCACCACCCCTGCACCCCCACAACCCTGACCCCCGCCGCCGGGCCCTACTGTGGGTAGAGTGGTTTCACTGATGGCCAAGTGTGCAATTGAATCTGCCAAAAATGCAGTTCCTGTTTGGTATTTCTTTGCATCTTTCCAGCATAGTATTTGGTATGTGTTTAAAAATCTAAATTTAAAGATGCACATGACACTTAAATTTACAGTGGAAAGTGCTTACCAGCTGGCCCGAGCTATCAAATGCAAATACAAAAATTCAGCAGAGCACACTTCTGATAGTATAATTGGCATGAGTGGAAAATGAATTCCAACACGAAGTTCTCATCTGTGGCTCCAACGGAAGCTGATAAGGTACTTAATAGACTTTTAATAGAGCTTCTGAGACCCAGATCATGAAAAAAACCAAGTATGCCATACGATTCATTCCCCAGCTTTCCAATGGCAGCATGAAGCTTTCCAAAGAAAAAGATTCGCAGCGGTTTTTCCATAGAGGGTATTTATAATTTGGAAGAAATTCTATGACAGTGAACGGTTTTTGTTAATAATTCCTCAGCAGAGAGGCAGGGCTCAACAGACAGAAAGCGCTAGAGGGAATCTTGGAAAAACAGGCAAGTTTCGAAGAAATGGATTAGTGTGGAAGGCTCTTTAATGGCAGAAATGTGGATGGACTAAATCCTCAGGCATTCTGCTAGAAACCAAGGAGCACAGTAAATGTGAGTTAGCATGTAGATCCTAGAATTAGGAAATGAGAAAATGCAAGGAAAAAAATTAATGATCTCTACTAAATGATTGTTCTTGTGGCATTCATCTCTCAAAATGACAACATTAATACTTTATTCATTATTGGTCAGGCTATGAATTCATAGAATCTCAGGACTAGGGGCGCCTGGGTGGCTCAGTGGGTTAAGCCTCTGCCTTCGGCTCAGGTCATGATCTCAGGATCCTGGGATTGAGCCCTACATTGGGCCCTCTGCTCAGCTTCCCCCTCTCCCTCTGCCTGCCTCTCTGTCTACTTGTCATCTCTCTCTCTGTCAAATAAATAAATAATACCTTTAAAAAAAAAAGAATCTCAGGACTACCTCTCATGTCTCTGGTCAGTAGAATTATGCCCCTTCATTCCCAAAATGCTCACACCCTAATCCCTGGAACCTGTGATCTGGTTGCAAGGGCACTTTGTAGATGCAATTAGGGTTAGGTCCCTTGGAGGGGAAGATTATCCTGGATGATCTGGGTAGGCATAATCTAATCCTGCGAGTTCTTTTAAAGCAGACAATTTTTCCTGGCTGGAGAGAACTGATAAGGGAAAAATGGTCAGAGAGCTGTTGGTTGCTGGCCTCAAACATCACTTGAGTTTGCTCAGGCTCACACACAAAGCACCACAGACTAGAGGACTTAAACAACAAAAATTTATGCCCTCAAATTTGCGAGCCTAAAAGTCCAAGATCAAGGAGTCAGTGGGTTTGGTTTCTCCTGAGGCACCTTTCCTTGGCTTGCAGGGCTTCATGCTTTCTGGGTCGTCAGGTGGCCTTTCCTCTGTACACATGCACCCCTGGCCTCTCTCCCTCTTCTTAGAAGGACACTAGTCATACTGGATCAGGCCCCTCCATAATAGCCCCATTTTAACATCACCAACTCTTCAAAGACCTTATTGCCAAATGCGGTTACATTTAAAGGTACTAGAAATTGGGACTTCAACATACAAATCAGGGGTGGAGGGACATAATTGAGCCCGTCACAAAGATGAAAGAAGGGATTCTTAAGCCCAGGAATGTAGGCGGCCTTTAGCTGGAAAATGAAAGGAAATGGATTCTGCTCTAGAACCTCCAGAGAAGAACGCAGCCCTGCTGACACCTTCATTTTAGCCCAATGGAAATTAGTTCAAACTTCTAACCTAGAGAACAAGGAGATAACAAATCTGTGTTGTTCTCAGCTACTCAAGTTGCTGTTGTTTGTTATGACAGCAACCGAAAGCTAATGCAATGTGCAAACTTTAACCAAAAGATAAATATATCTTGTGTCCCTATTGTGTATCCATCAATACATCACGGACAACAACCTACATTCCAGAGACTTGTGCTTTCTTACTGCTGCATACAGAACCACTCCAAGCATGGTGGTTTAAAGTAGCAATCATTTATCATGGTTCACATATCTTCAGTACACTAAGGTTAGGCTGCTCAAGGTCAAGCTTGGCCGAGTCTGCCCACTTTAGACTTTTTAGAGAAGCTCTACTTCTCCGTCCAGGTCTGTGTGTCACCTGGGGTGGCTTTATTGTACATGTGCCTCATTCACCTCAAACCAGAAGGCTCAATGAACATGTTCTTATGCAATGGCAGGGACTCAAGAGAACAAGTCTATATACATCTTAAAGCCTAGTCCCCTAGTCTTGGATTGACACACTGTCACTTCTAACCACATGCCTTTAGCCAAAGCAAACCACATGGCCAAGCCCAAAATCAAAGAGCAGAGAAATTGACTCTGCTCACAATGAGGTCATGGCAAGATTATGGATGCAGGAGAGGTGGAGGCCTGGTGCCATAATGCCATCTACCACAGGCTGACACTCCAATCGCAGAGAGACAACTAGTGAACATGAAATAAACATGGATTTGGATCCTAGAAGGTCAAAGTATTGATGTATTGACAAGTATAAACTAAAATACAAAAAGGAATATAGTAGTTAATACATTGTCCATTCTTTTGCTTGTCTAAAATTTCCATACATTTGATTTCACCATGTTGAGAACCCATCTTTAAAATGTGGGGAAGATAATGAGGAATTTATGGTCCTACATTGGAATTGAGTTGAATACACATTTCAGAAGAGATTCCAAATGTCCCTTAAAACCAACCAGAAATTATCAAAGATCTGAAGCTCAACTTAAATGCAAGTGAATAAGTTTAGAAATGCTGAAATTAAATTGCTTTTTTGTAATAGGAAGCAAATTTTCCACAAATATTTCCCATCCCTCTTTGTATGTGTCTACATTGCAACTGCTCTGATCCAGAAATGGAGTCTATTTCTGCGCCTCTGGAATCTGGGTTTGGCCATGGGATCTGCCTTAGCTGATGGAACATTAGCAAATGTGAAGCAAGCAGAGTAAAAGCTCTTACAGACTGGGCTTTTCCCTTCTTTCTGGGACCCCTTCCAGAACTGTGTGAATAATTCTGGGCTGACCTCCTAGAGGTTTGGAAACCATGTGGAGGGATGTCTCCGCCATTCCAAATGGCCAATTGTCCCACCTGAGGCCACGGACATGTGAGGCTGTCCTAAGCCACTGAACCCCAGCCAAGCCGGCCCAAACCAGAGAAAGCAATAAAGCAACACTTAAAAGTGTGAGAAACAATTAAATGTTTGTTCCTTTTAGCCATTAATTATTGGGATGGTTTGTTACTCAGAAATAGCTTACTGGTAAACTTCTCTGGCCAGTGAGGTATATGTTGCTGGCAAGCGAAAGAACAGCTAGGACTCAAACCCAAAACATTCCACTGCTGGCTCCTTCCACAAGCTTCCAACCTGGAGGCTGAGGGCTCACACAGGCTGCCAGAATTCATGAGAGCAATTCTATAACACACATATACACCATGTATTGTCTGTCATAATATTGACATCATGCCCTTGATATGTATCTGGAAGTGTGCTAATGATGTACGTGAATTATATCATTTGATCTTTAGCACAAGCCTATGTGGTAGGTCTTACTAATATGTTCATTTTAGAAGTGAGGAGGTCCTCAGAAGTTAGGTATCACATATGTGGTATCACTCACCTAGCCAATCCTACTGAGAGGGAGAACACAAATATTAAAGAATATCTTTCACTGAATAAAAAATGGCTTTGAACAAATATACCGTTTTTCAAATGTCTATAGATTTTTTGTGATGTGTAAAATACAAAGGGACTTAATGGTATTCCTGATTGCAAAATAACGTTTAAATGTTTGATTTTTACCGTAAAATGGCATTCTTCTATTCAAATAACTCTTATATCTATTTACCTATCTTTCTTATATCAACACACAGAGCCAGAAAGCTAAAATTGACCAATTCATACATGTATATATTTATTCAACAGAGAATTCCTAAGCCTTTTCTATTTCTATAGAAATTCTATTTCTATTCTAAATTATCTTTACAGGGGTAGATGTTTTCTAGATTTTGTAATACTCTCAAAGTCAGTCAAAACTACAAATATGAGGTATCTTTGTAATAATATCTGATATTTAATAAGCACTTCCTGTGTGTTGACTGCTGACCACATGAACGGGTCATGAACATTGCTAAGCACTTACACGCATTATCACATTTATTCCTCTCCGAATAACCCATGAGGTACTATTAACAGCCAAATTTTACCAAGGAGAAAACTGAGCCACCAAAAAGTTAAGACAAACACCTAGGGTCACACTTAATGAGAGGGGCTTGGGGGACATGACCAGCAGTCTGGCGCCATGCTCCAGATTGCTTTGTTCTGAATACCTACTGCTGTCCATCAAAGCCTAGGTTAAGCTTCAAATTTGCCAGTACAGTCTCATTTGGAAAATGACATATTATTTTACCATTTTAACTTTTATTTGTGAAAAATAATAAGGACTTTAAAATTCTAAGTATTCTATCATGAGAATTCTGACAGCCATTTAGAGGAGTTTCATTGTGCATGGAATCTTTCCTTTGGTTTTCACACCTATATCTGAATTTTAGAAAAAGCTTTTTGATTCGTCTAGCTATTTGTAGCTAAACTGGTATCCCAAATGAAACCTTCAACAAAATATTGAGAGTTTTTGAATAGTGCTAAAGCCAGGTTGCTCTGTTCTTGCACACAGACACTTACCTTTCATTCCCATTGTTCTCTCCGGACTTGATTTGTTAAACAATTCAAGATCTGTTTCATGGTTTTGCAGGTACTCCCATCTGTAGCAGTACTAACTCTTCATTCAACTTGTTACCTGAAGAACAAGCAGAAAGAATGGAAAGGAGCCAATTTCATTTAGATAATTTCTTAGATTTATTTTTTTTTTAAAGCACATCACTAGCTTTTCCATTTTAACATCATTAAGCTTATACGAACATGCTAATTATATCACTGTGTTTTTTAAAAGCCACATTACTAATTCTAATATGTTATTGCTGGCCAGTGGTAAAAGTTTTATAGCTAATGGGGGCAAATGGAGACTTCTCAAGATGAAATCTTATCTGCATATATTGTTGAAATTGAGCTGATGGAATTTGTTTCCCTGCTCCAGACGTTTTGAAAATAACTTTTCTTTGCAAATATGTTCTCCATGTACACTTCTTCCTGCTTTGGTCAGAATGATAGACTATAGATTATAAAATTGATGGATGTCTCCCTTTTTCCATTCTCTTACCAGATGAACTGGCCAAACATGACAGTTTTGAGAAATTGATATATTTTATTGTCCAGATAAAAAGAGGATCTTCTTGTCAAATTCTTTTGCAAAAGAAATTCCTTCCAAGATGAGATCATTGTCTATATTTATCTTAATCAGTCCTCTACCTTAGTAGGTAAATCCAACAGTATATTAAATATAATGACAGGATCCTGTAGCCCATAATGTGTCCTCATACTCAAAGTGCTTAGGAAAATAACAGTCTAGGATATATAGTACCTCAGGGATCCTGTAGACCAAGTGCTATAGCAGACTCCATGGGCATCAGTAATTTTATTAAAAAGTCTCATTGCACTCAACACACAATGAACTCGATCCTTCTGCTTAGAAACAGGCTTAAGGTCAAATGGATCTTTTTCTAACTCTTAAATGCCTTCAAATTAGTCCACTGCCCTGTTTTGAGGGTACATAATTTGAAAGAAAGAGAGAAAAGAGATAGAGAGAGGGAAGGAAGGAAGGAAGGAAGGAAGGAAGGAAGGAAGGGAGGGAGGGAGGGAGGGAGGGAGGGAGGGAGGGAAAGGGGAAGGGAAGGAAGGAAAGAAGGGAGGGAGGGAGAGAGAAAGGAAAGAAAAAAGAGATACTCCATTTTTTTCTTATTCCAAACCTCCTGGCTTATTTCACTATTATTCTGATAAATTTTACTCTCAATGTCACTAATAGCAAATACAATAACTTCTTCTGCAGTAAATGCTTCTCCCTTCCTAGAGACAGCAATCAAACACCAACAGGACCAGGCAGGGGGCAAAGACAGCAGGCATCAAGAAAAGTGCAGGCCCATTGATTGGGGTTACCAGTCTCCAATCCCAGCCTGTATTGCTAGGTGGGCAATCAAGCAAAGTATGCAAAAATAAATACTGACTTTTGCAGGAAAGACCCTTTATTTTATTTTTATTTTATTTTTTTTACATCTGGCTTAAAATTTTCTGTAGGCCAGACACATGCCCAAAACCACCTATGATCAAATGTGCTGCCTGTGTGTGACACTGTAAGTCTGATTTTTCTTATTGTTTCTCCTTGCCACAATATTGAAATGCACTACCTCCTTCTCCTGGATTCTTTTTTTTTTTTTTTAAGATTTTATTTATTTATTTGACAGAGAGAGAGGTCACAAGTAGGCAGAGAGGCAGGCAGAGAGAGAGGGGGAAGCAGGGTCCCCGCTGAGCAGAGAGCCCGATGTGGGGCTCGATTCCAGGACCCTGAGATCATGACCTGAGCCAGGCAGAGGCTTTAACCCACTGAGCCACCCAGGGCCCCCTCCTTCTCCTGAATTCTTAAAGTACTTTGTATCTCTTTTTTTGTGTTTCTCATATTCTGCCTTAATTGTTATAGTAAACTTACCCTTTATCAGTTCCATCCTTTAGCAGACAGTAAGCACTCAGCATAAGCATCGTAACAGATAATCTATTGTAGGATACCTCTAGTTTGGGTTATTTGAACAACTTAAAGATAGCATCACAAACCCTGGTTCTTCCTACGTTTTTGCTATCTTGTTGGCTCATCTGAAGGCAAGATCTCCTTTTGAGGAGTAAGTGAATATAGCATTCCCAGGCATCAAATCTACAAATGAAAATATCCTGCGTTTCTGTGTCTCTTTCTATCAACAAAAAAAATCTTTCCTAGAAGGCTCTGCTGCCAAGTTCCCTTTATGTTGGCAAGTATTGAATTACATGACTCCCCCACAAACCAATCACTCATTGGCCATAATGGGTTTGGACTGATTGGGATCTTGCCTAAGTCATGGGATGGAGGAGGACCCAACAAAACAAAATGAGGTCTCTTCCAGCAGCGAAGAGTAGAAGTAATGCTGGCTTGGCTTTTAATCAACAACATCTGTGGCAATCTCCTATCAGACAATCCATTTCTTGGGAAGGAGGATTATATTCTCAAGTACTATAGTCCAAGAAAGAGCTAGTAAGGATTTGAAGCAATGCAGTAAGACAATGAATTAATGCACTGCTGCTGCCCTTTAGCACAGAGCATGACATCTAATAAGGACTGAATAAATATTTGATTGAACAGATTGGAGAAGTCTTTGAACAGATGTGTATCCAGGCACTATGAGAGAAGAGAGGAAGGAAGGAGTCATTTTTCCTGGGAGAGTCAGATAAGTCTTTACCACAGAGGTGATCCATCAAGAGAAACAGCTACCCTGTCACTGAGTGCAACCTCTGTCTCTATTAGGCCAATCAATTAGTCTCTCCCCATCATTGCTAGGTGATGTGACTAACATGAATGTCAAGCCTACTGTAGGTCACAGGCAGAGTAGGTCACCACTCTGTCGATCTTCACAGGGCTCACAAAATTGTCTAAAAACAGCGTGGTCACTAACGAAAGGAAGAAGCCACCTCCCATCTCTGTTCCAAATATTAAGATCTTGAGATCTTTGCCTCATTACAAAAGGTAATTTCTTTTAATCAATTCTCTTAATAGTTTCTAAATACCTGTCCCACACATCTCTGAGTACTAGCATCATTGAGACGCGGGTATTTTTTGGCCATCAGAGAGCAGACATTTTTTCATTCCTTACCTCGAGCTTTCCTTACACTCCATTTTCTCACAGACTGATATGAATAAAGATTGCCACTCCACTTCAGCCTTGCGTTTTTCTTCTGAATGATCCCACGATTGTGTAATCAGATCAATTTATTGTTAATCTGAAGGAATTTTCTTTCCAATGAGACTTGTCAGACACATTTATGTCCTTTGAAATCACTGTAATTGACCCAGCAGAGGTAAAATGTGGAACAGCACCTGTCTGCTCAGGCAATCAACGACAAAACAGCAGGTACTGAAAGCAGAAATCCTGGCTTCTTGTCCCTCTTGGAACACTCAGACTGCAATAGGTGTGAGTCAAGTCCTGGGAGGCTCCCTAGCTCAGGGGGCAGCTAATGAAGGTATCCCATGAAATAGCATACCGATAACCATTTAGGATAAAAGGCAGTAGCACACAGAGAAGAACCAAAGGCCTAGCCATTAGTCCCAGCCTGCGCCAACTGCCATTCAAGAAGGGGAGGACCTTTTGGAAATTCCAACCATCCCAGGGCACTAGCTAACACTACTTAAAGCAGAGGAAGTACCTGGCCAACCCAAAGAATCATGATAAATAAGATACTCTCACCATTTTAGGCCAATGCATCTTTCAGTATTTTGTTAAACAACAATCAGTGGCTGAAACACAGAGATCCTATGACAGAAACCATGAGGGTCACGACAGGCTGATACCAGACCATAACTGGTCCTGAGAGTTCCCTTGGTTTCCCATGACCTTCTTCTTCTAGGTCCAAGACTAGTTTAGCTTCACAGTAAACCCCTTTTTGTTCAAGATGGTTTCTGTTCTTTGTAGCCACTAATAATTAATTTACATCAAAGTGACAGGGCTCAGGCCAAAGAGGTCAGCTCTGAGTACTGGTTATAATCCTTGAGACTGCAACAGGGAAGTAGGCTCTATTCTGGAAGGATCCTGAGTCCATGGTAAAAGCCAAAGAGGTGTTCAGGGACAGGACAGAACCTCAATGCGACATCAGGAGAGGCAAGGCAGACCACACTGAACCTAGCACCTGCTCAGGTCTCCCGACTATAGAGCTGGGACCTGGAAGCATGATGAGGATACACATGGAGATGAGGGACCCTGTATTGGTAAGGAAAACACAGACAGCTCACGAGGCAGACACAGTCACTGCTCACCACGAGCAGTGCAGTTGGAGGGAGGACAGATGGCCCAAGGCTAGCAACGCAGCCTCTGTCTAGCAGCCCAGGACCAGCCCTATCTATTTGTAGCCCCAGCCTCTCTGTAGGGACCTGCAGCGCACGCCGAGTTTGAGCAGCAGGCAAAAGAATCAGAGATGGGAAATGCGAGGAGAGTAGAAGAATTGAAGAATCCCAAAGCCACTCTTCCCAGCCCCATCTTTCTTTATGCATGTGTGTAATTCAGTTTGACGTTTAGAGCAGGTTTTAGCAGGCCAGAATCAGAATACAATAAGTGGGAAGAAAAGATAGATTGAGCAGAAGCATTGGCTTGCACACCCTTCTGACAGCCATAGGATGGGCAGAACAAGCTGGCAGGGACCAAAAATCCACACAGGTTGATGTAACTGTAGGCAGGTAAGGAGATATCTAACTGGAGCTCGAATTGAAGAATAAGGCTCATAGCACTTAGGATGGGATGGGTAATGTTACAGTAACAAAGCAAAAACCTCTGGCTTGCAACAGAAAAGTTACTTCTCGCTCATACTTCTTCTATTATGGTCACCAGACCTCATTCATCACAGCTGCTTAAGGACCCACGCCTTGGGAAGATCCATCCTGATGTGCCTCTGCCATTAGAGAAATGGGGGAAAATGATCACCCACAGGTTAAAAGCCCTGCCTGGCAGGAACACAACACTTTTGCTTATATGTCACCGGTCCAAGTAAATCACATGGCCAGACATGCACTGAGGGGATAGAGCTATATAAACCTCCTGCAGGGAGGTGCTTCAACATGGGTTAGGAGTAAAAGCCTGCCATGGGCTCAGGCTATATCCTATCCTAGGATCAGGCAAGACTCTACATATCTATAAGCCAAGGGACTGAGCACCTGGCCAAATGAAGGATTTGACCATGAGGAAGAGTTCAACATACGTGGCTGAGTCTACAGCATAAGGGCTTTGGAAAAAAGTTAAAAGCAAATTCATGAGCCAGGGATGAAAATAATAGTGATATTCATAATAATGACTACTGTCTATTAAATCCCCCCCTTTTTTTGAACCAAATGCCTTACACAAATTTTCTATCCTCATCAAACATCATATACACATTATTTTATCCTCTTAAGAATTGTATGTTTAGTTAGTGCTTCTATCTCTACATTATAGATATGAGATTGAGAGTCAGAAAGACTGTATCACTTGACCAAGATCATAAAGCTAGAAAAGAACAGGATCCAGATTTGAGCCCAGCCCTGGCTGGCTTTAAAGCCCATGATCTGTCTTCTCTTTCTATAACATCCTCTCACCTTCTTTGGTACAACAGCAGTGTAGGACCCGCGACAAGATACATGGGATCTGACCTGCCAAGTCAGCAGCCTTAAATCCTCTACAGAGATGTTGAAATGAGCAACTTAAGTGCATTGTGAATGTATGATATGGGCAGCAGGGGTGGTGAAAGGAAGAAAGTGGGGGGGATCAGAGGGGCAGGCTATCATCAATTTTATTGTTTCAATCAAACCCTACTACCTATTCCTTGCACGTATATCAAGACCCTAAAGCAGCAGAAATCAGCATCTAAAGAGTTATTTGTTGCAAATGAGGGTCAAACTTTTCTCTTTCATGCCTTATGGAGGGTCCAGTGAGCCTTATAACAAAACAAATCCCCCTGTCAGACTGCACGCCAGGAAGCAGCTGCGGAGGCTTCTGTCACACACAGATTACCATATTCACTGACTTCACAGATGAGCTGAGGGGATTTCACTTTGCTAGACTATTTAAGATTCACCCAGAGCATCATTTCTGCTAAACCACACACTCGTAATGAAGGCAGTCACACTGGTCTTCCTTCTCTCCTCCATGTCTGCTTATACTTGCTCCCTTAACGTAAGCCTCTTCTTGCCTTAAGGAGTTCAAATTAAAATGCTATTTTTCATTAAGCATTAAAAATACTCCCAACTACAAGCACAGTAGTTCAATCTGGCGATCATATACAGGCTTCTGGTTCCCCGCCTAAGAAATAAGGCTCCTCGAAGCACCACACATCATGCTGGCACATGCCCCAGGCTTTCTCAGAGCACATCTGAATCGTGTGCTTTTTATTGTATAATACAAGCCAAACAGTTGGAAGAAGACTTTGGTCAGCTCTTGAGATATAGCTGTCTGGGAAATCAAAGAACTCTCAACTCACTGAGCGAGATCCAGAGATATTGAGCAACATTAAACAAGTATTTATTGAGTTCCCACTCTTTACCAGATATCGTGCTTGGCAATAGGAAAACAATGGTAGATGAGCCATCACACCTTCTCTCAAAGACTGTCTGGAGGGGGTTGTAGACGCACAAACACTGGGCCACACAAACAATACAAGGCACCAGAGAAACAGTATGGAAACACTAATGTAAATGAGTCACTTTTTCTTCTGTAAAATTCATAAGCCAAATTAGCATAACTGCTTTCAAATAAAACAGGGTTGATTTTTGGTTGCGCAACTCCAAATAACAAGATGTCCACATTCAGGGCATAAAGGAATAATTCTGATTGTCAGGTAGATTGTTGCGGTATTGGATGTGCTGTCTAGGTGCTGCTAAATATTTGCCAAAGAATGAGTTAATTAAAATACATAGTATATCAGTTTCAGCTCAGAAATATGGAGAGCCGCAAAGGGCCTTCAAACTTATAACACTAGACCAACTCAAATGACCAACTTTTGGTGGACCCATCAGAAAGTTTAGATCATCGAGGAAATAGATGATTATTTACACCTAGAAAGAGACTGGCATTTGCAGGGAGAAAGAAGAACCAAGGATTTGTTTAGCTGGGGCAGAGGCTGAGGGGCAACACGTAAGGGACAACACATAAGCTAAGATGTTTTAAAGAATTGCTAAAACTGTAACAAATTACAATTAATTATATATCAGTGTAAGAGTCTGAAGCCACTAGAAGCCACAGACGTATAGGAGGATTTACGTCCTTGGGCACACTTTCCTTCCATTAATCCACAGGTGCTCATAGGGAGGATTAGAGAGAATCCTGGAAAGCTTCCCAGATATTGCTGTTTTGGAAAGTGGAACAGCAGCCACTACTGAAATTCTATCTAGACCTATCTCCACTATCTTCCCTAAAGAACACGAACCCTCATTTGCATGGAGAGAGGTAACTACCTTAGGATGTTGGTGCAATCACTGCAGCTGGGTGAAGAGGAGAGCCATACAAAGCTGGGGGAGGAGCAGAAATACTAACTAGGACCACGTGCTATAGTTGGAGAACATGCAAAAGCATGCATATGACAACCAGGATGAAGTGCCTGTGTAAGACTGCGGTTTCCTAAGAGTATCAGAGAACTCCCTTACTAAAGGTGATAGGAAAATATAGCTGAAGAGGTACAGGAGACAGATGCTTTTCAGGGAACACACAAAAGGAAAAATCTAGATCCAAGGAAAAGTAGAAATTAGGAGGAAAAAAAAAATGACCTCAAATCAACCTTCACCTTTAACAGGAGATGCCACTAGAGTAATTTAATGCCTGTGGTGCACTCAGGTAACCATAGCAACAACAAACCTCCAACACAGCTCAACTCCTGTCTAGATTAATTCATCCTTGCCCCCAACTCTAAAGACCTCTCAGTAGAAAAGGCATATACATCTCCAAACAAAAAAAATACTTCCATTACTGATAGCTCTCCTACATAAGATGTCTGACTTTCAACAAAAAGGTATGACACACAAAAAAAGGCAAGAGAAAACACAATCACTGGAGCCAGACCTGGATAGGACAAATATGCTAGAACTATTGGATAAGGCATTTATTTATTTGTTTATAAAGATTTTATTTATTTATTTATTTTGACAGAGAGAGCGAGAGATCACAAGTAGGCAGCGAGGCAGGCAGAGAGAGAGGGGGAAGCAGGGTCCCCGCTGAGCAGAGAGCCCGATGTGGGGCTCGATCCCAAGTCCCTGAGATCATGACCTGACCTGAAGGCAGAGGCTTTAACCCACTGAGCCACCCAGGCGCCCCTGGACAAGGTATTTAAAACAGCTATTTATTACTACAGTAAGATCCTAATGTAAAAATGTAAGCAACATGCAGGTCAGATGGGTGATTTCAGCAGAGAGATGGAATTTATAACAAAGAATCAAAAGCAAATGGTACAGTTGAAAAACTAAACTGAGATGAAGAATACCTTCTATGAATTCCTCAGGAGACTGAACAGGGCCCAAGAAAAGAAGCAATAAACTTGGAGATAGCTCAACAGAAATTATCTACACTGAAATATAAAGGGAAAATGAGTGAAGATAAAAACAGTATAGGACCATTATTAAGAAGTATAGGAAAATCTCAAATGGTCTAAAATATGCATGACTTGAATCACAGAAAAAGAAAAGAGATAATAGTTGTATAAAAGAATATTTTGCCAATAATTTCCTAAAAGTAATTATGGCCACCAAATGCCAAATCCAAAAAGCCCAAAGCACATCAAGCAGGAAAAAATAAAAATAATCTAGGTATATCACGTTCAAATTGCTATACAATTTGAAAGGCATCCAAAGAAATTAGGTATATTACTAATATTACTAATATTAATATATTACTAATAGAAGAATAAAAATAAAAGTTACAGGAACCTCATCATTAGAAACCACATAAGCTAAGAGAAAATAAAGTGGTATCTTTAGAGCTCTGGGGAAAAAAAGGAAAAAAAAAAACCCTGTCAACATAGAATTCTACACCCAGTGAAAATATCTTTTAACATAAAGAACAAAGGAAGAAGTTCTCAGACAAACAATAACTGAGAGAACTTATTGTCAACAGACTTATTCTAAAGAAATATTAAAAGCAGCTCCTCAAGAAAGAGGAACCCTCCTACACTGTTGGTGGGAATGCAAGCTGGTGCAGCCACTCTGGAAAACAGTATGGAGGTTCCTCAAAAAGTTGAAAATAGAGCTACCCTACAACCCAGCAATTGCCCTACTGGGGGTATTTGCCCTAAAGATACAAATGTAGGGATCCAAAAAGGCATGTGCACCTGAGTGTTTATAGCAGCAATGTCCACAATAGCCAAACTCTGGAAAGAACCTAGATGTCCAACAACAGATGAATGGATAAAGAAGATGTGGTATATATATATATACAATGAAATACTATGCAGTCGTCAAAAAACGAAATCTTACCATTTGCAATGGTGTGGATGGAGTTAGAGGGTATTACACTAAGTGAAATAAGTCAATCAGAGAAAGGCAATTATCATATGATCTCTCTGATATGAGGAACTTGAGAGGAAGGGTGGGGGATAGTAGGGGGTAGGGAGGGAAAAAAATGAAATAAGATGGGATTAAGAAGGAGATAAACCATAAGAGACTCTTAATCTAAGGAAACAAACTGAAGGTTGCTGGGGGGTAGGGGGTAGGGATAGGGTGGCTGGGTTATGAACATTGGGGAAGGTATGAGCTATGGTGAGTGCTGTGAAATGTTTAAGTCTTATGATTCACAGACCTGTACCACTAGGGCAAATAATACATTATATGGTTTTTTGGGTTTTTTTTTTTAGATTTTATTTATTTGACACAGAGAGAGAGATCACAAGTAGGCAGAGAGGCAGGCAGAGAGAAGGGGAAGCAGGCTCCCTGCTGAGCAGAGAGCCCGATGCAGGGCTTGATCCCAGGACCCTGAGATCATGACCTAAGCCAAAGGCAGAGGCTTTAATCCACTGAGACACCCAGGCGCCCCAATACATTATATGTTAATAAGAAAAAAAAAAGCAGCTCCTTAAACAAAAGGAATATGCCAGAAACTTGAATCTACATAAAGTAATTAATAATTTGGAAATGGGAAGAATGAAGATAAAAACAAAAGGGTGTTTTATACTTATTTTTGTTTGTTTTATACTTATTTTTAATTGTTCTAAAAGAAAACAGTCTAAGACAAAAATAGTAATGATATTCTACGTGTTTAGAACACATATAAAAGTAAAATATATGGCAACAATAGCACAAAGGATGGGGCAAGAGGATGGAAAGTAGGCATAATTATAATTCTAAACATGCTAGTATGCATGCTCACCAGAAGAGTTCATGCTCTAATCTTCAGAGCACATGAATATGATGAAATATCACTCCTATGACTACAGACATAGACTATAGACATTATCACTCCTGTGAGTATAGGCATTAAAGCACAGTTGACCTTAATCAAGTCAATGTGATATAATCACATTAGCCCTTAAAGCAGAGAGTTTTCTCAGACTGGTAATGGAAGTTAAAGACATATAAAATGTAAGGAAGACTTGACCTGCCATTGCTCTTTTGAAAATAGAGAGGACATGTGTGAAGGAATGCTGGTGGTCTTGAAATGTTGAGGACAGCCAGCAAGGAAACATGGACCTCGGATCCATAGCCACTGGGAACTGGATTCTATCAACCTGAATTAACCTGAATATAGACTCTTTCTCAGAGCCTTTAGATGGGAGCTCAGCCCAGGCAAGACTTGGAGTGTAAGACCCAGAGAAGAAAACCCGGTCCCGCCCACCCAGATTTCTGACTTACAGAACTGAGATAACAAACAGGAGTAGGTTTAAGCTGCTAGATTTGTGTTAATGTTTTGCAGAGCAACAGAAAAATAATTTCTGATCAACCAATGCAAACAAGAGAAATAAGCTTAAAAAGCAAATGGAGATGTTTTCAAAAACTTATCTGAGGGGGTAACGATATTCTGAGACATAGTGGGCACTGCTTCAGCAAGCCAGAAATAGCAATAAAGAAGTTCATATATATTAGCCAAGGGCATAGATCCCAGTTACCTTCATCACACCATAACCAGAGAGCAAGAACAATCCAAATACTCATCCTTCAAATAATCCCTTATTGTATAGCTCCCTTCCTAGTTCCTATAAACAATAGAATCCACATTCTAATTAAAGATGTCCCCACAGTCAAAATAGCAGGATCAATGAGAAAGGAAACCATGAAGTTTTTTGTCTTGGGGTTTTTTTTTTCTCTTTTGACCACAGAGCCTTTAATAGAAAAGAAATTTCTGCTCCATAAATGATTTTGGAAATTTCATTCTAGTGTTGATAAAGGTCATATTTCTTTCCAATTGTGTTGAATCTCAGTGCAGCCAACACTGCTGCTGTTCTCCCCCAAGAAGAGTCAATGTCACTGTTTTTGAAGTACACACAGTTCAGTGTTTCAGTAATCCTGGGCACTAAAAAATGAGGCTGATATCATTTCCAAGCTAACTGGTGATTGTGTGGAGCTAAAGAGTACATTGAACTTAGCTATTCAAAAATAACTTCCTATGTAATACTGTCATGATGGATACATGACTTTATGCATTTGTCAAAACCCATGGTGTGTACAATACAAAGAGTGAGTGCTAATTTTAGCTGCAGACTTCACTTAATAATAATGTATCAAAATAATCCAAAATGTTAATAATTGGGGAAGAGGGGAGGAAGGGAATGTATGGGAACTCTGTATTTTCTGCTCATGCATATGTAAACCTAAAACTACTCTAAAGAAATTAAGTCTACGGGGCGCCTGGGTGGCTCAGTCGGTTAAGCATCTACCTTTGGCTCATGTTATGATCCCAGGGTCCTAGGATTGGGCCCCATGTTGGGGTCCCCCGCTCAGCTGCTCAACAAGGAGTCTGCCACTCCCCCCGCTTATATTCTCTCTCTCTCTTCCTGTCAAATACATAAAATCTTTTTAAAATATTAAGTCTATTATTTTTTTTAATGTATAGAGTAAGAAACTTTCTTCCTCTTTGCTGGTCAGGTGACACAGACTGACAACCAGGAATCTTGTTGGAACCATTAGAGAATGATCCTGGGGTCTTCGGGTGCTGAAGGCTCTAACACCAATACTCCAGGCAGGGAAACACCAAGATAATTAAGAGATAAAAAGGGACACAGTGCAATGGAGAAATATTAATCAGAAGAAACCCATTGAGTAAATCAGACACTCTCCCCATTCCTACCTAAACTAAAAATAATCACATATAAAATTTGCTTTTTTTCTTAGGAATAAAATTGTAGCTACCTTGGCTCTATAGAAGATGAAAGAAAATCACCAGCCATAGTGAAAAAAAAAAAAAAATCAGATCATAAGATGACGATTTTGAGTCTTCAAGACAAATATTTTCCTTTGAGAAAAATTCCCTCCAAGAAGAAAAAAAATTCTCAGGGAAAAATTTCTGATTCATTTCCTGAATGAATTTTAAGAGAAAGTTGCTTATTTGAAGTAGAAACAAGATTTGGTTCTTGAAAGACATGCCTAGCAAAATTTAAAATGCTTTGGGTTTTGCTTATATGTGGAATCTGAAAACTAAAGCAAAGAAACAAAAACAAACAAGCAAAAACAGAATTTTTTTTTAAGATTTTATTTATTTATTTGACAGAGAGAGAGAGAGATCACAAGCAGGCAGAGAGGCAGGCAGAGAGAGGGGGGGAAGCAGGCTCCCCACTGAGCAGAGAACCCGATTCAGGGCTTGATCCCAGGACCCTGAGATCATGACCTGAGCTGAAGGCAGAGGCTTAACCCACTGAGCCACCCAGGTGCCCCAAAAACAGAATCTTAGAGAACAAACTAGTAGTTGACAGAGGGAAGATGGATAGGAGGATGGGTGATATAGACTCTCAAGGAAACTTTCAGTTACAAAGTAAACAAATCACAGAGATGAAAAATACAGCATAGGGAATATAGCCAATAAAATTGTAATAATGCTGCATGGCACCATAGTGAAAAGTGAGTAACACAGAATTGTTGCATCAATATGTTGCACACCTGAAACAAATGTAACACTATATGTCAACTATATTTCAATTAAAATAAAATAAAAGGTTTTAGGGGCAATGAACTATATACTGGGTAATACAGCAAATCAAATATATAATTTACAATATCAACTCAAAAAAATCCTCAAGTACATAAAGATAAAAAAAATGGTAATGAGAAAAAGCCAAGGGAATGAATGATGAAGGATTAACCTATGACCTAAAACATGGAAAACTGGAATTCCAAAAGACAGCAAAGCAAAGAGGAGATATGCAATAAACAAATGATATCAGAATATTTACTTAGTGGAAGAAGACATTTTCAGACTCAAAAAGCCTACTGAGATCTAGGCAAAGTAACAGAAAGTGTGTGGCTTAAATATACTATTTAGCTATACCCTAGCTAACATATATATATAACATATTATATATTATATATAATATTAAATATATATATTTATTTATATATATACTATTTAGCTATACTATACTAATAGTAACTATACAAGTTACTATTTTAATTTCTAAGGAAAAAAAATTATGTTATTAGCAGACACGGAGACAGGTAAAAAGAAGAAAAAAAAGAAACAAAGAAAATAGGAACAACAACAATAACAACAACAAAAACCAAACTTGTCTTGGCACCAAAACTGCAATAAAATTCAGTGTCCTTATATTTGAGTTTACATACCTGCTCTACAAGGTTAGATACAGCCAGAAACCCTATTTTATGCAAAAAAATCTCCAAACTACGGATAAATTAAAAGCTCTGACCCAACAAGCTTATATTCCCTGGGACAATACTGGCAAAACGGGAACTAAAAAAGGAAAACCGTCTATATTCTTCACAATGTTGTCAATGGCCAATCATGTTTTGAATGAGCTAGATCTCAACTATTTGAATAGTTGAGAGAATGCAGTTATCTACTGAAGAAAATGTGGGGGACCATTAACAATATCCAGGATTGGAACCATGAGGCTGACCTGAATCCAAATCCTGGCTTCTCCATACTTACCAGTTATATGATTTTAGGCAAATTATTTTTTCTGCTTGGGATTTTGGTTTCTTTGACCATGACATGGGCATAATGATGTGTTCAGTGGCCCATGTCATACCCCCACCAGTGTACTGCTATTAAGATGCATTAAGACAAGAAAATTGGTGACATATACAGAAAGGTGACAAGAGATTAGCAGGATAATTTTAATGAAATTTGGGGCTTAAGCATAAAATCCAGACATTGTAATGAGTCACAAGATATCTACTAAATGCTGATATAGAAGAACTGCTATACTGGCCCAAATATTCATTAACTTGATCAATAAATGTTAATAATATGCTCATTACATGCATAAAAGTAATCTTGGCTCTGCAAAATTTTTAAAAAATGAATGGCATGACCAACTGCCTTAAAAGTGCTTATATTAATTCTAATGGAAAATAAGACACGCATCCCTGAATAATAATATACAAGGATATTTATGAAATGTGTAAATGAAAAGACCAAACAATAAGTGCCATCAGGCATTTAGGAGATATCCACCTGCCTGAAGCAGTTCAGAAAGAGGTAAGGCTTTTAGCTGGATCTTAGATGATGGATGAGCAAAGCAGAGACTGACTTAAAGTTTATCAGAAACACTTTCTATCCCCTCTATGCAAAAAGACAGATGACCTTTCTCAGTCTCTCTGGAAGCTAGATGTGACCATGTGACTGACTCCTGAACTAAGAGAGGCAGGTAGCAATGATGCATTCACCTCCATTCCTGACCCATGAAAGGGTTCCTGCACATTCCTCCATGTGTTGGCTCTTCCTTCTTGGAAAGCTCAGAATCAGGGGTCCAGTAAAGAACTGGAATATCCCTGGGGGTAGAAAAGCCACTAGATAGAATGACTGTTTCCCAAATGACATAAGAAATATTGCCCCCCACCCAGTCCATAATTGACTAAGGGGTGAAAAATTATTTTTTTTTTTTGTTAAGCTCCTGAGATTTGGGGTTGTTTTATGTGAAGAGGCCTACTCTGAATAATATACTACTATTTGATAGACTAGAGCAAAAAGGAAAACAGGCATCATGGGAGCCTAGAATGTTCTCTACCTATTCTTCTCAAATATTAATCTTGCTTATGAATATTCATGAGGTTTTAATAAAATGCAGATTCCAACCCAGTAGGACTGTAGTATGACCTGAAATTCTGCACTAACAACCTCCTAGGTGATGATGTTGCTGCCAGTCCACTCTGAGTTGCAAAGATCTCCAGAAAATGGATTTGCAAAAATGGTACCCCTCCTCTGTAAGTCACGTTAGAGCCTATGCTGTTGTGTGCTTCATTTAGAACTAAGCTCTTTATGTTTGAGGTCTGTCAGTGATGGCGCAAATGTCGAGGAAGGCATGTTAAATGATGAAATAACACAGTTGGCCCATCAATCAAATAGGCTTGGGCACAGAGAGTGTCTTTTAAAAACTCAGAATCACAATCAGAAGTGCCATTTTCACCGCAGTTTATACTAATAGAACATTTAAAGAACTTCATTTTGCAGCACTTAAACCAATTAAGCACCTGAATTAAGGTGCATAAAGTAAACCACCAAAAATTTAAAATTAGTTCGTCTTTAGGAAAGGAAAGGAAGTTCAGCTAGGCACTAACGTGTGTTCTATTATTAAGCTACTTTGGCAAAAGGGTAAGAACCCACACTCCACTATAAGCCTTCAGAGCAACAACGAAATTAAGTTGCCTTTCACACTTAACTTCCTATTATTGCTTTTCCATTTCTAGCTAATCACTACATCTTTTCCTAAATGAGTAGGGGACAAAAAGTAAAACTAAAAAGAGAGAGAAAAGCTCCACCCCCATTATTTCTAGGAAACGAGGTATAAGAGTTTCAGATATGCATTGTAATTACTTATGAAAGGAAATTTAATTCATTTGCCTCTCATGACTCTTTCTTCAGATATAATTAAAATGACCCCAGGAAGCAGGTTAAAATAGCAAAGTCAGTTTATACAGATAGATTCTAGAATTTCCAGTGTTGGGAGCTTAGGAGTTCTGGTATGTGAGAATCAGAAAAAGTGTCCCTGCTATTCTCTTCTAAATAAGCATGTTTTATGTTTTGTTTTGCTTTGTTGTGTTTTCTTTCTGAAGTCATCTGGTTTAAAAAAAAAAAAAAAAAGCCTGTTATCCATACGAATAGAGACTAGAGTTATCATTTCAAGGACAGGGGAAGTGCTGAGACTCTAAAATATCTCCATGCATCTGCAGGTCCAACTTGGAACGCCTAAATTCTACAGACACTTACTTCCTGCTTCCTGCAGAATTACAAGCCTCCTTTGGGAATTTAAACTGATCAGTAATTTCCACGCTACCCCTGTGTTTAACAGATAAGTGTTTAGAGCTGGTCAAGCAAATATTGCATGAACACTGAAACGCTGGGGCCTGGATGGAGAACAGAGTAGGGATAACAGAAAATGGAATCTAGGAATATCTGAGGTTACTGGAGCCACTGCATATTTTTATCTGGGTCCCTCCCTTATGAATCTATGTCCTGAAGGTGGGATGACCAAGAGGGAGTTGGGAAATACCACGGAGACTGGTTGGTTTCCAGTGAGAGTTCTCTCTCTGCCCATCCTGTTTTCGACCCTTCCTGCCCGTGGTTGTTGACCCAAAGACCTTCTCTAAACTTCCTGACCTTCAACTGATGTCTATGTAAGAGTCAGCCTCCCAGCCAACCTAGCCTACAACAGCACCTCATCCACGCCTCTTTCACTATCCCTGTAGTTCTGTGCAGTTGTAACTTTCAGCAGGTGTGAACTCCATAGCACTGACCACAGCATCTGATTCACAGTGGCTCCCAATGTATTATGAATGAACAGAAGCCCAGGAGAAAGCAACCAGGAAGATGTGCATTCAATACCATGTCATATGAGGAGGAAAGTGGGAATGGATAGTCAGGAAAAGGAAAGGCTTTGAATGGTCAGCATGGTAGGCAGATTAATATCCCCAAAAGTGTCCATGTCCTAATCTCCAGAACCTGTGAATGTGTTAGGTTACATGGCAAAGAGGAAGTAGCACTGCAGATAAAATAAATTTGCTGATCAACTGATTTTATGGGAGGAATTATACTAGATTCTCCGAGTTGACTCATTGTAATCACAAGGGTCCTTAAATGTGGAAGAGGAAGGCTGACGAACAGAGAGAGCTAGAAAAAGAGATGTGATGATAGAAACAGAATCATAAAGATATCACGATGCTGGTTTTAAAGACAGAGAAATGGCATGATCAGCCAAAAATTGTGGGTGGCCTCTAAAAGCTCCAGGAAGCAAGGAGATGGATTCTCTCCTAGAACCAATGTAAGGAGTGCAGCTCTGCTGAGTCCAGAAAGGATTTTAACCCATGAGACTTGTGACAGATTTGTGATCTCTTGAACCATAAGATAATAAGTTTGTGCTGTTTTGATCCACTAAATTTGTGGTATTTGGTTATGGCAGAAATAGAACACTAACAGGAATGGGATTTATAGCTATATTTGGAGCAATGGTTGCTTCAGAATTTTTATTGACATAGTCTTAAGGGACTGTGGTCTGATGGTGACTTCTCCAGAAGCAAGGTTCATAAACTCCTTGTTCTCACCAAGACTGTATGCTTATTTGAAACTGCTTTTCCTTTTACAGAGCAAAAGATAAGCATGGTGATATTTAAACCAAGAATGTCCATTCATTTGCAATATGGAGGATTTGGATGGTAATAATGGGGAGAAGCTAAAGCCCTTCTCCAAGCTACACCTTAATGTCTCTGACCATTGTACTGCTTGCCTAAGTAGAAGGAGGAACAGATGGATTTTGTGTTATTTATAAGAGTTTACGTGTGAGTGGCACTTTGTAGGTTACAAAATATACCTCTATCTGTGTGGCTCTGAAGAACAGAACTGGGACAAAAAGGGGAAAGCTGTTATAAGATTGTAGATTACAGATCTATATATATATGTCCACGCCCACACACATACATACACATACACGTATATAAAGGAACTAAAGTTGATAAGTTAGATCTTTTTGGCTAGTTAGTTCTAGTTAGATTTGCCCAAACGGGTGAGCTACTTTTTGAGGGTGTATGTTACACTTTCAAGGGCACATTTCAATCCAGTGGAGGGAAGTGAAAGAGGTCAAAACATAAGAAATTGTAAAAAGTTTACTTCTGGGATTTCTTCCAATTTTTTATATTGTATGATCAGAAATGTTTTTTTTAATATCTAAGACAATCCTAAGATGATTTTCAGAGCCTCACCTGTCATACTCATGAAGCAAAATAAAACATTGCTAAAAGGCAAAACGAGCACTTTTATAGGATTCCAAGAATGGTGCCAGTTAGTTAAATAAGGAAAAACTCACTTGTAGCATTTTAATGTTTCCCCAAAGTGGTGTTTATCTTTAACTTTCACATCTAATGTAAACACCAGAAGTCGAATGGTAATAAAGATCCCTTTAACTGAACGTGTCAGCAAACACTCACTTGCCATACAGCGTATTCATTAGAGTCCTGCTTTTTCTCCTTTTAAATTAGGTGTCCTAGTTACTATTCAGTCTTACTGCAAATTATAAAATGTATAAAATGCAATTTATAGTGCCTATAATTGTAAAAGAGCATCTGGTCAACCCTGAAAGAATTTGGGAGGCAACACACTATAGTGAAAAATGCCAGAACATTTGAATGTAGAAAACCTGGCTTGGAATCTCAGACTTAGTGGCTGTAATAATGGGCAAGTCATGTCACCTTTCTTGATCTCAGTTTTCTTATCCAGATAATGGACTTAAAATATGCCACACCCTTCTTCCTTCGTCTTGAGCCTCAAAGGACATCATGGGTATAAAAGTGTTTCAAGCTCAAAGGTGATTTCTGATAACCACTCATCAGAGTTTCTATCTAGATTGTAAAATATTCCTGTGTAATGCTCTTTAAGACAAACTGGGCAAGAGCTTCTGTTTCATATTAACACCATCAAAAGCAATGGATCACCTGTGTTCTGATGGTTCACAAAATGTGATCATAAGGGGAGAGAAGAAGGCTATGCCACTTGTTTATCAACTGAAAGCTTGCCCATTAGATATCAAATATCATAAATAAAAATGTGTGCACAGAAACACGAAGAAACATTTCTCTATAAAATTGATAATGAACTTAATCCTTGATGCTCCTTATAATTTACCAGATTTAGAGTGAATGAGAGGATATAGGAACAGTCTAGAATGTATAAAAGCAGAATGAGGGCCAGAAATAGGTTGTCAGGTGGTTACTCATAAATGGTAGAAGAATGATCACTCCTGCGTTCACAATAAAATGAAAAGTGAGGACATCCTTAAAATTTTTTACCCTACAATAGAGGTGGTATATATATTTACCCCGCAAAACAAAGTGTCGAAAACTTAGAGATGAGTCTAAACCCCTTTGTTGCGATCCTCAATCTCGTAACCCCTCAACTCCTTCTGGAGGTAGTCATTTTTAAGTTCAAGGTACATCATCTTTGATCTTTTCTCTGCATTTGCATACATACATCACATATACATAACTCACAGAAGTCCTATTGGTGTCATTTTATGAAGTTTTTTTTAAACATCAATGGCATCACACCAAATATACCATTCTGAGATACAAGAACGTAGCTCTAAGTTTAGACCACTAGAGATTTATATACCTTGACTTAATAGATGTGTCACCCTGGAAAATCATTTAACTTCTATAATTCTCAGTGTCTTCATCTGTAAAATGGGGATGATAAAATAGCCTACCTCATGAGATTGCAATGAGGATTAAAGGAGCTCGTTCATGTGAAGAAGTTAGCTCAGCACCTACCAGATTGCGAGATTCCACCAATGTTAAGAGCTGGCTTACCATTACCCTTCCTCATGTGGGCAGCTCGGTTCCATGACTTATTAACAATTTGAAATGCCTATGTTTCTGATACCTGGCCAACATAATGGATGTGTTGCAAACACTGCTCAGCCATGTAATCTGTTCAGAAAACTGGTCTCTCATCACTAAAATGGGTTGTGGAAAATAGCCCAATGCCTGGTGTATACCAAATCCTCAGTAAACATTAGCTTTTAAAAAAGAAAAGCATTTCACAAATGAAATTGAAGAATGCCAGTGGAAGTTTCTCAAACTTGTGTGGGGAAGCTCTGGTGATAAAATCTAAATATAATGTCAGAAAAAAAAACACTTGAATGCTGAGAGGGAGTCAGTATGAAAAGATAAAGACAACAGACACTCCACAGACTACAGGCTGCAGAAGAGTGAACACCCCAAGTAGGAAAACCACCTTGGCCGGAACCATCCTGGAACATGAAGCAGCCAAGGTAGCTGATGGGTAGTGAACCAATAGGAGAAGGTGGCTGTGAGGTCAGAAGGGAGGCAGGAATCAGACTGCAGCCCACAGTGCAGACTTGGACGTCGGACGTTATTCTAGGGGAAAGAGGCTGTCACTGAAGAGTATAAGCAAGGGAATTACATGATCTTATTTACATTTTTAAAAATTACACATGGATTACAGTTGAATGGGGATGAATGCAATCTGGGAAGCCAGTCAGGGGGCCTTGATACTGGCCAAGAAGTAGAAAGAATAACAGATGAGTATCCTGTCATGGAAGTTTTTAATATAAAGTACTTCGTGACAGGAAAAGTGCATAAGAGTGAAAGTACTCTGGGTTCTGATGAGAACAGGACCGAGACATGAGCATTGGATTTGGCCTCATGGAAGTCATTAGTGGCAGAGATGAAAAGGTGACAGAAGCTTTATTGGAATGAAGAGGAGAGAAATAGTGGTAAAAAGAAAGATGCTACAGCAAGTATATGACACCCTGAAGACATTCTGCTATGAAAGGGGTTACAGAAATGGGTTGGTCACTGAAAGGGAAGACGGGGTCAAGAAATATTTTTTTAAGATGGTGAATTCTAGAATTTTTTTCGTATGCTAATGAGAATGGTCCTGTACAGATGGGGAAATAAATGATATAGAAATACAAGAGAGAACAGGAAAGAAGATAAGGCCAAGTCCTTGAGAAGGTGAGAGGGGCGGATTCCTCACACAGGAATGGAGTTCATGTCAGACAGGACTGGTGACAAACCCATGTGACAGGAGAAGGCATCTGGGTATCTGCCCAGGTACACTGGTAGACTGAGTTACAGGACGATGTGGGTGGTCTTGCCTCATTGGTTGTATTTTTAATATCTACTCCTCCACTGGCTGACTTCATGTAAGCTCCACAAGAAGAGCTTCTCCTTTATCTGACTTACCTTCAGACAGAACTTAGCACAGCCAACATGAAGGGCAAGTGTAGGTCCATTCCTAGCTGAAGACTCTAACATGCTTCCTTGAACATCTGACCTGCATCCTACCCCAAAGTGCAAGGAAGTTGTCTCAGAGCTGAGTGTGGTCTTATTCCCCTAAAAACCTCCACCTGCAAAAGTAGCCTGAGGGGCAGAACTCTGTAGGGCTCATTATTGAACCCCAAGGCCTAGGACTTCCAGCAGTCATGTGGCAAATGCTTCTTAAATATTGAATAAGTGAATCCAGAGAAATAACGATATACAGTTATATAGTTATACAGATATAACTGTATACAGATATACAGTTACATACATGCACATGACATGATCTTACTTAGGTTTACATGCTTGGGAATATGAATTAAAGGAAGGACACAGGGTACAACATTCAAAATGGCTAACTCCGGTCGGGGAAAGAGACACCATGCCCAATTTCTTTTTTCTACTTGAGAGATTTCCGCACTTTCCAAGTTCTATTCAAATAGTAAACAGGTATCACTTTTATAGGCAGAAAATTAACTTAAATATTTGTAATTCAAAAAGTGAAATCATCACTTTGCTCACATCAACCAGCTTCTTTGGCCCCAAGAGCTTCCTTCTCTATGTGTCACTCAACATTTACAGCTAGCTTTAACCCCTAGGGGTCCTTCCTGAAACTTCTTCAGGTCTTTATTCTGACTCTCCTATTCTGATGTCGTTTTCGCTGGCCTTAGTATGCCTTCTGGGGTGCCCAGCTTCTAGACCCTGCCTTGGGGTGGGCAAGTTGCCCCAACAATACCCCAAACCCAGAGAGAAAGAATTCCTTTCTCCCAGACTTCACCAGCCCAAATAGTCAAGAGGCTCTGTCCCAGTTTGGCAAAGCATTGGAGAACACATTTGTAGGTATAAAGTAAGCTTTGCTTTTCCACACATCTCCTAAGTATTTACCTAAAGATGAATAACTGGGATTCTCTCTCACCTACTATATTAAATTGCAAAATTCGATCTAGTATACTCTCTGTGGGGAGCACATTCAATTTAGTTACAACGCAGAAGTTATAATATGTAGACGAACTACATGAACATCAAAAGTCCCAACTCCAGGGAAGAAGATATGAAATTTCATATACCATCTATCCTGTGAGATTTTCTGTGCATGTAGAGTTAGCTTGCAGCTAAGAGGAGAGCAGAAAAAATAAATTATTAAAAAAAAAACTTCATCCACATTTTTTCTATGCCTTAAAGGTGAGTAAAAAATGCTATTTCAAACTGACTAAAATTGGAGTAGATGGTTACTAATAAGCATTTTTATTTTATATTCTTACACATGTGTAGTGATGATTTATTTCTGCTTGAAAGACACTGCCTTGCCATTGTTAAAGTATTTATATTTTAAATTATAACCCAAAGACAGAATTGAAACATTTGGCCATACTGAAAGGAACCACCTTCTTCAACAGATACACACTAGCAAAGTGTCGGGCTTGTCACTCGTCTCAGTGACATAAATATTTTGGCAGAAAGACCCACATCACTGACTCGCTGGATGACTATTATTGCTGGTCATTCCTGACCTGAGAAAATGTGCAAGGGAAGTTTGTATTTTCCCCCCAGTAATTTCTATATCAGAGGGCATAGAGTCTCCTAACCTTCATTCCTCAGAACATCTTTCAACTGGAATAATCCTTCCGGAAGCAGATTTTTTTTTTAAGTGAAATAAAAAGCCTACAGAAATTCAAGGGGTAAAGGAAAAAAAAAAAAAAACCAAGATCATTGCAAGAACATTTGAGTACAGAGCAATAAACCCCTACACTCTGACTGCAAATCGGATGCCTGCAAAAGAGCCACCAACAGCTGGAGCATCCTTATTTAGAATAATGTTTATAAATGATTTTATCTAATTTTAATTGTCATGCATTCACAGCAATCTGTTAGCTTTTAACCAGGTTAGACACCCTCACAGCTGGAGAGGACCCTCAAATCACTAGAGAACCAAAAAAAGGAGCAAGCCAGAAAAAAAATCTTCTGTGCCTCCCTTCCTTCTGCTGGTCTGGAGCAAACTGGGGCCAGAAGCAGCCACCCGGAGCGGGAGCTGCTGTGGGCTCCTGGTGCAGTGCTCCAAAGCACGCACTCTCAGTAGCGCCATCCAGCATCTCGGGGGGGGGGGGGGGGGGGGGGATCATTTCAGCCTGGGGGCTCTTCCACCCAGCATTGCCTTCACTGACTGTCAGCACTTTCCTGCCAATCATTCCTGAGAGCATTTCCTCAGTTGGAATTTTCAGTATTCAACAAGGTATTTGGGTGATCAAAAGAAGAAAACTTCTCCCTTAAGAACAATACAGCAACAGCAGAGGTGAATGTGATTTTCCCACTACCAACAAATGCTCACCTCCTGCTTGTCATTTTCAAAATTTCATCCTGCCTTCGTAATCTACATTTTCCTCCAGCTTCATTTTCCTTGAAGCCTCCTCCTAAAAACGCACAACCCGAGTGTTGTGTCGATGCCCGATGAAATTCAACTGTGTCTTCTTTCTCTCATTCCCAGCCTGCAGAACCTCATAACACGGATAAAATGGGACTGGACTTCTCAAGGCATAAGGCACAAGGTGAACATATAAAGACCCCTGGCAAGCAATTTAAACATTCCCTGAAGTCCTGAAGAGTGGAAAACATGGTTTACATTTTCATGACACACGTAGGAAATTTCCTAAATTTCCTCCATGCATCTATTCCCCCAAAATCTACCCAGCAGCTGCTCGACAGTCTCTCCCTCCAAAATTTATTTTTCTAGATTTGGTTTGTTGCCCTTCCTAATGTGAATCAATCTAGTCTTTTTCAGCCAATTCCAAACATGCTGTAGCTTTAGATGTCTACCCTGCTCAGCCAAAAGGAGTCGTGGCTAGAGAGTAGCCATGAGGATCCATCCCCATTAGGGGGGAGAGGTTTGAATAGTCATGCATGTTGTTCCTATAACAAGCGCATAAGAAGAGCCCAACTAATTTGAACCTGACATTTCTTTTATGTCCTCACTACCTTGTCCCCCTTCCTTCTTCCCTCCTTCCTTCCCTCCTTCATTCCTTCATTCCCTCCTTCCTTCCTTCCCTCTTCCCACCTCTAACTTCTAAGTCATCAAATATTACTGCTAGAAGAGTCCTTACAAATCTCCTCATTTTACTGAATAAGAACCTGAGGCCCAAGGAGGCTGTTTGTTCACTACACCCTGGCCAGTGGCCTCTGGACCAGCAGGGACTGGGGCCCTGGGCTATGTATCTGGATCTTGTGTTCATTCTGTTCGCTTAGACCACATTGCTTTAAAGAAATGGCAGCAAAACGGGTTTGTGTCAGGCATTATCTATAATCTAAGTTCTTAGGGATAACCTGGGATTTGTACACACACCGTCATTTATCTTAAACTTTCTACAACTATACGACCACATAAGGAAAGTCAAGTTCGCAAAGACGGTCCTCAGGTACAATAAATTTTCAAGGACAAAACAAAGATCCAGTATGGTTTCACTAATGCCCTTGCTTTTATGAAGCGTCTCCATATTGGTTGAAATAAATAATTTTCTGCTTAAATTTCTGTAAGCTGGAAAAGTCAACTAAACAAAATATCCTAACCATAAGTCCCTGGCTCTTTGAGGGTTTTTAAGCAAATGATGCTATAATCACTTTATACTATATAGTCTTCCTCCCCCAACCACTGCCCAGTTTTACAAAGAAGCCACACTTGTCTGACCCACGAGACCTTTGTCCCCACCCTCTGAGCCATTTCTCTTGCATTAGTTACCAATGTCAGCAGCATTAGAACCTTAAATAGGTTGAGACTGGCCCTAATCACAGTTTCAGCTCCCTCCACCTCTCTACACACTCAGGAAAGTCCCCACAGCATCACCTTCAAAGAACAGAAATAATATGTCCTTATCGAAGCAACATTAATTCTTCACAGCCTCTGGTGCCCACATGGGTCCACTTCAGAATCTATCTGGTGCCACAGTGACTGGCCATTTTGAAATTAAGCATGAACTTCAGACATTGATTTCTTTAAAAAGCTTCAAGAGAATTACCTTTGGAAGAAAAGAGGGATGGGTCAAAGAGTACAAAAGGAATGAGAAGTGTATGTGAATTATTAAAAAATGATCCTTGAATTATTCTGCCCTTGTTAGATCAAGGCAACCTTCAGGGTTTCTAGAGCATGACAGGTATTTTGGTCCCTATCTCTGAGTGATATACTGCTTGTTAAGAATATCCACCAGAGTTGGAATATCAAGGCATTTTGGCAACAGACAGGAGGTTGTCCATTCCTACAAACACCATAGCTCCAAGCATAGCAGATTATTTGGTTAGTTCACTGGAGCACTTCCCTCTGTTTTGGTCTGTGACAAAGGAAGGCTGGGTCATTCTCTTCCACGCTGAGCATGAGAGCTCTATACTTCTGTCTGTGTGCCTCAATTTCCCCACTGTAAAATAGGGATATAATGATAAAACCTGCCACCAAAGGTTACCACAAGAGTTAAATGTGGCCCCTCATAAATTATATAAAAACTGTGTGCAGGAGTGCCTGGGTAGCTCAGTTGGCTGAGTGTCCAACTCTTGGTTTTGGCTCAGGTCATGGTCTCAGGGTTATGAGATCAAGCCCCCAAATTAGGCTCCACACTCAGCACGCAGTCTGCTTGAGACTCTCTCTCCCTCTTGTTCTGCCCCTGTTCCCCCACTCATGCACTCCCTCTCTTTCTCTCAAATAAATAAATAAATATTTTTTAAAACCGTGTGCAATTATTTATTATTATCTGCCCTCAATTATTAATATCACTGCTCTGTGCTACCCTGAACAGAGCTTTCATTCCCAAGCTTATGAAAAGCTCAAAGAAAATTTCCAATAACAAGTGTAGTCTTAGTCTCTCTCCATCTTTCTCCTTCCCTCCTTCCCATTGTCTCTCTCCTCTCCCCTATTTTCTTCCTTCTTTTTAACAGAATTAGTTGAAATGACTTCCCATGTCTTCATCGGTTTGATCCCTTAAAGACTTCAATCCACACACATGAATTGCTCTGTCTACCCTTTCAATACTGACACCCTGGGGAAGCCCTAATCCTGAAGGTGCCAGGGCACCATTGCCCTCACAAGTCCTGTTGGAATTCAGTGACACAGAAAGGTCCAAGGAAGAAAACCAAGGTCTAAGAGAACCGGCATATGTCCCTGAGGCTCCCGGTCAGAATCCTCTCTCACCATGTATGATGTAAACTGACATCAAGAAAAGGGTCCTTGTTGGTAAAGAAATACTAGCATACCCATACAATAATTCTGTAAAATAAAACTGTTGATATATATTAATATTTTAAAGAATTTATCCACATTAGATAAACATGCACAAATATGCAAGTAGAAAATACATGGGATTCATCAAAATAAGAGAATGGATATCCCCAGATAGTGGAATCATGACTGCATGTATGTACTTCCTAAATTTTCTATATTAAACATTCTGAAGTTTTACATATATACATACATCCATGTAATATCTCTTTTCACCATATTGAAGAACACACACAAAAGTAATCAGCAAGATGGCAACAAATTGAGGGCACAGACACATTCAACGTTCAGAGAAAATACTCTGCTGAATGAGTATGGGCCCAGCCGAGTCTGCCTTCCTGCGAGCACCTATGAGCTGAGAAAGCAGGATCTAATCAAGAGGTGAAGATGAATTTACCAAAATGCCAGTAAAGATCAGGTGACTCTACCCATCCTCCAGGGATAAATCTGTGGATTGTAGCTCGGAAGTATGTGTTGTCAAGAAAAAGCATCAGGTTCTCCCAAGGCTGCTCCCCCCGCAGCTCCTAAGGCCGGCTTTAGGCTACCACAGTTTGGATTTGTAAGGCCATTTAAAATTCTATTTCTAAGAAATAACAAGGTGGCCTTCAGCTTTTTCATCAGGAGGATTCCAGGCTGGTTCTTCTGTGCAAAGGACCCACGCACACTAGCAACTCTGGGAACAGGAGCCCTATCTGGACCAGGCTCCTGAGAACGGAGGCATTCAGGCACCCTCCTCCAGGGAATGTGAGAAAGAGGGCTCATAAAAGCATTTAAACAAAATGAAAAAAAAGGGCCCTGAAGCATCAGACATCCTACTTGAAGGCCTGTGCTTTCAAAGGAATACGAACAATTGAGAGCCTCAGCTTTGGGGTCAGAGAGTCTGGTTTCTCCATTTAGTGGCAACATAGCCTTCCGGTAAGTTTGTCTGTCAAATATAATGGGACAACAATGGTAACTGTATCATTAAGATTACTGAGAATACACAATATAACATTCTCTATAAAAGTGTTTGGTGACGTGCCTGGCTGAGTGGGTAGTCCACACACAGTTTTACATACACATATGCAGGTACAGTCTATACACAGTTACCGTTACTACCCCTAGTCGCTAGTGCTACTATTACTTTAAGAAAGGCACTGGGTTGGGCTTTGCAGAGAATATACAGAAAGGGTGGAGATACGGGTTTCAACATAAAAAATACAATCTAGCTAGATTCTCCTCTCTTCTCCTCTCCCCTTTTCCTTCTCATGTGCACAGGTGCGCTGAAAAGCAAAAGATAAACTTCCCCGCAATAAAGAAGCAGGGAGAAAAAGCCTTGGGGAAAAGCTAATGGTTACATTCTCCCCCAAAAGCTGAATCTAATAAACCAAGAAACAGGGTAAGGAAATAGTGAGAGGATTTCTCTAACCACTCACAGCAGAACACTGTCTCTACCTCCAGCTTCTCAGACCCCAGCTTTGCTTATATCAGTATGAAGCCATCAAACGACAGAACGGGGGTGGGGGAACCTATCAAATACTTTCCCACACTCCATGCTTGACCCTAAAGA
>CM053609.1:108453950-108498387 GCA_028646535.1 Procyon lotor
CTAAGAACAGAGCCTCAGAGCAGCTCTCTGCTGCTCTCTAGTGGCCACTGGCCACACCGGTTTGTTGGGTTTTTTTGTTTTTTTTTTTTCCGTGGAAGGTCAACTGCCCTCCTTGCAAAGCTCAGGGCAGTGGTCCAGATGAACAATAATAGCTAGTATTTAAGTATACACACACCAAAACAAGATACATGAAATTATTTCTTCTGCCTCCCTTACCACTATTAAGTAATTCAATGTTTGGGCCGGGGTTGTGTTATTTTGTTGGGTTTTGTTTTGTTTTGTTTTGTTTTGTTTAGGAAAAGCAGTTTTTTGAGGAGCTGAGAAGTTTGCCTTGTTTTCATCCATTTGCCCAAATTTGACACAAATAACTTCAAGGCTTTCTTCTTCTGTCATCTTCATTCCCCACTTCCTCTTCGCCTAAACTTCAAATTTCTCTTTAGTCTGTCCCTTCCCTCTGTCCCGGGGGCCAATCATGTGCTGCTTTGTGTATCTGCAGCCTCTCAATCTCTCACGCTGCTTGTCAATAGTGGTATATCCAACAGAACCACACAATCCCCCTGTTCTGATTTAAATATAAAGGAACACATGAGTTTGGGATAATAATAACTATCTTTAATAGTTATTCCAATAAGTCCAAAAATTCTGCAGCTTTAAAAAGTGAAAGCAACTAGGGAGAATAAAATAGTGACCTACAGTAAATGCCAAGAGGTATTTTATTGATGGACAGGTACCAAAGAGATGGGTCACTTTCCACTCCATTCAAAGATAGATGGTAAGAAATTGTTATCATCTATAATTTCTTTCTTGTACCTACATGGATAGTGATTTTTTTTTCCAACTAATGAGATACAGGCTCCCTAGTGGTAAATATTATTCCATGATTATATTCATTAAATAAATATATTTCAGCTTTATGAAGACCTTTGAATATTCATTACGGCCTTTTTTAAAAGATCTCTATTTACCCCCAAAACATCTCAGAGTTACTTTTCCTTTCCTCTAAAACACAGGCATCTCATGTACTTTATCAGCACCTCTTCTCGGAGTTCTTTGAGCTAACTTTTGCTTTTCACTGTCTCCCTGGAAACAGCATGTTGTCTCAGTGTGGAACTATTTCAGTAAGAGGAGACAAAAGAACATAAAGTTCCCAACTTTTCTGTGGAGGAGGGGAAGAAGCAGAAGACAGCAGGGGGTTTGAATGCTCCAATGTTCAGGGCATGGGTGAGAGAGGACCGTGGTTGCTCTTAGCAGCTCTATAGGAGTCAAGGCAGCTAAAGAAAATGACTGCTATGTAGAAGACACTGGAACAGTCAGGAATCAAGCAGTTATACTCATCCTGGAAACCTGACACATAAACAGTAGGTACGATTTTTTAAAGTTGTAGAAAGGTCTTGGGTCCGAACAAAACCCGTCTACTTGTTACATGCTAGCTTGTGAAATTAAATGAGGGTAGCTAAGCCTTTTCTAACCCAATCCCCCTGGGAGAAGCATATCTCAAGGTCTCCTGCAATATTACTTAAGAGTTAAAATTTAAATTAAATAACTTACCAAAAAACAATGACCCAGCTCTGAAATAAATAAGACATAATCAATATCCTAGCCTTTCACTCTCAAATTGCTCCTCCCGGAGCATAGACTCTGAAGCAGAGATTTACAGGAGAAAGTATATTGGAAGGTATTTCAGGATCACCCCTTGGGTGTGTTTGGCATGGGGCAGTAAAAAAACAAGGTTGGGCAGAAACAGATGTTAAAATTGCGGTGAAGTAGTGGCAGAGGCCTCCCCTGATCCCATACACGGAGCTCTGCAGCTGACACGGCTCTTCCAAATTGTCCAGAATTGAGGCAAGAAGCCCGGGCTTTTGTATGCTGGGGTCAAAAGTCACTGGAGAAGGGCAATGCCTGGGGAAGGACATGACCTCGGGCAAGGCAGCACCCTTAAGCCAGGAACAATTCCTGGGAGGGACAGAACAGTGAGCTGCCAATTATTAACACTCCCACTGGTTTGGGGATCTCTCCTAAAGGGAGAACACAGACCGAGTACTAAAGCTTCTACTAGGCTCACCAATCAAGTTAGTATCCTTCATCCTTGTGGCAGGAAGCAAGAGGGACCCGGGTGGCAGCCCCCAACTAAAGACCTATTCCTATCACTGTAAGTCATTCTGTCATCCGAAGTCTCAGAGCACAAAGGTGGTTTCCCTTAACCCAATTCACACACTGCAGAGGAAGAGATACGGCCAGAAGTGAGGTCACCAATTCCTCCTCCAGTTCTCTAAGCAGAAGGAAACTCAGCCCTTCTTAGGCAGTCACATTGGCCTAGCAATAAATCCCATGGAATGCCCATTGATCCAACATGCCCAAGAAAGTATTACAGTTTACCATTACAGAAAGCACTTTATCTCCTGTGACCACTCTTCTACTATAATTTTTCCCTGGACTCGACATGCTGGAACGGACAGTGATCTCAGTAAGAATGCAGATTCACTCATTATGTAACCTTGAGTTAGAAATGTTCTAGAAGATTCACTACAAACAGGCAACTCGGAAGATTAGGCTTTTCTAGTGGGTCATGGTACCAACACCCTACAGATGCTGGAAAGTGGATACAACTCTCCTGGCTTAATCTCCTACCCTGTATATCAAGGACTTGTCATCCGCTCTTGAAACAGAGAGTTTGGAAGCCCATTTTCCTACTTTCAGTAGGATTATGCAGATATTTTTATATTCTGTAACCCACCTCATCTCTTTGGCTGCTTCCCACAAGGCAACTCACAGAAACTAACTCAGCTTTCATTTTCCACCTCACATCTGAACCCCCCTGAATTCCACTGTGTTTATCACTTCATGGGAAACTCTCAGTCTGATTGGCTGACAGAAATTATATTTATGAGCTCCTCTAAGAAGCATCTCTTCATGTATGAATAATAAACTAATAGGAAAACTTGGCAGTTTTTGTGAAAATGGGAAATTTGTGAGCCAGTTAATAGGATTTTAATAGCCCAGGCCGTGCTTTGAGTGTTGTGCCTTTGCTGAGATTTCAACCCATCATTTTGACCCTCGGCTAAAATTTCCTATTCAGGAAAATGCAGGAACCGCATTGTCCAACCCTCAGCAGGCAGCAGAGAATCGGAAGCTCTGTCTATACCTCTCCTGGAGCTGCGATGAATCTCTAACTTAAAGACTAGGAATCAAATTAATTTACAGCCCACAAATGGCAAGAGAAAACAATGTGCTTCTCCTTAACCATCCCAGGCTGATGACTGACCCCACTTTGTTTTTAGTCAGAGGACCTGTGGAGAGTCAGAACAATTCGCTTCTTGGTTCCAGTTCAGGCTTTGCCAAGAGACAGAAAATCATTATGAGTTGGAAAGAGTTCAGCTATTTATAGAAAATGATTAGAAGCTCTCTACCCTGGTCCCGTGGTCAGCTGTCCACAGTCCCCCAAATCACCCTCACAATTTACACCTTTGTGGGTAGAGAGTATTAAACCGTCAGAACAAGCCTCTCATCCTGTCACAGTGGAGGCGAACGCAAAAGCTTGGAGTTCAGTGTGACCGTGGAAAAGACCTGAAGGACTGAGAGGACATGCAGGAGATTCCACATTGATGCTTCGTCCCCAGTAGAAACTTGACCTTCTCTGGAAGACAGTGTTCACCCGTGGAAGTGCCACATGGAGGCCAGTTTGGCATTTTCAAAGAGGCCAATGGATTCTGGGAAATTAGTCCTTTCTGCCCTCACTTAGCACAGACAGATACACTTCATTCATTTTCCCAAGTATCATCTTTTAGTAATGCGGCTCTCTGCATCCCCACACCTGAGGTTTCCCACTCCTACTTTCCACCTACAGCATCCCTGGCATTTCAAATTCTATCTACACTCACCTCAATTCTCACCTCTTCCCTCATTCCCAAGACCACCATGATCTTTCCTTCCCTGATTTTTCCCACAAGAGTTTTCATATCTAGCAGAGAAGTTGACCCTTAGGTATACCCTCATATGTGTATGTTGTTTTCTGTGTTCCTAGAACCCACTGTTTGGTCACCTAGTGCTCTGACATCATACACATAACCTCATGCTTAATTACTCTACCTCAACTGCTCCTGCCTTGCTCCGTGGGCTCTCTGCTCTAACTTCATGCCATTGCTTCTGCCCCCTCATGGAATCTGCTCTCTGCCATTCCTCTGCATGTGTCCTGTTTTCTACCATATCCTGCTGGGCTGGCTCCTTTGCATGTTTCATATTCATACTTGCAAAGAGAAAACACGTGTTGGGTCCAGCAGCTCACTTCCCGCGCTGACTACAGCTCTCATACCAACCCGCATCTAGACCATATTGGCTTCCCCACTGTACTTGTCCTCATTCCCATTGGCCATGGCTGGGCTGCCAGGGTCATGTAGTGCCAAGAACGGTGACCTGGTGCAAGGAACCATGCAGACAGGGGTAAAGATGTGGTAAGCACTGGGCACATCTGGAAGACAACGTCCCAAAGTCACCTTCACAGTTCCTGGCCCCTCTACATCCCCTCAATCCATCATGGCTTGTGGAAATACATATTTTTAAAGTCTTTTTTTTTTTTTTTAACTTTACCTGTAAATCATTTTGTGGTAGACAACTCATCATGACCTACCTCCATCTTTGGTAGAGTTAAGTATCTACTGTTTTACCTCAACATTTCTCTATGTTGTCATTTTTCCCAATCATCACTGAAAACTAAAGTCCTTGCTTTATTCAAATTTTAACTCAAGTTGAATGTCTTTAGGATAGCTCTCTTGGTTAAATATTCTTGGTCAGTCATGTAGACAAAAGTACATCTGGTGAAGGCAGAAAATTTTTGGAGTGTTTGCATAACTTCTGGATTGCCCAGAGAAGTGGTCACCACATAAGAGGAGCCAAAATGGTTGTTGAATTGCATTAAATTCCATAACAACTTGATGGAATCTTAGTGTAGGAAACAACCACAGAAACTATATGGTTCAATCTTTAATTGAGCATCATGCCTGAAAAATGGTCATTCAGGCCCAAAAAGGACAGTCCCAATTATGGAAAGATCAACTCTCAGCAGAAAGGCTCTCTGTACATTGAGCCAAAATCCATCTTCCTATAATGTCCACTCATTTGTCTTAATTCTAAATAAGATTCAACACAGAGAAAGTGTAATTTTATTTTCTACATAAAAGTCTGTTAAATAGTTATAGATAGCAAATGAGCATTTCCCAGCTGCTTTTTCCAGGCTAAATATGCAAAATTAGCTGACTCAGAGATTCTTTTTGATTTGGTTTTACTTTATATAATAAGGGTATCATCGATTACAGTAGTAATAGCAATAGGAAACCCTCAAGCGGCTATTCATTCCTCAAGTGACAGAATTTTACAATTTTTACTATTCACAGTACCCTCCTCTGGAGGCACCTTGCAGTATTCTTTCTGAATACTCCCGTATTTCATCCCCGTATTAAGTAGGGCTATATAATAAGTCTATGATGATGTGATTCAAATAAAATAATGAATGAAGGTCATGTTTGGTTGTCATCTGCATTGCCTGCCCTCCTCAATCACTTCCATGGCTGAGTTGTGCTGTAACTGCCATGTCCATTATCATACTCCCTGTTAACAGCACCTTCATAAACTCCTCATAGCAACCAGCATGTTGACTGGAGCTTTAGCCGTTAAGCAAAAATACATGCTTTAACAGAATGACTCACAAACAGTTCTGAGCCTTAGCCCTTTGTCACAGCTTATATTCTTGTAAGCCTAGGATTGTCTATCCTCTGATTTTACTCTTAACTAACTTAAACCATGTTAAATTACACCCTTTTAGATTTGGTTCATGATGCCGGTCTATAAAAATATGTTTGGATCATGCATTAGTCACAAAAGCTTTATCTCTTTCTTCTAACATTGCATCAGTCACATATTCGGTAAGCATGCTTGATGTGTCCTCCATGAAGCCATGAATTAAATATTAAACAGGACAGAGCCAACAACAAAGTCCTCTGGCTGTCACTGGAATCTACTCTCCAGCCTACCATAATCCACTAATCAAACTCTCTGAGTACAGTTACTGAACTGACACAAATCTATCAGATTTACCATCTAGCCTATGTTTCTCCTTCTCCACAAAAGGACATAAAATAATTTGTCAAATGCTTTCCTCAAGCCAAGGTATTATGGGATATAATAGTAGTGTGCTCCCTCTCAAGTTCCTTTAAAGCAAGAATTTCTCGATGACGATGTAGAAATTATTTCGCTGAGAGGGCCTTTCCTATCTCTACGATGCTAAGATAATTCATATCCACACGGAAGCTCATGTCTAATCCTACAGGATTATGAGCCCTGCATTACTACTTACTGAATGCCTGTCAAATATAAAAGACTGCCCACTGACAAACGCAGGGCATCTCATGAAATGAACTTTATCACAACCTCATTCATGGGGTATTCTTATCTGCATGACAAAGGGGAGAAAATCGAGGTTTAGAAACGCTAAGTAATTTCCCCAAGTTCCAATAGGTAATACTAGCTGTTGTCACGTGACTTATGTTATCACCAGGGATGGCCACTTAATTTGTGGAATGAAAATCAAAATGAAAAGTGAAAATGAAGGACCCCCTGTTAGGAACTGACAGAATTCATATGTTGAAATCCTAACCCCCAAGGAGATGGTATTAGGAGGTGGGGTTTTGGAGGTGAGGAGGCTCTGCCCCAGAGAGGGCTCTCGTCTCTTCCATCATGTGAGGACACAGCAAGGAGACACCATCCATGAACCAGGAAGAGGGTCCTCACCAGATACCAAAGTTCCCAGCCTCCAAAACTGTGAGCAATAAATTTATGTTGTTTATAAGCCACTCAGTCCATGGTATTCTGTTAGAGCAGCCTGGATAAACTAAGACACCCCCTGTTCAAAAAAGCAGGAAGAAAAGTGTGTTGTTCAATGCACTAAAATATAAGGTCCTTTTTCCTTTCTTCTATAATCTCTCAATGTGTCATGATCTTTTTTTATTTGTTATTTAATGTCATTCTCAGTAAAGGAACATGAAAATTTTAAATTATTGGGCATGAGTTTTACTGTTCACCTTTACATTACGCAATGTCAGTATTACACACATATGTAAGTGCATGAAATTAGCATGTGAAATCACAGATATTATATAATCTGTAGTTAGTACCTTGTACATGTATATGTATTTCCTTCTTACCAGATGAGTGGAAATTCGGCACAAAACTAATTTAACTGTTTTTACTTCAGTTCTAGATACTGCACGTTATACCAACAGTCTACCTTTGGCTTATTGATGAGGGAGGAAGGAAGGGCTGAAATGAAAATGAGTTGCTCTATCTTCGCTCTTCCTCTGATGTCATGACTTTCAATGGCAGTAGTTGGGCGGTGCGGGGAAGAAACATGAGTGAAAAAGGATAGGACATGGTTCTTTGGTCCTTAGTGTTTCCTGGAAGGTCACTGCCTTCCTTCTGTGTTCAAGGAGAATTTTAGTTCAGAGTACATGGCCACTCTGGGCTGTTAGCGCCCCACTTACAAAGTTGTTGATATAACACAATTAACTTGTACTCACTTGGAGTCTTGATGAACTTCCACAAATGGGGGTCTGCAGGAATTCTGTGTCCGTGGGTCATCACAAACGCTATATGCAAGTGGCTAGTAAGGAACAGCAGACAGACACATACTGCCTCTGCTCACACACATGATCCATTATCTCATTCAACTTCACCTAAGAAACCCAAGTTCAAAGGTAAAATTAGTAAGATCTTCAGGACAGAAACAGCATAGCATTAAGTCAGATCACAAGGTCCCGAGTGACTAACAACTTCACCTGTGAAACTGACCCTCCTACCTATCGCCACCGATCACTAGAACCCTGATTACCTCTGAGATCTCCCCTCCTGCTCTCCACTCCCTTGCTCACCACCCTCCAGACTCTTTGGGCATTTTTCTCCTTTAAAATATTTCAAGCAGTTTCGTGCACCTGCTCTTCCCTCTGCCTGGAAAGCCTTCTCGCACTATGTTCACATGCTCCACTCCTCATCATTCAGATGTCAGCTCCAATGTCAAGTGCCCCCATCCTTCTGTCATACCATACTATTTTATCCTCACGCCACATGTAATCATCTGAATGCATCTAATACATGAAAGGCATACATACTTTTTCACTGCCTGTCTCTTCCAAGAGAATGTAAGCTCTAGGACAGCCATGCCATTGTCTGATACACTCACTGCTGGGTCCAGCTCCTAAAACCTTACCCAGCACAGGGTAGTTGCTCAATACATATTTATGGACTGTTGGCCCCAAATCAATGAATCATTATGCCTATGCTAGATCACACCACATGGTCCCTTCTCAATAAATATTAATTAAATTATCGATGTGCATAAAAGGACTCATTTAGCAGATCTCAAGGTCCTTGAGAGGAGAGAATTATGCAAAAAAAATTAACTATGACAGAGAAGGTAAAATCAATTACTTAAAAACAGATATGTGGAAATGGCCAAATGTTCCCCTCCACCCCTGCTCATTTTTCTTTTCCTTTTCTTGCAGTAAAACCATAATATCAAGCTGGTAACGGCCCAGCTGTTGCCATAACAACAGACTGCGGACACAAACTTTCAGCCGAGATGAAACCACATGATGGAGAAAGAATTGTTTGGCCAAAGCCTATCGGAAATAATTACAAAGATGACAGAGGAAAGAATTAGCCAAGTAAATTGGTTTTGAACAACTGCATCTTCTTGGGCAGATAAGAAAATAGAAGATAAAGCTGAATCACACCTAAGAATATGTATCTGTGCTGGAAAGTCACACAAAGTCAAAAAAATTTTTTTTCCATTTTATAAGGAAATAAAGTTAAGTATAAGCTGATCTGGAAGAAATAGCACCCTTCAGACACTTGGGCCATTTCTAATTCAAGTTGAAACTGAACTGGCCTGGCTTTGCCTCCATTTCAATGTCTTTTTATGCAATTGTAGAGTTCTTGAAAAAGTGTGGGTAAATCAAATATCTAAAAATCAAATCAGAATTCAAGTGCGCTGTTTTGGTTTTTAAAGGAACTTTGGAAAAATCCTTCTGTAAAGCAAATACTTCCTCTGTTATAGGACCAGATCTTCCCTCGTGTATAGACCTTTTACGTTTTTACATGATAAATATTCTTGAAGCCAAATTCTCTCAGTGATCGAACCAGGGTTATTTAACTGAATATTTTCAAATAATCTTCATGGTTTGGGGCTTCGGTTTGTCCACATGAAACCGGGGAAATGACTGTTTGCCAGCCACCAGCCTCACTATTGGAATGTCTTTTTTTTTTTTTTTAAAGTTCTCTGAATTCATTTCTTGAAAAGTATACACAAATCAAATCCCCAACAATTACCGAATGAGCGATCTGTTTTCTCTTACGTATTCCTCCTCCTCTGCATTTTCTCTGTCACTGTCAACATAGACCTCACCTTTGTGACTCTTGGGACCTATAGGGTTTTTGATTTCTGCTATTTAGGGCCTCTGTTCCCTTGCCTCAACCTGTACAATCAAACATCAACAGTAACAAATCTTGTTTAAACTAAGACGCAGTCTCCTCTAGGCATAATTTCAGGATTTTTGGAGAAATGAGATTTTAGAAATTCAATAAATAAAGAACCACCGAAACCATCTGTATTAATAAATTAAAGCCTCTTGGCTTATTTAAGCCTCTTGGCTCTTATTGAGCCTCTTGGCTCAATTTAAAAGGAGCCATTCATATATGGGTGTGTCTAAACAGTGACTTGTTTGCTCTTTTACTTGTTTCTAGAAGGAGTCATTGCTTAGCCCAGTAATAGAACAATTATAAGTTCTTGTTATACATTTATATTTATTAAGTTGATTTACCAAATTCTTCAAAGATAATGCAGGGTGATTTCCATTTTCATGGAAAATTCTACATTTATCTGGATGTATCTCATTTTTCTAAGACATGGTATTATAGTGGTCATCATGCACGGTACACCTTGAAACCCAATTTGGTTCCAATCCCACAGCTATATATCTGTTTTCAGTAGTGCTTAGCACCAAGGATAAAAGAAAAGAATTATAGAACAACTGCCTTCCAAGAGCTCATAATCTAATTAGAAAGAAAAGCGAGGCCCAGAAAATAATTCAACAGTGTGGCTCAGTGTGAAGACAGAAGAAGAGACTACGAGTCCAAAATCTGAACTTCAGAAATGATGGAGCTGAGCATGGTGGGGAGATGAAGGAGGTGGAAGAGACTGGGTTGGGTCTTAAAGGAGACGAATGTGGCCTGGTGGGGAGTCATGGGGAAAGTATCCTAGATTAGGAGACTGGTAAGAGGAAAGACCCGATTCTATCCACGACCCGCCATCTCGGGATAGAGTTGAAGATCTTGTGAACAGTCTGTCACTAGAAAGTGCTCATTGCCTCCCTCACCTAGTCCGGTGTGATCTGGTCTGGTCTGGTCTATCCCTCTGACATCCCACCTCCTGCCCACGCCCCTCCCCAGCCCATCTTCCACCCTGCCTGGAAATGATCGTAAAGTCTGCCATGCCCACAACTCATCAGTGACTCCAACATCCAGACAGCATCGAACAACTCCAGAAGATTGATTTATAACCCACAGTAACATGTTTTCTTTCCTTCCTCCCCTTTTCATCCCCCATATGTCACAGAGCAGAGCATAGGGGACATTCACCAGCCCTCCATCCTCCCAGTTTCCAAAAGCCTTCTCCGACATTAGTCCGTTCTGGCCCCCGCCTCTCCTCTCCTCTGGCTACAATTACTAGTCACTTCCAGGAGTATATATCAGGCCTTTCTAGTGTCATTGCAGATGGTCTTCTAGACCTTTCCACTTGCACTAGACTTATCCCCACTTGCACAGACAAAGCAGCCAAGAGGGCCAAAAATTTCCCTTAGGCAGCAGGTAGGAGAAAGGCTAGGAAAACACTTCAAATCGTTCCTGTAAAATACATTATCTCATTCCCAGGGGACTTTGGATACAGACTCGGTTTCTATAGATAAGGACGTGGCCCAAGGCCCAAGTTGAGAAGGGAAGTAGGGTTTATATCTGGGTCTGTCCAACTTTAAAGGTCTAGGTCCCACCGGCAACCAGGCGGTCTCCTTCTGTGCCTTGCGTGACATAGATGCCCAATAATCCTTCGAGAGAAGATGCTAAGCAGAGGCTTGGCGGCTCTGAGAGTGCAGGGCAATGCCCCTACTCAACAGTTCAGTGGATTTTTCTGCACAACCGTGAGGCTGTCGGACAGGCCAGGAGGGAGCCCAGGAGTCCTGCCTCGGCAGCCTCCTCAGACAATTTAAACAGCTTTAGAAACTTTCCACTTAAGGAAATTAGACTGCTTCATCCCAGCACCGCTGAATGTTTTCAGGAGCTTGTCTCCCTAGAATCTGTAGCAGCTGTGTGCAAATTAATCCGTGATTTGCAGGCTACACGGAGCCGAGACTAGAGAAACAGCTGGGCTTATTTATGAAAGTTTGTTAGGGATGTACCGGCTTGTTCCGAGGTACCTTCTTCGTTAAGTGTCATTTCGCTGGCAAAGAAAAGGAGAAGGCGAGACAGATCCCGCCAGTGTCTGGAGGATTAATGAAAGCCTGGCAGAAATCTGAAGCCGAATATCTCTTCTTGTTCTAATTTAGGCGGAGATTTATGGGAGAGGGTCTGGGGAGCCAACCGGCATCAGGCACCGCGCTGATGGCTGACTCGTCTGTTAACTACAGTGGCATTCGATTCTCAGTACGTTCTGCCAGCCGCCCTGCACGGGAACCGTGACATCCGGCCGGGGTCTGATTTGAAGGACAGGCCGAGGCAGCCAGCCTTGTTTCTGCCCATCCCTCTCGTGGTGGCTCCTGCCTTCCCCTCTCTCTGCTTCCAGCCCCTACCCAGGTTTCCAGAGCAAATCAAAGGAAACATGCCAGAGAATCCACAGCGGGTCTAAGTGAGTCTAATGTGTCATGACTCACTTTTTTTTTTTCTTTAAATACAGACGGAGAAAGCACAGATGATGGAAGAAAATCAACAGCACACACACACAGAGAAGAGAACAAACTCTTCTGGAAGAACTAATTGACAAGCAGGATAACCTACTTTTGGAGACCAAAAGTCCTATTTCAAGCTTATTCGCTCAGTTAATTTGGCATGATTTGTGTGTCTTTGTAATGAACAAAGATCCCAAATACGGCATGGGACATATCTCTACCCCAAATTACGTGTCATATTATCTGAAATTCAAACTTACCTGTGCATCCTATATTTTTATGTTTTAAATCTGGCAACCCTACCTGTAAATACAAGAATGAAAAATATCTAGCAATCATACTAAGTACAATAACAGCAGACGGCCCCTCTGGGTTCCTGCCCACCGCCTCATTCTTCCACATGGTTCCATGCATGTACAACCAGAATTTATCCTAGCACCCATAGCTAGGACTGAGCATTACGTCCCTCTGGCTCCCAACTTCCTGTCAGAGACATAGTCCAAACAGGTTTCACACTAGTACTCTACAAAAGTTTACCAGATTCATTTGGGGATTGTTTGTGTAAAGTTAGGTTTAAATGTACTGTGAAATTACTATGTTTCAATCATACTAGAGTGATATTTTTAATGCATTCCTGTATTAGTTAAGAATGCATTTAGTTGCAATTAACGGACAGTGCATCTTAAACGGTTTACTTTCTCACATGACAAGGAGTTTGGACATAGAGTGCTGATGACCCCGATTTAGTGGTTCAATGGTATTAAAGCCCACACTTGTGTTGTCTTCTGCATCTTTCTTTTATGACAGCAAGATAGTTGCTACAGCTCCGACCTTCATACTGACATCCCAGCAGGAAGAGGAAGAAGGAGAGGAGCCAGCTCTGTTCCTTTCCTTTGAGAAAACAAAAGCTTCTCTAGGAACTACCTGGGTAGCCCAGGTCACATGGACACTCCCAGCTGAAACGGGAGCGAGAAACAACAGGATCTCATATAAACTAAGACCAGTCATGATCTACCGCCGGACGCTGGGCATAGTACTGCCTGAACAAAATTGAGATCTTCTTTATATTCCAGGTTAACTGAAGACTGTGTAGGTCACCAAGAGAGTCTGCCAGAATTCTTTGTCTTTAAATTTAATTCTATCTTCATCCTATTCTTTGTCTTTAAATTTAATTCTAGGGGCAACTGGGTGGCTCAGTGGGTTAAGGCCTCTGCCTTCGGCTCAGGTCATGATCTCAGGTCCTGGGATCGAGCCCCGCATCGGGCTCTCTGCTCAGCAGGGAGCCTGCTTCTTCCTCTCTCTCTGCCTGCATCTCTGCCTACTTGTGATCTTTCTCTCTCTGTCAAATAAATGAAGAAATAAACCTTTAAAAAAAAAAATTTAATTCTATCTTCATCCTATTGAGGATCCTACAGTCTTAACGTTGCCCCCCTTACAAGCCAGGATCTCCCCAGAACTTAAACATTGTAAATAATGCCAACTACAAGGAGGACATTTTGTTACATTTGGGGGAGGTCCAGGGTATAACTTATAAGTACTGAAGAAATATTTATTGCTGGCTGAGAAGATAAATGAAAAATGTGACTCAGATAAACAGCAAGAGAGAAGTTTTAATGTCATGACCTCTGCTGCTAACCATAGTTTCTTAACCGTATTTTTTTTAGCTTAAAAAGGCTTTATTTGGTTTTATTGTATTTCTACAGAAGGACTACATTACTATTACAAGTAATATCGTACAACTATATTGCTACAGTAAATACAGTTACACAGAAAACATTCTCGTTTTACAATATGAGGGTACAGTGTGTGGAAATCTCCCCTTAGCCCCTCCAGCCTGTTCCTCCCCGCAGAGAACTCTGTCTACTGTGTGGCCATCACCACACATCCCCTCATTTTTCTATACACTGACAATCATCTGTAAACACAAACACACACATTTTTCTTATGTTTTGTTTTGATGGCATATGAATTTGCATAAATGTGCATCGTATTTGCATAAATGTGCACACTGTTTTGTTTTGTTTTGTTGTACTTAACAATAAGTCCTGCAATTCTTTCCAGGTCAGGACATAGAGATCTTCCTTATTTTATTTTAGACATTCCTACCTCATATATATCCAGCACTTCAAAGCTTATAATGTCCTTTCACATATATTATTTCATCTGATCTTCAGTATATGAATCATTATCTGTATGTATCATGGATAAAGAATCTAAAGGTCAGAGAGGTTGTCAGAGTAAAAAGTAAAACCCAGCTACTCCCACCCATCCAGCTACTCCTACCCATCCAGCAGTGCACCATTCCAACCATATGTCTTTGCCTTCATACTCAATTTGACTTATGACCACTTAACACATGCTTATCATTAGGGGCACCTGGGTGGCTCAGTCGTTAAGCGTCTGCCTTCGGCCCAGGTCAGATCCCAGGGGCCTGGGATCGAGCCCTGCATCAGGCTCTTTGCTCTGCAGGAAGCCTGCTTCTCCTGCTACCATTCCTTCTGCTTTTGTTCCCTCTCTCGCTGTGTTTCTCTCTGTCAAATAAATAAAATCTTTAAAAAAAAAAAAAAAACACATGCTTATCATCAGAACATGACTGCTTTGCAAGGTTCTTCTATCTTTACCACCCATGACTCCCGAAACATATGTCCTCCTGATCTAAGTTAATAGAAAGAGAGAAAAAAGAGAAAAGCAAAGATCATAGGAGGAAGGAAGGGGAGAAGAAAGGAAGAAGTCTCTGGCAGCAGGCTTAGGGGGATTTAAAACCAGAAGTGCATAATCAATGAATCTTGGAACACTGAAAAAATAAAATTAAATTTAAAAAAAAAAAGGTCAAAAAAAACAATAAATAATAAAACCAGAAGGAACTATTTCTGGTGAATTTTTCACCTACAAAACTATAAAACGGAGTTATGAGCAAACGGGCCCAGGTTTCAACAGAGTTAGGGTGCAGTCCTTGGAGTCAGCATGGAAAACATGACATTCTAATCTAACCTGTGGTCTGAGGTCTGAGGACACGCACTTCCCAGCAGAGAAAATCTGTCCTATCTCTTGTGCCTCCAGACCCTAATAAAGGGCTTTACACCAACATAGAGCCAGACCTCAGGGGAAGGCTGGGCTCACCCAGCATATTTGGGCTTCCTCAAATACTTTAAGAGGCACTGTCACATGTGTTTCAAAACATCATAAAAACAACTTGGAATGCCTCCTCCAAGGGGCATAAGATGAAATCAATACATTCTGATTTTCTCCTCCGTTAAACTCTCAATGACTGAAACAGTAGTGTAGCTGGGGAGAGTTTAGTAGCTCAACTACCACATACTAAATTCTTCTTCTTCAGGATTATGGGGCCTTATTTAGGTGCCTATTGGTAGAGCTTTAGGGCTTTAATGGATTCAAAAATGCACTAATAATCAGCAAAAATAAATAGAGCACTCATGGAAGAATGAAGATAATTATTTGTGGAACCATCTGGCATAATAGCTACCCTCATAGCATGGTAACTAAATACTACAACACTATTAAAGTTAATAAACAAGAGAGATTGTTAAGTGAAATGATGCCATGAAATTGGTGAGCAAGGATTTCAGAGACACTATGAATATTTCTCAGCAAGAAGATAGGCCACGTCATAGGTAAGACAGAGAGGGACTCGGGGACTCTATCATCCTTGAGCTCTCCCTTTCTCTACTTCACACATCCAATCCACCAGCAAATACCATGTGTCCACTGACACAGTTCATCCAGGATCCATCTACTTGCCTCTATCCCCATAGTCCCTACATACATCATCTAAGACCTGGGTCCCTAAAAGTTACAGTCTGGCCTCCCTCCTTCTGCTCACTTTCAATGTACTCTTTACAAAACCATCTTATAAATATATAAATTGTAATGGGGCACCTGGGTGGCTCAGTCAGTTAAGCATCTGCCTTCAGCTCAGGTCATTATCCCGGGGTCCTGGGATCAAGTCCCACTTTGGGCTCCTTGCTCAACGAGGAACCTGCTTCTCCCTCTGCCTGCCACTCCCACTGCTTGTGCTTGCTCTCTCTGTCTCTTTCAAATAAATAAATAAAATCTTAATATATATATATTAACATATATATTATATTTTTATATATATATAAATAAATTGTGTGTCACTCACTGGCTTAAAATTCTCTAATACCTTCCATATTTTTTTCCTATAGCTGCAGGAACAAAGCATCCCAAATTAGGTGGCTTAAAATGACAGAATTGTTTTGTCTCACATTTCTGGAGGCCAGAAGTCTGAGATCAAGGTGTCCGGCAGGGCCCTGCTCCCTCTGGAACCTGTAGGGGAATCCTTCCTTCCCTCTTCTAGCTGCTGGAGGTTTGCTGACAGTTGTTGGCATTTCTTGGCACTCGGATACATCTCTCCAACCCTCTGTCTTAGTGTGCTGTCCTCACTGGGACTTCACTCACCCTCCATATGTGCATGCCTGTCTCTGTGCCCAAATTTCCCCTTTTTATAAGGACACAAGTCATTTTGGTTTAGGGCCCACCCTAATATCCTCATGTTAACTCGATGATATAGCTGTAAAGACTCTATTTCCAAATAAGGTCACATTCTGAGGTCCTGGGGGGTTAGGACTTCCACATATCTTTTTTCTTTTAAGTTGGAGGTGATCCAGTTCAAGTCACAGCACCAACCTAAGCAAACTCCAAGTCTGTCAACTCGGTTGACAAGTCTCTACAGGATCTGGCCCCCATCCATTCTCTGATCTCATATCACCACACCCTGGTCCTATTGGCCTTTTTAATGTCTCTCAAGCCTATAGAGCCCTTTGTAGAGTTTTGTTCGTGTGGCCCCTTCTACCTGGAAGACACTCCTCCTGGGTCTGGACATGGATCAGCCCTTTTTACTATATAGTAAGGTAGTCTGTTGTTTATCACCGCTCAGCAGGGGCATAGCCAGGTTTTACGGTGGCATATACAACTCAGGGGAACCCCTCTGAGAAGAAGAGTACACAACTGCATATTAAAACAGGACTCAGGCCTCGGAAGGGGTCTAAGCTGCACCCTGATTCAAAGAAATACCCACCACTTAACACTCCAACGTTACCTCGGCTCATCTCCTTCTTATTACACCTATAACTTATCATTAACACAACAATCCAAAATTATCATTAAAATACGCTTTCTGACAATTATCATATGATCTCTCTGATATGAAGAATTTGAGAGGCAGAGTGGCGGGTCATGGGGGGGTTGGGAAGGTAAATGAAACAAGATGGGATCAGGAAGGAGACAAACCATAAGAGACTCCTAAACTCACAAAACAAACTGGGGGTGGCTGGGGAGTAGGGGGGGGTAGGGATAAGGTGGCTGGGTTATGGACATTGGGGAGGGTATGTGCTATGGTAAGTGCTGTGAAATGGGTAAGCCTGATGATTCACAGACATGTACCCTGGGGCAAATAATACATTATATGTTAATAAAAAAATTTTTTAAAATAATAAAATATGCTTTCCTATACATTGGCCCCCTCACACCAGATGGGAATCTCCATGAAAAAGAAGCTCTATTTATTTTTACTAGTAGAGATTAAGTCTTAGTATAGGGCCTTGCCTGTAGCTGACACTCAGTGAATACTTACTGAATTTAGAAATGCATGAACTAGTGAATGATAAGAATATCAATAGCATCAATGACAACTAGTCATGGGGTACTTAATTTGTCCAGGTACTCTCTATCAATATCCCTCAACTTACAGGTGCTCTGGGCTGGCTGCTAGCCAATGGCATAGCCAGGAGTTTGGAGCCAGCGCTCTGGATTTAGATTTCACGCTCCTGACTCTGATACTACACTGTCAGATATAAACAAAGTTTGTTTGACTGACTCAGTGTTCATCACTATGCCCCAGAGGTTCCCATTTCACAAGGATAAGGATTTGGTAGAGAAGAATGAAGTAACTTGCCCTTCACACTTGGGAAGAGAAGACACATGTCATTTGTGCCAAGGTTCCCATAGAACAATGAGGCCTTCCATGGAACCCAATTGTACCTCTTTGCCAGACTTTTTTTTTTTAAGATTTTATCTATTTATTTGACAGAGAGAGCAAAAGAGCACAAGCAGACAGAGCTGCAGAGGGAGAGGAAGAAGCAAGCTCCCCACTGAGCAGAGAACCTGATGCGGGGCTCGATCCCAGGACCCTGGGATCATGACCTGAGCCAAAAGCAGTCGCCCAACCAACTGAGCCACCCAGACACCCCCTTGCCAGAGTTTTTGTTGAAACTTCAATATACTGTGCATTAGGAAAAATATAAGTCATCAACTTTAAGTCAGATATGCAAGCCAATAGGAGCCTTCTGTGATTTACCCATGGGTTCAGAATTATTACAGAAGCCTTTGCTGTCACGATTTATATGCTTCTTTTTCTGAGTGGGCTTGTGTACACAAACATATAAAAATGATAATAGCTGGTACAACTTATTCTTCCGGTGTACTCACCCCTACTGACCCAATGAATTCCATTGACACCACTTCTTACCCATTGAGTTTGGGAAGAAGAAAAATATCCAGTGCTTAAATTAAAAAAAAAAAAAAAAAAAAAATTAAAGGCTTTTGCATTCTTCATAGCTTAAAATAAGCTCTTCTTGACTTTTCACTGATAAGTCTGACAGCTTCTGTCTGTTTGGGCTCTTGCTATCATAAATAAGGCAAAAGGAGAAGTCTACAGAGGTCTCTAGATTTTTCTGAAGCATAGCGGTAGCAATCAGCTTTATTGGGAATGAGTAGGTGAGATAAGAGGACAAAGCTGGTGGAAGGAAAAAGGAAGGTACATATATTTTTTAGCAAAACTCCCTTGAATAAAGAAATGTCCCTATGGAGCCCTTCTTAGAAATACAGCAGCAGAAGACCATCCTGTCTAGTACCACCTTCCCTGCTTGTTTAGCTCTGCTCTGCTGTAGAATCTTTCTTGAACCCATGCTACCAACCTAGGATGTCCGATTGTGGGAATGGAGCACTCTCTCCCACCACCACTGGGGCCTAAGGACGCATTTTATTCTCAGCAACACAAACTCCCAAAAGTAGTATCAGAAAGATGAAGTGAAAAGCATGAGGCTCAGTCTGTCTCAGCTTCGTATTTCCTGATGGTAATGATGAGAGGGAGACACCACTGGCCAGTTAGGGTTAGGCTTTTATTTAACTACAGGGGGTAGAGGACAGGGAGAGGCAACTTAAGTCCTTCTGCTTTATTTCAGTCAGAATTTCCTCCCTTGACTCAGAGTTTTGTTATCACCAACCACCTTGTAGACATATTTAGTAGCTACCCACACTTATACTCTAAATTTAGAGAATCATGAGAGAAGGTGCAGAAAAGGAGCCATTTTTTTTCTATCCTAATTGTTGTACCAAGTTCCTAGTGACAAAGGTTTTGCTTCATGTAGCAGATTATTTCTCATTGTTGGAGCAGAATGGTGCTTAAGGACGTAGTACTGGCTCATTTAGTTTAGACTTGAGCTTTTATCAGCTCATGGGAATCACAGCTGAGACCTGTAGACTGACCACATTCAACAATTTGTTCTTGTCTGGCCCAGAATCCACATTATAACCAGTCTCCAGTCTGGGTCTGGAATACATTAAACCTAGAAGGACACACACCAAGGACCTTAGTGACTGGTGTTACAGTCAATCTGATAGAAAACTTTCTGTTCCGAGAGTAGGGCTCAGATACTACAGAGAGATTCCATATAGGGTCATTTATACTGTCCCTCATGCCACTTGCAAAGACTGTGCCACCTCAACAAGTTTTGATGGAAATGGTGACGGTGATGTCTGTCTCCAGATGGAGGCAGTGCCCTTGTTCCATTATCAAAAGAACTTTCCAGTGCAATGATTTCCCGTAAATTTGCAATTGTAGGGTCCTTCTGCACGTGCTTGAATCAGGGCCCAGGACTATTCAACACACCCCTGGGGCCACCAGGTCCACAGCACTGTCCTCAGACACTCTGTCTTATACTAAGTCACGTCACTGCCTGTTAAACACCAAGCAACAGAAGATGATTCTTTGATTAATAGCATTTCTCTTTTAAGCTCTCCAGATTTGTGAGTTGTTAAAAGAATAGGCTTTTCAAAAGCAAAGGCTTTTTGCTTGTCCTTATACTTCCAAATTCCAAGAAACAAGACTTCAGCAAATGCTTGTTCCTTCCCTCATTCAAAAAAAAAGAAAAATTCCTTGAACTCCTACGATTTCCTAGGATGCAGTGGTGATCGAAATAGATAAAAATCTTTCTGTCTTGGAATTTAGAAACCAATCTCAATAGCAACCAAAGACTTATATAAACCAGTCAGTCCAATCTGTCACAAGAATTATGAAATAAGATACACAGGACATAGATGAAAACTAGATAAATGTGTAAACTCTAACTTTCCAAGGGCTGGCCAGCCCATCCGTGGTGTGAATTGAGATCTCAAACAGAAGGAAAGAATTCATGTTTTTACAGCTTCAATACTCGATGTCCCAGGCAGGAGAGCACACATGGACAATCCTCTTGCTAAATTAAATGCACGTGCACTGCTCTTGCTCCAAAACCCTCCCAAACACAAACAGCACTCTAAGAACTCATTGATGTGATTCCCTATGCATACGAGGGGAGAACGTGTATTAAATTTCCTATCAAATTATTTTTTCTATTAAATCTATATCTTGGAAAAGCTTCTACCAATAGAACTTTTTTTTTTTTGCCAAACGCTATGAATAGAATATATGTCGGGGCATTTAATATGAAAAGGACAATTTCAAATAGCTGTACACATGTTGAAAGTTTAAAAAGTTGTTTGTTAACTACTTTAGTTATAATTCATTTAAAAATCCCATTATGTTTGGTTACACAAGAGTGACTTTAATACACTTAAAGATGCAGTACTCCTTAGCGGTGACATATTTATAGTCTGAACATTAAAAGGTTTATAAAATAAGGCTGTATTTTCTCAGTGTCAAACATCTCTCATTGAAGACAATTATTCAGTCTGCCTATTTGTAATTAGGTATGAAATAATTTATGATTATGAAGATAAGTGAGCAAAAATTTTTAAAATAACTGCATATTGTATTTTATTATTAAAAGATTTCCATAATCTTTCCAGGGTTTGAGGAGTCATAAACTGCCCAGATCTGATTCCCAATGGATTTCTCTTGGAATTAATAAACATATGGATCTAATCTAAGAATGTGTGTCAAAAATAATAAAGGGAATAGCTTTACATGAAGCTGAAAATGAGATGGACTGACATAAGCTGGCTTTGGTTTGGACAACTACAACAAGCTGCCTATAGTCAACCCACAAAGACAGAGTCTGGCAGTTCTGAGGGAGAAAGAATACCCCACTGGGGTCAGAAATGCAGCCTGGGTTCAAATAACACACGCTATAAAAGTTTTCTTTGCCGCATTTCCTTCTTCTTGACAGGGACCAAGAACACTTTCAACATGTCATTCCCACATGGTATCTATGGCTTCCTGGGCTATGCAGTCAGTCAAAAGGAATGGTCAGAGCAAAGTCCGTTTTTTCTCACTGCCTCTGTCAACAGAATGACCAAACATACAAGGCATCAACCTATTTCTTGTTTCCTTTCCCTTCCATTCAGAGTAGTGAGAATATGGGGCTGCTCTTGGTTTCCTCTGAGCTGCCTTCTGTCCGACATATTTCTCCTAGTAACTCTCAATGTATATCCATTTCTTCTAAAACCAGAGCAGAGACTGTCTAACTTTTACTGCTAAGTTTAAATTTATTAATTTTCGCTACTTTGTAGCATCTCCAGCTCCCAAATGTTCTGTATAAAATGCACTGCGCTTTCAAAGTTGAATTAAATTTAAGAAAATTTTGTAGAATGATTGATGTGATGCCCCCCCCAAATTCTTGCAATTTCCAATAATAAGCCAAAAGATAGGGACAGGAACACAAAATTAACCATAATTCAACCCCATTCCATGATCGCTATGCCACCCTAGAGGGAGCTCTTACGGAACTCAAATAGAAAAATTGATAAGCCGATTATGTGTGAGTAAATCTGAACTTGAATACAAAATAGCCTCTGAACAAATCACTTTGGCCAATTAACATTCCGTAAGTACTCACTGAGCATTTGGCCTGAGGCCACAGTGAAGTTGCACCTACTGAATAGCAAACCTACTCAGTTGCTAGAGCAGAGGGTCTTGGCTCAACTACCTTCTTGCACAACGGCTCCCGGACACTCTCAGTTCTGGAAGCTCACCTAGAAATGTACACTGGAATCGACTTTCTGATTAAAGCAAAACTGGCCCTACACCCCAAAATGTTTGAAATTAGCTCCCAGAACTAAAACTCCCAGAACTAAAACTAAAAGGATGTATTCAGAAATGTTTTACAACTTCAATTTGTTGTTGTTGCTACTGTTGTTTTGAAGATTATAAAGACTATGTCATCAACCTGATGCATGGAATGAACCTACGTGGGGAATCATAAAACAGAGAAGGTGAGTCCAGGATAGATCTAGCAGTCTTTTCTGTACTATCTGGTAGAAAACAAAAGCCTTCTTGGCCTGAACAACTCCAAAAGACCACTTGGTGTCATCTTCATTCATTCTTTCATTGATCTCTCTTCCATTAGACAATGCACAAAAATCAAGCTTCCAGCATCTTGGTATAGAACCAACCTATCAAAACAAGTCTCCAGGGCCTGCATGCAGCTCTCCCAAGTAGAGGTGCTTACACATGCCGGCCACAAGGTCATGGCTAGTGAGGGAGGAAGTATTAGTGTCCATCTCTCTCCATTTCTTTGCTCAAAGCACCTCCCACTGACGGATATGATGCAAAAGCAAGACATCAGAGACACGGGGAACCAGATGAAATCCTGAGATCAAAGACATTGAAGATATTATCTAGTCCAATTTACCCTGCTATGCTGTGAATCCATTTATAAACCACATTCATCAGGGCTTGCTTGAATATTTCTAAAGAAGGAACCTCTAATTCTTTGAAGAGTAGACCATTCCTTTGTCAGAGAGCTCTGATTATTTTAAAGCTCCTTTTTTATGTTGAGCCTGAACACCAGTAATTTCTAACCATGGCTCTTATTATGACCCCTTAAAACAGAATATGCCAACTCCTTCCCACAGGCCTTCAAATATTTAAAGATAGCTATTAAGTCCTCTCCAAATGTCCCTTTCTCCTAGGAAAATCATCCTATTTCCTTCAACCATTTATTCAATCATTCAGTATGATTTCTACTTCCTTCATTATCCTGGTCACCATCCAGATAGTTAATGATGGTCTCACAATGCGTCACCCAAAACTGAAATCCATACTCTACACATATTTCTATAGTACCCTGGCAATTGGCAGGGATTTTTCCATGCAGGGTTAATGTTATGAAACACCTTTTAAATTAGACAAAGCAGGGGTCCACATTTTCTGCTTGCTCTATGTTTTCTATTTAATTTACAGTGCGGGCCACCAGCCATTAGGTAGGTGTGGGGAATGTGATTGTTGCCAATAATTGACCATTCCCTGGTTCAGGAGATACATAAAACTCTAATGGAGCCGTTATTCTTAAACCCACAGGATATATAACAAGAACAATAAAGTGATATGTTTGCAATATCTGCTTTCCTTAAAAAAAAAAAAGAAGATGCATAATGAAAATATCCATCTTCATTTTATCTCATGTGATGATGTACAGAGTAACTACCTGAAGATGAGATTCTTATGTTAAGTATTAAGAAAAGAACATAGCCTCCCCATTCACGCACACTCCCAGGGCATACTAACTGCTAAAACATCTCATTAATGCATCTGAGTCTAGAGCTAGATGACTTTGAGTATTTTAATATCAGCTTCCATAGCAACCTACTGTCCTTTGCACACATATTTCTTGACTCATATGTCCACACATGGAGCTGTGACATACCTAGAAAAATAAGCGTTCAATCACCAAACAGCTTCAGTAATGAGGATGCACAAGGCCCTCAAAGTTATTGTGGTTTGGCCCCACATCAGAGTAATCTTCCTGGAAGATTTTTATTTACAAAAATAGGTGTATGGGTGCTTAGCTGGGGTAGTATGAACCATACACGGCTATTAAACTCCTGGGTTAACTGTTGCTTAAGAATGGAATCAGGATATGCTGGTACAGAATGGACAAGGTTAGGACTGAGGATTATCAGGTCTGGCTGGGACAAGCCAGGAAAAAAGCAAAAATAGCCATGACCATAGTTACTGTGATAGAGAATAATATCTAACATCATTGAGGATTTACTATGTTAAGCTCCTCTGTCATGCACCTTATACCCATCATTTTAGTATAACATTGTGAGAAAGGATTTTGAAGGAAAAAAAGTTTATCTTTGGAAACTTTTAAAAAGGTATTCAGTACTTAGGATAACCCAAGGTCATCATGATGATTACTGGTAAACTGTGTAGAATTTATAAAGAGGGTTATAGTAACACGTTACCATATGTCCCTGAACTAAACAGCCTCACAATTCTGTGCTTTTTGAACTTGTGATTCTGTTTTGTATTTGTTCTGTCTTTCCCAGAGAGGTCACCTCTTGATACCCTTGGGGTCTCAACCTGCAATAGCTCATTTCTTTTCATTACTTCTCTCCTAAGGACAAAGAAGCCAGATAACTACAGCCAATAGAATTATAAAGCAAATGGCAAAGCCTCTGAGAAAGTCTCTCCCTTGAGTAAGAATATGAGCATTTCTATCCAAACTTTTTAGTATCTACATTCCGAGTTCAGGTGCCTTTTTATTCTTCGTTATTACATGTTCTTGTTAGGTAGAGACAAGAGCCAGGAGACTACGGATACACTGCTTATTCTTAATGGCAGTCTTATTGCTTCAGATGTAGCAATCTTATTAAATAACCTTCTTAAAGTGAAAGAGCCATTAAGAGACTTCCTCTCCGGGACAGAGTTGGACTCCTACCCACCCTTACTTCTACGAAAGATTCTGTCTATATTGCCAAGGCTAGTGTTCCTCAAGTTCTTCTGACATTGAGACACACTTTTAATTACAGTTTTTGGATGGAATGAGGAACTAGCACTTATAAAATATAATGTGCACTTAGATTAAATGGCAAAAAACATTTTTAATTTCATTATGAAATAACAAACTCAAAAAAGGAAGGACCTCACTCAATAGAATGCTCCAAACACGAGCTGAAAATTATAAGATAAACTCATACCTTGAATAAGTGATAAGCATTAGTTCTACCGGCAGGTGCTAAATTTTGCTTATGTAGCAATGAATTACTGAAACATCTTGCATAAATCCATAAGGTAATTTCTCAGGCAACCAGCTGACACCTGATTTCAGCTGATGAGATCCTCAGCAGAGAGCCCAGCTAAGCTGTGTCTGGACTCTGACCACAGAAACTGCACAATAATAAATGGGCATTGTTTTAGGCCACTAAATTTGTGGGAATTTGTTACACAGCAATAGAAAATGAATGCGTTACCTGATAGGTTTTCTCTTTTTGTAATGCAATCTGTATTTTAGCTGAGAACATTGCTGCACAGCTAAAAACTACATTCCCCAGACTTATCTGAAGTATGATGTACACAGCAGTTAATCTGTGACTGAGTCCAGGTTAGTGACACTTAAATGTAAATGATGTTGGGACATTCCAGAAGCATTTTTAAGGAGAATTTGCACCTTTCTTCATCCCTTCATTCTGTTGCATGAAAAAAAGATTGTGATGGCTGGATCTCCAGCAGCCATATTAAACCATGAGTATAGGAGCTTCATGCGAAGTGGAACACTAAATCGCCAGAATTCTTGATCATAAGTGATTTCATGGAGATGACAAAGTGCTCTGTAATACTACCTCTAGCTTCTTCTTCTAGTAAGAGAGAAACAAACTTCTGTTTAAGCCACTATTTGGGAATCTGTATTACTTATGGAAGAATCTTATTCTAAAATATTTTTTATTAAAAATCTGTAGATTTAAAATAAATTAATATAAAAATAAAGTATTGATGAGGGAACAGAAGGCTGGCTGAGGACAAAGCAGAAGCTGACACCCTGCGACCTCCCCCGACTCCCTACTCCTGGGTGGGACATGTGTGCCACTCTTCCAGGAATCTCCCAAATAAAAACCTTGATAATGGCAAGGCCTCAAGGCCTCTGGGATCTTGTTGGTCCTCTTTAGCATATGAAACCTCTTTTGAAACCTCCCTTTTTCCTTACCTCCCCCAACCTCATAGTGTACAACCTGCCACCCCTCACAACCTCTGTGGAGTAGCTCTTTCTGCCCAAAGGTCTGTCCCCGAGCTTTAATAAACCACCATTTTGCACCAAAGATGTCTCAAGAATTCTTTCTTGGTCATCGGCTCCAGACTCCACCCCACCGACCCTCACTTATATTCCAAAACTTCATCAATATCATGGCTTATTTTGGCTCAGCTAGTAGCAGCATCTTAGAGAGAACTAATAAATGCTTCAGTGCTGGTCCCAGTACTGACACGGACAAATATTGCTAATAAAAACATGCTTCTTCATTAAGAAGCAACCTAGAGTCAAATGTAAAAGAGGTTGTACATGAAAATACCCAGATTACCTCATGCCTACATAATATTAAAACACTCAATTCTATCCATAACTGAAAAGTTATTTGAAAAATGGTTTTGCGTTTAAGACAGTTGAATTCAGCTCTCTTATGAACATACAGCAACAGAGTGACCACAAATGTGTGTGGTTTTAGGGCTCTAGGAAACCGTCAATATCCATCATCATGTAGCCGCATATCAAGCTGACTGATGCCTGAAATTTTATCTATGGAACTCCCATCCTTCCGTGATAGGGTCTATGCTCCTTGTGAACTACAAATCTCCATTGTACAGGCACCATTGAATGTGCTTCCTATGTGTGGAAGCAGCTGAGGCTGAGAGGGGGATGGAGGCCCAGGGGTACCTGGCAAGGAAGCCCAGGCTCACAGGCTCACGGTAGAAAGCACAGAGGGGAAAGAAACTTCACAAAGTTCACTAAGCTGCGAATTCTTTCGGTGATTGGCTAATTTAGAAGTTACAGGCAAAATGAATGAATGAATGAATGAATAAAATTTAAAAAATAAAAAAATAAAAGTCACAGGCACCACAGATATGGTGAAAGAAACTGACCCTGCCTTCAAGATATTTCAGGGGTATTAGAGATGAGACACCACCCACAATTCCCAGGTAGCCGCCTAAGGGCAAGATGCAAATGAGAGCCTCTTTGCACTCCAAAAATCTAAATTTCAAAAGGAAATCTTTACACTATTCGTCAGTTGATCCTTTAATTCAGTCAAAAATATCCAAACCATTTCCTATCTCTAGAGCTACAATTTTTAAAGCCTAAATACATAAGGAATATTTATACTAGTGGGGGAGCTGCTGTGGTTGTCTTCATGTACCAGCAAAAGCACTGCTTTCTGGCCCTTGACCAAGTCTAAGAATGTTTATCCTGACAGTGTTTGGGGGGAAATTATTATACCTGCTTATATTGAAAAAGACTATTCAACTATAAATGTTACATTCCTGTAAGATGCTATAATGATCTGCACCCCAGTCTACTGTGCGTTCGTACTTAGATGGTAGCATATTTCATGATTACACACATCCAAGACAGAGATAAGCATTTATATGCTAATCACCGCACTACGGGCAGCTATAGCCTTTCACTATAAGCCATGAGCCTTTTAATCAGAAAAAGCCATTGGGGCACAATATATCACCAAAAAGTGTGTTTGGCTGGCTTAGATACTCAGAAAAATATTTTTTCTTGTGCATGTTTTAAGTGGTAATGGAGAGCTCATTGTCCCTTCGCATCAAAAAAAAAAAGTGCAAATGACTGGATATAAAAAAAATAAAAATACAGATAAAAGGGGACTGGTGAGGCTCCTTCCTTGCACCCATCCCTAGTAAGCATAGAGCCCCATGTGCAAGTGGACAAATGTCCCCATACATAGTTAGCAGCTATAGAAACAGACCGAGGTGCCCAGGAGAAACATTTTTATTGGAAGACTAAGAGAAATCTTGGGTGTTGAACTGGGTGGTCACTAGTATAGGATAGTAGAGGAAACAGTTTCTTAGGACACCAATAAGGACAGACTGTGATGACATGAGTAGCTACTGATGACATTTCTGGTGGCTAATATTTACTGAACGCTTACCATATGGGGTAGGCACCCTCCTGAGTGCTTTACATACGTTTTGCATTTTAATTTTATACACATGCTACTACTTTGGTGCTACAGTGGACCCATTTTTATAGCTGAGTAAACTGAGGCTTATGGAGATACGGTAACTTACCCCGAATTGCTAAGTGGCAGATCGGCGTTTTGAACCCTTGCCTGTCTGATTCCAATACCCATGGGCTTGTTTTGCCGAGGAGGAGAGATGAGCCTTGCCTCCTGAGCCACCCTGTGGGCCCAGGCTGGTCACGGGGGATGAGCACAGCACCTGCTGGGACAGTGAGGGGTGTTCACATCCCACGAAGTAAAACTGTAGGAGGTGTGACTGCCCCAAGGGCTGTGGCCAGTGAACCTCAAAACAGATCAAAGCTGGAGAGAATGAGTGGACACATACTGAGAAGCTCAGGGGAAACCTGGTCAACTGGTGGTGGATAGAGGGAGTGTGAGGGGAGGGGTCCCAGGGTCCCACAGTGGTGCAGATGGGGGCTCACCAACTGGCAGAACGAGAGCCCACGGCCTCCTATCTACCAATTGTGGGGCGTTCACTTTAGCCCTGTCCTGTGATCTGGTAAAACGACACAGAACTTTGGATGCCTATGCTCTTCCTGCTGAAAAGATAACTCCAACACTTTTTTATTCCTTCCCTCTGGGCAGTTCCGGTCCATATGGAGCTATCCAGATATATTATGATGCAAGATTGGCCATCTTGCCTGACAAGAGGTCTACCCAGGTCAAGCCTTCTTTGCATCTTCAGTAATCCCTCCTAGAGGCATCAGAGACATTGCCCAAAGTGGGGCTGACTGTGTATGCCATTTTGGTAATTAGGGGGAAAAAAGCTATGAAGAGAAGTGTTTCACCTTTGCTTCCATTTTAAGGCTCTTAGATCTGGGGTTTTCCTCTTCTTTTCCTGGGGTTTTCCTCTTCTTTTCTGCTTCCTGACCTTTAATGCCAGGCAAGGCGAGAGACGGCTTTCTGGCGAGAATGGCATAAATACTCGTGTGGACCTATAATCTGCTTTTGTAATTAGGGTCAGTCAAATATCCTTCTACCTAGGTTAACCACAGCTAAGTTCCTTGTCCACGTTCACAGTTTCATTAGAATCCTAATGTGATACTGAAGTTAACAGAGAAGAATTGGGGAGAGAGAAAGAGAGGAGAATAACATCCAGCTAGGAAGATTCTTTGAATAAATACATGATGACTCATTTAACTTGATGCAGAATGACATTTCAAAGTTAGTTCTATAGGTCACAGGCTATCCTTTCCATTGAAATAAGATCATTCTACAATGAACACTATCATTCATAAAGCTCACTAAACAAATCAATTGCATTGATTGTGTGAAAAGACGTAAGTTGCTTTCAACGTGCAAAAATAGGAAAGAATGTCTGAAAGGCAAATCATTTCAACCAAACTAAGGGTTTTTTTTAATTTTTGCATAATATATGCTTAATGACATATTTTACCAGAAGTACACTGGTAGAGCCACTATTTTGAGTAATTATTATTTAAAGATAAACTGGGTTTTATGAAATTGTCAAAAATATTTGGGGGGCAATCACCTTCAGGGACTCACAACCACTACAGCAGAGATAGAGCTCACATCCTTTGGCACTAACTCTGCTTTCTGTGACCTTCTTATTCTGAGGATGACCTTCCTCATCATAAACTTGGTTTAAAAAATCGGAAGAGTTCACTATCTTTAAAAAAAAATGCCTTAAATCGGAAATACCTAATATTTTAGTGTGAGTTCTTCCAAAATGGTGATGTAAAGCTAGATTATGACAAGGCACTGGCAGAGCAAAGACAGATTTTCCAAAATAAGGAGACCTAGCCACGCATGCCATGTGTCACATCAACAGCCATGTTGAACCTGCTGTAATAATGTTTTACACTCAGCTTGTCATCTGCAAACCCCGCTTTGGGCAGAAGGCACATTAGAGTAGGTGAGCTCTTTGCCTTTTTTTTTTTTTTAAGAACTCCTCAGACCTTTCTGAAGATATTGTTGCTTTCAGATAATAGTCCCAGGTATATCATCTGCATCACCTGCTGCACAATCTACCGATAACTTCAGTCCTCAAATCTCTGGTTCTGGGGGTCAGAATTCAGCCAGGAATGGCCATTTGGTACGAGGAAGGCACATCGTGTGGTTTTGTAGGACTGGGTGATATTAGAGGCAGTTTGGTGAATCCTCACATCTGAATAAAAAGCCTTCTTGGGGACTGTGTTCATGTTGCTTCCTATTTAATCCACTGAGCCTTTTCTGGTGGCTTCAGTATGAGAGACTTCCTGCATCCCTTTTCTGCCTGGGTCGCTATACTTTGCATTCCCACACGCTAAGTATCAGAGGTTGCAAACTGGACGCCTGCAGGTAGGATCTTCTAAGATGCATTTTGTTTGGTCGGCATGATGGATTCTTAATTTCAATGCCAACATTTTAGGATTAGGAAGATTTCCCATGGATGAGTGCGTGGTGAAATTGCTGGTGCATTGACAACCCTGGGCTCGATTCTCATTGTTTGTCTCGCATTGTTTCGCTTGAATCAGCCAGAGCCTAAAAGAAGCAGCTGCTCTCTCAGGCAGGCTGTGAACATTCCAGTTCACCAGAATGTTCCATCAGTTCTGTAGCTGCTGGGCCCTGCAGGCATGTGCGCTGAGGCCCCGGCAATGGTACAAATAGAATGGTATACTCCAAATGTGGGCCGCAGAGACTGGCAGCTGTGACGGGGTCCCCTGGGAGTCCCCAAGTCCATTACCAGTATGTCAGATGGGGAAGCCTAGATGAGAATCCAAGAAGGAAAGCATTGGGGGCAGGTGAGGGATCCAGAGTAGCTACAGAAAAGGAGGTAGGAAAGGGGGAGTGTGGCATAGTTCCAGGAGGAAGCTGTCCAGTTGCCCAGCCAGCCCTTCACACGATTCCCGTGATACTGTGAACAAAGCCCCAGTACTACTGGCCTGCTAATTAATATGGTGATCGGACTTCTAACTTTTCCATGTATAGATCTTATTATCCCAATGAGTCTCTAAGCAGAGCTGTGTGTGTGTTCATGTGTTTGTGTGAGAGAGAGAGAAAGAGTCTATTAGAAGGTAATATATGGTGCCAACAATTTTTCCCTCCAAAGGAAACATTAGGGAAGTTTAATAAGAACTCAAGAAGCCAGCGTCCAACCCACTTGGTGATAAGATCTCAACACACACACACACACACACTTCTCCTTAGGATCCTCTCACCATCAGGAATTTGGAGAACAAATTTAACTCTGCATTATAATAGAGAGATTTCTTCTTGAATGAACAAAATATGCTTCTCATCAATGACATGGAAATTCCAAGTCACTATCGCGTACTCTGTGACTTTCTTCACTGCCTCATGATCTTCGGAGTTAGTTTTCTGGCATTTCTCATTTGAGGGGATGATGGGGTAGAAAAGGATTCAGGCTGAATAAATGTTTAAGGCAGAAGAAAAAGTCACAGGAGGGCTGAAGTTACTTTCCTCTGAATAATGGAGAAAGACATCGACTTACTCTCAGACCAACTCAAAAAAAGGCCAATCAGATGGGGAAAGCATGCTCCTCCTTGAGGATCGATCCCAAGCCATTCCTCCTAACCCAGCCCTGAAGCTACAGGAAAATGGCCACCATGGCCAAGGCATGCCCTCCTCTCCCAGGGCTCTGGGGAAAGCGTCCCTCACGCTGCCCTTCCAGAACCTCCTCAGGTCAAATTACTAAAGCTAGGACTGGAAGCTGAGAGTGGACAGCAGGGAATTTTGTTCCAGGCCCAACTGCCATATCATACACAGAAAGTAAGCCATAGGCGGTTGGCAGATAAAATAATGTTAATAATTAAGGCTCATACGTCGCTTTGCACGCATTAACTAATAATGTCTTACAATGCCCCAGAGGCATGTAAAGTGGTTACAACCTCCACTTTATTATTGATTCATTTATTCCAGAGATACTTACTAAGCACTTATGTAACTGGTACAGGGAGGAGGGCAGAGGCAAGGGGCACACAGAGAATAAGACCTGTCTCAGCTTGAAATTCTTCACAGTCCGATGGGGCAGGAGGAGAGAGCAGGGGCCCCGAGAGGGGCGTGCTCAGCCTCACGTGTGTATCCCACCCTTCCCCCCACACCCACACATACACTCAGGTCCCTAAGCACCATTGTGAAGTGACATCCTGGAAAGTTGGGAAAGAAGGGGAAACTGTCTCCTGACATGTCTTCCCTCCTCGAACTCACTCTTGAAAATCCAGCTCAAACGAGACCACCCCACTGCCCACCAGCTCGGGTCAGATTTTCGCTCTTCTCTTGTCATTCCACTCAAACCACTGTTGATCCCCACCGGATTGCATGCCAGAGGTGGATTATTTGTTTTTGTATTCCCAACAGTAAAGAGTGCCTGGCAGAGAATAGACTGCCGGATAAATGTTTGTTAAATTGAGGAGCTTTTGAGGCTTTTCCAAGCTTGGGGAGAGGCAGGTCGCACACGGGCCAGTCGGAGCACCCTCATGGGTAGGCAGGTTAGATATCGTGGAAGGCATAAAGGGACACGGTTTGTTCAAAAAATAGCACTTTCTCTATCTTTAAGAGCCTGGAATCTCTCCAACAGGGTAACATGCTTTCAGTAAATATTCCCAGAGGACTTTTGGGGATAAAAGCCAATAGGTGAAGACATACAAGTGTAAGCAAATATAATCAAATCATTCCCCAGAGTTGGTTTGAACAGGAAAGGGAATAGAAAAGAAGAGTGCACGCATCATATGAAGCCAGGGATAAGCGCAAGGCAGGCAGATGGGGTTGCTACTACCTGAGGCCAGAAGTAAGGACCTCAGGATAGCCCCCCAACAAGAGAACCTCCGCCTAAGCCCTCGAGAGACTCTCAAGCCATGTGCCAGAACAGAGACCTTGCTCACTGACACGGTGACGTCTAAACTTTACTCTCCCTTCCCTTCCATATATACTCACTGGATAATTACTTTAAGCCAAGCAGTGCCCTGAATGTCTTCCCATGTATTGGGCTACTTCCTAGAAAAAAGGAAAGTCTCACAAATCCAAGGAGGGAAGAGGAAAAGCTTGTCTAAGGACAGGGCCTAGATATTCCCTACACTCAACTAGTGCTGTGCACCACACATTCTCCTCTGCATGGACCATTCCTTCCTGCCTCTCCACTACCCATTTAACACCTCCCCTCTGAAGCTCTGCTCAGGGGGCATGGGGACCTCCCTCTCTGCTCCCCTTGTACGCCTAAACACATCTTCTACTATTTATCACACCAAACTGTATTACAATGATGTAGCCCCATCTCCTTCCCACTAAATTCCTTGAAGTCTGCATCTCATTCACAACATAGCACTTGGCATGCAGTAACCATTCCAATAATCCTGCTGAATGAAGGAGCTCATGTTTGCACACACTATGTTTGAACAGTTGGCAGGACTTCAGGGGAAGATATGCAACAGGGAGGTAGTATGAGGAACTCAAGTTTGGCGCTAGAAATCAAGCATGGGGTGTGACCAGGATTGAAGTAATGGCTGCATTCTTAGGGGATGATGAAATTATGAAATGGGAAAGAAAGGATTCATGAGAGGGAAAGAAGCCAACCGCAGACTGGATAAACCAGTAGGAGAAGGACCAAAAGATCACAGTGTCTTAGGAAGACAGAGAGAAAAGGCTCCAAGATGTAATGTGTGGCCCCACATGGTGACATTCGGGCAGGAGGCTGGGAAAGGCAGGAACTTTTTTGCATAAACTAGATTGCAGGGAACTAAGGAATAAAGTCGAGAATGGCTATTACAGACTATTCTTCCACAGGATATGTTAAGTCAAGGACGTATCAAGAGAAGCCAAGGTAATTTTGGAGAAAATATTTTGGGGATGAGTACATTTCCAAGTTGAAGAGGTTAAGATAAATGCGACGGAGAAATCAACATATAGAAGAAAAAATGATGGTCCCAGTTCCTAGAGGAGATGGAAAGAGATGAAATCCAGACCAGGAGGGTAACGCTGAACAGAATTGGTGTAGCTCTTACTCTGGGACAAAGGAAGTGGGAAGTAACTCTACTTTATGGAAAGACGGGATGCTTGCAGTTAAAGCACAAACTCTTGGCTTCAAATTCTAACTCTGCCACTGACTAGCTGTGAGGTCACCACAGGATTATATTACTTCCTTCCTTGCTGGATGGTCATGACAACTGATAGGAAAATAAATGTTTCCTCTGCCAAGATAAACTGAATATCCCAGATAAACTAGAAGAAAATGGGCAGGTTGGGGTCTGATCTGCAGAGAGAGAGGGTCAGCTGCAGGGCAGAGGTCAGGCAATCCCAAATGAGAGGGGCAAAAGAGAGATACAGCGGTGAGTCCGAAACGCACCCCATGGCCTTGGGCAGGGATGTGGTAGCCAGAGTAATGCTCCCTCCCACAAAGACACACATGGCCAAATCCCTGGAACCTATAAACATGCTATCTTCACAGCAAAAGGGACATCGCAGATGCAATAAATTCTGAATCTTGAGATGGGGAGATTATCTTGCATTTTCTGGTAGGGCCCGATAAGGGTCTCCATAAAAGGAAGGCAGGGAGATTGGAGCGAGTGAAGATGTGCTAAGGGAGCAGATTGGGGTGATTCCCTTTAAAGACAGAGAAAGAGGCCACAACTGAAAGAGTGCAGCCAGCTTCTAGAAGCTGAAAAAAGCAAGGAAACATACCCTCCCCTAAAGTTCCATGAGTGGAGCTCTCCCAAGACCTTGGTGGCAGCCTCCTGGGTCTCCGTTTAGATGTCTAACCTTCGGATATGTGAAGAACATACTTGTGTCATTCGAAGCCACTAAGTCTGTTCTGGCAGCATCGGGAAAGACCCCAGGCAGGGAGCCCCAGGCGCTGGCTCGCCTGGAGTGGCACAGACAGAAGCCAAGGAAGCGGGAGGCCAGGGAACTGACCTCGGTGTGGATGAAGACCTGTATTTTATTACATCACTCAGACAGTCCGCCTACTCTATCCCCCTTCAAATCCAGATGGTGAGCCTGCAACTAAGTGGAACAACTCCTAAGGAAGCAAACACTGAATTTCCATGTTTCCACATTTTCCACTCAGTTTACTTAGGTAGAATGCAGCAACTTGCCAGGGAGGCGGGATATTATAACTAAACTCTAAATTAAATGGTGGCATCACTCTATTCGTGAAAGCTTGATAAAACCACACTTATCTCACTGCTAAATATACCAGGGAGCTATGGAGGGTAAAAATTTGGCCCCAACCTCCCAACTAGAAGACAAGGCAGCACAGGGCAGATGCTGCGAGGTAGATTTATTAGAATTTATACATAAAAATGAGAAAGTCCAGAGTTTGAAATGTCCAAAATTCTGCCAAAAATCTGCCAGGGAACCTTACATTTTCATCAGTGAAAGCCTTCTTGCCTATAGGCTGCACTTCTAGTGGAATACCACCATCATCACACACATTACACTGGACATCAGTGGGCCCCAGGTAGGTTGTGAGGTACAAATCTCATCTGGTATATAAAACACTGAGGTTCAGAAGTAAAGCAATGAGCCCAAGGCCACAAGGCAAGTAAGAGACAGAGCGTGACTTCCTGACTCACTCTGGTACTTTCTTCCACGTCTCGTGCTTTCGAACAGCCATCAGAACAAGTTTCACAGTACAGACCTAGCAGCAGCCCTGTAGAAAGTCACAAAGATCCTTGAGCAACAAATTCCTAAACAACTCCTCCCTCACTCCCATCTTGACTTGCTCCGCAGGACCTCTACCCCTTGTCATGTATTGTGCTAATGGATCAAGGAAGGAAAGGAAGACCTGTAGCCATTTCTTGGGGTTCCACGTTCCTATGAGTCACCTTTTAAAGGTCGGAGGGACTGGTTTGCCACTAGAAGGATTCTTCGGAGGTTTCGCTGAAAGTCTGGGTTTATATAAATGTGATGTTTTGTAAACCATGAGGGACTCTGGCATTTCTTGCTAAAGAATCTCTGTTGAGTTAGAAATTTCCATTGGTGAACAAGAACCAATGCTCATAAGTAGAATAATAAGAAAGAAAGACTAGAAGTTCCCCTCCATCATTTACAGAGCAGGGAGCTGTAGCCACATCTCCCACTCTTATGGCTTCCAAGTTGGCCCTTTCAGATTCTGGAGCTTGGAGCTCATCGTAGAGAGGCAGAGGTGGCTTGGGAAAGGAGCCATTTGTTGTTCCCTGTAATGTGGCAGTGGGGAGCAATGCTGTCCAGAGGTGTCTTTGAAAACAGTAGGGCATCTGAACAGTTAATATATTATGCCTCCCTATCCACTCATCAGTTCTTCAACCCACCCTTCTGTGGTCTGATTTGACTCATCCACAGTATAATAGAGACAGTGATGAAGAGCACAGGCTTTGGAGCCAATTATATTTGAGTTTAAATCTTAACCCTGTCATTTAGGAGTGCTTTGACCGTGGATAAATCACTTGATCTCTCTGTGTCTTTATTTCCTTCTCTGCAAAATGGAGATAAGAATGCTCATTTATCAGAGTTGTTGTGAGGATTTGAAATAACAAAGTACTTGAGAGTACTTATCCATACTTAGTATTAAATAAATGTTGGATATTATTACAATGAATATTACTTTTACCATTGTATCCATGGTTTGTAATACTTCTAAGTATGGACACATCTGTGTATTTGGAACTCAGTACAATCTCCAACATTAAACAAGTATGTGTTTCACAAAGATAAAATAGAGTTAAAGGAATACTTATACACTTACTTGAGATTAATGAAATCACATAATTTCTCTAGAGGGAATGAGTCACAGTATTCCCCCTTCAGTAATGTATTATTAATGATGATTTCCTTGAGACACATTAAGAGTAGATTCAGGACAGAGAGAGAGAATGAGAATTTACCCAGTGCTGGTGCTTCAATTAATCAACTTCTGTTTCTGTAAATAGCCCTAAGTGAAAGAATCAAACTATTATGTTTTGTAGATGAATGATCAGCAAATGCTCAGAAACTCATCCGTCATGGTCTAGTTTTGCCGCCTGACAAGAATAATGAAGCCAGCATATTCTGAATTCATAAAAAGTCTGGGTTGTGGTTTACATAAAGTCCACACTTAATTAGGGTAGAACCAGCAGAGAGATTGAATGCCTCCCTGGCGTAGCAGTGGGGTGGAAGGCTTTCTCATCTGTCCTTCCCAGATGCAGGAACTAAAAACTATGCACGGGGAGGTTTCCAAGCAGAGGCTGATTGTGTAGTTCCTCCTTGAGATAAGAATATTTTTTTTTCTTTTGCCAGGAGTGGACTGTATTAAGAGAAGTCTGGTCTTGTTGTTTACCATTCCAAAGATATGTCAAAGAAAGACAAGGTTGAAGGGTTGTTGGGGTTTCTTTTGATTTCTTTTTTAGTGTCCAATAAGTAGAAACCTAACCCTTAAATATTTTATATATCAACACTGTATAAGACGTTAGTATGTAAAATTTATTCCAATTCTATAAGGAGATTTGGGGATGGGAAATAACACAGTAGCACTACATTTTTTGTAGTTGTATTGAAAGTGACAGTAATGTGGTTTTCTATTGGCAAACAGAGTTTTATCTAAATGCTGAATATCATGTACTAGGATCCAAAAGGATTTCTTACCTACCTTAAAATAAAAGATAGGAAATTACAAGCATAAAAGGAAAGAGACTGGTATTGGTGAACATTAATATGGAGCAGGCCACAAAAACCATAACTGTATTGGTACATGAAGCCCCAGAGTGTATAGTGTTTCTTTAAAAACTAACATCAGCCCTGAATTTCTTCAGTGAATACCACAAACTAAAAAGAAGCCTCCTTTATAAAGGAGGTTGATTTTTCCCATACAGTAAACACAAAGTAAATAAATCAGGAAAGACTGATACGAAGGAAATAGCAAAACCCAGTAAATTTGAGTGAATACCTGTATAGACAGCCACCATACTTGTGAAATGCCATTCGTGGCTGTGACATTGAGGGTGGCCGCAAGGCCCCCAGGGGAGGCGCCAGCAATGTGGTCCCCTAGTAAATGCCACTTGTCAATTGATCTTCTATTTAAGAAACTTACTTACTCCTTTTACTTCTTTTCTCCAAATGCACTTTTAACTTTTGATAATATTTACATGTGTTTTAGAGTTAAGCTAATAATTAAATAACACAGGAAATACATTTTGTGTGAGTTCCAATTCCCAGGAATTCACTGGAAATAAAGCAAACAGTTACAACATGCCGCCAAGGGGTATGTGCTCATTTTGTCTTTATAAGGATTCATCTTTGGCAATGAGTTGACTCAGGTGAGCTGACTGGGTTTTTCTGGATTTCGTTTTCCACAAGATTCTACAGCGGCCTCACCAGCAACAGAACAAAAGAAAATAGTAAAACACTTTTTATTGTGTATTTCAGAGGGCACAAACATGAAGTACACTATGCTTTGTCTCCTATGTCTTGCTTATTAGCTTTGAGAAATTTGCTTTGTGTCTCCCTCTCCCACCTACCTCCTGACTTTTCCATGAAGGAGCCAAAGAGCTCATGTTACGCTCTCTGAATCTGATTAGCACCTGCTGCCACGTGGCCCAGCCTCGGGGGCATCTCTGCCAATGGTGCCCCCGGAGCCAAGAGGCAGGGAGCTACCACTTGACAACAGAGATTTGGGAAAATCCAATGACAGTATAGGCGTAAGGGTCTGCCTCATTCTGCCCAGGTTTGGTTTCTTGGGTATATGACGAGGCCCTTTCTCTTTTTTCTTAAACCACCTCTGACCTTCAATTGAGCAGACTCTTCCCTCATAAACTAAAATGAAACACTTTTGAATGGTATCTGGTTTTCACGGTCCCCTTGAAATTCAGAAACCCGAACTTTGACCAAGTCTCTCTGCTTTTCGTGGCAATACACTTACTTGAATAAGTTCAGTATAAATCCATCCTCCTTTTTCTGGGGCGTAATTGGACAAGTAGATTGTACAACCAGGCCTTACCTAGAGTGTCATATTTGTGAATGATGCTTTTTTAATCAGAAATAACAAGCTCAGACCAGGGAACAATGATTGACTTCCTATATGGAGCCAATGTCTCCCAAGTCCCCCAAGAAAATTGGCTCAGGACTTACAAAGAGGGACCTAGTCCCTGAGGGAGTGGGGAAGTTCACTCAGGCAAGCCAGAGACCTTAAAGAGAGGAATGCCTCCAAATTTACAGCTACTGCTGATGAAATCTGATGGAGTGTCTCAGACCTGGTTTCCTAGCTTTGGAGAGAAGACTAAATAATACAGGCCTTTCACAGTCCAACCTGATTAGAGTTAATTCTCAGGCTTTTGTGGATGCCCAGTGCTATACAGCTCTGGATTTACAAAACAAACTTGAGGAGGCCTATACGGTTAATTAACACTCTTGCCAAATCTTTGTAAATAATCAAGCCAAAGGTAAGAGAGCAGCCTCTCTATGTGATCAAGAATACTCTTTGCAGATTATCCATGATCACCATTCACAGAAGAGAGACTCTGAGCAAAAATATTGTAAACTTGGAAATAAACAAGAGATCACTCGCCTTTGCTCTGTACAGTCCTAAACCCAGCTTTCTATTGACTAGGTTACTTTACAATTCCACAGGGCCAGAAGTTACCTTGCAAAGTTTTGCTGATAGAGGTACAAATAATTTCCGGCCAGTGAAACAGAAAGACCCAATGGTTTTATTAATTGTCCTGTGAGATATTAATCAGTTTTGACTTTAACTAAGCAATCTTACCCTAAGTTGTTTTATTTATATAAGGTGTTGTACATGGGTCTACATATAACAAGATATATCCTATTTTGTATAAGTTTTATTTTCTAATATAGTTTTTATTTCAGAATAATTTTGGACTTATGAGAACATTGCAAAGATTGTACAAAGAATAACCATATACTCTCCACACAATTTTCTTCATAGATAATCCCTCACATTACCATGGTACATTCACTACAACTCAGGAGTCAACATTGGTATATGACCATTAAGCAAACTCCACATTTTACCCAGGTTTTACTGGGGTTTTTTTCCCTGATGTCCTTTTCTCATTCCTGGATTCCATCAGGACATCTTTTCACCTCAGCCTTCACTGTCTGTGACAGTTTCTCAGACTTTCCTTGTATCTGATGACCTTGACAGTTTGGTGGAATACTGTCAGGTCTCTTCATTTGAGCATGTTTGATATTTTTCTCAAGGTTATACTAGAATTATAGGTTTCCAGGTGGACAGCCACAGAAGGGAAGGGCCAATCTCATATTACATCAAGGGTGTATGACACCAACGTGACTTATCAGTGATGATGTTCAAACCTTGAGATCCTGGCTGAGACTGTGCTCTGTCCTCCTGAGGTTTCTCTGCCCTACAGTTACTTCCTGTACCGTCCATACCCTTACTGTTCAGACAGCAGCCATTAAGCACAGTCCACAAGTTTAAGCTGCACTTCCTGGGAGGGGGGTGGGGGGTGTCAGTGCAAATTAATTAGAATTCTTCTGTATGGGAGATTTGTCTCTTTTCTTCCATTTATTGACATATTCAATCATTTATATATCAGTTTAGACTCACGAACACTTATTTAGCATTTGGGGCTAAATCTGACCCGACATTACTTATTTCACTGATCTAATCACGCCTCCTTTTGAGTTGGCACCGAGTCCCATTGCCATCACCCCAACTTTCGTTTTTTGAGTGCAGCAAGTTTTTAACTCTAAAGCTCAGGTTTCTCATCAGGAGAAGAGGGAATCGTAAAGTTGACTTTTCTATACTGTATGAGAATTTATGACAAACAAGAATGATAATAATAGCTCCATTCCCAGAGCACCGATTACATGGCAGGCATTATTCTACACCCTCAAAACGAACTCATTTCAAACAATTAGTTCCTATCGAGTGCCTAGCTTAGTGTCTGGCACTTTACTTGTGTTCAAAAACTGAGACTGCTCATCAGTTGGTGAGCTACCAACTAGGCAGCTCCTAGGGTAGCACACAGAGTGCCTCCCTCGGTGGTTCATGCCAGATGGCCAACCACAAATGACACAGAGAAAGTGGTGTCCATATCGTACACTCTCGCTGATTATTCAGGCTGTACTCAGAGGTCTGCCTTCTCATTGACAGTTTCATTAGGTGAGATGTCATTATTGGTGTAGTCAGCATCCTCCCAGCACCAAAGCAACTAACCTCGGCAACCTTGAAGCTTTGGTCCTTATTAAAGATTTTATGCTTAACTGCAAGCTCAACCTGGACCCTGAAATAGATCCGAATGTATGAGAAGTGGGCTGTACTGAGTCAAGTGGCTTCTTCCTCCATTTTCTCTGAGACTTTCATTTTTAAAAGACATTTTTCTTTGAAGCTTTTTCTAAGGAAAATTTGTTTGTATGAGATGCCTAACAGCCAGAAATAATATAAAAAAAGAAAGCTTGCTCTCATCATGAAAACGTTGGTGAATGAAGAGCAAAGGTTCCCATTAATGTCATCCATCATCTTAATAAGGGATAAAATTAGAAAAATTAGGCTAATGGGTACAGCCATAGCCTCATTATTTAAGTACCAAATATTAACAAGAGTGTTTATACCACCTAGCATCTGAGGTGAATAAAATGAAAAATGAACAAGTCTGCTAAGTCCTGCAAAATTCACCTAAAGCAACATGCACCTTTGGCAGAAAACTTGAAAGCAATGTACAGAAAGAGATAAAATTAAATTATTTGCTGTATTCCAATACAGAAATAACGGCCAGGAAGCTGCCAAATAAGAAATGCCAGAGGCTCCCTTTGCTCAGGTGAAGTCTGCAAAATTACACAGGAGGTTTCAAAAGAAAACTCAAAGGTAACATGCAGACCAAAAATGATTTATTCTTTTCAATAAGCCCTTTGGAGGCAAGGAAATAGGAGTCAGGCCTGGTTTGGCACAAGAGTCTAAAAACACTCACACCCGAGGTCTGCAAAATGAGGAGGATAATCATGTGAGAATGAGAAACTGAGAAGTCGCCAAAGACCCAGAGAGACAGGAAAATACAAAGAGATGATTCCATAGGATAAGATTCCTCCCCCACTTCCAAGGCTGCCCCCTCAGTCTCCCCCCCCCGGGACTCGTTGCTCCCTGCCCCACCCACGGCAATACATGCACCTGTATCAATAGCTCTGTTATGAACGACATACTAACTAGTGCTGGCATCACTTTCTGCTGCCACATTCTGAAAAAGGAGAGGCCTACAATTTCTGGAACCTCCTGGAGGAGGATTGTGCTGAGTCATTCTGAAGCATCTCAGAGGGGATGGAGAGAGGAAGCGCTTTGATAGAAGGCAGGGAAGCTTCCGAATGAGTGGGAAGGTTGAAACATCAGAACATAGGGTTGGGGATAAGGATTTCCATGATGGCAGAAAGCCAAGCCTCTCTTGTCATGTGGCCATAGCCCTCACGGAAGACGTTTTGGAATGCTTGCAAGGGCTAGGACAGGTAGGTGAAAACATTTAGGCAAATGTGCACAGAGGTATCTCTGCATGGGCCTCACTGTCACCAGGAGCCAGAAAGATAAGAAGCAGGGGCAAAGATGATGAGCAACATAGACCAAAGACCCAGGGGTCCCCCAGTTCTCAACGCTTGATAAGCCTGAGATTACCATCAATCCCACAGAGAAGGAAAGGGAATCCCTAGCATGACTTAGGTCGTTTCCCACCAACCAGGTGATAAACGGCCAAGAGCAGAATAAAAATGATTTCAAGAAATAGAGAATGTGACATTTCTTGCACTTTAGTTATGGACTGAAAATCATAAGGTAAGTTTTTATACAATATACAATTTCCCATTGGGATTATATAATATATAATTCCCCATTGCTGTTTCTGGAAGCAGCCACGCACGAAACAGGGGAAAGAGAAAAGAGGTTCGTGACTCATTCATTGCTCCACCGTCCTGCCCTGTCCTCATGTGGTCTAGCTCTCACTTGGGAAGTGCACTGTGGAACCAAACAGCTCAACTATATTCCTGATGGCAATGTGTTCCCAGCATCATCCTTTGATGCCAGTCCCAATGGTAAAATGCAGTCATGATCTTATTCAGACATTAACTCATTGTGCATCTCCAGCATGATGGATGTCACCCTAGATAGTGCCATTACGCAAATGAGCACTCCCTAAGTGTCCCGTCTGGTAAAGGAAGACATTGAAACAGAGCTCTCTACTCTAACCACCATGTACTACCTGTGCAACTGCAACGCTGTGTGCTGGGGGAAGCTCAGGTTTCCAGGGTCAACAGACTCAGCTTCAAACCTTGGCTCTTCCACTTACCAGTCATTATACTATTAATTAACTCCTTCAGCTTCTCTGGACCTTAGTTTCTGCATCTATAAAATAATAACAATGCCGATAGAGATGTGATGACGAAACAAAAGTGATAGCAAATATTTATTGAGTGATCATTAAGCACTGCTGTAAGAATGATATATTTCTGCAATGCATTTAAATCACACAGTACCCTCCGAGGTACTTACTACTATTACTCTCATTATACAGACGAAGAGCCTCAGGCACAGAGAAGTTAAGTAGTTTATCTAAGGCCAAACAGTCTGGTAAATAATAGAGCCATGAACATTAGAGTTAATGTTCTGTGAAAAAATTAATTGAAATAAATAGTAAGTGGTTTCATGGACATAGAAACAAAATTTTGTAGTAAGCCAAAGAAAAGAATAACTGGTCTACTAGCTGATTAGGAAGAGGATAACAATTAACCTGGGTCTTGAAGGGTGACTGGGAATTTGTTAAATGAAGCTAAAGAGAGGAAAAAAATTAAATATAGAGATTTTGCCAGTCATGAGGTACCAATTAGCCTGAAATGGAGCTGTGGATGGGGTTCAAGAAGCCAAATGGGGCTGAGGGAGAGGGCTTTCTGGGATGAGAGGATAGAACTGGAGAACAAGGACTTTTAGTCTCACCTTACATACACACAGCTCGAACTCTGTATGCATAGTAAGAGCCTAACATCATCCTCTAGGCAATGGGTGGCCAATAGAGTCTTTGAGCAAAGGAGCAAGGGCCTATAGTTTTGTGGATGGGCAACTAAGAAGAGAGGGCAGAACAGGCAGAACTAAGGAGACACTAGCAGTGAGAGGAAGACCAGCTAAGGATATCACTGCAATCATCCAAGTGAGAAGCAATGCTGTCTTCAAAAAATAAAGCAGCAGTAGGAATGCAAAAGAAGCAATGGAGTGAAGAGATCTTGTGAGATAGAATTGGAAATAGTTGGTAACAAATTGCATCTATTTACTCAAGAAATAGCAACCTACTAGGTGCCAGCTA
>CM053609.1:108498887-108534979 GCA_028646535.1 Procyon lotor
TACCCTGGAGATCAATAACTCCTTAACTGTTGTTCTCACATAATTGAAAAACTATAGGGGAACTTTTGGCCCACCTTTAAGGACGAGTCATCACTTGACAGCTCTATAGAGAGAGGACTTGAATTTCCTCCAAAAATGCTAGTGCTGACACCCAGCAGCCCAGAGTAAGCCTTTCTGTAAAAACTCAATAACCTCTTTGCTATACTTCATGAAAGAGGAAAAGTGAACACTTTTTCTGACAGTTACTTAACCTCTTCCAGCCAGAATTGCTCATCAGTAAAACAGGAATGTCCTCTGTCTCTCGGAGGTGCTGTGAGGAGAAACTAAAATAACCAAAGTTTCATAGCTTCCAAGTGAGAAGTATTTCTGATTCTGTATTATCTGTTTCTGGAGAGATTCGGGGTGATTTTCGAGATTAAACATAGGACTATGACCAATTCTAAGAGTTGTAAGAATCTATATCAGGGTTTCTCAACCTCCATACTATTGACATTTTTGACCAAACAGTTCTTTGCTGTGGGGACTGTCCTGTGCATTGTAGGACTGGTACCAGCATCCCTGGCCTCCACCTGCCACCAGAGATAGTAGCAGTCCCTCAGTCATGACGAATGTCTCCAGACGTTTCCACACATTCCCCCGTGGGAGGGCAGGGGGCAGGCAAAGTTGTCCCCAGTTGAGAAGCATTAATCTACAATATTATAAAGTGTTAGTCCTTTTTCTAGCTTTCACTATAAATGGTAATTTAGGGCATTTTGTAAAGTCTCAATAAATAGGAACTAAACATGACAGTGATGGATGGTTGGATGGACAGATGATGGATGGTTGAATGGATGGATACATGAATATATGGGGGACTGAGAGACTTTCATATCTAAACTAACTAAAAGCAAAGTTAGGACATCATGCCACACTCTATGCTAGATGATAAGAAAAATAAATGTTGTCCAGGAAATGCCTCAAGGAAAGAACTGAAATGCACTGGGAGAGAGAGACATATCCAGGACAGCCAAAAGCCAAGTCTCACCATGAGGACATGGGAAAATAGTTAGTCTAATTAGACTATATGTTATCATGAAAGTAGACACTATATAGCATTTATCTTTGTCACCTCAGTAGCAACTGGCACCTAATAAATGTCTTATTTCTGACAAAGAAACATCAAAGAATTTGTCCAAGAGGTCCCTTTGAAGAGTAGGGCCAAAGGAGTGTCCCAGGTGATGAGAAGAGTACTCACAACCTGTGGAGGAGGAACGTTTGACCGCACAATCCCATGCAGTCTGTAGCCAGACATCTACAAAAGCACAAAGCTAGTGGTCACCATTTAAAAAGAATGCACTCTGCCTTTATATTTTTGTAATGCTCATTAACATATAATTCAGCATATAGAAGGTTTCAATACAATTTTGTTGAACAATGACAAAAAATTGATACACTGAAACCACAGGACTCTAGAATAAGGGGTTTTGCTCAAAGCACAGAGAAGGCACTTAGCTCAGCAGGTAGTAAACTTGCAGTATTTCCTACCCATAAAAGATAACAAAATCTAAAATTATACATAATATTAATCAGTTCAAGAACAGTACAGCCATTGGCAGAATGGCATGTGAGAGTACTCTGAGCAAGATTTGAGCCTCACTCTGTTACTTACTAAGCATGGGACTAAATGTGGGCAAATCCTTTGTTCCCTCCAGGATGTGCTCTTCTTGTGTGTCAGTGAGAGCACCTTCCTTAAAGATCGCATTGACATTTGTGGTGGCTGCTTATCACTTTGTGCACTCAGGTTTTTTTTGCCTCTTTTAGAGAACAAATCCTTACATCCATCCCAAATGCAGGCTCTTCACCAGCCTCACTGGCCACCACCTTTAGTCTCAGGATGGAGACATAGTCCACAGGTCCAGGGACTTTCAAATAAGAAGTGAGAATGTACAATTTTTAGCTATAACAATGTGACCCAGCAATGTCCAAAAAATCGACATTATTTTAATTATTCATAAATACCAACCGTAGCATTCATATATTTGCACTTGACAAATGTTCATTGAGCACTAACTCAATGTATGGCACAATGTCATGTATTTACACACACTCTCATTAATTCCCAAGACAACCACAAGAGTAAGGAATTGTTAACATCTCTATTTTTACAAATAAGGAGATAACTGAAAGGTTGATCAATTTTTCCAACTTCATCTGAGAGAGAGAGAGAGAAAGACAGAGAAAAAGAAAGAAAGAAAGAAAGAAAGAGAGAGAGAGAGAGAGAGAGGGAGGGAGGGAGGGAGGGAGGAAGGAAGGAAGGAAGAGAGAGAAAGAGAGAAAGAAAGGGGGAGGGATGAAGGAGGGAGGGAGGGGTGTGGGGGGGGAGAGAGGAAGGAGTGGGTGTTTTCTACTATGTCTGCTGCTAGCACCTAGAAGCAGTGACATCCCAAAGGCAATAAGCACAGTATGTGCAGAGATCATGGTTTCTAAATATTATTCTCTTTGGAGAAATGGCTGATTCCAGGTCTGGGTTTGGTAAAGTACAAATGAATCCAGAAAGTACTGAAAGGCTCAAAAAATGGTGTCAAAGGAACACCGAAGTCAGCTTGACAAGGCTCTTATAGCCAACCTGAGATATTTTGAGATTAAAGATAAGAAATTAAAGTAATTGTATAGCATGCTTTAAATAAAATAGTCCCTGTTTATATAAATAAATGAATAAATGAGGAGAAGGAAAGTCCTGTCCTACAGCAAACTAATAAATATAAATAGATTAGACAAAACACCTTTGGCAGCCATCATAATAGTCATTGATTCAAGGAGAAATCATTCAATGAATGCTAAAACCAGCAAATAAAGTTTTAATAAAAAAAGTATGTCTGCACAGTCTTAAAGTATATTCCCCCCAAAAAAATACTTACTACATATAAAGAGAAAAATAGTTGCTTTACAGTGAAGACACCTAGCAGATACCACCTTCAGAAAATGAGCAAGTTAACATCACCTGTAAAGGAACAAAATGGGATGATGTGCCCCATAATAGGGAGCTCTGAGAAGCATACAGCATCACTTCTGTGATATTTTTGCCAAAAATGCAAATCTGAATATAATCATGAGGAAATATAAGACAATACCAAATTAAGGGACATTCTACAAAATATTGTTTTCAAAAAAATAAGAAGGTCAGAAAGACAATATAAGACTGAGGAACACTTCCGGTTCTAAGGAAGCCAAATAGATATGAAAACAAAATATAATGCATGATTCCAAATTGGATCTTTTGCTATAAAGGACATTACTGGGACAATTGGTAAAATTTAAATAAATTCTATAGATAAGAAAGTTATATCAATATTAATTTTCAGAATTTGTTGTCTATGGTTTTAAAGTGGTATCCTCAGGGGTGCCTGGGTGGCTCAGTGGGTTAAAGCCTCTGCCTTCGGCTCAGGTCATGATCTCGGGGTCCTGGGATCAAGCCCCGCATCGGGCTCTCTGCTCAGCAGGGAGCCTGCTTCCCCCTCTCTCTCTGCCTGCCTCTCTGCCTACTGGTAATCTCTCTCTGCCAAATAAATAAATAAAATCTTTTTAAAAAATAAATAAATAAAGTGGTGTCTTCATTTTTAGGAAATACACATGGAAGTATTTAGGATTAATGAGGCACTATGTCTGTAACTTATTCTCTAATGCTCCAGGAAAAAAAATTATGTGTGTGTGTCTGTATGCATGCGTGTGTGTGTGTGTGTGTGTGTGTGTGTGTGTGTGTGTGTGTGTATCTAGAAAGAATGAGGGAGAAAGATCAACAAAGGAGATGTTATAAAATGTTACCAATAAGTGGAGAATTCGAATTCAGAATATGCAAAAGTAATCATAAATTTTTGTAAAGTTTAAAGTTTTTCAAAAAAAATTTTGACATTACTATTAAATCTCAGATGATGGTATATTTTCTGAAACAAAACTTCAATAAGGGATTTCATAATTCTTACTGGAAGCATCACATTTCTATCTGAATTATATAAAATATTAAGACTACCTTAAGCAAATATAGAATAATAATAACGATATTAAAGACAGAGAGCATATTTACTTTTAAGGCTTCCTTATTTAGACACAAGTGTTACAAAAATAATTCTAAAAGACACTGCAAAAGACATAGGTGTCACATGAAAGTGGTGATGTCTTGCTGGTCATCCATATTTTTCAGGATGATAGTTGAGAGAAAAATGCATGTAAATTGTATCACTTGATTTAAGATATCATTTAAAAAATGAAGGATTTTATAGCAGAGACGACAGGAAAATAGGAAAAGCAATAGGGACATGGTTGTAGCCACCGCCCTCCCAGAAGCTTGCCAACTGACAATACCCTGCTAAGAGCTCTAAGGACAGAAAATGTCTCCTCATAAGAAAGTAGGGTTTCTCAATCTCAGCATATTGACATTTTGGACTTGATCAGCCTTTGTTATTGGGTGCTATCCTGCGTGTTATAGAATGTTTAGCAGCATCCTTAACCTCCACCAGTGGCACTTCTTAAGCCTTGTCGATCAAAATGTCTCCAAGCACTGCCAAAGGGGTCCTGGATAAAGGAGGTCAAAATACCCCCTAGGTAAGAACCACTGAAATTAACCAACAGATTTTTGTCCAATGTGTCAGAGGGAACACACCCGCCATCTCACCTCTTTAGGGGATTTGTCCATTCTCACATTCTAAAAGGCTCTCCCATGTGTTTCTAGAATGTTTTAAGTGTAACATAGAAAATAAGTCATTGAGCCCAGAGAAAGAAAACATGAGGCGTTCTGGCAGAGTTTCAGCTGAAGTTGTTGCTAAGTGTCTTCTTATCAGAGTTAGACTGAGATCGGGAACAGGCCACAAATAGTGACAATAACCACCTGCATTTGTATGGCACCAGACATCTTAAAAGTGATTTCCTGAGTACTGCTGCCTCGAATTCCAGTGATTTCGTGAAAAAGGCTATTATTCCATCTATTTTACAGATCAGGGAAGTAGGCTCCCCAGATTTTAAGTCAGTGGCCAATAAGAAGCAAAACAAGGACTTGGTCCAGATTTTGTACTCCCAGTTCAGTGCTCTCTCCACAGTGCTGAGCTGCCAGGGGAGGACAAAATGGCCTCTTATTGTTGTAATAGGCAAGGCAAATCCAAACCAGTTCAATGAACTGGTCTTGACAGAAAGCCTGGAAGTTCATGCTTTAGGCCATTAGTCATGCAGCCTGTTGGCTTCCCTCAACCGAAAGAGGTGACCTCCAAGAAATCAACAGCATACTGCTTTCCTAGTGCTCCCCAGTGCTCCCCGAGATCATTGCCTTACACATTAATCCACATCCTCCCCACAACCCAGCACACACAGAATTGCAGTTTCCCTTTCAGCCTTTGTATCTAGTTTTTACTTCTCTTTTTATCAGGAAAACTTATGGTGGAAAATGGGGTGGGAAGGAGTGAGTTCTAAAAGCCAGTGAGTGCCAATAGCAAGGATTAAATTAGGTGCCCTCGCCTCCTTCATGATTTTTCCCCCTCCTTTGGTTTACCCCCATTGGATTTCTCAAGGCTGCCCTGTAAAAATAAGTCGTCAACACTTGAGTTTGTGTGATGCTACACTTAAACCCTTAGCTCTCTGGTTACCAGTAATAAAGAGAAAGGATATATCCATATACACATGTGTGTTTTGAGTTTGTTCAAGTGTGACAGAGGTTCTGTGATGCCTGGATGGGAGCCTTATTCCTGTCTGCATGGTTCATTCCTGCTTTTTGATGGTATTTCGAAGGTCTGTTTGTCTAAGGGTTTATCCTCTTGCAGTGGTATTTGAGCCTGACCGCCCAAGCTAACCCTGCCTGTCAAACCTTCTACCTCACTCCCTCTACCCTCAGATCAATCAAGTGATGCGATAAGCAAACAAAGTGTCAACTGAGTCCCCCACCCAGAAACTTCCTTGTGAGAAACGGCAGACGTTTTTCTCCAACTTAGGCAACAGGGTGATGGCAGTAAGAATGGATTTAGCACGAACGCACAGAATGTGAGAATGCGGAATGACCATCAAATTCTTACCCTGGAGTAATTGTAGGGTTTTTTTCTTTTCTTTTCAGTTCTTTGGAAGAGTAGTTGATGAGCTAAAAGAAACTCATTTAACAAAATCATGACTCTAAGCCAGCTTGGCCAACACAACTGATAGAATAACTAAGCCAAATTATAACTTTGAAGAAGATAATATTTGTGATACAGATATCGCTAAGTCAGCAATTTAGCACTGTGAAGGAAAACATCTGCTATGATCTTTTCCTAAATAATTAGGAATATAAAACCCACTCTGTGTCAAAATTGTAACAACTGGTTCTCCTCACTCCCCATTTCATTCTCTGATAATAGATACGGTCCAAAGGGAGAAAGATGTGACCCAACCCTGGCAAACCAGAGGGTACCACAGACCTAGCTCCAATGCTTGGTTCACCTGTGAGCACATGACTCAAGCTCAACAAATCAGAGTATTGCCTCCAAATTATTTAAATCAAATCTAGGGTGAAGGATCCCTGAACTCTTGGGAGCTAGGAACAGGAGATTGGGAGCTACCAACAGAAATGTCTTTCATTTGGGAAAGGTTAGCAATTCTCCAATCTTCCTTCAATTTTTTGAGTTTCTATAATACTTTTCTTTTTTTTTTTTTCAAATATTTTATTTATTTGACAGAGAGAGAGATCACAAGTAGGCAGAGAAACAGGCAGAGAGAGAGGGGGAAGCAGGCTCCCCGCTGAGCAGAGAGCCCGATGCGGGGCTTGATGCCAGGACCCTGAGACCATGACCTGAGCCGAAGGCAGAGGCTTTAACCCACTGAGCCACCCAGGTGCCCCTCTATAATACTTTTCTAATAAATCTTCCAGTTACCTGTTTGGCCAAGCTCATCTAAAGCGGGTTTCTAAGGTAGAGAAAATGGGGAGAAGTTGGTAAAGTTATATGAGGAATAAGATCTCAGAATATAATGTAAATATGGTGACTATAGTTGATAATACTGTATTGTGTAATTGAAATTTGCTGAGACACTAAAACTTTAATGTTCTTTCTCTCTCTCTCTCTCTCACACGCACACACACACACACAACCAAAAGATAAATGTGATAGATGTGCTAATGAATCAGACTGGAGGATTCCTTTCACAATGTATGCATCTATCAAATCACTGTGATATAACTTTAAATTATCTTATAATTTTATACATTAATTATGCCTCAATAAAGTTAAAATGATGAGAGAAAGTTCTTTTTTGTCACATGCTTTCAAAAGGCATTTAAAATAATACTCTTGCTACATCCAACTATAGTCAGCCCCTTACTGAAGTGTCGGAATGTCAGTTTTGCATCTACCATAAGACAGGGAATGATGAAGAAGCTCAGAAAGGGATGGTGAACAGGATCACACAACTGGACATAAGACAGTGAGGAGTGACAGTCTTTAATTTATAAAAGAGAAAACTGAGAGATGCAAGAATATTTTCATGGGATTTGGAAGAGAGTAAACAACTAACTGCTTTCTTCGTTTTTAATGTTTAAAGGAAGCAAGATTTTAGGGGATAAAGTCAGTTCCGCTTTTACGGATATACCTACAGGGAATAGGGTGTTCTAAAGCATGTCTTCAGATCAGCTCAGTGATTATCTGAGTTGAAGAACCATCTGATGCTGTGCCTGATTCTAGGCTAGGTACTGGGGCACACAGAGAGATAGGCATTATGCCTGCCCTTGGGCTTCAAAGTTCAGGGCTTTGAACTGTGGAGCCACAGAATAAATCAGAATATTCTTTCCATGGCCAAAGAAGACAAGAAAGATAATTGTTTTAAAAAGACTTAAGGGCTGAAGGGGTTTTCCATGAATAAAAACCAAGAATGTACTAGAAACCTACTGGGTGCCAGGTTCAGAGTGGTCCAAAACATGTAAGCAATGACCAAAAAAGGATCAATTCTTAGAAACCGGGATTCATCCGAAGTAAGCACAGGGGCTGCAAAGCAAGAAATCAGAAGGCTTGCAAACAGGCGTGTGTGTTTGGCAACATGCCTGTTTCCATTTCGGATGATCCAGAAACTAGAGCTAGATAACATGGGGGCCCATTGCTCACCTCCTTCTAACCAGCATCTGAATAACACTGTAGGAGCCCTGGAAAAGAAAGTTGTCCCCTACAGAGATCACAGTACTCGTAAGAGCTAAATATTTTGGATTAAATGCTGAAATACATACCATGGAGCTGAAACTGAGTACCTTCCTACACTAAGGGACTCCACCCACCCAAGGCCTCCCCAGGTTTTGACGGTTCAGCAGAGGGACTCACAGAACTCAGAAATGCCACTTCTTACAGTTTATTACAACAGAAGGATACGGATTCAAGTCAGCAAAGGGAAAAGGTGCAGAGGATGGAATCCAGGAGAGACCAAGAAAATGGTCCACAACAAGGGACAGTCACCAGACATAAGACAGAGAATCCGTCCTCTGGGACCTGAACAAACAGGAATCTGAGAGAGAAAGTGAAATGAATAGATAAAAGTTATTAAGATGATAAGGAAGGGATTAGAAGCCCGAAGAATTGAAAGATAGGAAAATTGCATGAATTTTGAATAAAATCAAAACCTCAAAATAATTACTTTGGAATTTAAAAAATTAGGGGGCAAGTTCAACAGCACTTGGCTGAACTGGTTTGTGTACATTTCACCCTCAAAGCCTTTTTTTTAATCATCCCTGCTTTATAAACAGTCAGTCTCAGATGGATAAGGTTGCATTCACCTTTATTGACAATTGGCTTCTCAATTATTCAATTAATCTGCCTGGTGTGCACACCGCTCTCTCTGCCTTATGTGCAGACAGGCTTTTGAACTACCTCTAGTCCCCTTCCTGGGGAAGTCTGGGAGGGGATGAGCCATGGATCAGTCCTAACCAGTCAGTTCCCAGAAGGACCCCAGATGAGAAGCAGAGAACAGTGGAGGAAGGAGCCAGCGAGGGGGATTAGGCAGCCTCCAGCCATCACAGAGAGAGGTCTGCCTCTCTAGAGAATTTGCTTGTAAGTGCATTCCCAGAATGCCGGACTCCCTGATATTCACATATAAGTACAAAAACACCTTCAAAACCCAAGCCTGACAGTTTTCTGCTCCACTGCTCAGCCTCCACCTGTGCAAATCACCCTGCAATGATATTGTCTGAACACTGCCTGATCTTATCACCTTGATCTCAGGGTGGATGCCAAGGCACTCACATCCCAGCTGATTTATCTCCAAAGCAAGAGCTTTATACAGGGGTGACTAAGTGATCCTGAAAATTGCCCAAATCTTTAAATCTCGCCAAACTAACCCATCCCGCGGGCATTTTCCATTCTCACCTAAATGGGAAACACCAGGCTTAAGAAAACAATAATAAATGCTTATGTCCAAGAAATTCATTGCATACACATTCCTATTTCTCCACCAGCTCCTCCTACCCTGTCCACCATGCACCATGCTCCCTCCTCTCCTCCACTCCCTCTGAAATCATTTCCATTTATATTAGCCTCTCCTAAGCCTTCTTTTTTAGGAGTACATAAATTTGAGAGCTTAACTAAATTGAATATGTCCCTTTAAATAAAGTTATCTCACCCTGTAAAAGTCAGCGCAAAGTGACCCTGTAAGTCTGGCTCTCACCCCTTGGGTGAAAGAGCCTGCTGTTCAGTGTTCGTAGTGGCTTCCCCAGAAGGAAAGCTCTGGAAGGTACTTTGGCGTGCTACATGCAAAGGCAGCAGCCAACGGATCTCATCATTTCTAAATGTCAGCCTCAGTATAATCCTTCTGACCCATTCCAAAGCTTATAGGTCACAGAACATTTTATCTGGCAGTGCCTTTTATATATTTTTTTCAGGTTTAAAGTGTTATCCATTTTCCCTTCCATTCCCCTCTAAAGGAAACCTGGCTCGTCTATACATATGGTGAGTAAGGCATCAAGGAATTCAAGCAAATGATAAAAATATGTCTGCAGGGAAATAAATTTCTCTTTCTGAAATCAATCATGTGCTATTCATGCAAGCAGGAGAAACAGCCTGAAATACCCCTTATCTCACGGCTCCACTCTACTCAGGCATCCTGTGCAGATATTTGAAGGCCAGAGGCTTTCTCCACCTTCTTTCTCCCACAGTGGAAGGCACAAGAGGCCAAGATCTGTGGACAGGCTGGCTGAAGTGCGTGATTAGCCTGAAACGATTGACTGACGGTCATTGGCACAGAGAGCGGGATGGGCCTATTATCCCATGCAGATAGTGTGCATAGCAATCAGCACCGTGGGAAAAAGTCCCATCCTCTTCCGTGTGGTGCCCGAGAGAAATGAGAGCTTGTAATATTCCCGCCTCCCACCATTGCCTCATTCAACATTGGTGCCCATGGCTTTCTGCTTTGTGCAGAACAAGGGTATTGTTGTAAATGGCACCTTCGAAACCTCTTTTGAAAAGGAGAGAAGTGATCTGGCAGAGCGTGGTTCTTAACCACACCATGGAAAGGGGTCGCCATAATCTCCCAGCACCATATTTAAGCAGGCTATGGGCCAGACTGCCCGGGGACACATGCTCTCTGCCATTTCCTACTGAGTGATCTCCAAATATCCCAGAGCCTCTCTAGCCTGAGAGATCATGCAGGGCTGTAGTTTGGATGAAATAAAATGTGCATGTGCGTACTTAACCCAGCATTTAGCACATGATGGAAAATGTTAAAAATGGCAGGCAGGGAACGCAGTTGATTCTGACAATCAGGGGGGCTTATAGACACCTGTTTGCAACTGCTAAAATGGCTCGTTTAAAATTTGGGAGTTGTTACCTGGTGCCAATGGATGACTGTCTCTGAGGACTTCATAATATGTCAGAGGCTGAAAATTGCTTCTCACGATATGTTTGGGTGACAGTGAAAGGAACAAATGGGGAAACCAAGATAGAGTAAATTGTTATTGATCTAAGTAGTCCTAAGACCAAAACTTCCAGGTTGTCTCTAATCTTGAAATAACTGTTTATCCGAGATTACTTGAAAAAATTTTTAAGCCTGATTCTACCCTTTTTCTTACATCTATGATTCCTATTGATTTCTAAGAAAGGAATATTTGCTTAAAATTAAAGAGAAGTAAAAAAAAAAAAAATTAAAGAGAAGTGTGGTGGAGAAAAAAAATCTGAACAAATTCTACCCTTAGCTGGACTCACACAATGATGGCTTATCGCCTTATTTTTAAAGTTTCAAATGAGAGGTATTTAAAGCTAAAAAAATAAAATAATAGATCCTAAACAGAATACTACTCATTTTGCCTTGTATTATATAATCAATTAAAATTAAGAATAATTGCTGCACAGAAGCTTTTTATCTTGATAAAGTCCTAATAGTTCATTTTTGCCTTTGTTTCCATTGCCTTTGGAGACATGTCTAACCAGAAGCTGCTGCAGCCAAGGTCACAGAAGTTGCTGCCTGTGTTCTCCTCTAGGATTCTGATGGATTCCTATCTCACATTTATGTCTTTCATCCATTTTGGGTTTATCTTTGTGTGTGGTGTAAGAAAATGATCCAGTTTCATTCTTCTGCATGTGGCTGTCCAATTTTCCCAACACCATTTATTGAAGAGACTATCCTTTCTCCATGGTATCTTTCCTGCTTTATCAAAGATTAGTTGACCATAAAGTTAGGGTCTATTTCTGGGCTCTCTATTCTGTTTCATTGATCTACGTGCCTGTTTTTGTGCCAGTGCCATACTGTCTTGATGATTACAGCTTTGTAATAGAGCTTGAAGTCAGGCATTGTGGTGCCACCAGCTTTGGTCTTCTTTTTCAACAGTCCTCTGGCTATTCAGGGTCTTTGCTGGTTCCATACAAATTTTAGGAGCCGAGATGTCCATTGATAGATGAATGGATAAAGAAGACGTGGCATATATATACAATGGAATATTAGCCATCAGAAAGGATGAATACTTACGGCTTACATCCACATGGTTGGACCTAGAGGGTATTATGCTGAGTGAAACAAGTCAATCAAAGAAAGACAATTATCATATGGTTTCACTCATATGTGTAATATAAGAAACAGTTAAGAGGATCATAAGGGAAGGGAGGGAAAACTGAGAAGTCATCAGAAAGGGAGAAAAACCATGAGAGACTCCTAACTCTAGGAAACAAACTGAAGCTTATGGGGGGCGGGGGTTGGTGGAGGGATGGGGTAATTAGGTGATGGGCACTGAGGAGAGCACATGATGTGATGAGCACTGGGTGTTATATGCAACTGATAAATTACTGATTTATCCGTACATCTGAAACTAGTGATATACTATATGTTGGCTAATCGAATTTAAATAAAAAAAAAATTAAATTAAGAATAGTTACTTTTTAGTAAGTACCTAGTGTAAGTTGGGGACTGTGCCAGGCACTGATCTACAATCTCAGATCCTCACATAACCCTACAAAGTAGATACCATGCTGCCCATATTAGAGATACTGAGACTCAGAAAGGTTGTGCAACTTTCCCAAAGTCACACAGCTAATCAGTGATGTGGCCACGGCTTGAATCCAGGTCTATCAGACCCTGAGTCTATTCTCTTTCTCTTTATTTACCTTTCTGTCCCCTCCAGAACAGCCCTGTGGGACATCTTAGTGTACTGAGGTAGAATTTGGACAGTTTGCAAGCTTGTACCAATGCAAGACAAAACAAACACCAATGTGTTAGATAAAATGCATACTTTCATCCAATCACTCAAGTCAGCATGACTGCGTGGACTTGGATGGTCACATATGAACCCAGAGATTAAGCTCCAGGCCCAAAATGCATCATTGCAAAGCTGGAAAAGAACCTCCGGGCCTCACCTGAAGGAGCTGGTCGTCATCATCCGGTATCCCTTCCCAGCCCTGCTCAACCCAGGGTGACAGAGCGAGCAGGTAGGGACCCTGGATCACACTGACGGCCTTTCCATTAGTTTGCTCTTCCCAAACCTGACCCTCTGTTCTATCATAGGCTATTCTAATTATCCCCCTCACTGTCTGAATGAGTTTCCATTTATTCCAAAAGACTATTTTTATGAACCTTCCATCCATTTAATAGCTTTTTAATCCTTATCCCCTTTCAGAATCTTCTTACTTAGCTGCCCCCTGCTTTCATCCGCTTTCAGCTCTGTCCGGCCTCTTGGCTGGCCCCAGATGCCGCTCGCTCCACAGCCGCGACAATGCTTGTCCGTCCCTGTCCACAAAGCCCAGGAAGGCTTCCCAAACAGAAGGTCACGAGCTAAGTGCCTCTATTTTGAGTCGCAGTCTTTCCTACCTTTTAAAGTGCACTCAGGCAAATGTTTAGTGGGCAGGGTTGGGATCCAGGAGAGCAACGTACCCACACAGTCCAAAGTCAGTACTGTTGTCCCCACTTTGCACCGACAAGGAGACAGAGAGGCTGCATAATCTGTCCAAGGTTACACAGCTCACAGAAGGATGAGCTGGGGCTCGAAGTGTGTTCTATGTCTTTCCTCTAAGTACGCCGTGCTGTGAGGCACAAAGCCTCAGAGATCAGACTTTTGAAAACCAAACCTGGGCTCTGCACCACCTAACTGGTGAGCTACGTGAGTTTGGGAAAGTTGGCTACTCAACACAAAAGTAGTTGTTTCCTTGTTTATTGAATGGCTGTTCCTACCAGAATGTGTCCCCAGCAAACAAGCAGCTTTATCTGTTCTTTTCTTCCTACCCAGACCAAAGCCTGGCCCTGAATTGGTATTAAATAAGTATTTATTGCCTTAGTGCACACTTTCTTTTCTGCCACACTTCTTCCAAGGTAATTATGTCAAATGTGTTGGTTTTACTGTCCTTCCTTGTTCTGCACCCCCTGCCTCATAAATCTGTCATAATCATCATTATCATCATCATCTTCATTACTGTCTCCCTCAGGACTTTCTGGGTGTCTCAGAGTTCTAGGAACAGAAGGACATCTGGGATTAACTAATCACACATTGGGTGAGGTGCATAGTTAGTGTAATAAAAATGTCAATGCTTTCCAACAATGAGAGCTTCCTTAGCCCTAAGTAAGAGCTCAGGCGGGTCCTTCTTACCACAAAAATCCCCATTTTACAGATGATACAATTAAGGCTTAACGAGCAGAGGTAACTTGCCTGGGGTCACAGAGAGGAGAGCCAGGGATTATAACTGAAACTCATTGATTCTACAGCCTGATCTCAACCATGAGGCTACAGAGCTTGACAGAATTATGATGAAAATGTCTATCTGTTCAACGAAATACGATGCTCTTTTGAAGACCTTGCCTTGAATCCTCTGTCATGCTCGAAACCCACAGGAAGAGATGGCAGAATTTAATACAGTGAATCTTAGAACACTGAAAAAATAAAATAAGATTAATTAGAAAAAAATAAAATAGATAGATAGAGAGAATTTAATTCAGTTCCTCTGGCTCAGAGACCAAAGACGTTCTGCCTCTTCACCAAGTGTGTGGACAGAGAAAGTGCCTCTCACGTAGCTGACTGCCTGTACTCAAGCTGTGCTGGAAGCCTGGGGACTCGGCAAGTTCAGAGGCAGAGCTGGTGTGAGCAGGTGGCAGTCCTCTTCAGCCGGCAGGTGCACGTGGCAGCTGCGGTGATTCCTGAGGAGGAGTCGCAGGTCACAGGCCTCTTTTCAATTAGCTCATTCCAGGCCTGCCAGCTCTTGGTAGCACTGCAGTTCAGACAGACGGTGTCTGTCCGCAGGTAGGATGCGGAGCCTCTACAGGAGACCGTCCCACCGGCCACTCCAACAGAGGCCAGAGAATCGCTACCCCAGGCATCCTGTCACCTCAGTGGGGCTTCAAGCCGGGCTGTTGGACAGCAGAGCAGGGGACAAGTAGGACAATCTCAGAGGCCACTGCTAATGCTCGCACAGTCCCGATCTGAGGCGGAAATGTTAGCTCCTTTATCTCTGTTCCAGAAGAAATCGTGTCCTGTTGAATTGGTTAGGATACCATTTAGCTGCTGAAACAGAGGCCAAGATACGAGTGACTGTTCCTCTTATGCATAAGTCCATACAGAGCAGCCCAGGGCTGCACAGGGCTCTGCTGTGTCAAGGAACCAGGTTCCTCACTTCTGATGCCTGGCTTCTTCAATATGCCCATGCTCTTTACTCCTGGTCCAAGATGGCTGTTCCAGCTCCATCCATCATGTTCATATCCCAGCCAAGAGAGATGTAGAAGGGGGGAAGTAGAAGAGGACATAGAACATTTCTATTCCTTTTAAGGCCATGATCTCATGCTCATATGTCATTAGGCAGAACTCAGTCAAGCAGCCACTAGGCCACATGGGAAGCCATAAAATGTAGTCTCTAGCTAAGAAGCCACACATCGGGGCAAATCTTAGAAATTCTATTACAAAAGAGAAAACATGGGGGAGGCATTAGACATTGAGGAAGCTATCATTCTCTGATACAAGCTTACCTTTCTGCCAACCAAATATTCATGCATACCCTTCCTCCCAGGCATGGAACATCATCAACTCCAAGAGGGACAGCTGGAAGTCATGCCCAGTTCCCACACGCAGCTCAAATTTAGTAACTCTGGGTATTTGGCAGCCTCCCCACTGGGCCTGTTGTGGATGCTCTCAGTCTGAGCTGTCTACAAGTCGTCGTCCCCATAGCAACAGGGTTGAGTAGAGTCGGGAGAGTGGCGATAAAACCCCCATTGAGAAAAGAGATGAGTGAAAAACAAAACAGCCCCTTGTCGATAGTGATTTTTGCATCCTGCTGGACAGTGAAACAAGATCCTTGGGTAGGCTATTTGGCAGTTCCTGGTTTTCTGGGGGAAATACCCCTGACAGTGGATGAGGTCCTCCATGGTCCAAGAGAGTGTTTCTCTCTTGAGGGCTACAGAGGTTCACCATTTTTTAGTGGTCCATTTAAGAACACCTGGGTCTGAATAATCATGTCCTTTTGCAGGCCAAGGATGCAAATTCTTTGGAAATACTTCTTCTCAAAATCGTCAGGAAGTATTTGCTTCTAGATGCTTCCATAAGTGTCAGTAACCACAACCAAAAGTCTCATCTGGGTCTGCTTTTTGTGTGTTAAAAACTCTGGGGTTTATACATTGGCCTCTATGCTCTACCTAATCCCCTCTACTCTCCCCTTTATGGTGACTCTCTTGAGGCCACCTAACCCAAAAGCCCCAGGTAGGAAGAGGGTGCCATCCTCTGATTTTGTAGCTGGGATGCCCCCTCATCTGGGCAAGAGCACTTACAGAAACTCCTGAGCAAGGCTTGGGGCAGTGTGATCTCTTCTAATGCTGTTTCATCATCCACCTGAGTTCATCTCTTGATGGCCATTCAAGGTGCAGGAAGGATCATCTCACACACACCAACATCCTGAGTTTTTCCAACTGGTTCTACTGGAGTCATGTACTCCGTGGGCATTAGGACCTGCCTTCTGAGACGCTGTAGGTGGTATTTTTGCCAAATGCTTTTCCAAGCCACACCAAGCAGCACCGACTCTGCCCAGAAATAGCTGTGTCTTTACTACCCAGTATTGGGAAGACAGTACCTCACATTTTATGTCTTATGGTGGCAGCACCTTCCATCTGAATCCCAAATTCTCCATTAGTGAGGATACCAGTTTTGCTGCTGTAGCCAGACTAAAATAACAATGGGTTAAACAAAATAGTTCATTTCTCTTTCTGGGACAGTCTGACCTTGCTAAGCCTGGGCTGTAGCAGCTGTGGATGGTCAGGGACCCAGGCTCCTTCTGTGTGGTTGCTTCACATCCTCAGTGGGTTGTTTCTACCTTATGGTCCAATGCGGCTGTTCCAACTGCTGCTATGTTCCGACCAGCAGAAAGGGAAAAGAGCATGGAGGGACCATGACCTTTCTTTGGGGTGTAACATGGAATTGGCATGCCTCCTTTCTGCTCACACCCCATGAAGCCAGAAATAAGCCATGTGCCCACCCCCGGTTTAGAAAGAGGGTCCTTTCTAAGGACTAGAGTCCTTAGTGAGATGAGCATGCGAGCTAAGGGTCTATTACTAGAAGAACAGGAGAAAACAGTCTAGGGACAGGAAACAAGGTACAACCCGTGGCCTCTGCCACAAGTCCAGGCAGGCTGTCTTCAAGACTGATTGCCTCTAAAAATGGATAAAGTTTCAGAGAGTTTTTGATTCAGCTATGCAGCTACACACCTGGGAGCTGAGAAACGAGGGAAGAGCAGGACTTCTCTGGTGAATTCTGGGCTTGCAACTCATAGTCTTTTTCTCGCCCATGAAAATGGTTCAGAAATCAGGAGAACCCCACACAGAGAAAGCTCAAAACCCACAGCCAATATAAGACAAAATTTCTTGGAAACACATTAACTCTCCGACATTAACAAATCTTGAGGGTAGAGATGCCAATTCTGGGATAGAGACACAGGCTGAAGTGTGCTTTTAAAAAAAAAGTAACAGGACAGGGTGAATTCTGCTGCAATGGAAGTGAGCGCATCTTTATCAGAGTTGACAGAGATCATTAAAAAGTGAAAGCAGGAACCCAATATATTGATGATACCTCTAGAACTTGGCCTTACAACCACAGGCTGTATTCAGTGGAGTCTGTTTTTTCCTGTCTCATGCAGTGAAATTCAATCTCACATAAGTTTTTATTTGTTCAAAGTGATAGATAAGCTTTCTAAAGTATGGCTTAAATCAATATTCTATTCCCCAGGTTAACTGAAACTGTGGATTCGTTTAATGAATAAATACACATGCAACTTTATAAACACACAGCCATAATTTTTACAGAGGGAATACCCAGAACAGGACTTGACTTTGTGGAGTGCACTTGATTAGGATTCTAATACTGAAATGAATAACATATGAGCATGTCCAACATTGCCTAATGAAATATCCAACACTGTCTGGTAGCAGGCTGGTTTTATGAGCTAGCATGGAAACAGGAGGCCTGAGGAGATTAAAAGGAAGTTGAATCTAACAACAATAATAGTCCACACGTACTGAGTGCTTAAAATATGCCAGACTCTGTTCTAAGCATATCTAAATGCCTGGCAACTCATCTGACCCTTCTAATAATTCTAATAGTGAGCTACTTCTATTGTTCTCACTTATAAAAAAGAAAAAGGCACAGAGAGGGTAAGTAATTTGCCCAAGATCACACAGCTGTTAATTGGTAGAGTCAGGCTTTAGATCTGACCAGTTAATCAAGAAATTTTGAACATTTTATCACCCAATAGGTAGAATCTGGGTCCTAAAGAACTTACAGCTTAGTTATTCGGATTAGGTAGTAAATTAGAACAAATCAAGCTATCTCAGTGTTTAGGGGGTTGTATGTGCTAGATACTACAAAGAATGTTTGACCCCAGATGAGTTCACTGTGCCCATTCTCCCTCACCTTTTCAAGTACATTGGCCTAAAACCATACCTGGTAGAAAATGACAACTTTCAAGTAAATTGCCTCAAGGCAATAGTAAACCCTAATTTTTCCAATAATCCATTTCTCAAATCCCCTAAAATGCAATTCTGAATGATTATCAATTATGGCTAAGGCATTGTTGGCGATGTAACTGATTGACTTGAAGTATTCTGATACCTCCTTGGGGATGGGGGTAAGAGGAAACAATTACTCAGTAACTTTCAGTAGTATTCATACTACTGTTCTGTAGAATTTAAATTACTGAGTCAGCTCCAAAACTCAAATGAGCTCCAGGTTCAGACACGAGATGTAGTCAAAACTGACAAGAGTAAGGGTCAGTCAGCACACTGTTTCAGTAAAAAGCCAAACAGCAGCTCTGCCTTTGTAACCCAAGAATAGCCATGGACAGATGTAAAATGATTGGTTATGTTATGAACATTAGTTATGCTCCAGTAAAACTTTATTGACAAAAACAGGCATCAGACCAGCTTTGGTCCATAGGCCAAGTGTTTGCAGACCTCTGGACGAGAGATTTACTAGAACTCTTCCAAGACACAAAATGTCACACAATCTCCATGTTGAGGAATTCGCTTACAAATGGCCCAAGGATGCCTCTTAATTGTTTCTGTTGTAATTCTAATGTCCATTGTTATTTCCTGTTGTGCCTCTGAATGTGCGTATGCTTGTCAGCAGAGTCCAGTTTTTAGTTTAGAAAATGCATTTGTCATACCATCAAGAAGTGATGTTACACGGAGGAAGTTATCGCTACAGCATGCAATCCGTCCAAAAACAAAAAACAAGTACCTGCTGCGTGCGAGGCAATCAAAAACCTTACGTGGTTACTTTGCTGCCAAGCCCTCTGCCCTGCCAAGAGGTTATAAGCATGTCTGACTCATCTAAATGTAGTTCATCCATTAGAATTTGTGTTTGACTGACAGAGAGAGTCACCTGAGAGTACTGAGCCCCACCATCCTTAGGGCGTGAATCCATCCCCAAGGACAAAAGATGGACACAAGCCATGATTCCAAGTAGGAAGGAAAGGAGGGGTAGTGAGTGAAAAGAGGTGTCCCAAGACAGGGCTCCCCTGGAAGTCAACGTCACGGGATAGGCCACCAGACATCCCTGCCATATGTTTGACACAAAGATTAATTCTTTTCGCTCTCTTTTTTTTTTTATGTCCTATTAATTCCTAGAAGCCAGAGTCAACTGAGTAAAGTGAAACTCCTCTTTCTGCTTAGCGTGGTTACACACAGTTCTATTTCTCCCAGTCCTCTTTGACTTCTCTTTTACTCTTACAAATTACAAAGGGCAATTCCCTCCCAGGAAATGATGGCCAAGCCAGATGGACATAGGGCTCATTAACTTTGGGTAAAAGTATTCTCTGAGTGTTGAATAGTCTTCCTTCCTCTCCCTCCCCACCCTCACCTGGAGATTCACACTCTACCTTGTCTGCCTGCTCTGCATCATGGAAAGCTGACTTCTGCATATCACATGATAAGGCCTCTTTGCTCACTGGCTTCTGTTTGGGATTGGCCAATGGGGGCAGGAGACAAAAAAGGTTGGCTATAGATACTCCTTGTCCTAATCTTTCTTGCTCAAGCAAGGCTTTGATATTAGCTACATCTATGACAAGCAATTCTATATCAAAAGTGGGCAGCCGACCTCCTTAGACCGTTTCCTCTGATCACCTCCAAAGACCTAGGGTGAGAGCTATCCTGATATTACTTCCCTATATTTCTGATTACTGGGTGCTTCAGTTTCCCTTGATAGTTCCTAAACCCTGTCCTCCCCTCTGGAAAGAATCTCTGTATTGGAAAGTCTCTTTTCCTGCCAGAACCATGACTTCTATATCTTGTACCTGACTTGTGAATCTATCCTCCCAAAGCTGGAGGAACCTTGACTAAAGATGGGTAAGTTGGGATTGCATCTTCTATATTCAAATTTCTCAAGACATAGGGAAAACCCTAGAGATAATTGGAGATTGCAATGGGACCATCCTGACACCCCTAACACTAACTCCTGGCACACTTTATCTCATTCTTCCCAGCCAAGTCCAAGGTCATCTTACTGTTGAAGCCTTTGCTCACTACCTATTCCCACCCTTAGGTGGCCTTTTCTGTGCCTTATAAATCACGTATGCCTATTAGATTATAATTATCCCTTGACATATTTAGTTCCTGTCTACACTATGTGACTCTGAGAGGCAGGAACCCTGTCTTGCACCCTTGTCTTCAGAGTGCCTAACCCAGAGTCTGACACGCTCTTCAATGAGAACATGAAGAGGCAGTGCCACTGTGAGTCACGGGAGTGAGCTAAAAACAACAGTGACAACAATACTGAAAGAGCCATTTCTAGAAGTGTGTGCCGATCTGGATAATAGCAAGATTTTGAGTCATAGGAGAGGATGGTGGGACAAGTGGCTGATCAGAGAGTGAGGAAGAGAACAGGTCATTAGGGAGGGGAAGTCTGACTCGTTGATTGCGTGCAACATGGGGATGGTCAGGTACCACAGTAAAGGAGGCATTCAGAGCCCAAAGACTGACATTCAGGGACAGGACTGGAGATAATGGGCTGGGGAGTCATGTACAGGGAGGCAATTAGAGAAGCAAGGAACAAGGAAACACTTCCAAGGACAAAAGTGAAGTGCAGGCATGAACTCTTCAGTCACCCCGCCTTGTTCCCCAGGTCAGCATTTGTTTAACTCACAGGGTTAAAATCCACAGCCCTCATCAACATCAACTCCATTAGATCAAAGACCAAGCTAATTTGCTAACACTATTAAATACATAAAGCCATCAGAAGTAATTTAATGCTTATCAGATATGCTTCCTCCCTAATAAACCCTCACCTACCCCTTATTTCAGCCTAATGAGCAAAATGGATTCAGAAAATGAATATATAATAAGATTCCCTCCCTTTATTTCCATGAAAGAATTAGAAGGGGGTTTAGACAGAAAGGGGGATTGGCATTTAAGGGGCATTTAGCTGCTTCATTGATTTCTATTTCATTTTGGAGCATGTGATGCACAGCTGAGGTTTGTCAACCTTATGTTAGCCCGAGTAATTCATCATAGTTAAATATCATATATTCCAGCTACAAATGCATTCTACCATTTGGCATGCATCGGGTTTCCTTTCCTTTATAAAGGGAAGCACACAGTACTGGCCAAAGAAAGCAGCCAGTTTATCTATCAGAGAGAGCCCTGCAGAAGGGAAGATCAGCACAAGGCTGAATGTTTCCCAGGGCACCTGCCATCCTGTGCAACGATTTCACTAGCCTTCCTTCTTGCCAGCTTTCCCTCAAACCATACAAATCTCTCACTCTTCTATAATGGACCACTTTCTTGTCCCCACCCTGTTAAGGTGGTAGCAAAGAATCCTGTAGCTGGAAGGGATGTAGGTAAGCATGGGTCTAAGCCCCAAACCCCTCACTTATCAAAGACAAACCCTTGTAAAATCCCTATGTCAGCCATTGGGACATCCCCAGGTCTTTCAGCCTTCTGAGGCTGCCCGTTTGCATAATATTTGGATGAAAATTACAAGATCCTATGTCAATGGGCATTCGCATGGATTTTCCTGGTTCCTTGGAAGCACTCACACTAAGTTTCTGTCCTCAGAGAAATGGGGTCTTATTAGGGTTTCTCTTCCTATTGATGACCTGTCCCTTCCTGATATGTCAAGCCCATTGTGCCTCCTTCTGGTCATTGCCAGAGAACCACTAACAGGAGACTGCTCATGCATCCATTCCCTCACTAAATACAAACCAGGTTACCTATTGGGGACCACACACTGTGCAAGACACCATGTATACAGAAGCAAGCAATGCAGCCATGGTCTCTCCCCTCCCGGCGCACAGCTGAATGGCAGAGATAGCCATGCAGCCAAGATTCACAGTAAGAATGATCACATAATGATGGTAAGAGCAAGCAAGCAAGAAAAGAAGCAGTACACTACCAGGAGCCTCTCTTAGGCTGGACAGTTAAAGAAAGCCCCTCTGAAGAGCAGACGTGGAGGTTGAGGCTTGATGCCTAAGAAGGAACCACCAGGCTGTGTGTGCATGAGCGAGGGTGGGGGGAGGGTGTTTGTGGCATGCAGGGAGAGGGGACTGAGAAGAGAGAACCAAAAAGTGGCCCAGGCAGCTGGAGCACAGTGGGAAGGGGAAAGGGGGTAGGGGGTGGTCAGGGAGGACTAAAGCAGGGAGGGACTCGAAATGATTTTATTTTTAAGGTCTGTCTGATGACTCCGTGGATCATGGATTCAGGTGGACGCAGTACAGAGAAAAGGGTGTGTGCTGCTGACTTTTACTTGAGGTTTGATTTATCCTCGGATGATGACAGCAGCCCACAGAACAACAAACCACTGAAAGTGGACTCATGGCCCACAGCTGAACAGTTCCTCACCCCCCCCCCACCACACCACTACTGACTGAGTCCTCCTTGGTCAGCCTCCGTCTTGCTTGTCTCCTTTCTCTCTCCCCAAATGTCTCTCCTCCTCCCTCCATTATATCCTCCATCTCTTTTCTCTTGGGCTTCTTTCAGAAACCCACAAGTCCTTTTTTTTTAAATGCAGAGGGATTCAACTCTCTTGCCTTCTCCTAGCCCTGCCTTTAGTAAGCATAGACTCAACTTACACACTTAAGGAAGCTCATCAAAGTCTTTTCCTAAATAAAGATCCATTTCTCCTGAAATTATTATCCCACATACTTTATTATCCACTATCCCAATGACGTTGTATATCACAGCTAACCACAACATAAGTGTCCATGGCTCACACATCTGGGGTGGTCAACCCAGCCTCTCTGCTGATCTTGGCTGAGCCAACTCACATATCTGTGGAGTCTAGGATGGCCTCTGTTGGAAAGATAAGACAACCTGGTTCCATGTGCCTCTCATTCTCCTTGGATGAGTAGGAAATACCCTTTTCACAGTGATGGCAGAAGGGAAACATAAGCACAAACACACGAGCACATTTTCATTCTCTGCTTACATCTAATCAGGTAATATCCCATTGGCCAAAGCAAGCCACATGGCTGACCCCAGCATCAGAGAAGGAGGGCTATAAAATGACATGTCAAAGGGTCTAGATGGGGACAGTAGGACTGGGGCATTAATGCAGCTGACTCATCACATCTTAGTTTCAGCAAAAGAGAGCATGCTCGGTTTTGGGTTTTGGTTTTTCATTCTTCTATAATAGGACTCACAGCCTTAAAGTGACTTGCCCCAGGGTACACATCTTGATAACACAGGCACAAGCCAGAATTCAGATCTTTTGCCAGCCTAGTGCTCTCTCCACTCTACCATGTTACTTCGCTAGAAGCCACCAGTCATATATGCCCATTTCCCTGTGTTCCCAGTAGGCTTGGCACGAAACACTTAAAGATTCTTGTGCCAGATCCAAGGGATTACAGCAAATGCTTAGGAGCAGAAGGAAATGCACATCTACTTTAAGCCTGTGCTACCACCTTGACAGAGGATTTTAAACAACTCGGTAATTAGAAATTGGAATTGTTTACCTACTTTTCCTTCTCTGAGAGATCGTGATGCAGGCTGAAATTATTACACCTATCCATAGTCCCCATAAGGATACCACTCTTACATTTTTACTAAGTGCACATACATCTTTCCTATTTATGCTCAAGAAGTCAGTGTAAACCTGTTTTTCTGCATTTCATGCTGAAAATGCTCCCCTACTCCCCAATCTCTTTCGACATATGCACTGGATACTGGGAATCTGATAGCAATTCTTTATAGATTTTACTTCTTCTCTCTCTCCCTCTTTCTCTCTATTTCTCCCTCTTTTTTCTCTTGATCTATCTCTGCTTTAAATCAGTGGCTCTCAATGGAAGAAATATCTGGAGATGTTTTGGGTTGTCACATCTTGGGTGGGGGTTGATATGGCATATAGTGGTAGAGGTCAAGGATGTCACTAAACATCCTTGAGTACACAGGACAACCCCCCACAACAAAGAATTATTCAGTCCAACATGTCAATAGTGCCAAGTTTAAGAAATCTTGCTTTAAATAAGATATCAGTGCATAAATTGCTGACACTAATAAACTAATTACAACAGATCTTTTTAAAAGTCAAGATAATTTATCCTGGGAAAATAGTTCTTCACTTAAACAACAGAGAAGTGATCAACATAAACCATAAATGTTAATCCTAGATTTCTTCATTCACATGTCTAGTTCATCTCTTCCCCTTGAGTCACACAATAGTCCCAGGAGGGCAGAAGGATCCAGGATGGGTAAGTGGGGAGTTGTAGGTTCTGGTACTACATACGTCTTACATTGAATCCCAATTGTGCCAATGACTAGTTGGATGATGTTGGTCAAACTTACTTATGTACCCCTTGCTGCAGTTTGCTTTTGGAAAAATGGGGTTGTGACCAACTATCACACAGAGTGGTATGTATATTAATTTAAACAATCTATATAAATTATCTGGCCCAGAGTGAGTATTCAGTATTGTCAGTTCCCACTCATTCATATTAAAACTCCTCTTGATTTCAAATCTGAATCTTATATCCTGGTTCTTTGGGACTAGCCAAGTTAGACTTCAGTTAGAGCCAGCAAGTACCTAATGAGAAAAAATTTCTATTAACGAGATCCTTGGCTCAAATTTTCCATCCCCAAGGGAACAGGCTAGTTCGGATGGGGCTTACAGGAGCATCTGAACCAAATTCCATCCACTTCTTACTAATAAGCTGTGGGACTGTATATTCAGATCACCTCCATGTTTATCAGCTGAGAAACCCAGTGGTCCTTTGAGGAGTAATGATTTCAAGAATGGTTAAATTCAAGTCTAAAAACAAGAAGCTGAAGGCAAATATATTTTAACACAGCCACAGTCCATGATGCATTCTAGAAAATGACTGAGAATATGGTCCTTGAGCATAAGCCAATGAGCCAATATTGGTGAGTTCAGGTCAGAAGCAAGCTCACCCCTACTCCTCCGTGGGGCACTTCAGCCATCAATGGAAATATAAAGGCCCCTCCAAAGTTAATCTCCTTCCAAGTAGAGGTTGTCTGCTATAGGTTAGTAGCATGTTAGGTATCAAATTCAAAAACTCTTTTCTTGGTTTTAGTAGAAATGTGTCTGATGTATGATTTCAGCTGTTTGAGAAATTCCAATCATCTTTGCAAACAAAATTGAGATTTCCTTCAGGCAGTTTGGCAGAATGCATCGCAATGTGATATACATGAGTCCTTTGACCTAGCAAGTCTACTTCTAAGTATCTCTCTTGCTAAAATATTCAGGCAGATATGCAAGGATATCCTCCATAAGAATAGCCACTTATAACATTATTTATAATAAAGTAAAACTGAGTAACTTGAATATTCATCAGTGGTAAATATGGTTACATACATGATGGCTCAGCCATTCAATGGCATACTGAACTAAAAAACAATAAAGTTGTACCAACTACATACACATACTTGGCAGGATGGCTATGAAATATTGCCACATCCCCAAAAGCAAACTATAGAACAAAATATACAGTATAAACTATGTTTTGCAAAAAAGTTAGAATTGCATCTATAAAAAAATGCTAGGAGCCACAAAAAGCACTAAAAAAATTTTAACAGTGGCTAAAAGTGAGGAACAATTTGGAAAAAGAAGGAAGCTACAGGAACTTTCTTTTCTATACTTCCATATTGTTCATTTTTCATAGTAGTGATAAATTCTTTTATAATTTAAAATGATAAATTCCCTCTTTCTTTCTATTTCCCGCACATGTATACAGACACACATACACACAAACATAAAAAATGAAAAAGTAGTTCATAATACAGTAGTTAGACCTTCAATTGATCTTTAAATCTACTTAAATTAGATCAGGAAAACAGAAACTATTTTAATATTCTAGAAATTGAAGGTTCTAATGTTGAAAATTTGAGGCTTACCAAATAGTTGGAAGAGCATAGAGAGAAGAGGTCATGGAAATCACCACAGATAATATCAACCGGAAGCACCAAAGTTGTTCTCAAGAGTTCACTGTGAAGCATCTAGAATCTTCAATATCCTCTGGAAATCTCCCCACCAACTTTTTCAGTACAGAGAAACAAAGAGAGTTCTTCTCAAAGAGCTTGCTAGGAAGTTCCAATATATTCTCACGTATCTGGACAGCAACTGCTAAGGAATCTCAACGGCCTCTCCTTATAGTCTACCTTGCGTATCTCATATGACTTCCTCTCATTGGCAGAAAATGCAGTTCCCAATTTCTCTTCTCTGACACAGAAGTCATCTTAGAAGGGAGTGGCACTAATGCTGAGTTGACAACAGATATTCCAATGGCATTTTTCACAGAAGTATAAAAAACAATCATAAAATTTATGTGGAACCACAAAAGACCACAAATAACCAAAGCAATCTTGAGAAAGAAGAGCAAAGCTGATGGATTACACCTTACCTCAAACTATATCAAAAACCTATACTAATCAAGATAGTATGGTACTGACATAAAAAAAGACATATAGACCAATGGAACAGAATTGAGAGCTCAGAAATAAACCCATGTATATACAGTTAACTAATATTTGACAAGGGGGTCAGGAATACTCAATGGGGAAAGGATAGCCTCTTCAATAAATAGTGCTGGAATATTACTCAGCCATCAGAAAGGATAAATACCTACCATTTGCATCAACATGGATGGAACTGGAGGGGATTATGCTAAGTGAAATAAGTCAAGCAGAGAAAGACAATTATCATATGGTTGCACTCATATGTAGAACATAAGGAATAGTCCAGAGAACCACAGGGGAAGGGAAGGAAAACTGACTGGGAAGAAATCAGAGAGGGACATGAACCATGAGAGACTCTGGACTTCCGGAAATAAACTGAAGGTTCCAGAATGGAGCAGGGTAGGGGGATGGGGTAACCACGTGATGGGTCTTAAGGAGGGCATGTGTTGTTATGAACACTGTTGTTATTCGCAACTAATGAATCAATGAACACTACATCAAAAATTAATGGTGTTCTATACATTGGCTAACCAAACTAGATAGATAGATGACAGATAGATACATACATACATACATACATACATACATACATATATAAAATTTTAAAAACAATGTTGGGAAAACTAGATATTCATATGCAGAAGAATGAAATTGAACCCCTATCTTACAGCACTCACAAAAATTAAATTGTAATGGATTAAAGACTTAAATGTAAGACCTGAAATTGTAAAACTCCTAGAAAAAAAGAAAAGGAAAGAAAAACTCCTTAGCACTGGCCTTGGAAATAATTTTTTGGATTTGACACTAAAGCACCAGCAACAGAAGTGAAAATAAACAAATGGAACTATGACAAACTAAAAAGTTCTGCACAGCAAAAGAAATGGTCAACAAAATGAAAAGCCAACATATAGAATGGAAGAAGATATATGTAAACCACATATCTGATGAAGAGTTAATATCCAAAATATATAAGAAACCCATCAATAGCAAAACAAGCCAATTAAAAAATGGGCAATGGACATGAATGGACATTTTTCTCAAGAAGATAAATGAACAATCATGAGCAAAGGTGCTCAACATCACTTATCATCAGGGAAGCACAGATCAAAAAAACAATGAGCTATCACCTCACACCTGTTAAGATGGCTAGTACCAAGACAAGAGATAACGAATGCTGATGAGGACATAGAGAAATGGGAATCCTTATACTGTTGGTGGGAATGTAAACTGGTGCAGCCACTGTGGAAAACAGTATGGAGGTTCCTCAAAAAAATTAAAAATAGAACCACCATGTGATTCAGCAATCTTACTTCTCTGTATACATCCAAATGAAATGAAATCACTAACTTAAAGAAAACAAATAATCGAGCATAGTCCACTCTTTTGTTTTCTCAGCAATACTGTGTACCACTTTACCCTTATTTAAATTCTGAGTGAAGGTATTAACAATATCATGCTTTGTCTTGCAACTATCCTTGGTAAAACTAAAGATACACTCACCCTTTCCCTTATAGGGAAAACACATGTCATACCTCAATTCAGTTTATTTATCTGTAGGCAATGTTTATTCCTCTTCTAGTAACTTATAACCTTAAATACCAGAACACAGGTATATTACTATTAAGACACTTTATGTTTAATAGTGGGGCAATGGAAAAGGGGAAAATAAGAATGAATAATTATAATAAATAATAATAAGTGAAAATATATCAAAGCAAGGAAGTATTGAGCAGCTTAGAAAATATGTATAACTATTCCTTGTATAATACATTCCTTGTTTCCACAAAGGGTTATATGGTCACAATCAGGTTTTGTAACTTACTTCTCTCAATGTCCATTCCATATTCCCCTTTGCCCTCACTCAGCACTTCAGCTAATCATGGTGCTTTACTCGTCAAGGGGATGCAGGCCCTTACTCATGAAGGATCTATGCCTGTATTAGCTTACTCTAGTTTTCCATTAACCTTTCTTAAGGAGTTATTTTTTAGAGCTGTTTTAGGTTCACAGCAAAATTGAGAGCAATATACAAGGGTTTCCCATACATTCCCCACCTCCACACTTGCATAGCCTCCCCTATTATCAACATCCCCCACCTGAGTGGTATGTTTGTTATAACTGATGAAACTTCATTGATACATCATAATCACTAAAGTCCACAGTTTATATCGCAGTTTATTTTTGGTGTCCCATTACATGGTGGCAACCCTAATTCCACCTGGTAATCACATCATCATCGCAGCAAGTGCAGAGTAGTAATCCCTCTCTTGCCTGTTGGTTCAGTAGAATAAATAGCCCAAAAGGCCAAGTGGCAGTCTCAGGTCTCAGTTAAATGGAAGTCCTGTTGTGTATCTGGTAAAAGAGGTCCTCTTTTGGGACGCAACAATGCCAAAGAAGTAGAATGCAAATTACAAGAATGGAGGCAAAACTTCATTATGGAATCATTGGGAGTAACAGTGATAGAAGTCACTACCATTTCTTCCCTTTGGCTCCCAAATCCATGTATTTTGTCTATGAGAGAGCATTGTATTTTATACATTACATGTTGGTTCGGAGCATATGCTGAACCTTAGAGAATCTCACCCAGTCTTGAAATGTGTTTTCACCCATCAGTGTTAAAACCAAATGTTCAATTGGCTATTCTATTGCTATATTAGGTCATCTTCTTTGGGGTGATGAATATCTATGTATAAGACCAATGAATTAAGTATATGTATACATGTAAGTATGTATAAGGCCAATGAATTCCATGGGTATAAACCCTTTTAAAGTGAGATCCTTGTCAAAAGAGAAGCTGTATAGAATAGCATTATGGTAAATGAGTCATTTCAAAAATCCACACATAGTGGTGCTGTCAGAATCACTGTAGGGATGACAAATTGCTGTCCCTTCCAAAAAACGGAGACACGTCAGGAGTCTGAATTTAGTTTCTGGTGTTAGCAGGTGGGGCACTCACATTTTGTTGCCACATGACCACTGAAAGCCTCTTCTTCATTAGTTGTCCTTTGTTTAGCATTCATATGGGCACTAATATATTCATATTCGGTGCCCGTTCTGAGAGGTCCATTCACATATCTCATCCCTCAGACATCCTTGTCACCATGTTCTAACCTGGCTTGTTCCAAGTCCTTGACCACTAGCCAAACCACCACCCACTGCCCAGGAATCACTACAGCTGCATATTGCTTGCTACCTCTCCCTCCAGGCCAAGTGAATAATCTGGTGCATGTCCTAAAGTCCTGCCCACTGGAGGAGTTCTCTTTCATTCTGTTCTTTATGGATACTCTTGAGTAGGGCTCTAATGGTGCAACCATGCACCTCTGTACATTATGCCGTTTGTCTATCCAGTAACTATGACATACTTCTTTCTTCCTGAAAGAAACCCAATATTGTTCACATACTCATAGCAGTATGCTCAAGGGAGGTGGCCCCATTCCCAGGGTAAGAGTCAAAACTGGTATAAATCCATCCAGGTAAACCTATTCCTATAAGCTAGTGATTGAGTTAGAGGTGGTCACATAACCTAGTTCTGGGCAATGGGACCTGGCAGGAAGTATATGACTTTTAAGAAAGATTCTTTTCTCCTGACAAATGGAAATACACGAAAGAAAATGTCTCCTTTATGTGTCCCTGTAGATATCACAGTTTGAGGTAGTAATTTGGGCACTACAGCTTATAGCCCTGAGAGGAAGGCAAGAAGGTGGACAAAAGAGCCCAGATTCACTGAGCTGCCGAATTAACCAAGCCTGCAACTGCCTACCTTCTCAATAAGTGGTGTAATTATCCCCCATTAGTAGGTCAGCTTAGTCAGATATCCTGTTGCAATTGAAGGGATATCAGTTTAAGAATAATATTTTACATATTCTGTATACATGTTCTATTACTTTGTCATGAGGGTTTTCTATAAATTTATAGTTAGCAGCTTTGTATAATTTGAACACCCTTTTGGACAATAGGTATAGGAGTGGAAAAGAGAAAAAAAAAACAAACAAAAAATTGGGGTGAATTTTTTTTTCCATAGTGATTAGAAAGAATAGAAAGTTATCCAGTCTATATCCCCAAACACCCACACACGCGCGTACACACACTTGCCTTTATGTCTCTAGGAGGAAACTGGCAAGAGTGGGTTTCTTTAGCTTCGGGACCAGGGTATGAGGCAAGACTAAGGGCCAGGATGAAAAGAATGAACGGCGGGGCACCTGGGTGGCTCAGTTGGTTAAGCGTCTGCCTTTGGCTCAGGTCATAATCCCGAGGCACTGGGATTGAGTTCCACATCCCTCTGCCTGCTGCTCCCCCTGCTTGTGTGTTCTCTCCCCCTCTCTCTCTGACAAATAAATAAATAAAATCTTTTAAAAAGAAAAGAATGAACCGAGAAATGTAGGCAGAACCCATGCAGGTGTTTCAGATCAGTCAGAGATTTGGAGTCCATGGTTTACACGAAAAAAAGAAAGAAAGACAAAGTCTCAGTAGGAGCCCTGGACGGGCTCCACACAGTGGTTCTGGGTTAAGCAAGGATACTTGGAAAGGCAGCTGTCAGATTCCTAGCAGTTCACCCTCTTGCAAGCATTAGAGTTTGCGCATATGGAAGAGATAACAGAGGATGCCCGCCACTGGGAATTTTATTTTTGCACAACTCCTAGATCACATTCCCCCTAAATGAACTGATGAATACAGTTGTACAGTTTATGAATTTATCTTCCTTGAATGAAATCAATGTGTTTTTGCAAAGGACTTTGCCCCAAGTTTGCTGGTGAACATTTGCATCCTGCCGGGCAGACAGGACAGGCGGAGCCTCCACAGTGGGAAGAGAGCGATCTCTGCTGCCATCTTCTGATGCTACGAGTGAGAGACAGACTGAGGGAGGGAAAGCAAAGAACAAGCACAACCCTATCTTTTCTCTCATAAATTAAGATACCCTGGGGAAAAGTCTCGAACTTGGCACTGTCTCCTTGGAAGTAATAGAAGCAAATTCCTCACTCAGAGCTCCCAGCACCTACCCCATCTCACTCCATCCCATCCGGCTGACCTGTGCAGGATGGTCCCAGGCCATTGCTTTATTGACTCGACAGAACCCCGATCTGGATGGACTCCGTACCTCTGGGAAGTATAGACATCTCTGTGGTTTGTAACTCTACTCAAAAGGAACGGAAGCTTTGCTTTCTCATTGTTGATAGAAAAAGGCATTGTTGGCTCAGGTGCCCCAACAAGGTGAAAGGAATGCAAGTCATTACAATCAGGACATTATTATTAATGTGTTCCCAAATGTTCCTCCAGGCTGTGAAATCTGGGGATGTGCATGGCATATCATCTTAAGTATTCTTCTTAACTTTTTTTGGTACAACTGACCTTCCTTTCCTCTAAAAGGAAATCATTCCGAAAGCTAAAAGTTCTTCACTTGTGAAAATGTGTTCCAGTTATTTCCCATATAAAGTGTCCCTTTGCTTATTTCATTTCATCCCTTTGCTCTGAATGGCTGGCACTTCTCATCTTTCTCAGTTAGTAATCGCTTGGGAAAACTATGCCCATTTTATTATTTCAATTTCAAACCATCAGGCAGAGCCTTCCATCCCATTAATTACCTTGAATTCTTTCTCTAATGCTAATGTTTTCCTAGTCTTGACTTACAGAGCTGAGCATGGAGTTTTAGGGGTTTTCTCCTCAGCACTCCATGGAGAGGGCCAGTGACTTCCAGGGCTGATTTTCAGATTTCTCTGCATTTGTAGCCCTAATGATAGGCAAACAGACTATTCACATGATGGTCAGTTTCCACAGGGCACTGTCCTGACCCACTCCTCCCATGGTATGTCACTAAGTTACTTTGGTATAAAGCCTGTGACTATTTCTGCCTCCCATTTGGAAAAGGGTCTGGCTATGTGTTTTTGGCCTCAGCAGAAGAATGAGATGAGCTCTACTTGGGATATGGAGGTTTTGTGTCCAAATCCTCAAGCCTAAGAGAAGAGGCACAGAAAAGACATATTGAAGAACCATAAAGGACAAAGCTTTCCCAGAGACCAGGAAGTTGGGAGGAGTAGTGGGGAAGGAGATGGGTGGTAGAGGATTTACAGAGTGTTTGCTGGCTGCAAAGGAGGAAGGCTGTAGGTCCCAAAGCAACATCGCCTTTGTGATGTCTCAGTCAAGAGTACTGGTGGTGTCACCACACAGAAATCTCTGTGGAAAGATAACAAATGAACAGGATCTCCCCCAATGCCATGGAACTATCTAAGCCCCAAGAATTTTACATGAAACAGGAAGAAGGGGACAACAGAGCTCATGCTAACTTTCTCATCAGCCCAGTGAGACAGGAATTTGATATGCAAGTTGAGTGATAGAACATAAAGCTCCATTTTCCCTAAAACCATGTTTATGGACCGAGATTCACATCACCGCACCAAGTTCCAAGCTTGGTATGTCCTCATTTGACCTTGGGAACTCACATGACTTCTAATGCATCTGTTTCCTCATTGCTGAAATAGGGCAATAAAACCTTTTCTGCCTTATTCTCCACTCTCTCCCCAGTGCTCACCACACAGGCTGGCATATAGGTGATGGCCTCAAAAATACTTGCTAAATAAATGTTATGGAATGAATGAATGCAGGCATGCATGCATGAGTATCCTGGCCAGTTTTATGTTGCCATGAAAACTACATGAAATAACACAGGTAAAATCATTCTGTACCCTCTAAGCCCTTCACAAATGTAAGGCAGCATCATTGTCATTCCTTTCTTGGTTTTCATCCTCCACTGTTGGTAGTGAAAATTGATTACCTATTAAGTACTGAGTGAGATTAGCTTTAATAATTTCACCTGGCTTGCACACAGAAAGCTCTGTTCCTGCCACACCTTGAGTAATCATGGGCAGATATTTCAGAAGCTGGCTCCCTTCTGCCCACTCTAGCCAAGGGTGCCAAATCCTTCCTCCAATATACTGGATCTGAGATCTTACAATGTCAAGTCTGATCAAGAAAATGTCAAGTTCAAGGGAAGGAAGGGGTGGCTGTATCTTTCTCCACAGCTCTTGGTGACTATGTTGTCCTATATTAGCAAATAATTCTTATGAAATCCAGATATATTATGCCACCATGTTATTGTGGTCCCTCTGAGTGGTTTCCCTGATGGCAGTAATTTGTTTCCAAATCCAAACAGCATTAGTGGGGTAAAAATGGGTAGCAAAGAATATTAGGAGTGCTTTATTTTCTTTAATCAGATGGTTCCTAGCACAGAGATATCCAAAGAATAAATGAAAACACAATATCTTCCTACCTTAAATAGTAAAATTCCTAGAAGCAGAATAAAATAATTGGAAAAGATTCCTCTGCATATTTGATCTTGTCTTTTTTTTTTCCTATCAGGTGACAATGATCTAGAATGGATGGTGTTTTACTTAAAGACATTCAGGAGCTGAAATGTTAATTAGCCCTTACTGGCCCACGCTCAGAGCTTAAAGTCAATCAAATATCATTTCAGTACATACTTTGTATAAGAAACTGATCAGTTTGTTAAATCCTTTACAACAATACTAAAGTAAATATAACGTGATCTCCATAGTCTGGCTGAGAAGAGATGGCACAGAAGCAAAGACACACAGACACAGACACACTGGTGCAATTCACAGCAAGGAAATACACCCAAATTTAACAGTATAATGGTTATGAAACATATGAGGGCTGTAGAACAACAGAAAAGGAAAATCTACAGGAGCCTGGCATCCGTAAGAGTAGAAAAAAATGAATACAAGTCTCTGGTCATAAAAACAAAGTGCCCTCATCTCACGGAGAAGATGGAAGAAGCTAATTTTTATTGGGGCATGAGTTGTATATAAGACCCTGTTGGAGGGAACACATGTGATATCTCACACCAAGACATCATGCTTGGCCCCGATGTAGATACTCAGTGACGAAACAGGCTCAGCAAAGTTAAATGATTTACTCAAGATGGGCATGCCTCTAAGTAGCAGAGCCCAGATTCACACCATGGGTGTGTAACCCTAAAAGTTCAAGTTCAAGTCCATGAGTCCGTTCCAAGACTAAGGAGTCTGAGTTATAAAAGTAGTCAAATTCTTATCCTAAAGGAAAAGTTTAAAACAACAGGAAGAACGTCAGTGTGTGTGTGTGTGTGTGTGTGTGTGTGTGTGTGCGCGCGCTTGAAACCAACTGTAAATGTCCCAATTATAATAATTCTGGATGTTCAGAATTCGGGAGAAGAGTGACTATTCAGTGTGCTGTCAATCCTTCACTTACGCTAATTTCTTACTCTACTTTCACTGGAGTTTTCACCTTTACAGCATTATTTTGACATGCCAAACGATACTATCTAAGGATAAGTAACAGAAGCACCTAATTTGAATTCTGTCTTTACATGCTGGCTTTCATGCAGGATCCCAGAAATCCACTCCAGACAGCTGAGGTCACACCAAGTCTCAGTGTATTCCACCTCGACCCTGTAAAATTTAGCCTGATCTGCACTAATTTAGGGAAGTAAACCTTAATTACTCTGTCAGTAACCTTTATTTGGAAAGAGGCTCACCTGAATGGAAAAGAGTCCGACGGAAAAAAAGGGCATCCCCAGGTGGGTTGGTGCAGGAAAGTTCCAGACGGTGCAAAAAGAACCAGGGTCTGAAGAGCAGAGGCAGCCACAGCAGACCCTGCTTCACCGAGCAGAGCAGGGTCATGAAATGTTTAAACCAGTATGTAGTCCTGAAACACAAGTCCTAAGGTATAGGAAGCTCTATGATGTTAATGACATATGAGAAAACACAGAAGGAAACATAGGTGATGCTACTTTGGAAAGAAATTTCCAACCCCAAAAAAACGATGCCAATTACTTTTCCCAAAGTTGGCTCATTCATTATGCAACCAAATAAACATTTATTTAGCATTCTTTTTGTGCCAGGAGCTATATTGGACTTTGAGATAAAAATAAATGAAAGAAAATCTTTGTCCTCAAATTGCTTAGAATGTTGGATTGAAGACAGACAATTTTACTGAGGATGGTTTGGAGGTGTTCAAGACAGGAAGCGGAGAACCAGTTGATGAACTGACCTGGCACAGCACTGGTAGGTAAAGAGGAAAGAGTGGATTTTTTTTTTCTTAGAGAGAAAGAGGGCACAAGCTGGGTGAGGGACAGAGGAAGAAGCAGACTCTCCGCTGAGCAGGGCACCTGACACAGGGCTCGATCCCGGGACTCCAGGATCACGACCTAAGCCAAAGGCAGACGCTCAACCGACTGAGCCACCCAAGAGCCCCTTTACCCCAAGGAAGCAAATGCATTACAAAGAAGGGCCACATGT
>CM053609.1:108535079-108547422 GCA_028646535.1 Procyon lotor
GAGGGTTTTGGAGGGGAGAGGGGTGGGGGTTGGGTGAGCCTGGTGGTGGGTGTTGAGGAGGGCACATACTGCATGGAGCACTGGGTGTAGTGCAAAACAATAAATCTTGTAACACTGAAAAAAATAAATAAATAAAATTTAAAAAAAATAAAAAATATTTAGGAAATAAACGTCATCAGTAGCTGGTAACTTAGTTAATATGGAGGATGACTGTTTTACAAAAAGAAAAAAAGAGGCAGAGTTGTCTCTCATAGATTTCTAGCTTATAGAAAAACCAAGAGTTAATATGAATTTCAGCTACATATCCAACCATTAACAGTATTTAGTAAATACTTCTTAAATGCCTGGGAACTTAGCATCTTTTATCTAATCAAATCTATATAATAGAATATTTTTCTGAGATTTAGACATTGTAAGGAACCTACGATAACCCACTATTTCAAATAAAGAATGAATAGAAGAATAATATTGAAAACCTACCTACCATGTGTCCAGTACTTTGTTAGAAGCTGTGTGCTTTATAACTAATCCTTGGGATAACCTGCCAAGGTGACTTCTAGCATCCCCATTTATAAATGAAAAAATGGAGGCTAGGAGAAACTAAGTGTCTCATCCACAGATTGACAGAGAGTAACAGAGACCAGATTCAAACTCAGGCCTGCAGACCTCACATCTCACATCATTCACACAAGTAGGACAGCTCAGCATCCAAACCAAACAAGTCACAGTATTGGACTATGGACTAAAGAAGCTAGCATTCCTTCTCAAATCTGTCTTTTAGCCCAGTGGCCCTCTATATAACATCAGAGCAACATGTGTCAGATTTTATTTCAGCCTTGTTAATTTCAAAGCCTTGAGATCCATTGAGAACACTCCTCTTCACAATTTCATATTTAGTTGTATAACCAGTGGTGTGTTGGACACACCTAGTTCTGGCTTCCAAGGGCCAATTGTGCACATTTATTCCCAACCCTATGTTCAACAACATCATGATGGTAGCTTGAAATCAGCCATGGTGAGAGTATTTACACCACAGAAATCAAAATAAGCTATAAATCGGGGGCTTTTTTCAGTTTTAGGAGAACGAGTTGTGAAGCATTCACCAGCACACCACTGTGTACAAGCATTTGTAGATATGTGTTTGATATACGAAACTCTCTCTGAGGGCTTTAAAATCACTTCCCAGATTTGAATGAACTCAGGCTTAGCTCGTATATATTTTATCACCTTTGATGAAACCTGTTGGATTAGCAGAAAACAGTATTATTATCTGATGCTTTGTACACAGTGAAATTAAGTTTACTTACATTCCATTTTAAAATATATAAAACTTGTCCTAGGATTACTTTTTTGTTCCAGATGTCGCTTTCCAATCATCCTTGTGAATTTCCTGTTTCTACATTATAGCATGTTTGGGGGCTTCTTTGCTTATGTAGATTTATGAGGGTTAGGGAGAGGAATCTGCAGTGATTTATTATGGTGAGATTCTAGGATCTCCACTTAACAGCAACTAAACAGTCTTAGAATTACATATACAATTATCATTACAGATGACGATTACATATGATCACGTAGTTGGCATGATTTCTCAACTGCCAGGGTTGAATGACTGTAACAGCTTTTTGAACAATATAGCTCTAAAGAAGTACAATGCTTTACCTGGAAGCACATAGTTCATTGCCGGTGGCTGCAGTTTCACAGGGAAATTGTCTTTCAAAGCAACTAATGCTACCGTCAAAACAATCTTCCCATACCTCAAGATGAAGAACTGAACTATAATTCTTCCCTTCACTGGGAAAAAAAATGTACATTTTGATGAACTATGTAGGCACACATTAGCTCAGAATGGTGGATTTGAGGAAAGCATGAATATTAATTTGCAATATTTTGAGAGGGACATGTTTATGGCAATTGGATGATTACTTACTGGTAATTGTGTCATAATAATGTTAGTAGTTTATATGCAATCTCAAAAACAAATAACCCAGGGAGCTTAGAACTGCAATATCATCAGCAGCCCTTCAAAAGCAAATCTTTCTTTGAAGACAAATCATTGAAATAAAACTAAATGAAAACTTGCAAAGAGTTCTGAATCTCATAGGTACTGGGGTCTCCTTGGATCAGCAGGTATCCAAAGAAGGCTGGTCCTCGCTGGGCATTGCCATAAAAACACACAATTTGGACCAACCCTCCAGCCAAACTCTGGATGCTGACAACTGCTATTGATTTCCCTAATCCTTCCAGGGATAAGGAGGTAGCCAGAATGGAAAAATGCTGTGGTTTGGGGACAGTTTTGTAGAACCTGGAGGATATTTTAAATTGGGAATTTCAACACTGTACTTTCCAATCCCTGTAAGTCATTTGTGAGTGCAGGTAATTTTTTTAAATCTGAGAAAGTAGAAGTACAGCTGTTAAAACAATAAATATTCTTTTCCAGAAAAGAGCATATTGATTGAGTTAGAGGTACCCTGGGAAGGAGCCCACAGCCTGCCATCTTGCATTTGAAAGGACAGGCATCATGAATCACAGATGTAAGACACAGGAACATGTGGGAGGGGGCTGGATTTTCATCATGTGTTGTGAATTTCCCAAATCCATGCTTTAAAGAAGGTGTACATGACACCTTGAGAGCAATCACCTACAGGTCACCTTCTAACCCTTCCTATTTCTCTTGTACATAGATTCCACAAACATGTATTTGTTGCGCATTAACACACTCAAATCCTATTGGCTCAAGCTACTCACCTGTGGTTCTCTTTGATCATAGAACTCCAAGCCCACTGTTTATCTAGACTATTTAATCTCTCCCCTCCCCTTTTATTTAAGATTGTACTTATTTATTTGAGGGAGACAGAGATAGTGAAAGAGAGCATGAGCAGGGAGAAGCCAGAGAAGTAGGATCCCCGCTGAGAAGGGTGCCCAGGACCCTTGGATCATGACCTGCACAGAAGGCAGATGCTTAAACGACGATGCCACCCAGGTGTCCTCTCCTCCCATTTCTTTTAAGCACACAGTAGGCACACAGATTTACTGCTTCACCATATTACTCAAGGCCGGCCGCCAGAACAAAGGGCCATAGGCTGGGTATATATAGACTGGTGGCTTAAACAACCAAAGTTTATTTTCTCATAGTCCTGGGGGCTGGAAGTCCAAGATCAAGGTGTTAGCAGGTTTGGTTTCTCCTGAAACCCTTCTTTTGGGCTTGCAGATACATCCCCACATGGCCTTTCCTCTGTGCTTACATATTCCTGGTGTCTCTTCCTCTTCTTATAAGGACACCAGTCATATTAGATTATGGCCCAACTCTTAGGACCTCATTTATCCTTAATTACCTCTTTTTTTTTAAGATTTTATTTATTTACTTATTTATTTGAGAGAGAGCATGACCAGAGGAAGGGGCAGAGGGAGAAGCAGACTCCCCACTGAGCAGGGAGCCCAATGTGGGGCTCAATCCCAGGACCCTAGGATCATGACCTAAGCTGAAGGCAGATGCCCAGCTGACTGAGCCACCTAGGTGCCTCCTTAATTACCTCTTTAAAGGCCCTGAAGGGTAGCAGAATATGCACCCCCAAAAGATGCCACTTTGGCATAAGGATTATTTTAAGCCAAAAGCAATTGAAAAGCAACAGGCAGAAGAAAAGCTCTCTGCCTTCCCCCTACTTGCTTCAAAGCAGGACATAAATATACAAAAGTATCCCTCCTCTCCTTCCTACCAGGAAAGCTAATTCCCAAAGACAATTTTAGACCTTATCAGTGAAGAAGGCTTACATCTGCATAACAAATCCAACCATCCTTTACAAGGTTTCTTGGTACCTCCCTATAACTGGCCTCCCGACACCTTCTTCCTCTTATCTTTAGCTAAAGATGATATTTAAGCCTGAATTCTAAACTTTAGAAAGTTATTCATTCTTCCTGGGTATCTCATGCTTTCGTGAGTTATACATGTTAACAATCTTCTGTTGTCTTTCTCTTGTTCATCTGTCTTTTATTACAGGAGTCTCAGCCAGGAACTTAGAAGGGTAGAGGGAAATCATTTTTCCTACCCTAGAGCCCCATCTTCAAATACAGTTGCATTGAAGTTTGGGGCTTAAACATATGAATATTTTGGGGAGGTGGGGGAGACACAATGCGGTCTATAACATTTAGTTCTTTTCTTCAGTACAGAAGCAGTGGGGAAGGAAAAATATTGATACATATATACAGATAGATAGGTAGATATCACAGTGATAATGGCATAATGTGAAATACTAAGACTGAGAGTTAAACAGAGGAGGGTTCACATTGGCTAACTACTTGCCCAGCAATGTCTTATAATGCCCATTGATGCCCAGTGATATAAATTGCATGAACGCTCGGAGATTCTGTTTTCTCACTTATAAACTGAATCAGTGAAGTCATTTACTCACTAAATATTAGTTCAGTGCCCACTATTTGCCAGGTGCTATTCTAAGTACTAGGGATATGACAATGAGCAGAACAGACAGATCACTCCCCTCCCCATACACACAAACCCCTAGAGTTTTCATCCTGTGGAGACAGAAAATATAGATAAAATATGTTGCACAGTGATGACTGCTATATAGAGAACAAAGCAGAGGAGGTAGATAAGGAGTGGAGGAAGACTATAATTTTAAATAAGGTGGCCAAAGGGGGTCTTACAGGGATACGGACATTTGAGGAAAGGCCTCCTAGAGGTGAGGGAGTAGCCCATGGCAAGTTGTGGAGGGGAACATTCTAGGCAAGGGGACAGTGGGTGCTGAGTCCCTGGTGTATTGGAAAAAGGCTGTCTGGTCAGTGAGGTAGATGGAGAGGAGTGACCCAGAGTCAGAGTAATAGGACATGATGACAAAGAGGTAGAATTATGTGGGTTTGTGTAGGGGGAAGTCAAGAGGGGAGCATGTATACAGAAATCTTAGGCCACGGTAAGGACAATACATTTTTCTCCGTGACAGGATGCCCTACGAGGGAGTGAATCAACTTCACTTTATTGAGAATAGATTGGGGGAGGGGGGGGCAACAGGTAAAAGCAGGGAGAACAAGTAGGAAGCCATTTGGACACTGTAGGACCAAGGCGCGGAGGTGGATGTGGGAGAGGGGACTGGGATCCAGATACATTTTGAAGGTAAAGAGGATTTGTTAATGGACTGGATAATAGGAGTATGAGAGGAAGTGGAGCAAGCAGGATACAAGGGGAAAAGGGATGCAGGGTGAAAGAGGGGTTGTCATTTTCTCAGGTGGAGAATAATAAAGCAAAGATCCAGAAGTAGGTTTTAGACAATTTAGGCTTGAGGTGCCCATTAGACATCATGGTAGATAAATGGGGGAGACAAAACACCCTCTCATGGAGCTGCTATAATAATTAATTGAAAGACAGTATAGGACAAATAGAAAATAAAAGAAAGACTAAAATCAGCTAATACTTATCAAATGCCTTTGTGTCAAGTACTATTCTAAGACCTTGTTATCTCGTTAAATTCTCACAACTGAAGGAGAACTATTATTATCTTACCATATTTATAAGGAAACTGAGGTTAAAGAGTCACATACGTAGCTGATCCAGTCCATAACCTTGATACTAGAGTCTTCTGCCTCCCCTGGATAATGTGGACTATGCCAAGGTCATTGTGGTAAGATGTCAAAACAGAAAATCTATGCTCCCTACAGGCTGACTCTCCACAGAGATCCCACTGACTTTAGGTATATTCTGTTTATCAAGGGCATCTAGATTTTCATGGAAGAGGAAGCCCAGTGTGGTTTCCACCCAGCTGCAAATACTAAGCTACAAACACCAGCTTCTGCTAGGCCATTGTTGCCGCAAAAGTTACATATTAAAGAAGTAGAAGAGCAAGACATACAGAACTGCAGAACAAAGAGAACACAAGAAAGAACAAGAAAGTGAGAGCACAGGCCACCAGTGTGAAGGCACAAAGCAGCACGGTCCTTGAGAGCCACCCAAGTGTCCCCTAGAAGGGCATGTTTTTAAGCTACTGGATTCAAATTAACAAATGAGCCCATGACTCCAGAGGTAGAACACAGTGCTCTCCTTCTTCCGCTTCTAAACAACAGGAGAGGGCCCAGTGGAAAGAGAGAAGCAGAGGCAATTTATCCTCGTCAAAGCGAGAGTTCCCTCCCATCCTTCTTTTTTTTAGAAAAAAAAAAGGATGGGACTGACAAAGACTCAGTCACACTCACACATACGGGAGTCATGGAAGGAGGTGCAAGGCATCCAGATTTGAGATCCCCACACATAAAGCATTCTGATTCTTAGAACCCACCACATCTCCACACGCCCCACCTCATCAGGTGGCAGTTGTGTTCACCTACTCCTGAGCCATGGTCATGCACAAGATTTCCGTGTCCAGTTCATTTTTAGCAAAAAGGGCCCCTGCAGTACAAAGGTTCTAAAACCTGAAGACAGAGCAAAGACAGAGGAAGGATCCCTTCGCCACTGGTCACCACCAGGTCAGTCAGCTTCTGAGCTACACCAACCAGTATCCTGTGTGATCTTGTCTAAAGATCCATGCCCCATGTTGCGAGCATCTACCTTTGCCATGTTCCCTCACCAAGAATCGCCAGTGGGTGAAGTTCTCTGGAGAAATGTGCCTCTGATCATCTAATATGGAGCTTGGCAGATAAACATGGGGCCATCCTTGAGAGTGGCTTGAGTGGAAGTTTTAAAAAGTCCCAGAAGCCCCTAGCTACTTCCTCTCAGCTAGTTCTCAGGTACCCGGCAGCTTTCTCCAGATCACCTGGGCAACAAACACCCTGTGAGACCTCAGCTGCGGTCCCCTGTACCTGTAGGAAGTATTCATTAGCCTGTCCCCAGATCCCACGACTCACTCTCTGTACTAAATCCCAGCCTCTGGCTCTCACAGAACACAGGTGTTTGGGAAAGGTTGAATCTGGTATAAGACCCAGACCCTGCGGATGACCCTGGGGCTGAGTCCTTCACCCTCCTGGTCCTTCGGCTCCAAGAAGAATCTCATGAGAACCAGAAATGACATTTGAGCTTAAGCCTCTTTTTCTTCTTTTTCACCTGATTATCCCTTCAGAGGAAGAGAAGTTCACATTCACAAAAGCTGCATTTAGAGCACTAATTTAGAGGTCAGAATGAAAGAGCAAGAAAAATTTACAGTGAAGATTTAAGCCGCCACGAGCTGAAATAAGAATCTAGCTTTTGGGAGCATCTTCCATGCAAAGGTCCAGTTCGGTTCTTAACAGGATCTGACACCACTTAAGCTGAGATTTGCAAGGGGGTAGCCTGGCGTCTTCTAGGATGGGCTGTGGACCTCTCCTGGTTTCATATTTATAACAGGAGAAAAGCCTCTGTTATGGTTTCTAGTGTAAATCAGTTGAGACTATTTCCCTAAGGATACTTCTTTCTGGAGATGGCATCTTTTTGTAGTTTGCTGGGAAGAGGGTTTCAGGAAACTGTCAAGGGAGAGAGTGAGGAAGTGATACAGGGAAGGCAAGGAAGTCAATGAAGCGGTTGTCACTGAGCTGAGCCACCACACAGATGGACAGAGTCACTACCGTGGGCTGCGGCAGCTCAAACCCACTGGGGAATTCCAGGGACTGGTGCAGAACACACTACTTGGAGTCATCCCAGCCGAAAAGCTAAGAAGTAGGAGATGAAGGCTCCCTGCCTACTACTGGTCAGAAGCTGTTTCTGAGGCAATAAGGCACCACTCTCATCTTGCCCTGCCCACTGGCTGAGCGTCCCCCCAGCAGCCAGAGGAGATGCTCACCAGCCAGCAGATGCTCACAACAGGCTGCCTTCAACACTTTCCATCTCATGACAGTGAGTACTAAGAACAAGGGGCCCCAAGAATGATGGCAAAATGGATGGAGAGATGTGTCTTTTTTTCTTTCCTTCTTTCTTTCCCTTTCTTTCTTCTTTTCTCTTCTTTCTCTTTCTTTTCTTTTCTTTCTTTTCTTTCTTTTTCTTCTTCCCACAGAAGTTAACCAGCAATACACATTGTTCTGTAACATGCTCTTTTTACTTTATATTTCTTGGAATTTCTTTCAAATTCAGCATATACAGACCTTTGTTCTTTTTAACAGCTGTGTAGTATTCCACTGCATGAGTAAATCATAATTTATTTAGCCAGTTCCATATGGCTGGCCACTTAGTTTGGTTGTAGTTTTTATTACAAACAATATTATGTACTGTTTCCCCATATGTACAAGAAAATCTGGAGGAGAAATTGCTGGTGAACGGCTACTTCTAAAAGGACACAAGCATTTGGCACCCCCAGCAATGCAGAGGAAGGTCCACTTCCCGCTCCTTTACCACTCCTGCATGCTACCCACACTTGGGATCTGTGCCTTCATTCTTTGTTCCTTCCCGGCAACCCAGTTTAGAATGTAAGACAGTATACATTAATTAGCCCATGAGGCAAGTACGATTCTGAGCCAAGAGCCAAGTCAGACTCAGGAAAGAAACTACTCAGGAAGATTCTCTGTGATGTGGTGAAGATAAGGGAACACTCACAGAAACACTTACAAACACACACAGGCACACACAATGTTTCCCGGACATTAGGCGGCTGCCTGGCCGAAAGCCTTCTTGCACACACTTTAGAAACTGTGGTTTTAATTGGCCCTGGCACTTATAGCTGCAAATGCATTATCCTTTGTCATCTGCTAGACGCCAGCTACAAGCAGCCTGATAGAGAAAAGCCACCTTAGCAATGGCCTGCTATCAAGTCGTGTTGATTCCCCAGGGCAACCTGTCTCCTGTGCCCTTTTATAGAATATCCCCTTCCCTAGGTGCTTTATCTATTTTAAACCTGCAAAAAATAATATGGTTTTGGGGGGAAAAAAAGGACTTCTCTATCTTCCAACACAGGTAAACTATCTTACCAGTCTCCCCATGACTTATTAGAAATAAATGTCAGCTGTAATTGTGGAGGCACTAAGAACAGGTGTAATAGCGGCCCCACAGGTGATCTGTCCTGCTCAACCCTGGCTGACAAGGATGAATTTCCTATTCTTGTGAATCACCTTAATGCACTCATAGAGGAGATTTGCGGCAGCCTTAGAACATTTGTAAGGCTGTGGTGCTAGGAAGCTTGCATTCTAGCTTTGAAATATTTATCATTTCTCTTCCTGTTTGTTCCAAAAACATTAGGTGGCCAACATAGAGGTGAGTTCCGTGTCCTTCTCTCTCCTCCAATGCAGAAAACTCCGTCCATGCACCACAGATAACAGTAACGGGCATGTAACCAAATGAAACATGCCTCCTCTTAGCAGCTGCTACAGAATAAGGCCACAGAAAGGACAGGTCTTTGTGTGAAAACCTATCATTCTTGGTTAAGACCTCAAAGCTTGAGGTCTGGGCAGAACTTCTCTGCTGAGACAAGGGAAGTGGGAGCTGAGCTGTGGCTCTAAGGTGTGAAGATGTCACCAGAGACACAGGAAGAGGCTGGACACCCTCTCGTGCCCACTCCCTCAAAACCTTCAGTCGAAGTCTAAAACCACAAGGGCTCGTTTTAGTCAGTCATGTCACAAATATCCTGTGTGCCTACCGTGGGTTTCAGGCACCCACCTAATGGTGGCACATGGGGTCCGGGTCAAGTAGGAGACTCCTGTGAAGTTTGCGATGGCACAGATGTCCAACTACTGGCCCCCACACGGTCTTTGGGACCGTGACAGGTGATCTAACATCTCTAACACTCCACTTCCTGGTCGCTGTCACAAGAAGAAAATCTCCCCTCACAGGTTGTTGGAGGGCTAGTTGTGCTGAAACGGTCAGTGGAGCTGCCGTTCGGCTGACATTCAATGAAGCTAGCTCCTCTTCACACTTCGTCTGGTGAGCAGAGAGTGCTGTCCCATGGTTCTAATCAGGGTGGGATTCATTACAGTCAGACAATCAGGTAACATTGTGGAAAGTGGATCTGCCACAGAGAGCTATCCACACGAAGGATAGCTTAATCTCCTGTGAAGCTTAGAGAAAGACCAGAAAATGACCTGTGTATTGATAAGTAAAATAGTAGAAGTAAGCAAACCTGCAGTCAAATAGTGCCCTAGTGCTATTAGGACTCTAGTGCCTAAGTGTCCTTAGGCAGTTACTTAATCTCCCTGAGCCTCAACATCATTAGAGTCTCACCTGTAAAATGGGGATAACTACAGTACATGTTGCATGGGTTGGTGATGAAGATGAAATTAGATGAGGAAATTTACACACACACACACACACACACACACACACACACACACACACCATTGCCTACCACATGGTAAGAATTCAATAAATGTTCACCACCATGATTGAGTCATAAAGCAGCCTCTCTTTCCAGATACACATTTGACTCTAAGAAACACAGTCAGTGTCACAAAAAGGCACAGATCCATTTGCTTCCTTGATGGGAAGCCAAGGAGAGAGGACAAAGCACTGGGCTTAGTCAAAAGTGGGTTGATATCCTGATTCTGTTGCTGACTAGTTCTGTCACCTTGGCCATCAGAGTTCTCTTTTCTTGGTGGTCGGGTCCTGGTCACTGGTTGTCAGGTCCTATAAGGTGGAGATGCTCGTAAAGGACACGGGGTGATGGAAATGGAAGATGGTATCCTAGTTTAGACAAGGGATGGACAGAAAGTGGACTTGAAGTCAGACAAACTCAGATTTGCTTTCGTGCTTTGGCATTCGCTGGCTGCGTGGCTTTGGGCTAGCCATATAACCTCTCTGGTGAACCTCTATCTCTGTGTCTATTCTGTGCACATAATAGTTACCCTGCTGATCTCACAAGGCTGCTAAGTCCCACACCTGAAAAAGGAATACCAAAGAGCTTTGTCACTTAAGATGCCACATGGCTGTTATTTAGGATCATGATTCATCACATGAATCATGTGATGGTACTCATTTGGGCAGCTATTTAGGCAAGAAGGAAGAGCAGAAAGGTGAAGCCAGTGCAGCCAGAGAAAGTAGAGAAAACACCAAGACAGCACAAGTAATTTTTTAATCTGAGCTCTGACAGGAACCAAGGAGCTGTAGGATTTGGGACAGGAGGGATGGGAGAGAGTGGTTGGCCTCTCGATGGTGGGCAAATGATCCCCGAGCTGCCACTGCCATCAGGGATCCTAGGATGGCACCCAAGCCAGGGTCTTAAGTGCTATTCCCCATGGCCTCCTATAAAAGGCTCAAATGTCAGCACCCACCCATGTTTAGCATGGAGGGGAGTCCAGCTCTGCAGCCAGAGGGCTGCTTTTGAGCACTGATCCGTCCTCACTCCCCAGGAAATCTGCACAATTTCGGGAAGCACCCTTCCATCCTAGGCTGAGTCATTATCTTCCATGGATTATGCTACCCTTGAGTTACGCTTCCAATGCCAAAACTAGTCTAATGCACAAGCATTAGTGCCCTCTGTATCCCAAAGTTTCTGCGAAGACAACTGGCAGTATCCTTTCTGAGAAGGCAGAGGAGTCAAAGGGGAAACCTCTGAGATCACGACTGAGTTTTTTGTGCTGAAATAAAACATTGAATCCATGTTAATTGCTGTGTATTCCTCATGCTTCTGATATTAATCTGCTTTCAATATGACCCCCTTGGAAAGAAAGTCTGGGCAAAATAATGTCAGAAAGGGAAGCCATTCACTGTGCAAGTGATTTTCACCCTTTTTCTTTCCCGTAATACTGACAAAACAAAGAAGGTGATGGGCAGGCTAAAGGTCCATCCCACCGGGCAGGCTGCTCCACTATTTGAAGCTGCAGGATGCTCAGAACCATCCATGAAGTCCCATTTCTAGGACTATTTTCAGCACCCAGGAGAAAGCAAAGGGCTTGAAGGCCAAATCTTGCAATCTTAAAATGACGGTTATTATTTGCCTCTGTTTGCTATAGCTGGTATTTTGTATCCCTGAAAAAGCCTGCTGTGGAGGGATTTGATGCCTTCCTACTGTGGCCCTCCCTTCCAGCTGTGCGAAGGGTGTCTGCCCCTTCCCCGGATATCACAAATCATCTATTAAAGGAGGAAATGAAATGTTACCTCTCCTGCATCCCTCAAATCCCAGAGACACCAGAGCTTCAGCTCCTCCCCAGCAAAGGCACCAGGCCCTGGCATGAGGCTGTGGCTCCTGAACAATCCTGTCTGCTTGTACCCTCCAACCTCTGCGTGCCCCCCAACCCGAGCCTGGCTTTTCCACATTACCCTTTGTTGCAGTGAGCAACCCCTTCATCTAGACAAAACTGGTCCCGCAGACTCTGCTCGGATTCAGTTTGTACTGCAGCTCATCAGGAAAAGGGTGTCAGCTCTAGGATTGAGAGAGCTCTTATTAGATTATTAACCCCTTCAGATGGAATAGTCATTTCAGAACAAGCCCAGCGCTGTGGACACTGAACTGCCCCC
>CM053609.1:108547922-108590190 GCA_028646535.1 Procyon lotor
AAAAAAAAAAAAAAAATATCTTTGGGAAATGGTGAGAGGGTATGATCAGTTATTCAAGGGATACAACCAGATGAGCCAACTGTATGTGTTTCCTATTGGTGCTGCCAAAAATTACCACAAAAGAGGAAGTTCAAAAATCAAGATGTGTGCAGGAAGGGCTGGCTTCTTCTGGGGGCTCCAGGAGAGAATCTGTTCCTTGTCTCCTCCAGTTTCCAAACACCACGGGTATCCCTCTGTTTATGCCCGCATGACTCCAACTTCTGCTTACTTCCTCACATTGCTCTTACCTCCCACCAAACCCTCCAGCACCCTTCCTTTAATGAGCCTTGTGATTGCATGGCGCTCTCCCAGATAATCCAGCGCAATGTCCCCATCTCCAGTCCTTAATTACTAAGGCCCTTTGCCATGTAAGGGGACATTCACTACTTCCAGAAATTGACGGAGTAGGGGGCGTTATTCAAGAAATGTAGGAAAAGCAGAAGCTAGAAAAACAGAGAAAATTTAAAGGGCTAGGATCCTACCAAGGCTTTTCCTCAAAGGCTTAAAAAATGTTGTGAATAAAAGAGTTGTCAAGTACATTATAATACATTCACACATAATTGAAATACTATGCAGTTATGACAAATGAGTTAGGTCACCATGTGTTAAAATTACATGTCATGACATGGCAAGATTTCAAGGTACAGGAACTGGGAAAAGCAATGCTAAATGTGTGAGGATATGGACTCCAAATACGTCGCAAACGTCTATACGTGGTTATTGCCAGAGTTTGGGAAAGAGGGATCAAGTGGGGACATGAGGGGGAATTCTCGCCTGCCTTTTTTTTTATTATTAGCTTCAGAGGTAGAATTTAGTGATTCATCAGTGGCATATAACATCCAGTCTTCATTACATCAGGTGACCTCCTTAATGCCCATCCCCCAATTATACCCATGCCCCCCCTCCCCTCCAGCAACCCTCAGTTTGTTTCCTAGAGTTTGGCATCTCTTATGGCTTGCCTCCCTCTCTGTCTTTATCTTGTTTTATTTTTATTTCCCTTCCCCTATGTTCATCTGTTTTATTTCTTACATTCTATTCACATATATGTGAATTCATATGGTATATTGTCTTTCTCTAACTTATTTCACTTAGCATAATACCCTCTAGTTCTAAGCATGTTGTTGCAAATAGCAAGATTTCATTCTTTTTGATGGCTAATATTCCATTGTAGATATATGCCACATCTTCTTTATCCATCCATCTGCCGATGGACATCTTGGCTCTTTCCATATTTTGGCTATTGTGGACACTGCTGCTATAAACATTGGGGTGCATGTTCCCCTTTGAATCGCTATGTTTGCATCCTTTGGATATAAACCAATTAATAATGAAATTAAAGAAACACATTGATAAAATCACAATAATATTAGGGGACTTTAACACACTGTTCACAGCAATGGACAGATCATCTAAGCAGAAGATCAAAAAGGAAACAAGGGTTTTGAATGACACCTTGGACCAAGACTTAAGAGATGGACTTAAGAGATATACTAAATGGAGTTAAGAGATATATTAAAACCTTTCATCCTAAAGCAACCAAATACACATTCTTCTTGAGTGCACATGGAACATTCTCCAGAACAGACCATATACTGAACCACAAATCAAGTCTTGACTGGTATAAAAAGACTGAGATTTTACTATGCATATTTTTAGACCACAATGCTTTAAAACTTAAGCTCAATTACAAGTATTCTCATTTTCTGTTTAAGCATTTGAATATTACTTGAGAATTTACAATATTATATTGTCAATACGTATAATTTTTTAAGATCATAGTCACTGAAAGTGTGGAAGAGCAATCGAGAGGGGCGAAACGTCCTTCCCTCCCCTTTCTGATACTCCTTCCTTTTCTGGCCCCTCAGAGAAGCTCAGTCAAGTGGACCTTCAGGGCTACATCAGTGAGCAAAGGAATGGTCCCATCACATACAGAAGGGATGTCTGAGGAAGGACAGATAGGCACAGGCACTTCTCCCCAGAGGTAAACATGTATTTGCTCAGTTCTCAGACTCCAAGGAACCCCCTAGTAGGCATCTTTTCATTATGTTCCATTTCCTGTAACTTTTTTCTTCAGAAGGCAAACTCCGAATGGAGCAGTCACCCTAGTCGCTGTCATAACATTCTACGGTGTTCCTGCGGATCGTTTCCTCCTTTGATATCCTGCCACTGCTAGTTGGGTTCTAATTAGCAGCCGGTACACAACACAAAGCAAGTTCTAGAAACATGCAGTTTCCACAAGCAGCCTGCTTCCCTCTTATTATGTTAATAATGAAAATATTTCCCGTGGTAGCTTGGGATGGCATAGCTGATAAAAGTCAGCAGAACAAGCGCACGTTCCAGACATTCGCGCTGAATAAACAGAGCAAGCAGAGGTGGAAACAGCTCTGACACAACCCTTCACACGAATACAAATAGGTAAAAACTGCCATTTAAAATCTCCTTGTGTTTGCTCTATGAACTGAGTACACTTCACTCTCTCAAATGTTTAAGACAAAAATGGTGCCTGAATGGGATCCAGATTAGATTATCCCCTCTGCACCTGAGGGGGGGCAGCAACCAGATAGCTTGCTTCTGCATCCCTTGACCTACTTTAGGGATCATAGGACTGTTTAGTGAGGCCCCTCTTCAAAGCCACACACAAGACACTGGTCCAAGCTGGCAATTACGCTTATCGAGCACCATGGACTGTGGCAGGTGCAAAAGCAGTCTTATACCTCACACAGTGATTATCACACAGTGATAATCAAGACCCTGTCTCAAGGGGCTCCTGGGTGGCTCAGTGGGTTAAAGCCTCTGCCTTCGGTTCAGGTCATGATCTCAAGGTCCTGGACTCGAGCCCCACATCAGGCTCTCTGCTCAGCAGGGAGCCTGCTTCCCCCTCTCTCTCTGCCTGCTTCTCTGCCAGGTTGTGATCTCTCTCTCTCTCTTTCTGTCAAATAAATAAATAAACAAACAGACAAATAAAGACTCTGTCTCAAGTCCAAAGACCAATCTATAGATGAAAATGCTATCGTGAAACCCTGAAAGGAGGAAAGATTCATTTTTAGCACTTACTGATTTAAAAAAATATATAATGAAAAAATCAATCCAGCAACTCTTTAAGCAATTTTGCATCTTATAATCAAAACAGTATTCACATATATTTGAAAATCTTTGATTATTTTTGGAACTTACTTTTATGAAATAAATGATTGTGTCCCCCCAAAATTCATATATTGAAACCCTATTCCCCGACTATGATGGTATCCCAGGAAGTGGGGTGTTTGGGAAGTGATTATGTCACAAGGGTGGAGCCCTATAAATAGGATTAGTAACTGAGAAAATGGACCCCACAGAGCTCCCTAGCCCCTGCCACCTTGTGAGGACACAAGTGTGCAGTCTGCAACCCCGAAGAGGACCCTCACCAGAATTCAGCCCTGCTGGCACTCTGATCTTGTGTTTCCAGCTTCCTAAATGATAATAAATAAATTTCTGCTGCTTATGAGCACCCAGTCTATATATTTCATTATAGCTGCCCAAACAACTAAAGCACTTACGACTTATCCAATCCACAGATAACAGATCCAATGATCTCTTGCAATATTTCCTTAGCCATTGCCCCAAGAAGTTCTGAGTCCATAACTTACGGATCTCAGTCAATAACTTAGGAATTGTAGAGTTGGCAAAAGAGAAAGTAGCCTGGTTTTTGCCCTAAGGATCTTAACATTTTGTAAACTACTAGAGTCAAGAGTTACAAGTGAAGCCAGTAGTGGACCACAGAGAGAGAGAGAGTGGATGGAAGTCTGGAAGAGGTGACTGCAGTGGGGATGGAGAAGAAGTGAACAGAATGGGTGAGACGATGAAGGGGTAAACCCTACAGAAGTAGCCACCTGAACTCAAGGTGGCGGGAGGGTCTCATGCAGATGCCATGGTTCCTGGTCCCACTATGGCCTGAATAATGGAGCCCTTCACCAAAACAGGGCTGGAAGAAGAGTGTTTCTCAATGTCTCCCTGTGCATTTGTCTCTGTCTCTGAGCTTTCCAGAAGAATCCCTCCCCACAAGTGAGACAATATTCTGGGTGCTTTTGTGGCCACCATGGAAGACCCACTTCACGATGACCCAGGAATAAGTCAGTTTCAACTCCCCTCTATTTATACCGAGGGAATCACAGCATATCACAGAATCTGGGAAGGAAACATCTTCATGGGAAGCCTCCTGTCAAAGATAATTTGGATATTCCCATTCAATCCAAGGACTGTCCTGTTCTCTGATATCTAGCAAGGCCAATGTCTTATTTGTACATGAAGAATAAAAAAAAACCTTCTCTCCAAGCACTTTGCTTTACTGTTTGCTCCATGGTTTGGAGCCTGCAGAAAGAGGGCAAGAGAGCTGATCACAACACCATACAGTCAGGTTGCAAACTCCACTAGCTAGAACAGAAATAGAGAGTTTTGTAAATTTTAACGTAACAGCATTTGTGGTGTCCTTAGCTACTGCCAGGTACAGAGCTACATAATTTGCATTCATTCACTTCCTCCTTGGAGACGCTTTCTAGACCATCCAGTATAGAATAACCCCACCTCCCCAACTTACTCTTCACGCAGCTATGAGTTGGTTTTATTTTCTTCACAGTACTGCTCACACTCTATAATTATCTTCTTTCCCGATTCTTTTATGGACCATACGCATCTACCCTCCAGCCTGTAACCACTGCAACCACAGGCCAAATTTGTTTGCTAATTAACCCCTCCATTCCCAATGCCTAGAAAAGTGCCTGGCACCCAGTAGACACCTTCTTTTTTTCATTTAACTAATAAATAATTCCATTTAAACTTTGTCACAACATATGGGGGAAGTACTAGTACTAACATGACTTTTCTGAACATGGACACTGAAGCTAAAAAAGACTTAAAAACAACAGCAGCAACAACAACAACAAAAACAACTTAGCCAAGGTGACACAGCTACTAAGGGGTGGTTAGGATTTGGAGCCAACTCAGATTGGTGTTCTCACTGGGGCTCTTAAGACAATAATGCCTATATGCCTGACCTTGACCAGTGACGCAGCGTGGGGGCAGAGGTCAGTGTGGACAGCTCAGCATCCCCCATCATGGCTCCTGAAAGAGAAAAGGCTCCGAGGGTATCAGGAGCATTATCTTGTTCTACAAAGGGCAGCACCTTCAAGGCCGGGCCCAAACAGCTGTCTCTAAGCATTACCCAGAAAGGACACTGGAAGCAGAACAAAAGCTCATATAAGCACATTTCTCTCCCCAAGTCAAACACCAATACCTAGTGGTTTGTGATAAAGACTAACAAACCCACGTGTCCAAAATGGCTACTAGAAGGATGTATGGGAAGAAAATCCAAGTTAGTGTGGAGAGTGGGAAAGAAAGAAGAGTTATTGATCACGCTTAATCCTTAGGTCTTCTAAGGATGTCCTGCCACAGCGGACAGGACCACTTCATTCTCCCCGACAGACTGACTACTGGATTCTGCACCCGCCCACTTGATGGGGTCGATAAGAAGAGGAAGTTGGGGCACCCGAGTGGCTCTGTCAGTTAACCATCCGACTCTTGGCTCCGGCTCAGGTCATGATCTCAGAGTCATGAGATCAAGTCCTGAGTAAGGCTCTGTACTCAGCAGAGTCTGCTTCCCTCTCTGTCTCCCTCTCCCTCTGCCCCTCCCCCTCTCATAAGTAAAGCTTAAAAAAAAAAAAAAAAAAAGAAGAGGAAGTCAACTGACAGATGAAAGCTACTGTGAGTGAGCCTGGCACATGACCAAGGCTCCCTAAATGGCAGCTTTTTTTTATTATCATAACTCTCCTGGAGGCAAAAGAGATGGATGCCAGAGTAAACTTGCTAACCCAAGGTCCCTATCTCTTTGTTTTCCCACCGCAAAGGCAACTACCTTTATTTCAGTCAAAAATGATTAGCGTGTTAACGCTTGTTTCTTCTGCCAATGAATACAAGATGCAGGTGAGATAGTGGGATACACTTACGTGTACGTGTAAGGACGTGTGTGTGCCTATGGTCACTGGGGAGTGGCTTGAGTGGAGTCACAACAATACACAAGCTGAGCCTGGGAATAAATTACATCTGAATTGCTCGCTGCCATTTACTTCAAGCCCCTTCGAGATTGTTACCTTGGACATAGGATGGGAGAGGGAAATAAGCTACCTGTTTGGAAGAGGAGAAAAATCAGCAATGACCCTTTAATGGCCATGGACAGAATATCTAGCAAAGGATTCCCTTTATGTTATCTGTTTGGCAAGAACGGAACAATATCTTATGAGACCTTCCTTTTCACTCTCCACCCATCCCACTTCCAACCAAAGAAAAGGCCTTGGCAATCAGACCTGCCACCAAACTGCTTCACGTTGAGGTTGACAGTTAACATAGAACAGGTGCACTAGTCCCTCCTTCCAACGGGAGGAGCTCTGACTGACCAGTCAATCCCAAATTCTATTTAGAGATCACCAACTGTGTCTGCCTGGCTGGAGGTGTTATTATGAAGGCATACCCCTAGACAGCATTGAAAGGGGGGGAAATGGAGACACCCACACTGTCTAAATGTTTCTGGCACAGAGCTAAGCCAATGATGATTCCTCCTCCGTGTTCTGAAGTTTGCACACCACATACTTGAATACTCCTTAAGAAAATTAAAGAGAAAGGAGGGAAGGAAGAAAGGGAAGAAACAAAAGAGGGAAGATCCCACCAGACAAGAATTAAGTGAGGAAACCCAACTTCTCACCTGCAAGCATGTGGACAGAAAAAGGAAGAGAAGGAGAGGGCAGAAGAGAAGGGGGAGGACAACAAAATCCAAATTAAAAGGAGACATGTAAGTGATAATGATAGCTTTGAGCAGTGAGATAGGATTAATCAGGAGGATCTGAGCAAATTCAGCTGGCCACTTGGCCATTACCCTGCTGAAGTCCTTGATATTTATCAACCAAATGGAATCTTGGAACAAATAGGTTTGAAATTTGGGACAATGAACTACCCTGAGGGTAAGACAGCCTTCGTCCCTGATGTTATGGCACGTGGGGGCTTCCCCAGAAATGCTCTGAAGCATGCCCCTTCACTCTGCAGTCACCATGGCTTTCCTCCTTTGATCAAGACTGTGCCACTGTTCAGCGACTTGACCTTACAGACCAGGCAGGCAGGATCTGGTGCACAGGAGAGGCAAGCGGTGGTAGTTAATCATAACTAAGTGACCAGTAAACGGCAGGTCTTGAAACTCAGCACCTAACCTAAAAGATGCTCTGGCTCAACAACACAAGAGCTGTAGGTGTCATGTTCTGCAGCTCGGCTAGCAACCTCATCTAATGCCCAGGGGTCCATATGGCAAGTAAGAGATGGAAAGTTACAAAAGTCTCAGAATGGGCGGAGGGTTCATGCTCTGTGAGGAACCTGCTGGCTGCTGTGAATGAAACCAGGTATCTGGAAACTTAATAGGTGTTTATGAAAATCAACAAAGGAGCTGGGAGCCCAATGTCAGAGAACTCGGGCAGCTAATCACACAGATCTCCCTTTAAATTGGGAAGGCAAGTTCATTCCCACCAGGTTAAATTGAACTTGAAATTGGGAATCACGTTCCTTTCCAAAGGCTAGTTTTCCCTGTGAAACACTGTGTATCATGAAGGGGAGGGAAGCATCTGGGTACCTTCAATTCTCCATGATCTGGGGTCTAAGGAGTCACTCTAGTCTTCCAAAACTGAGGGGAAGGAGAGGAACCACAATAGTGAGGAAGCAGAGGAGGCGAATATGGTTTTTTCCGTTTAATTCTGACTTGTCACGCGGTCACAGTTAAGAAAATGGCCTGTTTAGTGGAATGTGAAGTTCATGAGGATAATTATCTACTATATTCATAAGAGTGGCTAAAAGGTGATTAAATCTGCAACCATATTTAACTATGATGCCTTAAAAGAGGAGGCACTTAAATGCCTTTGTGGGTATTTTCATTTGCGGAGTTTCAGAATACCAAGGGTTTGCATTACTCACGTGATCACATCAGTTTTAAAATATATTACATAAGACTACACACCTAATGTTAAAATCTCTATTATTTCTATATTGCTACAGCAGCTTCAAATAACTATAAACATTTATCTGGAGTCTCTCACGAGGCCAGAGGCAAGCTGTGAGCCAGGGTCTCCCAGTCGTCTGAAAGCTCAACTGGGCTAGAAGGATCCACTTCCAAGATGGCACACTCATACAACTGACCAGTCAATGCTGACTACTGGTAGAAGGCCTACGTTCCTCACCATATAGATCTCCTCATAGGACCACTTCGGTGCCCTCACATCATGGTAACTTGCTCCCCCAGATGCTCATAATAGACATGGACTATATTTGCTTAAAGAAAGTAGATATGCGTTCTCTCATTTATCAAAGTCCTAAGGCAGGTGGAATGTGATTGGCATAGTAGCTCCATGTCATTGGTGCCTTGTATTCTTGTATCACTCTGTCCCCCTCACCCTTATTACAAGAACTTAAGGTCACCTCCTCTGTCAATATGGCTCCTAAAGATCCAGCCACCTGTCCACAATCCAACTGGAAGTACAAGTTAGAAGGGAAAGGCAAAAATGGGCCCATATAAATCATTTGCCTCACAGTTCTGGTTTCTAGAGTGTCTGCCCAATAACCTCTGTTTCTACCTCACTAGCCTAAGTGGCCACGTGAAGTTGTAATGGGAGTTGAGAAATTTGTATCTCAGGCGAGCATATTACCACTTCAAGGAAAAGCAGTCTTTATAAGAAAGGAAGAAAAAGAAAATGAACACTGCATCAGTACCAAATAGTTCCTGTCATATCTGTTTTGTAGAGATCCCCAGAAAGTTGTACTATGTCACAATTCTCACATAATATTTTCACAGATTGGCATATATTTTTAAAACCTGGTGTTAAAAAGTCAGAGTTGAATGGAGAAAATGGGTGGGTGAGAGAAGTAGTCACAGCAGAAGAGATGGCTCGTCTTTGGTAAAAGCATAAATTATCCAGGGAACTGTCTTACTGGGAGGATCAGAAGGTTGTCATGTCCCCTGAAGAGTTTTAATGGTTCCAAGAAATGAACTAGAAAGGATAGGTGCTTTGTAGCGCTAGCCCACCATGACTGGATTATCTCTTTCCAGTGTGACTAGGGACCCATTTGAACATTAGGCTGAAATCCAAAGCTGTGTTTCCATTCTCTCTCCCTGACATTTACAGTAAAAGGCTGAATTCTCTGCCTAGTAAACTGTGAGCCACTATCAATAGTGGGTGTTAGAAAATGATGCAGAAACAAACAGCACATTATTTATGCCAATGGAAACAGTAAATCACCCTTCCTTTGCACTTAAATGCCATAGCAAGTGCAAATCAAAAGTCCTCACACCTCAGTAGGAGAATAATCCACGAGTTTCTCAGAGGAAGGAATTACCTACCTGCCTATACAGTGCAATAAATGTCCCTTTTAAAATGAAATAATTTCTGAGCTCCTCAGCACAAGACTTATGGTGGAAAAGACAGCACCAATATTAAAATTTAATAGACCCAATATTGTCGTGTAACAATAAATCAACTAGTAAAAGCAGCAAGTATTTTTTTTTCCTACTCCAAAAAAGAGTTACAGTGCTTTAATTTGAATGGATGTTGGGTTACGATTATGGGTTACGATGGTGAAAAGTACGAACTTGTGTCTCTCTAGCAATCAGATGGGGTTGCACAGAGCAGTTTATATAATATGCAGTGTCCCGCTCTGTCAATGTCTTCTCTTATTAATTCAATAGACTATAAAGATGACAAGTTTAGAAGCTGGAATAGTGATAAAGTGAAAGCTTTGAATAGTTCAATCTTTTTGGCTTCATGGTGCTTTGCAAAGGTTGTCTAGTTCCACCCCTAGACTTGGGTGTATGGAGAGTGGTTTGCCAATGCATTAGGAATATGAGAAAACTCTAAGGCTTGGAGGCAAAGCTCTTCTAAAACAGAGACTTCTCATCTGACTGCTACATACAAGAGGGACCCTGCTCAGATCATTTTTTCTATAACCAGAGTTTGGGGGCAGACAGACCCAATTTAAATCCTGGCTCTGCCTCTTAGCAACAGTGTATGATCTTGGACAGGCTTCTATGGCTTCTAGAGTCTCAGTTCTCAACTGTAAAAATGTAGGTAAGAGGTGGAGGCATACCTTACATTAAAGGGCTGAACACAGTATAAGTACCAGATGAATACCAGTTCCTTCTGCCCAGTCCTTTCTGAATTTTAAAATCAAGATTCCAACTCTGCATGCATTCTCGCCAAATGGGTCTCTAAGCTGCTTCTTTAGCTCATTATTCCTGGAAGATTAAATATATCTGTATATAAAGTGATTAATGGTGCAGGATACTTGGTAGGGTCTCATAAATTATGTTACCACCCATCATCACCACCACCAATACCACCACCACCACCATCATCATCATCATCATGAGGGGTCACTGGGCTCAAGGGGTCACTGGGTTCTATCTCTGGTGTTGCCTGAGATCCTACCCCACAGATTCCTCATTATGGCATGAATGGAGGAAGGAGGAGGAATTTCCCAACAAAGCATGACTATTTTATCCGCTAAAGAATGTTCAAAGACCCTTGTTCAATCCTCTTATTATTGTAATTAGTCAAGAAAGGCCCAACCAAGACCCCAGGAAGCCCTGACTTCCTGACCTCTCTGCTGTGCCCAGTTCTGATTTAAGAGCTCATGGAAGGAAGCAAAGGAATCGAACCGGCCACAAAAGCACAAATCCATGCTCTGATCCAAGGGCTGATGAAAACACTGCCACCTCGCCTGGAGGAGAGTGCACACTGGAGCCTCATCAAAAGAACACAGCTCCGTGTAGAGAGAACCCTCCAGAAGCTGTGCTCCAGCAGCACTGGGCCAGCATCTCCAGGGAAGATTGACAGAGCAGCCACACCTTCCATCAGAGGCGGAAGAGGACAGTGGCCACGTTGCCATCCAAGCTGATTTGTTAGCTAAAGATCAATCATCATGGCAGACAGAAACACAGTGGAGATTAGAGCACACATGGTAAATGTGAGTGCCTTCGCAGGGAGGGAGAGGCCAGGAGTGGGAGGGAGAGAGTAATGATGGATAGGGCTAAACAGATAAAGTTCCTTTTGTGCAATGTTACATCACCCTTCAATAGAAAATGTGATTTATTTTCCCTAAGGCTGAGGACAGGCAAGGCAATGCTTTAGGGACCTCTTTGCTGCCAAGATTGCATTCAGTGAAACATTTTTCCAAGCCCTCAGGTCATGAAAAGAAAAGCAATGATCACCAGAGCAGCTACTATTTACAGAGCCCCAAGCATTCAGCTATGTGTACATATCCCTCGATTTCTAACAATAATGCTAAAAATTAGTAATATCACCCCAATATTATACCCAAAAGTAAATTGAGGGCCAGAGAGTCTGAAAGTTCATAGATGTTTTTTGGGCATCCATGAGGAACCCGGCACTGAGAGTTCTGTATGCTAAGGACATGGTGGTGAATATGAAAGACACAGGGCCCTACAAGGAACAGATATTTGGGTAGGGAAAAATAAAAAATAAACACTGACACTGACAAACAGTATCATTTCAAGCACAAATCAGTGCTATGAAGGGAAGTAGTTGGTTTGTTACGGGGTGATTTGTTGGCGGGGCTCTAGGGCAGAGGCAGGGACATTTGGGTAGAGCATTCAGTAATGATGGACCAGCCATGAAAATGTGCTTGGTGAGGGCTTTTCAAGCAGAATGAAGACAGAGGGCAAAGCACCCCAGATGAAAGCAGAAAGAAGATGCAGAAAGAAAGCTAGTGTGGCCAAAGGGGCAGCAGGCACTGGGAAGGCGATGGTTGAGGTGACACAATGCATCCAATGTCATGCAGTTTGGAAGCGAAAAAGCCAGCATGTCCCCCAAAATACCTATGAGGCTTGGAAGCAATCCACTTCCAAGCACTGAGATTAACTCACAGCAATATCCAGAGGATGGGTTTGGAGTCAGCCTGGTCAAGGATAAATCCTGACCTTACCAGGAAAAATCTCTTGGACTGCTTTGGGCAAGTTCCCTGACTTCTCTATGACCTGTGTCTCTATCGGAAAGAGGACATGATCATGCTATTAATCCCTTCCCCAGTGAGTTATTGCAAGAATGAAAGACAAACCATGTGGACAGCAGTATAAGCAGTGAGAAAGAAGTGTTATTTTTCCTACTCATATGGATTATTCTAAAAGGACTGAAAGAGAGGACTGGGTGGCTCAATGTGTTAAGCATCTGGCTTCAGGTCAGGTCATGATCCTAGGGTCCTGGGATGGAGCCCCATATCAGGCTTCCTGCTAGGCAGGGAGCCTGCTTCCCCCTCTCCCTCTGTCTGCTGTTCCCCCTGCTTGTGCTCTCTCGCTATCTCTCTCTCTCTCTCTCTCTCTCTGTCAAATAAATAAATAAAATCTTTTTAAAAATAAAAAGATAAATAAAAGAACTAAAAGAACCATTTCCTGTTCTTACTCCAAGACTTAGGCAGGCTTTGGTTCTTGAAACCTAGGCTCTCTCTAGAAAAAGGTAGTAACTATTCTCATTAAGAGCTAAAGAGAGCATTTCCCATATCCCTACGGACATGTCCAAATAAGACTATTTTTCCAGGTCTGGTCTCACTAAGGGCAGTGTATTAGTCAGGGTTCTCCAGTGACGTAGGATATATATAAACCTATATAGTATATAGATCTAGATCTAGACCCCATCAGTGGAGCTATCCAGATTTGAGGGCCTCCGACTGACCAAGCAGAGACGATCTTTGGCAAGGACCCCCACCACCACCACCATTTCATGCACTGAGAACTCATGCCCCTTTTTCCTGCAGTACTTTAGCCCTAGCACCTGGTAAGACCCAAGAGAAAGAGACTAGCAAGTTACTTTTCCACAACATTGTGAAATGCAGCATCAGGACTAGAGTTGACTTAATTTAGAAAAAATATGTGGCAAGTCTTTTACCATATGTGTTTTGGAGGAATCCATCAAACACATAAAGTGCCTTAGAACAGCACCTGACATCTGGGGAGAGCTTCAATAAATATTAGTTATGATGATGACTATAAATAATACAGGTGATACAGGACTCTCCACAAGGTAGCTTTTAGAATTGTATAAAAGTACAACGAATTTCCCAGGTGATGCCTGAAACAGTCTGGGCCAGAATCACCTCTTACTTGGATTTCAGCCTGTCCTAAACAGTTCATCTGAAGAAGGAGAATTTAACCAAAAGGCCATCGTGGGTCTCCCTGCGTTCTCTGTATTTGCATTGTGACCAGCGACAAGACAGGCCTCTGTGCGTAAGTGTCCAGGACAAATAACACTGCTTGTTATTTATTGTTTTGCAAATATTTTTTTTGCAAATATTATTATTGTTTTGCAAGTATAGTATTTTATCTTATCTTTATCCCTCTTAAATGAGATCTATCTTCTTACTGCAGTCCAGCTTTTTCTCCTTTACAAATAAAGCACCAAGGGGAGCCCTGAAGGGAGCCAGGGGCCCCCACAGGCAGTTGGGGTCCCTGGGTAGAAGGTAGAGTCTGGGCAGGGGCAAGAGCAGGCTGAGAGTACTAGTGTTGGGTTGCTGGCACCATCTTGTATTTCTTCCAGTTCTTTTTCTATATCTCCACTCTCCACAGGAAACCAGATCTTATTGTTATTAATTATAGAAGGAACACTTTGGAATGGATACATCCAAAGTATCCATTTATTAAAAGAAGAAAGAGCCCTTGATCAACAATTTGACAAACGTGCAGTCAGATGTGTAGTTAGGAGAAAACTTTTTTCCCCAAGAGGGGCTGATCAGAAGCAGGCAGAATTAGGTAAAAGATGAAGATTTCACAGTAGCAGCATCAAACCCAGGACAGCAAAATTGCATTCCTGCTGACTTCCAAGAGAACCGATTCCTCCATGCAATCACCATCCAATGCCACAAAAAAAAATTGTTTAAAAGTTCACACAGATGGACAACTACTTTCTAAGGCTCCCCTTTGCCTAGATTTTTCCAATTCTGCTAAGTCGCCTTTACTTAACGACTCTATGCCAAAGTAATCTTCTGAAAGAAATGAGACTTTGGGCAATAAATACAGGTTTATTGAGCAAACATGCTGTAAATCTTTGAAGAAAGCATTTCCCTGGGTTTGTTGTTTTTTTTTTTCCCTCCATTTATTTCTAATCAAAACCTATCCCTCATTCTCCTTCTATCCCGCCAGCACCATCTTCTTTTCAGACACAGCTGTGGGTCCAGTCCTGAGGTGAGTCAGAAGCTGGGAAAATAATCCACCCCACTCAGACCCTCGAGTCCCCCAGTCAAGAGATAGAAATGAAACCCCTGAGAAACTTTGAGACTGGAGATATGATAGTAAAACACAGCGTCTCCTCCACGTGACCCATCCTGCAGGCAGCTGAGATGTCCCTATGGGCTTGAGGAAATCGGGGAAGAGGCTGTTCACTTGACATTTTTTACTTAGATCCAAGGAAGAGCAAGAGGATAGTTTTGAAGACATTATTGTCACTATGACCCATCACACCTCCATCCCATAAACCATTGTCCACTCTGGGCCAGGCACATGCAGTGACAAGGTGTCAGAGACAAGTCCTCCCAAGGGAGTTCTCCGTCTCACGTCAGAAGCAGCTGAGAAACACGCACTGCCCTACCATGTGCCCAAAACAATTACGGGGTGTGGACAAGATTCTGGGGAGCACAGAGGGCATTTCTGTGCACACTGCTAGGCTCTGAGAACCCGAAGGGGTATGGAGCAGGGTCCCCAGTCACAAAGAATCACAGCAGCTTATCTTAAAAAAAAAAAAAAGAAGAAGAAGAAGAAGATAGGGCAGAACAAATTTAGCAAAGGGAAGAGGATGAAAGAGGAGAAACGAGGCAGCCACAAGGCAGCACAAGATAAAACCTACGCATGAAAAGTAGAGCCACATCAAAATGGCCCCTGATTGAATAAGCATCTGGGAGAGGCGATGTAAGAAGAATAAAGAACTCTCTTGTTATAAAAGGAAATTTCTTTTTGTGACTCAGGGTATAAGGTTGGGAGACCCGGGATTTTTGATCCCACAGTTTGGTTGGGTTTTTGGGTTTTTTTTGATCCCACGGTTTTGAAGATAAGCTGAGCCCTCCATTCAAGAGAAGAGGTGGGGGTTCCTGAATATCTGGACCCCGAGGACACCCCACAGGCCCTGCGGAAGACATGGAGGCCCACTGCTGTCCTTGAAGAGGTCCCGGCACTAATAAAGACGCAAAGCAGACAGCTCCACGTCATGAGAAACAACTGGAGATCAGGCACTTGGACTGGGAGGCCTCGAGGCAATAATCCTGTCAGACACCCCTTTCTCATTTCTTGTGGGTCTGTCTTCGTTGGCAGACAGGGGCTCCTCAAAGACAGAAAATACATCTTTTTTAATCTCCGAATTTTCAGAGCCCCTGTGGGCACATGATAATATTCAATGTTGAATGTATGAATAGGTCACTTTGTAATTTCCACAGGGTTTTCATGGAATGTGTGCCCATTGAACCCTCACAAGTTGGATTTTAGAAATTCCATTTTAAGTTAAAGAACTGGAGGCTTGGAGGGATGAAATGTCTTTTCTAAGATGGCACAGTGAGGAATAAAAAAAGCTCTGTGCGACCCGTCTTCCCCAACAACTTCATTCCCTTCCCTCCACCAGCCACATCCACCCTGTGAGTTGCTGTCTATGGACTGTGTGAGATCGGTGCTCAAGGCCCTTCCCTCTCTCATCCCTCCTCATTCACACAATCACCAAGCAAGAGTTCGAGAAGCTTCTGTGTACGAGAGACTGAACTAGACACTGCACATACCACCGTAAATCCAAGTCCCTCTTGCATGGAGCTTGCATTCTAGGAAGGAGAGAGTAAACAACAAAGGACATACATGAACAAGTAACATCAGCAGGTGTCAGGAGCTACAAAGAAAACCATGGTCAGTTGTGATCAAGTGTCACCAAGGATAGTACGACTGGGGATGAATTGGACAATCAGAAGAAACAGGGAAGGGGCAATGGGGAAGGGACATGAGCAGCCTGGAACCTGGCAGCAGGGCCTCTAAAAAATTATCTTCCCATATTTACAGCCCCTACAGAGAAGGAGGACAGTCCCATGTTGCCATTCAAGTCCCCAGCAGAGGAACAGGAGTGCAATAGTTAGGACACTACTTCAGTGGCTGTCCACTATCTGGACAGATAGCAGATGCCAGTGGCCCGGACGAGGAGGGTGGTGGTGGGAACAGAGAGGATTAGAAGGATCTGGAAAGCATTTTGGAAGTAGTCAAGAGTGGTTGCTAATGGGGTATATTTGCTCATTATTGTCTCTCCCTAGACTGTCCTCTTCCTAGTAACCTTCTCCCCCACTGGTCCTCAAGTGTCACTGTATTTTTGAACAACTTTATTGAGATTTAATTCATATACCATACAAGTCACCCATTTGAGTATAGGATTCAAGGGCTTTTAGCAGACTCACAAAGTTGTGTGTCCATCACAGCAATCAACTTCAAAGCACCATCCAAAAAAGAAACCCTGCTGTCCTCAGTCATAACCCCTCAATCCTCCCATTTTCCCCAGACCTTGGCAAATAGAAATCCACTGTCTTTACAGATTTTATAGATGTCTATTCTAGATATTTCAAAATCACTCAATATTTGAGCCTTTGTGACTGACTTATTTCACTCAGCATCATGGGTTCAAGCTTCAACCACATTCAACCACACTGTAGTACGCATTGGGGCTTCTCTTCTCTTTAACGTCAAATACTATTCCACCATATGGATGCCATGTTTTAATTACTCATTCATCATTTGAGGGACACTTGGTTGTTTTCACGTTGCCACTATTATGAATAATACTGTTCTGGACATTCATGGGCAAGTCTTTTTTGTGAGCCTGTGTTTTCATTTTTCTTAGGTAGAGAACCTAGGAGTGGAATTGCTGGATCACATGGTAACTCGATGTTTCACCTTTGGAGGAATGGCCAGGCTGTTTTCCAGAGTGGTTGCACCATTTGACATTCTCACCAGCAGCGTGTGAGCTTCTCAGGTGTCACTTCGAAGCATTTCCCCACCTCTTTTCTCCTGGCGCGTTACCCAAGCGGAGTGAGACACTTCTTCCATTCTCACCAATACCCTGTGCGAATCCCTACAGCAGTTCCCTTCATGCTGTGCTGACTTCACTAATTTTCTGTCTTCTCTGTGGGCTGTCTTTAAAAGGGACTGTCTCTTTCAACTCTTCATTCCCAAGATCTAATTCCTGGTGCGTGGCTGATTTCCAGCCTCTCCCATGACTGCGTCAAAGAGGCAGTCCGGATTAATGGGAACCCTCCCAGATGCTTTGAAGCCAGTCAACAACAGGTGTGAGGTCTTCAGGGATGCTGAAAAAAATCACAATTCAACCTGAAAGCAAGCTGCTCCAGAACTGAGGCTAGAAGGAAAAAAATTACCTGCCTCTGTGGCTGCCTTCCGACAGATGCTATAAATGAGTAATTTGTAAGTGTGCAATTTACAGGATATCTCTGGCAATGCCCAGAATGCTGATTCAGAGAGAACAGGGTGAGTGATGAGATTTTTATGGGAGACTGTGCGCAGGTTTGTTTGGAATATGCAGTATTGGTTTCTCAGCAATCACTAATGGCCTCCCTGACCGCCTCCAGGTCCTGGGGCAGAAAACTATGAATTCAGACAGGATCCCAATAATACAATTTAAATAATTATTTCATGTCTGACAAGGCCTACTCTTTGGACATGATCACATGACCTGGTTTTTCCCGGCAGTCCCAATAAACCCAACTGGGCAAACAACCCCTTTAAGAAGTTGTTGGTGTTTTTAAAAATCTATTTAGCTTCCACAACTTGGCGCTCTATCCATTTCCACCTGTCTCCATTTATGAGGCCACATTTGCATGAAAACAAGACCCTTGCTTTAACCGAAACGCATTCTCTTAGACTCAGGGCATCCTAAGACTCTGCTTATTATAGAGATAATCTTGGAGCTAATGTGAAACTCAGAATAGGATAACTCATCAGAAATAAATAGATCAGTGAATAAGCTCAGGTGCTAGGGCCAGCTCCACCACTGAGTCACAGTGGAAATCTCGTTGCAAAATAATGTTTTTTTCATGTATAACAAAAGGATTGAACAAGAAGAGTGGTTCCCAGCATAGGGCTCTAGGGTGGTGGAGCTCCTCAAAATAGGCTTTTTGATTTTTAAAACTTTATAGAAAACACGAACGTTCCCTGCAAAGGCCTCCTAAATATCTAAAACAACATACCCGATTGACAGCTAGTAGTCTAAACTTATTTCAAATAAATCTAATTTTTCCACATCAAATCTACTTTGTTCCAGTCCATCACTGAAATAATCATTCACATCACTATTCCAGCCACAAATCCAACAATCATCTCTGACTTCTCTCTGGTCCTTTCTCATTTTCCCATTTCCCTTTCTCATTTCCCATTTCTACATTCAATTTGTCAGGAAGTCCTATAAGCTTTACTTCCAAAATACATCCAACCATTTCTCTTCATTTCCACTGTGTCTGCTCCAGCCCAAGCCTGTTAACCTCCAGACCTTCTCCCTGCTCCTTGGTGATGCTCTACCCCATGACAGTCCATCCTCCGTACTCTAGTCTGGGGCTGCACGGCCTCAAACCCCACAGTCGTTCCTTCTGCCACCTTCTTCTGCCACCCTCTCTGCCACCCTCTCTGCAGTGGCCCACAAGTCCTCCCTCCTGAACCCACCCCCTTCCAATCCCCATCACTGTTTTCCATCATCACTGGCCTTCCTTCTCTATTTCTAGAAAATGCCAAGTTCTTTCCCTCCTCCAGGCTGTATTAGCTACGACCCCTTCCTGAATCTTTCCTGTGGATCCTAAAAGGCTGACCACATCCTTTGGCTCTGGGCTCTGATGCCACTGGCTCGTAGGGTCTTTCAGCCCATCCAGCTCATATCGAGTGTTCTTTGGATCTAAAACACCACCTTTAACACCACCACCATCACCCTCACACAGCCTTCACCTCTCTTTCATTTCCTTTATTACTATCTGAAAGTAAATTCAATATTCTTAGGTAAATCAATGTGTATTTTTTATTTTACACTAGAATAGTGCTGGCCAAAAGTTCTTTCAACTTGGTTTTTAACACTGATTCTCTTGGGCTGATCTAAACTCTGACTGGCAGTAGCACATGACTTTGATCCTTAAAAAGGAGAAAAAATACTTGACCATAACATAATAATCATGATGATGACAGTTATAATTTATTGCTCCCTTAGCATGCACCAGGCATTGTGGTATTTTATGGGCAAATCTCATTTAAAGCTCACAACAAGCCTGGTACATAAACACTTTCTCATGTATTACTGTTCTCACTCTATAGATGAAACAATTTGAACACACAGAGACCAACCAAATGCCTGTGGACTTCATGAAGAAAGGCAAGAGGACCAGGGCTGGAGCCCAAAGTTCCCACTCTTAATCATTACAGTATTCTGAGTTTCTTCATAGTTGCAATTTAATCAACTTTTTCGCCTTAGAATTAAGTTTCTCGGTAATAAAAATGTTATCTGAAAAAAAAAGTTCAGAAATGTTTTAGGACTATTTACAAATGCTGTAGGAGTCTGGCTGATCCCATACTGGGGCTACTTATCCAACATGGCAGATAAATGATTTGTTAGCACCCCAAGTTTTAGATAGCACTCACCCAACTTCAGCCACCATGTTGCTAATTTGTTCATTTCCCATGAAACAACGACTGTCAAGTGGATATGATAGGGATGTCTGGAGATCAAGCCATTCTCTTTCTATAGACAAATCCACCCGGAGAGCAAGATCACGAGCAGCAGTTGGCCAGGCAAAGATCAAACGAGGCAGGTGATGAGAGTAAAGATGGTAATGGCTGATGCTCATGATAGCACAGGGACAGGGGTTAGAGGTGGAGTGCATCTCCTGCATAAGAGACCTGGACAGGAGCTGCCTCTCTTCAACTTCTTTCTGAAAAGCATTTTCTTTCTTTGCCGGTGTCAGGGCCTACAATCCATTTCTCAGTATGTCTTAGCCTAGAAAACATTTTCTTTCTAAGATGACTTTGCACTTTCTCACACTGATCTAAGTCAGTTTTATAGCTTAACCCAGGGAACGATCTTACCTGTTTGGAATTCTTGCAAGGCACTTTGTGGACCCTGTATTCTATCTACAAAGAGTATTGGTTGTCTAATGGGAGGGAGGGGCAGTGGAAAGCTCTCAGCTGGTGATCAAGGTATATTCTCATACTCAATTCTAAGCCTTAAATGAGCAAGGGGGAAAAATATTTCTTTCCCTTTTTCCCTTCAGAGGTTTAAATCTGACACCAGCAATAGGCATCCACTGCTTATAATTCTGGCTTAATTCATCATTTACAGGAGCTGATCTTACAACCTTCCCTGCTTGTACCATAACAAAGAGAAAAATTGATAGGCAGTTAGGGCAAAGGTTTTGCCAACTACTACTGCTTTTGCACCAGGATTGCCCGTGAACATGTTTTTTCCTTTCACTTCTCTCCCTGTGCTATCTCATGAATTAAAAACCATAGGGAACCTGGCGGAAACATCTCAGGCAAGGTTCTATTTTCACGAAGTCCCAGAGCCATTTTGTCCCAAAGCTATCCCAGAGTCTTTGGGATAGCCTCAGGGTAAGTGTTCTCTGCCCCAGTGTGAGCAGGGAACATTTCCTTGGTAGTGGCAATGCATGGAGAAACAAAATTTTGGAAAAGAGGTTACCCTCTCAGAATTAAACTAGTAAAATTCATGGCGTGATTGTGATTAGCCATCTGTGAGCATAAAGCAAAAGACAGCCTGTAAATGTGTCACTGAAGACTTTGCAGACACCCAAACCTCCAATAAAGATGATGGGAATAATCTCAGGGAGATGAGTCTGGAACTTGACAGCAATTAGAAAGCAGAAAACTAATCAATTGCAATGTACTTTGCCTAAGAAAAGCTTGCAGAGGGCATGAAACTGCCACTCCAAAGAGCACTGAACACGTGCTCCCCAGGAGCACTGCCATCCTGAGCCAAGGGGAGAGTGAGCCCCAAAAAACACCCTGCATCTTCCTAGAGCATCACTTTTACCTGAAGATCTTGGGGGAAATTACATCAAACATGAAAGTTTTATAGGGTAGGTCACAGGAGGGAACGTTTTGTGAACCTGAAGTTTACAACTGACAAAAAGAGAAGATTTTTCTCCTGCTTTCTCCAAGTCTTGTCTGTATACTGGTAAGAAAGCCCTGCCTAAAATGTCCACTTGCTTGTTACTTTTTTTGTTTAAGGTTGCTACAAATTAACTCCTTCTCTCATTCATTCTCATTCATTCATTCTCCACCCCACCCAACCCCCATTGTAACACTGACCAGAATTGTAAGAGCCAGAGCAAACCCTCTGACGCTCCCAGTCAAAAGCCAAGGCCTTGCCTAAAATTTCAGTGTGGTATATCAATTAGAATCCAGTCAGAAGAAGTAACCACACCAGTAATTTGAACAGTAAGAATTTCATATAAAGAACTGTTAACTAGGCCACCTAGGTGGCTCAGTCAATTAAGCCTTTAGCTCAGGTCATGATCCCAAGGGTCCTGCGATCGAGTCCCACATCAGGCTCCCTGCTCAGCGGACAGCCTGTTTCTCCCTCTCTCTCTGCCCACCCCAACCCCACTGGCTTGTGCGCTCTCTCAGACAGATAGATAGATAGAGAGATAGAGAGAGAGATAAAATCTATTTAAAAAGGAAAAATAACTGTTAACTAGTAACAGGGTATGGATACCTATGGGGTGAGGAGCACATGAGAACAGGACTGGGCCTGTGGGCCCATCCAGCCAAGCTGTCTGTGGCTGTTTTCACACTACATCACTGCATTGAGTAATAAAGACCCTGTGGCCCACGAAGCTTAAAGTATTTAATCTCTGGCCCTTTCCAGGAAAAGTATGCAAACCCTAGCTCTAGAGAATACAAAAATAGCAGATAAAGGAGAGAGCCACTACCTCTAGGACCAAGACAGAGAACCCCCCCCCCAAAAAAAAGAATCTGAGAAAAAAACCACCCCACTACCTCAGGCTGAGACTCAGACAGCATGTGAGGAGTGACTGGGACCCTCTGGATGGCAGGGAAACTCACTGAGGTACTATAAGCCCATCCTGGCAAGTTGGAAACTGCTCTCTGGACTGTGATGGGACTCACCAGGAAGCCTCCATTAGGGGGGCCCCAGAACTCACTAGGAATTCACAGATGGGTTACTATGAAACTCACTGAGGTATCTGTGTCACTGGATATCCCACATGCCCTTGGCAGCCTCATACCATCCCTCCACCGTGTCCCCCCAAAGTCCCCTATTGATGAAGCTGATATCAAGCCATCTGGTAAACCAGAACTATTTACAGGATACAGCTCCAGTATCAGAAACAGGGCAGAGAAGCATGATTTGGAGCTGAGAACCAACACACTGGGTGCCAATACATATGTAATATGTTAAAAGAACAATTTCATAACTTCTGTTGATTATTGCTATCACTATATTAAAAGTGGAATTTAAGAAATGCAGCTTAGGTTAAAATGGAGGTATAACTCTTCCCTCTCCTGAAACACACTAAAATGGAAGTAAGGATTTTTTTTTTTTTTGTATAAAACTCTAATGAATAAAGACAGTAGGAGACACACTTAAAGACATTTTCGTAATTCAACAAATTTTAGGAAGATGCAAAGCAAATGGACGGAAGCATGCTAAGTGACACAGAGGTGTAGCAGCTAGAGCTGAAGATGCCTGCAGAGGGGATGTGAGCCAGTTCACCCCACAGGACCTTGGAAGGAACAGATAATGGAGGCAGCAGGCATCATAAAACTTAGGGATGAAGAACAAGGCTGAAAACATGGTACATTAGTTTGCTTGGGCTGCCATAACAAAGTAACACAGACAGCAGGCTTAAACAAATTTATTTTCTCACAGTTCGGGAATTTAAAAGTCCAAGATCAAGATGTTGGCAGGGCCAATTTCTTCTGAGATCTTCTTCCTTAGCTTGAGAATGGCTGTCTTCTTCCTGCATCTTCACATAGTTTTCCTCTGTAATTGCCTGTGTCCCAAGTTCTCATCTTATAAGGATACCAGTCATATTGGATTAGGGCCACTCTGATAACTTCATTTTAATTGAATTACCTCTTTAAAACTCTATCTCCAAATATAGTCACATTCTGAGGTACTTTAACATATGAATTTAGGGGACACACAGTTTAGCCCATGATACAGAGGAAAGAGTCAACAGTCCCTTCATGGAATGGTTAGCTCCTTGTCTCCTCCTTCACCTCACAAAGCCCCCCTGCCACACACACACACACACACACACACACACACACACACACACACACAAGACCCATGGTTTATTATCAGGAGAAGACCAACAGAGAAAGCTCAGGACATTAGTCAAAATCCAGGAAAGAGAAAAGTTAAGAATTGAAAGTAGAACTTTAAATGAAATTTCTAGTTCTAGAAATAGGACTTATAGGTAGAAGATTTGAAAAATCTTCTTTTGAGAAACCTAAGATCCCCAAATAAAAAGCTGTCAGATATTGATATCAGCTCTAGAGGTAGCTTCCAATGCCAGTATCATGAAAATTACTTAGGAATATGTCCAGTCTCATCTTTCAGGACTTCTAATCGGCTTTTAGCCATCACTGTTAAATGTCACAGGCAACCAGACTTTTGGAAAAAAGCATCCAACATGAGAAGAATCCAAATCACAGCAAAAATTTTCAAAATTTGGGAAGAACCCTAAATACCACACTGACAGAAAAAGGAGGAAGAAGAAGAAGGAGAAAGAGAGGGCAGAAGGAAGGGAGGAAGGGAAAGTAAACTATGAGCTTAGTGAATAAGCTAGAAAGAATAAAATTGGAGAGATAAGAAAAGACATGGCAAATATAAGAAGGTGGGAAGCTGCATAGAGATGTTAAGGAACAACAATTGGAAAAAACTGGAAAATTGTTAGCAACATAAAAAATGTACCACCAAGTTTGATAGGTAAAAATTAAGAAACATCTCAGTAAATAGAACAAATAAAATCAAAAGGTGGGACTATGAAGAGAAAAAGATAAGAAACAGAATATTGACCCAGAAAATCCAATAAGAGACTAATAAAACAAAGGGGAAAAATGGAAAGAAAGTTATTTTCAAATTTATACCAGAGAACATTTTCCAGAGCTGAAAGATATGAAAATCTCCAGATTGAAAGAACAGACCAGCACAGTGAATAAAATTTCAGAGTACCAGAGAGTAAAAGAAAAAAATTCTGTATATTTCTTTGTGGGTGGGAGGAAAGGTCACTGACAAAGGGTATGTAATGAATATCAGACTTCTTGACAACAAATCTGGGGGGTTAGAAAGCAATGGAAAAAATTTCAAAATTGTGAGGCAAAATGATTTGCAACCTAGCATTATATACCCAGCCAAGGTATCAACTAAGTAGGAACATAGATTAGAAACACAAAGACAAGACTTTAAAAATATAATTATCATGATGAACAACTTCCCAGGAGTACAGGAGCATGTGCTCCAGCAAAGTGAGGGAGTGAATGTGAATGAGTTTCCCAGGAAACGGGATCTAACACAAGGGCACAGGAGAGGAAATCCATGACAAGACCCATGCAGCACGTCTTGGAAGCAACTATCCACACGGAAACCCAAGAGACGACACATTTGGAGAGAGGAACCCAGGGAAAAATAATTAGTTGAGAGATTATTTTATTTGTTTGACCATTTGGAAAATAATATTGATGATATATAAGAAAATATCATGGAGCATAAAAAATACTAAATAGAAGCACACAGAAACAGAAGCAAATGAAAAAAAATGAGGATAATATTAATTCTAGGAAACAAACAGAATATGTACAAGAAAGACACAGTTCTTGGTTATTAACTTTTTTTCATAGTCACAATAATGTCAATCCTGACTACTGATTTGTTCAAAAATTGTCTATATCATTTGAACAGTAGCATAGGAAGAGAAGGTGGGCAGGGTGGGAGGTGCCAGAGAATGAGAATTAAACCCTTGTCTATCATAACAGAATGTCAGTACATAATGAACTTTCCAGAATTCATGAACTTTAATAAATCCTAGAGCCCTGTACAGCTTAATCTTTGCAAACTAATAATGAAAAGTATTTCAAAAGTAGCTCCATTCAAAAAAGCATGAAAGGAAATTCAGTTCCTAATCCACCACAACCATTTCAAAAACCCTTCCTCCTGTCTTCACGTCTCTGGCTCTTCATAATGGCTTTGGATCTGGCCAGTCAAGCCCTCTCTCTGCACTACCCACCCCTGATCCTGAAGATCGATGTGGCTTCTCTCCTTTCTCTCAGTTTGTGGCTTGTCCCTCTTCATGTATTCTTTGCATTTTAAATTCACTAAGTAGGCTGGCAAGACCTTTTCTGTAGTTAAGAAGAAGGAAGAAAGAAAACCATAACAAGGTATTAAATCTTGTCCTTATTCCCATGCATAGAATTTTCTGGGTGAAAATTGAAGGTGTGGAGAAAAGTTTCTCATCATCTCACCATCTTGCCCTCTCTTTATGTGATTCCTCCAAAGGACTGCCTCAGTATGCTTTTACTTCTGGCATGAGTTTGTGGAACTTCAAGCAGAGAAAATGGAAAAACAAACGTCTGTGTGCATGACTGAGATACCCAAAACCACTGTGCTCAAGTAGTCACTACAACATTAGCTCCTTGAGGGCAGGAATTCTTGTCTGCTTTTCTTCCCTGCTGCACCCCCAGTGCCTAGAGCCTGCCCTGAACTGGATGCTCAGTAAATCATTGCAAACTTGTCCCTCCAGCAGCTGGCATCCTAATGATGTCACCAGTCTTTCTAGGTCTCATCCAGCAGGAACCTTCTCCCTGCAATGATCTAGTGAAAATGCAAGTGATTGGAAGAAGGCATTTCTCTTGTAAACTAAGAAACTGGAGTGCCAGGCTCTTCCCCAGCCTCATAAGCTGGTTGATAGAAGGCCATTCCCCAGGACATTCCTAATATGCTAAGAGGATCTGTTTTCTGAGCATGCACTAACAGCTGCATGACCTCAAACTGGGGTGAATTGTCCTAGGAAATGCCATGTAAGGGCCCCTCGCAGCATGCCAGCTTCCCCTGGTGATACCCTCAGCTTAATATATCTTAATGATACAGAACTGGACCCCTGGGCTGGGAACCATGAGACCCAGAACCAAAAACCCAAAACAGAGCCCCTCATTTAGAGAGCATGGTATTTAACAGGCAGGACCTATGGAGGTATGGGGAAATTACTCTGAGAACACACAGCAGAAGAGCAGAATCACAGAGCTACCAAGCCATCAGCATGTGGGAGGAACCAAGAGCTCCTGTGTCACTGAGAGAGACATGGCGAGGCAAGTCAGTCAACATGGCTGACTCCAGTAAGACTCAACTAGATAGGACCTTTATGGGCACATCAAAATGACAGAGGGAATTTGAAAATGCATCACTGTACAGATGCAGATGACCCACAGACACATCTGGAAACAAACTATTTGACACAAAGTTCCCTGACTCTGCCCTGGAATGATTCAACTTTGTTTCCCAAAGGCAGAGAGCACACCACGTCCCCCGGAAAGGAAATGTCGAAGGAAAGAATTTCCCATTATAACCTGGTCTCCTTTGTTATTTTAGGGCCTACTGTCATCGAAGCCATTTCAAAAATCTGAAAAGAAGTCTTATTTTCAAATTCATAATGTTGACCAAAGAGATTTGCCTTTATTGTGCTCATAAATCATTCATACCTCCTTAATAACAAAGAAATTATTTTTAATTTTTATAATGCTTTTTTTCTCTTTCTTCCCAATATAAGAGGAAATGAGAATAATATTTTATGTTAATAGGAACAAAATGTTCAAAATGTATGCACTGTATAGAAATCTTATAAAATGTTTCATTGGAAACATTTTTTAACCAACAAAGGAAATGAAACACAAAAAGCCACATTAAAAGAACACTGATGATTTTTACTTTAATAAGGAACCTGAGGGGAGTGGATTATGGGAGAAAGAATAGGAGCCCTGGGAGAAAATCATATTCCTCAGGGTTCATGTGGTTGGGGGCTGTCCCAGATCCCAATGGGAAGCCCTGCCCGGCTCCCAGGTACTCCCTGCTGGTCGGCCCATTCCAGAAGCCAGGAAAGTTTGCCTGAGCAGGGTCAATGCTCAGCCTCCAGAAACTGAAGCAAGTATTTCAATATCAGAAACCATCTCTGTACCACAAAGATGTCCGGACTCCCTGGTCAGGCAACTGCTCCAATGATAACCCAGGAATTCACTTGGATCCACTGAAGGGTTAATAGTAAGGGGCAGGGAGAAGTTAAGAACAGGGAGACTGGGGCGCCTGGGTGGCTCAGTCGTTGGGCGTCTGCCTTCGGCCCAGGTCAGATCCCAGGGGCCTGGGATCGAGCCCCGCATTGGGCTCTCTGCTCTGCGGGAAGCCTGCTTCTCCCGCTACCATTCCCTCTGCCTGTGTTCCCTCTGTCAAATAAATAAAATCTTAAAAAAAAAAAAAAAAAAAGAACAGGGAGACTGGCAACCCCTCAGAACCCAAAGCATCAGAGGCAGGACTAGTGGGAAATAAGAGTTGGAGGGAAGAAAGTCGTTTGTTTGGCACCGACCAAATGGCCTGTGGGTGTCACAAATACGCCAGAGAATGCAAAGGGGTGTGCGCGGCAGCAAGAAGGTCTGCAAGGCGGCAGCACAACAGGGCAAGGCCACCAGGCTTCCCAGCTTCCAGGGAGATATATGACCCACATTTTCAGAAAAACAGCACCTTTCTGTGGGAACAGCCACCCGGAGTCCTAGAGGCAAAGCTGAGGGGGCCCTTGAGCAATGCAAGCAGGACATTACCACACCAGGCAGGGCAAACTAAACAGGCAACTGTCCCTTGGCATGAACAAGAAATGGAGACGAGCCCTCTCCTGCCCAAACACCCCGCCAAAGTACCCTCACAAGTTACTAACCCTAAAATATGCAAAATGCTTTGAAATAGTCTCATCCTTGTTAAAATGCTTTTCAAGATATTTAGAGCTTATGCAATGAGCAAATCACAACTTTAAGGAGCAGATTCTGATCAATGAGAAAGGGGAAGAAGAGAGAGGAAAATACATTCTTGAGGACCCACCATCTGCCGGTTTCTTTACCTGGTACTTTTCATATTTACTCATTTATGTCTCACCATAGCTGCTCCGCATAAGTATTAATTCCTGAACTGGCTATTTTTGTTTGTTTTTCTGCTAACTTCATCCATTCTCAGGCACGGTCTTCTGCCCTGTTGAATGCATCACCCAGGCTCCTGTCTCAGATAAAGATTGGCCCATGGTAGACACTGGTATGAGATCACAAGGCAAGAGGAGAGAGAGAGAACAGGTATTTCTTCCCTATTCCCTCCATGTTTTCAAGCTGCATTTCTAGCTGCAGCTGTTCCCCATTACAGGCTCTTTAATATTTGACTCTTATGCTATTGCTTGCATTACTCTGATAAAAATTCATTTTTATCATCAAGAAAAATTCATTCTTCAGAAATGAAGAATTAGGCCATAGAGAGCAGGTTGGAGAGAGAGGTGACAGCTATCTGGGAGCTGAGCATATCCTGGGAAACCCTGAAAACCAGAAGGCTTGTGGGGAACCACACTACGTCTCACACAGACTCCTCGATTCAAAACTGCATGTAATACAGGGGGGTAGCAAGTATCTTCTGTCTTTCTACAGATTAGGGAAATCTCTCTGTCTTCTTGCTTGGGGCAGTTTTGATCTCTCCTCTCCATTCAGAAGTGTTAAACCTCATCAACCTATAAGCCAAAGATCCCCTACACTGTCTGCTTCCAGGGTAAGTAGCTGGTTGTCTGATAAATAGAAAGTCGGTGTCCATCCTTGACATCTGGGCTCCATTCAGATTCTGTCTCCTACCATGACTCACGTTAGACTACAAATGACCTCATGAACTACAGAGGATGATCCATTCCTACTTGTCTCTTTGTTCCTACTACAACAGGAAAAAGAAAATTAAAATACATAACCAAGTCATTGCTTGGTACATTAATAAAATTAAATAAGATTTACAAGAACACCAAGCATGGATTTTTACTGCCCATGTAGAAATGGCATGAAGTCAACATACCACATCAATAATGACAATGCCTCCTATCTTCATATCCTCTGACATTATTATATGAAGTGTGTTATATTGAAAAGGATAGTTCATATAAACTATCGTTTTCCATCTATTATACTCCTTTTGTCTTGAATTTGAGGGGCCTGTTGTTTGAGGCATGCCGTTTGATGTCCATAAATAAAGACGTTTTTTAGTCACCAAGCTCCTCTGACATTAACAGAGCAGCTGTTAATCTGAAAAATATTGGCCCCTTTGAGGAAGCCATCAGAATTTTATTGTGCAAAAATCAATAGCTGTGAATGGGAGTTCTGGCGTGCAGTAAACCAGCAAGGAGACATTTCAGGGGGGAAAGGTCCCTCCCCAGCTGGGACTGCCCCGCCCCCTGACCTTCTGGTAGGCGAGAGAAACCTGGATAGAAAGTAAAATTCCATCAATGAGAAAAGAAATAGCAAGACATTCACTTATTTGCTTAAAAAGTGGGACTTGAATCAGCAAGGATCACGTATCGTATCCTGTCACTCTATCTATAGGAAGCTTAAGAATAAAGCCTACACATGTTGTGTTCTGTAAATAAAAGAAATTGGAAAAACCTTTTTTTCCTAAAAAGCAGCTTTATTAATTGTGCAGAGTAAAATGCTATCAATTGAGCTACCGTAATCACAATTACATTGAACCAAAAATTTCTGTGAAAGCACTTAACTAAAGCTCAGAAATAATTAATGTTCCTAATGATAACCTGGTGACCCAGAGGCACCACAAGATCTGAAGGAGCATTCTAACTCAACTTCTTTCCTGTAGAGTTTTCCTGCTGCGTCTATGTTGTAACTTCTCGGTTCTTGGTAAAGTCATAATTCTATGGCAGTGGGCATAATCCTACTTCCATACTAAATGGAGAATGTTAATAATCTGTGCAATTAACTCTTGAGCCAGGTTTGTGAAACTTTACTTTCCAAACTTTTTACGTGGATAAGTTATAGATTAATATAGACAAGTTAAATCGTTCTCTATGGTATCAATTAAATCTCCTTTTTGATGGTATAACATCATAAGTATAATGGTGAATTTTATATATCAACTTGACTGGGTCATGAGGTTTCCAGATATTTGGTTAAATATTATGTCTGGGTAGGTCTTTGAGGGTGTTCCTAAGAAGATTAGAATTTGCACAGCAAAGGAAACACTCAACAAAACTAAAAGGCAACCCATGGCATGGCAGATGAAGGGCTGGTATCCAAGCCATCATTGGCCCTCTTAGTCATCAGAACTTCGGGACTGAGCTACAACTTACACCATCAGCTTTCCTGGGATTCCAGCTTGTGGATGGCAGGTTATTGGACTTCTCAGCCTTCATAATCATCATGTGAGCCAATTCTTCATAATACATACATACATACATACATAAATGCTAGCTTACAGCTGCCAAATAATTACTCTGTGCCTGGCACTGTCATGTCAAGTTCTCAAAGATTATCTCAACACTGGGGAAGGTATGTGCTATGGTGAGAGCTGTGAATTGTGTAAGATTGATGATTCACAGAACTGTACCCCTGAAGTAAATAATATATGTTAATTTTAAAGATTTTATTTATTTATTTGACAGAGAGAGAGAGAGAGAGAGATCACAAGTAGGCAGAGAGGCAGGCAGAGAGAGAGGGAAGCAGGCTCCCCGCTGAGCAGAGAGCCCAATGCGGGGCTTGATCCCAGGACCCTGAGATCATGACCTGAGCCGAAGGTGGAGGCTTTAACCCACTGAGCCACTCAGGCACCCCTGTTAATTTTAAAAAGATTATCTCCATTAAGCATTACAGAATTTCTTAAAGGAGAGAAGGACTATTATTATCCTCAAATTCAACATTTAATATATATCTATTAGCACTTATGTTCCAGACTATGATCAGAGTTTAAAGCTATGAACTTAGTCATCAGGAGCCTATTTTCTCATACAAAACATATACTACCTAAGTAAACCAAAGGATAAACAAGATGATTCAGGCAGTAAAAATTTTCCTAAAGGGAATAAAATGGCATCATGTGAATAAGAGTGACCATGGCAGCCAGGGAGTGACTAGGGAAAGGCTCACTGAGAAATGACACTTGAGCAAAAGCTTAAGGATGAAAAGCAGTTACCCATGTGAAGGCTCTGGGAAGATGGTTGATCTGTTTCATTTGGTCTTATGAGTGTTTCACTGGAAGTGAAATATCCCATATCAACCAAAACTTCAATGCTCCATCTTGCTTCACACCCACTACTCTGCTAGTCTCTATATCCCCAAAGGGTTTTATTTCTCTGAGATTCATATCCAGTGGACTATTTACACATCCTTCTCATGTTCCTCATCTCTGGTGATGCATGGGCAATTACATCTCTAATCTCCAACTGCTGTTTTTATTATAATTACATTTTTTCCAATATCTAGCGTTTTAGTTCTAAACCATGAAAGTTATAGCTACTGTGTGTTATCAGAACCAGCTGTTTGGCTCTTTTCAACTATTTTGAACAGAGGGAACAGAAGCATAAAGGTACTTCTGATGAATAGAGAACACACACACGCGCACACACACACACACACACACACACACAGAAGATCAGAGTTAGCACTAAAACTAAACAAATCTGGCACAGCGTTCATCAGTTTCATAAATACCAGAAATACCCACATGCTTTTTGTTCAGCATGATATATTTTTTCAAGAAAGATGCTTTAAATTTTCCATTTTGTGCCAAGGTAAGTTTTATGCCTTGGTAATGTACAACATATGGATCTTATGATATTATACATTATTTGCATCCCAATAAAACAGCTCATTAATCAAATGGCCTATTGTAACCTCCAGCCAAAGAAACCACAAAACACACCCCAGAAGGTGGGTCATTTTTAACTCAGAAAGTCTCCTTTTAAAATAGTATTTATCTGATCATGTTAAATAGTGGTCAAATGTACAAGAGATATTAGTGTATTAGGAAAGAGATGGTAATAAGGACACAGCCAACCCTGAAACACACATGCAGTGAATTTCTTCCCTGACTTTGGGCCATGTGTTTTGCTTTCCTCCAGTTGATTTTGAATGGTGTTTTCTTATGAGGTCAAAACAAGGTCTTTTTGTAGCAACCAACATTTAGCTATAATAATGTACAGCTAAATTAGGAGCAGGTCAATCGTTGAAGAGTTCATTAGAGAAGTAAATTGGAAATTTACACCCACACCAACAATTGTAAACTCACCAAACCTAGTGAAATATGCAAACGGAACTATAAGCCCTAGTCTACCCGTTGTCTCAAATCAGTTCTTGACACATGTGTAATCGAGGGTCCCAATGGCAAGAAATAAAGGCCAACTTCAGCTAATTTAAGCAAAGGAAGATTTCTTCACAAGAATATCAATGGAGGGAGGGTCCTGCTGCTAACATAATCAGTGAGGACCTGGAGGACCAGACTTAGGAATGAGCAGGGGGCCAGAAGCTCCAAAAGGACATGAGGCTGGAAGCAAACAACCCAGCAATGTCCCCATAACTGGAAGCCTCAGTTGCCACTGTTCCTAACATGAGTGATCTCTGTTTCTTCTGACCTTGCATCTTTCACTCAAGATGTAATGTCCCTAGGGGCGCCTGGGTGGCTCAGTGGGTTAAAGCCTCTGCCTTCGCCTCAGGTCATGGTCTCAGGGTCCTGGGATCGAGCCCCGCGTCTGGCTCTCTGCTCAGCAGGGAGCCTGCTTCCCCCTCTCTCCCTGCCTGCCTCTCTGCCTACTTGTGATCTCTCTCTCTGTGTGTCAAATAAATTTAAAAAAATCTTTAAAAAAAAAAAATGCAATGTCCCAGGGAAGAGAGGCTAATTGGGCTCATGGGCTTGCTCAGAGTAGAAAGACTTTCATCCTCTTGGCTTCCTGGGTAGGGGGTGTCTGGAATTACTCTCCCATTAAGATCGCTATGGTGGTCACAGAGAATTAGTATGCCTGAAAAGGGGAGTGATTACTAAGTTATGCAACGTATCGAGTACCTATTACATGTCAAGAATTATGCTAGACAATTTTCAACCCATGTGTTCTTATTTAAGTACATTGAAAACCCCACAGCCATCTTGTGGGATTTTCTATTCAGGTTATAGATGGAGACAGTGAGGATTGGGAACATTAGGTGACCTGGACAAGGTGACAGTGTTTAGTCAAGTGTAAAGTCGAAATGTCCAGTCTCGGTTTCCTGATTCCTGGTCCAGTGTTCTCTTTGCTGTACCAGAGATGGATGCCTCCTAACTGATTTCAACTTCACCTCTAAATTTCAATTTTCCCAGCCCTGATTATGGGTCCACAAATATCTTAAAGGTTAGAAATTTCAGAGTGATGGAAATATTCTAACCAAGAGCCTTAGGTTTAGAAAACCAGGGGTTTTGCTACATGTATTCCCTGGTCGGCCCTTGTGTTACATGACTTTCAACTTTAGGGCTCAACAGTGGTCCTGAGAATTAAAAAATAAGTTGCCCAGGACTATGTCAAGCAGGGACACACAACGGCACCAGCACTGGGATCTTTCACTGCCCCCATCATAGAGACGAATGGTTACTACACTACGGGGGCAGCCTACCAGTTGTCTGGAGGCAGACAAAGTACCTTGGTTCATTTCACAAGCACTCAGAACATACGTGAAGATGACATTTATGTCACTCGTCCCCATGAAGGCTACTACGAAATAGACATGGGGTAACCTTCCAGGCTGAAAGGCCATCATCTCTTTTATAGAAAACACAGACTCGGGGTGCCTGGGTGGCTCAGTGGGTTAAAGCCTCTGCCTTCGGCTCAGGTCATGATCTCGGTGTCCTGGGATAGAGCTCCGCATCGGGCTCCCTTCTCAGCAGAGAGCCTGCTTCCCCCCTCTCTCTCTGCCTACTTGTGATCTCTCTCTCTGTGTCAAATAAATAAATAAAATCTTAAAAAAAAAGAAAAGAAAACACAGACTCTGGAGTCAGATCAATCTGAGTTCAAATCCTGGCACTGCCTTTCACAAGCATGTTCTTGGGTAAGTTATTCCTCTTCTCTGAAATTTAATTTCATACTCTGTAAGTTAGAAATGATGTTTATTTTGCAACATTTTTTTAAATCATAAATAAATGTAAAGCCCCCAACTTTGTGCCTGGCTTATATAAATAGACATTCAATAAATGGCTGCTCTTAAAATTGATATGGCTTTGGGTGACAAATAACCAGAAAGTCTTTTCTTTCCATTTCTCCCAAGTGGATGAAGTGTAAGAAGTTCATGAGTTTTCAGCATTATGCTTACATTACGTAGCATTTTGCTTAATATAATTTTGTATTTGGTAGATTTTGCATTTTGTATTTGGTAGTAGATTTGCATATCTATTCTGTTATCTGGATTAGTCAGGGTCTACCAAAGAAACAGAATGAGTTGGACAGATACAGTACATATTACAAGTATATTACATAATATATAAACATATTCAAGACATATATGCACACATATGTGCACAAATACACACATATTTCAAAGAATTGGTTTGCAAAATGTGGGGACTGGCAAGTCTTAAATTCGTAGGGCACACTAGCAGGCTGGAAACTCTCAGACAGTACCTGATGCTGCCATCCTGAGGTAGAGTTTCTTCTTCCTCAGCAAAACCTCAGTTTTTCTCTTAAGGCATTTCAACTGATTAGATGAGGCTCACCTACCTTACAATCTTCTTTACTGAAACTCAACTAATTGTAGGTATTAATCACATAAAAATACCTTCACAGCAATAAGTGGGTATTATAACCTAACCAAGTTGATATATGAAGCTATTATAGTCCCCTCTTTATCAATTTGGCACCCATACACACCTCCTTAAACTATACTTAACCTCCAAATAAAGATAAAAGCAAAGTAATACTTCTGCCTAATAGAACACAACTATCTTATATATAACTGAAAATGGACTAACCCTTCTTCCCTAAAAGACGATGCAAAGTTTATGGGTATCATTCACACTTGTCTTTGATATTCCATAACTTAAATACTGTGATATAAACTTAACTATTATTAATACATCTTATGTTAGATGATAAGGGGATAAGAAAACAAAATACTGTATATATGAACAGACACATGTATACATAGACACATACATTCATAAAAAATTAGGAAAAATATTAACAATTACAGTTCTAATTTCTGCAACTGGTCACATGGTCATACCTGGTATTTATAACTACTTTCTTCTACAATTCATCCCATATTCTCCTTGTCTTCTGCAAGAACCTCAGCTAGTCATGGTTTTTTGCCTAGTAGGGTGACCCAAACCTTCATTCCTGGAAGGTCTGGGCCATTAGTCCAGCCTGAATCAAATCACTAAAGTTTTCCATTGACTTTTATCACACATCAATAGGGGTTAAAGAAATGCTCTAAGAGATGTGCATTCTAAATGTTCTTCCTCACTTTTACTATTAGTGGCACCCAATTTCTGATGGTAATCAGGATCAATCAACCTATCCAGCATAGAACTCCCTTGCCTGTTGATTTAAAAGCTTAAAGAGCCATAAGTGGCCAGATGGTAGTCTTAGCTTCCTATTCAGTGGAATCATTGTGTCTCCTAGTTGTGTATTGTGTCTCCTAGTTGGAAATAATTTCTTCCTTTGGAACTAAGACCTCTGGAATAACAGAGAATAAGGTCACAGAGACAGAAAATAAAATTTTTGCTAGTGGGTCATTAGGGGTAATAGTAAATAATGTCATTTCCATTTCTACCCCTCATTTCCTGGACCTGTGAATTCTAGCTATTGGAGACACTGAACCGTGTATTAAATGCTGATTCAAAGTATGTATAACCTGTTATATGACAATGCTCTAGCCCTGCAAGCTATTACCACCTCACGGGCATTACAGCTGAGTCTTCAAAAGGCCATTGCACTTTTTAATCAAGTCAGTTGCTTCAGGATAATGGGGAACATGGTAAAGCTCATGAATTCCATGATTATGAGGCCATTGCCATACTTGATTCACTATGAAGGGAGTTCCTTGATCAGAAGCAATGCTGTGCAGAGTATCATTATGGAGATAAGGAATTCTGTATGTCCACAGATGGTAGTTCAGCAGAAGCACTGTATGATTGCAAAGGCAAATCCATATCTAGAGAAATGTTTACTCCAATAAGAACAAAGCACAGCCCCTTCCATTATGGAAGCAGTCTAGTATAATCAGCCTGCCACCAAGCAGATAGCTGATCACCCTTGAGAATGGTGCCATATCAGAGATTGGTTCTGTTGGTTCTGTTACTGACAGATAAGCACTCAGCTATGGCTGTAGATAGACTGGCCTTGGTGAGTAGAAGCTCATGTTACTGAACCTCAATTTCTGCCACCATACCCACTTTGTTCATGAGCCCACTGGGAAATAACAGGGAAAGAAGCTGACTGGTATCCACAAAATAGGTCATCCTATCCATTTGATAATTAATAGCCTCCTCTGCAGAGGTTACCCCTTTGTGAGCATTCACATAAGAGAGAGATATCTTCACTTTTTTTTCCCACTAAAAGATATTCATCCACACACCTCTTTCCCAGACCTTCTTATCACCAGCTTTCCAACATTTTCCTTCCAAGTCCCTGACCATCCAGCCAAACCACTGACCACAACCCATGAATATAGACTCCTACCTCTGTCCATTTCCCTTACAAACAGAATGAGCAACCACATAGAGATTTCCCTTCACCATTTCCTACAGGGATGTCCCAGAAAAGGGCTGTGGTGCCACAGCTGTTCACTTTTGGGTGGTTCCTGAACAGCATGCAGAACCATCTGTATATCAAAACTGTTTCTCTTCTTTCATGAGTCAATCATAGGGAACTCCCCATGAGACCATAGATACAGGTTCAGAGAGAGAGGTGGAAGTAGATTAGGATTAGGAACAATAGAAATTTGGTCACTTCCTCATGTAAATTATTGTGACTTCAACGTCTGATTTTGTATACACCACCTCCATTTAAAAATGGAATGCCACTGTACACATCCACCTTGACTTGGGCAGATAAGACAATAGCAGGTTCATTATGCTGTCATGAACACACAGAAACTTGTTAAGTTACATGGAAACTTGGTGCCTCTGGTTAAGCATTCAGTTTCTATTAAAACCCAGTTGCAAAAAGAGCTGTTTCTCCAAAGAGTAGTTATCCACAGGGGATGGCAAGACTTTGCTCCAAAGTCCTAAGGGTCTTAGGACCTGCACTGACCAGTCAGCATAATAGCATCAATGTCGTGGACCAGTATGATGTCTTGTGAAAGGCAAAGTTGATCAATGTTCCTACAGACTAAATTGTGATATAAGGATGGAGAATTTATATATTCCCAATGTAGGACAATGAAGGTGTATTGCTGGCCTTGCCAGCTGAAATCAAACTGTTACTGATTGTATTTACTAACAGATACTTTTTTAAAAAGACATATGCCAGTACAAAAGCTGCAAATCAAGTAGTAAGGGATACGCTAATTTGCACAAGCAATGAAACCACATCTGGAACAGCAGCTGCTGGTTAAGTTTGCAATAATTCCACTGTCATTCTCCAAGATCCATCTGTCTTCTACACAGGCCAAATAGATGAGCTGAGTAGAGATGTGGTGGGAATCACCACCTTGTGTCTTTGAAGTCCTTGAGTAGTGGCAGTAACGTCTGAAATCCCTCTAGAAACACAGTATTGCTTTTGGTTCACTACTTTCTTGGGTAGCATAAGTTCTACTGGTTTCTAATTGGGCTTCTCCCCATAATAGTTCTTACTCCACGGGTGTGGAGAACCAGTGTGTGGATTCTGTCAGTTGCTGAGTATGTCTTTTCTAATTACACATTCCAGAATTAAAGAATAACCATAGGATGGGTTCAGCAACTCAATGAATCCCCTGTGATATGTATCTGAGCTAAAGCTCCATTGATGACCAGATCTCCATAAGCCCTGCTCTTTCTGACCACAGTGATGTTTTGGGTCTTCTGAAATCAGTATCAGTTCAGAGCAAGAGTCCAGGAGTTCCTGAAAGTTCTGATCATTTCCTTTTGCCCAGGGCGGTTACTGTGGTAAAAGTCCATAGATCCCTTTAGGGAAGTCTGGGAGAAAGATTAAAAGAATTCATATTTGGCAGTGTAGCGGGTCTTTTCTTGAGGAGATTTGGCTTAACTGGCTCAAGTCTGGTCATTGAGGAGTCATGCCCCTCTTACTTTACTCAGGTGACCACAACAAAATCCCATAGACTGGGTGACTTGAACAACAAAAATTTTCTCTGGAGCCCAAGATCAAGACGTCGACAAGTTTGCTTTCTCCTGGAGCTTCTCCAGTTGGCTTGAAGATGGCTCTCTTTGTCCCCTTTTCTCTGTGCTCATGAATCACTGGTGCCTCTTCCTCCTCTTATAAAGAGATGGATCACATTAGATTAGTGTACTACCCCTACGATTTCATTTAACCGTCACTACCCCTTTAAAAGCCTTATCACCAAATACAGTCACATTGGGAATTAAGGCTTCAGCATATGAATTTGGAGAGGACACATGTCAGTGCATAACTCTGTTTCAGAGCTTTGAGTTAGATGTCTTTCTGTTCCATCTAATCTGCAACCCTTCCATCTGTACAGATCAAGAACGAGAATTTAGTAGACTATTCCTCTTCTAGGGACACCATGATCAACTAACCAGCACCATAGGTCTTTTTGAGTCAGATTATTTTACTTACAGCTTTGGTGGCAACAGTTTTCACTATAAATTCTGACCTGAATAGAAGAGCAACCATAGAGCTCTTCAAGGACACTGAGACTGCCCTCAAAGAGCTCTCTCTCACAGTTGTAGTGAAAGATGTGTCCCCTAGATCCTCTCAGGGTGGATGAGTAAGTTTTAGGTGATAAATCTATTCTACAATTCCAATCTCCCCAAGCCTTTAAATACCTTCCTCTATAGTATACCAAGGCAGTTCTGGCATATCAACATAAATTAGAGTAGACAATATTTTGGTCCATGTTTCAGCCAAATGAATAAACTTAGAGCTCTTTGTTTTTTGGTTTTTTTATTATGTTCAGTTAGCCACTGTATAGTACATATTTAGTCCTTGATGTAGTATTCAGTGATACATTAGTTAAGTATAATATCCAGTGCTCATCACAGCATGTGCCTCCTCAATACCCATCATCCTGCTACCCTCTCCCCTCACACTCCTCCCCTCTGAAACACCCAGATTATTTCACAGGGTCTATAGCTTCTCATGGTTCATCTCCCTCTCTGATTTCTCCCCCTTTTCATTTCTCTCCCTTCCTCTATGATCCTCCATGCTATTGCTAGTGTCCCACATATGAGTGAAACCATATAATTGTCTTTCCCTGTTTGACTTACTTCATGTAGCGTAATCCCCTCCAGTTTCATTCATGTTGATGCAAATGGTGGGTATTCATCAATTCTGATGGCTGAATAATACTCCATTGTGTATATGGCCCACATCTTCTCTAACCATTCATCTGTTGAAGGGCCTTTTGGCTCCTTTCACGGTTTGGTTATTGCGGACATTGCTGCTGTGAACACTGGGGTGCAAATGGCCCTTCTTTTCACATCTGTATCTTTGGGGTAAATTTAATTGCTGGGTCATAGGGTAACTCTATTCTTAACATCTTGAGGAAACTCCCTATTGTTTTCCAGAGCAGCTGTACTAACTTGCATTACCACCAACAGTGGAAGAGGGTTCCCCTCTCTCCATATCCTTGCCAACATTTGCTGTTTCCTGTTTTATTAATTTTTGCCACTCTAACTGGTGCATGGTGGTATCTCATTGTGGTTTCTATTTATATTTCCCTGCTGGCTAATGACGTTGAACATTTTTTCATATGTCTATTAGCCATTTTTATATCTTTTTTGGACAAGTGTCTGTTCATGTCTTCTCCCCATTTTTTTGACTGGATTATTAGTTTTTTGAGTATTGAGTTTGAGAAGTTCTTTATAGACCTTGGATATCAGCCCTTTATCTGTAATGTCATTTGCAAATATCTGCTCCCATTTTATGTGCTGCCTTAGTTTTGTTGACTAAATTTACTTTGCTGTGCAGAAGCTTTTTACCTTGATGAAGTTCCAAAAGTTCATTTTTACTTTTGTTTCACTTGCCTTTGGAGACGTGTCTTGAAAGAAGTTACTGTGGCTGATGTCGAAGAGGTAAGTACCCATGTTCTCCTCTAGGATTTGAATGGATTCCTGTCTCACATCGAGGTCTTCCATCCATTTTGAGTCTATCTTTGTGTATGGTGTAAGGATATGGTCCAGTTTCATTCTTCTATACGCAGCTGTCCAATTTACCCAGCACCACTTATTGAAGGGAATGTACAGACAGTAGGATGGCAATAAACACATATATTTCAGCAGTACCCCTCAATGTGAATGGCCTAAATGCTCTCATGAAATGGCACAGGGTTGCAGATTGGGATACAAAGACAGGACCCATCCCTATGCTGTCTACAAAAGACTTATCTTGAACCTAAAGACACCTCCAGACGGAAAGTGAGGGGATGGAGAACCATTTTACATGCCAATGAACCTCAAAAGAAAGCTGGGGTAGCCATTCTTATATCATACAAACTAGAATTTAAACCAAAGACTGTAATAACAGATACAGAGGGACACTGTATCATTCTTAAAGGGTCCTATCCAACAAGGAAATCTAACAACTGTAAATATCTATGACCCCAACATATGTGCAGCCAACTACATAAGCCAGCTATTAATCAAAATAAAGAATCAGATCAACAATAATACATTAATAGTAGGAGATATTAACACTCCACACTCAGCACTAGACACATCAACTAAACAGAAGATCAACAAAGAAACAAGAGCTTTGAACAATACACTGGACCAGATGGACTTAGAGCTCTTTCTAAATCCTCAGGCTAAAAAACTGAATCCAGAAGTGTTGCTTAGTGAATGCATGTCGGGAAATTCAGCCTGACCCAACTTTATGTTTCTTTCAGTATATCCCACTCCCTCACTATCCATTCTCACATATATCACAGATTATTGGCTATATGAATTGCAGAAATCATGCGCTTCTTTGAGTATATATTGCATCTCTTCATGTACCACACTTTGCACCTCACCCTCTGGAACTTCAGTCTCATTATAATTTTAGAAGCAAAGAGGGATAACGGAGTATGTACTGAGGAAAACCAGCAGTGTCTTCCTAGGGAATTAGCAAGGAGATTAATCAAGGAGATTATTATAGATTCTTCAGGCAAAGCAGACTTAACCTCCTCAGAGAAGGAAGGGAAGCTACTATTGGCAAAGAAGGCTGAACAGAATTTGAGGGTTAGGTATCCTCAGGTTCACTGGGATATCCTCCCTCACACATCTCACCTCCCCATTCCAATTTTCAGGATCCCATTCCTTCCCATCAATGGGCTTACTTTAATAGAAGAAACTCTATGAGGCTGGGATTCAGTGTTTGCTCTATTAAAGCTATTCACAGGATAAGACTCAGAATTTGGCTCTCAGAAATCTCAGCCCTGCAACTATAGAAGATCATGGCTTCCTGCAGGCCATGTACATAGAGCTTGAACCAGGAATTTATAGCTCTGAGTGCATCGTTGTGTTTCCCTAGTTTCTCCAGGGCAGTTAGAAGCAACCAACCAATCTCATTATACTCCTTAATTTGACGTAAACATTCTTAAGTACCAATCAAATATAGTCACCCAGAACCTTGCCTTATATATCCATTTGATTAGAAATATCCAATGACGATATTTTGTTTTTCTATTGCCACAGCATCAGACTACCAGTGCCCTCTTTACCACAGGAAATAGAGTTAGTAGTGCCTCTAAACTTAAACAATCTAACCAATCCAATCAGATTAGAAAACCGATTCCAGAAAAGCTAGAATCAATTCAGAAACTTGTCTTCGAGATTACATACTTCTAGAACTACTATTGGTACCAAAATCTTTATTAACCAGTGTTCTAGCAGAGAAAGGGAATCAATTTTAAGATAAAAAGAAATAAGAAATCAAGTTAGTTAAAGTTGGAAGGAAGGAAGGAAGGAAGGAAGGAAGGAAGGAAGGAAGGAAGGAAGGAAGG
>CM053609.1:108590690-108606585 GCA_028646535.1 Procyon lotor
TTAGTTAAAGTTGGAAGGAAGGAAGGAAGGAAGGAAGGAAGGAAGGAAGGAAGGAAGGAAGGAAGGGAGGGAGGGAGGGAGGGAGGGAGGGAGGGAGGGAGGGAGGAAGGGGAAGGGTGGGAAGAATAAAGGAAGGGAGGGAGGGAGGAATAAAGGAAGGGAGGGAGGGAGGAAGAAGATAGGTAGGAAGAGAGAGAAAGAGAGAAATGAAAATTAGGGACCGGCAAATCTGAAATCCATAAAGTAGGCCAGCAGATTGGAAATTCTTGAGTGGGAAATGATGCTGCATCCAGAGTTGTAATTTCTTCTTCCTCAGGGAAACCTCACTTTGTTCTTAAGGTTTTTCAAATGATTGGATAAGGCTCTCTCAGATTATCACAGTTAATTGCTTATCCTTAAAGTCAACTGATTATAGATGCTAGCCACATCTACAAAATACATTCACAACAACACCTAGATTAGCATTTAATTTAATAACTCGGTACTGTTGCCTAGTCAGGTTGACATATAAAACTAACCATCACACTACTCTCTGCTGAGAAAAATTGGAACATTAGAACATGCGACATTTCAAGAAAATGAAGTCCATGTGATAGTCCATCATTTCAAATACTCTCTGGCATTGAACTCAGTCCAGGTAATTCTGGAAATAAATCAAAATCCAATAACTGAGATGAAGTCAATGTTGATCTGTCAAAGACAACACCAGAGCAATGAAACCTGCATCTCAAGATAGTTAAGCTTTGCGGATAGGCCTTGGTCACTCAGTGCGTGAGATTTAAGGGGCCCTGTGGCCCCAAAGTAGTTCTGTGGCATCAAAGCATATTATTTCCAAGAGTCCCTTTTCAAAACTTTTCCTAAGAGTGTTCATATTATGTCATTAGTAAGAATTATATCAAATATTAAATAAGACTTTTGGAGAATATCCAAGGAAATAAGAGAGGAAAGTGTGTTTTTATCAAAGCAAAAGCGAAGGAGGGGACCTTGGTTGAATGGCTATATAACTTTAAGACTACATTATATCACTTTATGTTAATTCATCAACCTCAGAACAACCCCAGGAGCAAATATTATTTTAAGTAGGGAAATTGAAGCTAATAATTGGCAATACTGAAAGTTTCGCCATCAGTCTGGCTGATTACACTTTGCACTACATCTAGTTTCTGTCAATCAGACTGTATCTTCAAGAGATGCAGAGAAGCCAGGAAGAGGAAGAGGAGAGGTCCAAAAGAGAGTGGAATCTGTTTCACCTCTGCCTAACATCAACACTAATTCTGTCCTTCTCAGAGAAGAGGTAAGTCATCTTTGGGGACATTCAATCATTTCTGACCTAACACTACACCAAATTCTCAGTCTTATATCCAACCCTTCGACCACAGCCAGACCCTGCCAGCCCCATCCCTGATATTTGCAAGGCCTGTGGCAGGAAGACAAACGAAAGCCCATATACCACATGTATAGGATTTTAAGTGTTATAAACTAAGCTAGCAAATTGCTATATAAAATATATAAAACATATTCTATCCTTCTACCTTGACAACTATGCCATCGTAATGACCTAGAAGGCCAGTCCCACTTTGCCAGTCTCAGACCCTGTGGAGTTACATAACAGAACATGGTGGCAGCATCAGGGAAGCTGGCCTGGCCCTCAGCTCAGAGCCCACCCCACTTCATTTTCTATCTCTAGCCCCTTACACCCTGAGGAGTCTCACATGCCCCTGTGTGGACACTCCATCCAGAACATAAGCTTTGTCCATGCCTCTACTAACAACCTCCACTTGGCCACTGCAGGGAGCTAGGGATGGATTCCTGTCTGCCCAGTGACCTCCCCTCAGGAAGACAGGTATTTAGGAATACCCTAGAAGTCCAGGCGGACTATTTGGGCAAGGAATTCCAGGTACCAGGTTGTTGAAGTATGGTCTAGAAGGGATGGGTCTGGACTCTGGGGAAGCACATTCCCTTGCCTCTCAAGCTCTGTGCCCAATGGGGAAGGACACAGCTGGAAAAGAGCGAGGGCAGGACCATCTAAAGCATGAGGACCCAGCACCAAAGATCTGTTTTGCTTGGGTAACACACAGTATAAAGATGCAAGATGGCCTTCTGACCAACTGGTCACAGCTCCCAGTCTCTGGGCTACTACTGTAGCTGGCCCCCTTGCTTAGCCTGCCTCTCTTACTCACTGCCAATTCCAGATCCATTAAGACAATGTATTGTCACAATGTTCATTTTACAGTAACATACACAAGGCATGAATTCACAGACACCAAGTCTTAGTACACTCTCAAACAGCTATCTCTACAGGAAATGGTCTAGCAGGATTTTACACTGTAATATTTATTGTGGCAAGAACATTGAGTCTTCCCACTCACCACACACACACACACACACACACACACACACACACACACACTGCTTCTGCTTGTTCTAGAAACCAATAAAAGAAAGCAACAAATAAAAAGAATACATTTGATTAAAGTCACTAAGTACAGGCTTTTCCTTTTTAAAAAAAGGAAAAATAAATAAAACAGACTAATTTTTTTAAGTTTTCATTTCTCTGCATCACAAGGCATAACTTTTTTTTTTAACCGTGAGATGGGGGCTCATCCAGGATAAGGCATAACATTTTTAACAGGATCTTGGAAGGTTTAGAAAAACTTTGTGACTTTCCTAAATTTCCCTGGGCTCCTAGAATTTCGGGGTTTTATTCCTGATTCTTAACATTCTACTAGGCATCCTAACCAACACTGTAATAGCAGAATTTGCATACCAATTTTTAGTGCGAGGAATGACTCCTGCAGGTGGATTATGAGAATGGCTCTTCAGACACATGATAGTCACATATGAAGTTCGGGCTCCTCTGTGTTTGGGTCCAATGCTATCTATCCCCACAAGATAGTTTCTACACTTTCAATCTTTCTCATCACCCTGTCTGGATTCTCTCTTTCATTTTTATCCATGACTTATTTTTACCACACAGGGAAGTCCCTTATTTTATATTTTCTTGTAAGTTACAACGATGCTTCTATCATAAAAACCATTTTTACTACCCATTTGGGCCCATGATAAGCCTACATATGGCATTTTCAAGCCATGGGCAGTAGGATATGTCCAGCTCACAAGAGACAATCTATCTCCATGACCTAAACCATAAAAAAAAAGATCACTTATTTTAAGTAAACCCAACAAGAACTAGAAGCATCACAACTCACTCATGTTTGTGACTTAGAAGATGCTTAGAAACACATGGGGAGGTACCAATCATTCAATAAGTTAAGTGAATTGACCCCCACCACTAGCCATAGGTGTTTTTCTTTGCTAGTCCTCCAGGTATTAAACCTAAGGAATGCACAAAATGATTTTTGTATGTGAATTTTTATTTCTTTGGGAAGTTAGTTCACACTTAACTTGCTCTCTGTGACCGTGAGTAAAAACCCCCTGCCCAGAGAGCCTACTCTATCAGTAAGTAGGGATAATTTTCATCTAATAGAGCTGTTTCAGAAAAGACATTCAGTAAATGTTAATATCTTCCCTTCCACCTGGATATAATTAAATGTACACTAGTAGATATAATATAGGTGCTACTGAAATCAGAAAGACCAAGGTTCAAAGTCTCTTTTTTTTGTTTTGTATTAACATATAATGTATTATTTGCCCCAGGGTACATGTCTGTGAATCATCAGGCTTACACATTTCACAGCACTTACCATGGCACATACCCTCCCCAATGTCCAGGCTTGGGCAAGTTATTACCCTCTCTGTGCCTCAGTTTCTCCCTCAGTAAAACAGGGCCCTCAAAGGACTCTGGTGAAGACTAAGGAGATGATGGGAGCAGGATCCCCCTGGTCCTGCTGGACACAGAGCAAGGGCTCAGTGCATTTCAGGATGGCCAGGGACATGGAGAGAAGCCGGTCACGGTTCAAGTCTCGTCTGCCACTTACCTCCTCTGTCACCTTAGGCAAAGTAACCTCTCTGAGAACCACTTTCTTCGTGGGTAGTCCTGAAATGATCATTTCTACCTCACTAGTTTTTTATGAGGTTTATAGGAGATAATGTTAAGAGAAGCACCACATGCGGAATATGCACAGACCAATATTAATAAATGATAAGCAATTATTAATACATTTAAAAAGCAGAATTAAAAGCCACCAGCAGAAGAAAACCATTAGATCCCCATATTGCAGACTCATGGTTAAATTGGAAAGAAATAGGCACAAGTCGGAATCTAAAAAGAGAGCTGATCCAGAGAGCTGCTTCAAGAAACCTCCTCTGATAGGGGCACCTTGGTGCCTCAGTGGGTTAAGCCTCTGCCTTCGGCTCAGGTCATGATCTCAGGGTCCTGGGATCGAGCCCCACACTGGGCTCTCTGCTCAGCGGGGAGCCTGCTTCCCCCTCTCTCTCTGCCTGCCTCTCTGTGATCTCTTTCTGTCAAATAAATAAATAAAATCTTTTAAAAAAATTATATTTCTATATTAAAAAAAGAAACCTCCTCCTCTGATAGAAAATATATATATTTTCTGGATTTGAAATTATATGGATTCTGACATATATAGAAATATGTATGTATATTTAATATATGTATATATACTTATTCTAGGACATTAGTGTTCTATTACAGAATCTAGCACATAATGGGTGCTCCACAGATTTGAACCATTAATTAATTAAATTGATATCAATTAATTTAATATTGAATATCTAGTATTAGATATTAATTGATATAAGTTATTGGATATCAATTAATTTTAGTATATTAGTGCAACTAACACAGCATCTTGTATGTCATCGGACTCCTCGGAAGCACAGGGATCCAGCCACGGTATTTTCTTGTTTATACACCTATCAGTCAAACGCTAAGCTGTAGGGACAGCAGGAAAGCAGCCCTCTCCTCCTACAGCTTAACAATGTCCCCTAATAGACCCCACCTTTCAAAGAGCAGCCGCAGGCTGGGATGGCACCAGATAAATCGGAGTGATCATAATAAAGCTAATCTTGCAGAGATTAAATCTAAAGGCCCACAAAAGGAGGAAGATGGGCATCTGCCTCTGGGCAGGGAAGCTCTCAAAGACGTGGGAGGAGAGGAAGATGCTAGATGTGAACCCAGAGAATCTATCTCTGGCTTCCCTGGCCCCAGAAGTCAAAGAAGAGCAGGGGAGGGGGAGAAGAGGAGGGGGAATGGGCAGGTAGAAAGGCCAAGAACAATGGAAAGGGTAAGTCTTCTCTGTTCAGAGGTCTGTGTTTGCAAAAAACAAAAGTAAAAAAGTAGAATTGTAACTTTTTTCAAAACCTCTTAAATTCTTTAACAAGAAATCTCATTCAGTTCTTGCTCCAGACTCCTCTCTCCTTCCTCCCCGCTTCCCCCAGGGTTGCGTCTGTGTTTCAGGGGCTGATGCAGGGCGAGAGCGTTGTCACTGACTCTCCAAGAGGCTGGCTGGACCTCCCTCAGCACCTGCTCGCCCTGGAGTCAGGACATGCCGGCCTCTCCAACTAGGCTCCTGTCCTCAGTCTACACCTGTCCTCAGTCTACACTGCTCAATGCAGCCTCAGCCCTTGTTCCTGATCTCTGAGGCCTCCCTGGATCCTGCCACGTCTTATACTCCCTGCCTTCTTCTGGAAAGCTGCTCTGACATCACGCTGGTGTCCACGGCCCTTGTGAGGCTAGAACCCTCTGCCTCTGACATCCTCCTCTTTGCTGCAGGGGCACGGCCCTTGGCGCCATGCCGTGCTGGGCGTGGAGGGTTCAGTGAGGGAGGCCGTCTCAGGACCACTTACTGGATATCCCGTGCAGTCACCTCTGTCCTGGGGACTAACACCTCCTGAATCCCTGCAGGAACTGGGGACCCTGCACTAGAGGCTTTTCCTCCATTCCAGCTCCTCCAAACCTAACTGGGGCTACGGAAGCCCCCACCCCTTCCCCAGGTGTAAGGCTCAGCCCCCAAAGTGTGTCTCTCTCCTCCTTTCCTTCCAGGTCCCCTCAGCCAAGGCTCCAGAAGTGGGAAGCTGGACATCTCACTTTTGCTGCTGATTTTCCTCAGGCCTAAGGTCTCTGGGACTCCAAGGCGAAAATCTGGCTGTTGTGTCATGTGTTCCATCCACATGCCGTCCCCTCCAGGGGCCATGAGTGCCACTCCCTGGGGCGGCTGCCCACCCCGGCATGTGTCCCAGAAATGGCAAATCTGCACTCGCAGAAACCCTCCACGCAGCTCTGACTTGCCCCACTTTTTTTGAGGTCACACGGCGCTCCGGGACAACCTCCCCACCGAATCCCCTCTTTCTCTCGGCCCCACAAGGCCGAGCACTGCAGAATGGGTCTAGCTGAAAACTGGCTCCAAGTCAAGAGGTCGATGTTATGTCCGGATCGAGACCCTCCCCAAAAGAACCCACAAAAGGCAGGCTGGATGCAACAGCAAGAGGATTTAATTCCAGCTAGCTGGGGCTCTCACCGGCACAGGACGCAGCGCAGTGCTAAGGTGGGAAGCCCCGCCTCTCCCCTTCGCAACATTTTTATGCACTCAGTAAACAAGCACATAACATCACTACACACGTAGGCGAGTTCCTTATTCTTTATATGGCAATTACCTAAATCTATGCATTTAGATTTAGTGCATTTGAACAACTCAGGGGCTAGGCGTCACACAGGGAAGTGGAAGAATATAAATTCCAGGAATAGTTTCACGCCCATACCCTGGGCCTATCTTTTTCTGGCTTAAAATGAAGCCTGTCATGGACAAACAGTGGTCCTCGCAACAGGTCCTAAAAGCTCCTTAGACCAAGATTTAGCTTGACTTTAGTAAGTTGCCCCATATCTTATAGCACTTAATCTTAACATACTACACACCATTAAGTCTTAACTCCAAAATGTACTTAATCTACACTAACTTACAGTTACAATTAATTACTTAAAACTGAACTCCACAGTCGATGAGGGTTGTGGGCAAGTAGGTGCCATTCAAGAGACCCAACGAGGAAGCTGAGGCCAGCCTCGAAGATGCAGGTAAGGCAGCAGGCCCAGCGGCATGCTGGGTGAGCACCACTCCCCCAGCTCAGGACCCCCGCTAAGCCAGGGACCTGGCTGGGAAGGGTGATCAGAGGGACACAGTCCCAAAAGCAAACAGGCTTAGGCCAGAATTTAAGCCAGAACAATGAAAACAGAAGACGGAGTTCTGAACCTGGGGGTGGGACAAAGTCCTTCAGGTTAGCATGTGGATTCTGACCCCTGGATGGGCTCTCACTCAGTTCTTCCCTGGCCTGATACAACCATCTTGCTGTGGGCGGGAAGAGCGGCAGGTCCATGTTCAGGCTTGGCAATCCGATGGCTGCCTGTGGTTCAAATCCCAGCTGTGCCTCCGACCCAAGGAGGTTGTTTAACCTCTTGCTGGGTTTCTCTTTAACTTATTTCTGAAATGAGCTGAACGCTTCCCCCAAACTCAAGGATCCCCACACACACACACACACACACACCCCTATACAAACAGACTGGGTCACCTGTTCACCAGCCCTCGCTCTTCAGACTCCCGAGCTCAGGAGGTGCGGGGTAAAATACAAACAACTTCCCCACTGACATACCATTTTGACTCCCCAGCAGAAAGAGTTCCTTTGACTCTTTTCCTTCCTGACATCATCTCAACCCCTTTAAAAAAATAAAAATAAACTTTTTATTTTACTCCCTGACAGTCACAAGCCCACCTAGTAATTAAGTACTCGAACTACAGCTTTTATTTCGAGAGCTTCCCTGATTATCTGGGTGGTTGCAAACTCCACCTGTGCTCACGATCAATCTTGGGCCTGCACTAATCATCATAAAGCCTAATGGCCTGCAATCCAAACGCACAGCAAATGCCCAGTGAAGGCCCATGGGGAGGGAGGGACTTGCAAGCAATCATTAACTTATCGTAGAAATTCAGGATGTCCTTTTTTCATGTTCTCTTTTTCTTCCTTTACGAATACCCAACACTAAGCACCAACAGTAAGCGATGAGCAGTCTTGGAGTGCTGGAGGAGTAACCAGGAGACCTGGGTGCAAAGCCCAGCATCCCTGAGCCCTCACAATCCCCATTTGTAAATGAACTTGCCCTTGGCTAACCATTAGAAGCAATTGTGGGATAGAGACAACAAAAGTTTCCTGGGCTATCTATCCACCTCAGACCTACAGAATCAGAATTTCCAGGGCCAGTGCCCAGGAAATCTGTAGCTTTCAAGGGTTTCCAGCAGATTCTTGACGTCAGTCAGGTCTGAGACTCCCCAGGCTCCACAGATAAAACCCTTCGGCTTCAATAATCACCCTCCACTGCCTTTCCACCTTTGCTGCTGCCATTGGTGGAAGGGTCCAAATGTCCCATCACACAGGAAAGAGCTTCACGTTACACTGAAGCTGGGGGGCTTCTGAGAAACTTGAGGGTTTCTTTAGAGCTAAAATGTTCTCAAGAGAAATTCTATTGGTATTTTGAGCCAGCCAACTTTAGGAAACTGCCTCATGCATTGTAGGACTCAGAGCAAACCTGGTTTCCACTGGCTAAATATTTCTAGTGCCCTCAGAGCCACCATGACCGTGGTGTCTCAGATGAGGACACCAGTGCCAAGTGCTTGGCCCTCAGAAGTGTTCAGTAAATGCTGTTATTACTGTTATTATGATGATGATCCAGAAACATGATACATTTTCATATAGATGAAAATGGCTCTATAACTGTCAAAGAGGCGTCGCAAACCAACCAAACATTGACCCTTGCTCAGTCGTTCAAGCTTGGTACAAGACCACGGTTGTCCATTAATATAAGCACCCTCTTCCCCGTACCCCGCCAGCTCTTCCCTGTGTTCTGCCATAGTCAACCCAATACGAAAGTGTGCCTATATGGGGTAAATATGTTGCAGTGATAATGGGTAGAAATGGAATTTTCAGTAAGCTACCTCATTATGTATTAATACCCTATTTTAAATGAAATTTTCCTGACTATAACTCAGTCCCCTTCCTAGTTCCTCTGCCCTCCTTTATAATGAGGCAAATTGCCTTCTACTTTGTCCACTACATCAGCACACATGTTTATAGTTATTTCTCCCCTAAGTCTTCTTGACACGAGGCTGAACAGGTTTGGTTTCTTACTTCTTCCTCGAGGGTCTTATTTTGAAAACATTTCATCATTTTTGTTGCTCTCCACTGAGCTTCCCTAGGTATCTCACTATGAGGGAATTTGTTTCAAATTGCATCACTCATGGAAGAGAATTCCAGGAGGAGAAAAAAAAAATGTCAGGCTGATAGGAAATACTCACGCAGCTCTTCAGACCTTCAGGGGTTCTGCTCCCATTAAGGGATTGCTGGGGATGTGTTCTTACAATATGGGCCCCAAGGACCAAGAAGAGAAAATTCAATAAGTAGTAAAACACTGTGAGAGAGAATCATTGCATATGTTTGCATGAGGCCAGATACTTAGTAGACCGATGTGGGATAAGGGAAAATTCAAGAACATTATAGAAGGAGTTTGTTGGAATCATTTTAATCCTTTTATCACATTTGCACCAGTAAAAGACTGGCTCCCAAGTGTCAAATCAAAAGTGAAACAGCAAAAACCACTTGCTCAGAGCAAAAGAGCAGGTTTAATAATCAAAATCAAGGAGGGGCCACAACAAAGTTAATGGAAATACCTCAGGACTGGGAGTCAGGAGACCCTAACGCTGTGTTTAATTTCCTAGAATGGATTCGTATTTGCCACGAGTCTTTGGGTAGATCACTTAAACTTCCTGAGTCTCAGTTACCTCATTCGTAAAAGAAGAGTTCACAGGACTGACCTGAACCTTTGCAGGGTGGTTTTAAGGCCCGAATGTCACAGCGGCCACTGCCCAATCCCAGCACACAACAGGCATCGAGAATGGGTGTCATTGCTGTCGTAAATACTGCCTAGCAATGGGCAAGCATATAGCACAAGGTATGCAGAGGTATGCAGAAGGTGCTTATGTGGTCCCTAAACAAAGAAACCTCCATCCTTAGCCTTGTCACCCTCCATTCAACCTCTTTGCCTACAAGTGGAAAAGCGAGTCAGTAATAAAGTAAATAAAAAGCTAGGTGCTTGAGAGGAGACAGGCATGATCCCCCTTTCACTGTGCTTACCGGATGTATACTCATCTCCCCCGTTCTCATTTTGTCACCTTCAAGTTCAATGGCCATGTGCTAGGAAAAAAGGCACGCAGCAGGAGAAGCAGGACAGACAGCAGAATTTGTTTTGAGTTGGGGCTTTATAGAACTCTCTCCACGGGGAAGTGTCTGCAAGATTGTAGTATAAGATGCCCTTGTCTTTATCTTGCTTCCACGGACACTCCTATGATGCCGTTTTCTGAGGCGCCAGAGTATCACCTATGCAGTTGCTGCCTGCCAAGGAATTCACCCCTTTTCTCCTCAAGTTGCTCACTAACTAAATTGATTACTAAGTCAGACAACACCTCATTTCTTTATTAGGACCGGCTCTCTGATCACGTGTCTGAAAAGTATTGAAAAAGCCATTAAGCATTTACATTAAAAACCACATTGTCTCGTCCCATACTATATTCTAAACACTCACTGGGTAGGTTAAACAGAAAGTAATGAGAAATTTAAGGCTCATGGGGAAAGTCTTTCCTAAGGAAAGGGAACTCCGTGGAGAGCCCTCTCTTTTGTTTATAATTAGAAAGAGACTTGATATTATTTTTGTCATATTACAAAAGCAACATATGCTCCTCGTAGAAAAATACAGATGAGCACAAAGAAGGAAAAAACACTCACAGTGTTGCACAAGTAGATTCCCACGGTCAACACTGGGGTGATTCATATGTCTGACTGCTGTATATATCAAGACTACAGGCAGCAACAGGGGGAATTGTCAGAAAGTGTCCACTCTCCCCCTGGGGGAGGAGGGCAGGAGAGAGATGAACCAGGGACAGACAGATGAAAAGGACTGAGCTACCACCCATGGCACCCATGGCTTTGTGAGCTTTCCCTCTGTGCTACAACTCACGGCTGCTGAATTCTCTTATGAACAACAGCCTCGCAGTTGGCAGTATCTGGGAAGACAGAGGGAGCTGGGGAAGGAGAGTAGCCTTGGTCCCACCAATTCTCCTCCAAGGCACAACGATGATAACAGCAAGACAACCAGCAAAGGTGTTTGTCCCAGAGTTCCCAAAGTGACCAGCAAGGAGACACACCCCAGGACAAGAAGTAACTGTCTAAGGCCAGTGGAGAGCAGAAGTGTTGTATGAAGCATGTAGGATAAAGGAAAAGATATGAGGCAGCCTCCTTTATTTCAAAAACAAAAACACTGAAGGAGTCATATTTTGAGAGTGTGAAGAGAGGCCGAATCCATCTATTACCTGAATAAGGTCCAGTCACTGAATATGGCCCAACCAGGTGGCTGGTGCGAGTCACATATCCATTTCCCAAGTAAAATTCAACTGCTTTCTGTAAAGTATGAGTGAGTATGCTACAGTTCTGTTGCCAAAGATGGGCACACAGGTCCCTTGTGTGCCCATTCCACCCCACCCACCAGAAAGAGGAGTCTGTTTCCCTTCTCCTTGCATCTAGGTGGCTTTGTGACTTCCCTTGACCAATATAATGCAATAGAAGTGACTGTGTGCCCCATGGGAGTGCCAATAGCCCCTAGACAAAAACTACCAGGAGCACACCTGTAGTCAAATGAAATTGGATTTATTGGCTAGCTGCTATGAGAGAGAATGCACACCAGGGGGCGCTACGGAGTATCGCAGTGAGATGGTATATGGGCCGCCTTACAGAGACTTGGGTCTGTGGTAAGTGAGCCTGCTGGTGGGTAGTGAGGAGGGCACGCATTGCATGGAGCACTGAGTGTGGTGATGAACAATGAATCTTGTAACACTGAAAAAATTAAAAGTATCTGGGGGAAAACAATAAAAAATAAATAATAAAAATAAAGTTCAAGAAGTGGGGCTTGGCTCTGGAACGGATGCTGTCAGGAAGCAGGGTAATTCTGTGATTGGGTATCTTAATTTCTATCTAGAAGGCAGAAAGAACAGAACGCAGTTTATGCTAGAATTAGTGAAGAAGCCGCCCTCACTCATATAAGCCACAACGTTCTTATTTGTGTCTGCATTTGGACATGATTCTGCAGTGGACTCTTTTCTTTGTCTTGCCCCACCCTGGTCACAGAACGACTTTGTCTGATGTCAGTCTTCAGTGAAAAGGTTCATATTTAATAGGAAAACAGGACAGCCCCTCAGTGAGTACAGGACAGTTCCCAGCAACACCAAGGTTTAGCTGATGGTGCCAGGCCAGCTCCCACATGCCAAGGATTATTTCTCTCTTTCATAGGGGAATAAACTTTAAGAGGCTTGATAACTTGTTTTCCCTTGGTTAAGCCAACCACCTACACAGGAAGTTCACCACCATGCTCTAAGAGAGTCCAAGCTAGTCGCGTGAAGAGATAGTGTTAAAGGAAACCATTATACCCAGCTGCAAACAAGAACTATCATCAGGCCGTCCCATCGACTATTTGGGCTATCTCAACCACCCATGGAGCAGAGACAAGCTGTCCTTGCTAGGACCTCTTGGGATTTCTGGTCCACAGAATCCTAAGAAATAACATGGCTATTGTTTTAAGTCGCTATGCTTGGAGGGTAGTTGTTACACAGCAGTAATAACAGAAATGAGTAGCAAGCAAATTTATAGTACGCTGGTAAAATAATCCTTGCCTTACCCAGTTGCAACAAAAATGTTGGACACTGAGAAAACAATCATTTAAAGTTTTTTAAAATAATACAATAAAATAAAAAGATGTATGATAGGTTGGTGCAAATAATAATTGGCTCATCTTTATACTAGAGGAGTAAATTTCAGTATTTTTATCTTTTTTATCATTTTATGTCCCTGAAGAGAATATCTGTATATTAATTATCTAACTTTAGACCTGTGAGACTACATGGTACATGATTAATGACAAAACCAAGCAAAACGGAGGTTTCTAGCAACCTGTCAAAAATCAGCCAAGCACATCCCAAACCGCAGAGACTAGGTAATATTCAGATTCACTGTAGGGTTTTCTGACTCAGTTCAGATCAGCCGGAGGAGGTAGTTCTGAAAACCGTAAGGAACATGCAAGAGATGGGAGCCAATATTTAAAACCATCCCAAGCAGGCTGATCGTGACTGGGCCATCACTGAGCCTGATCTCCAGGGCTGATCCAGAAGTACCAGTATCAGCTGGGCCTGAGCTTCCCGCTCTCAACTCGGCCGCTCAGAGCACATCCATCATATCACAACAACAACCCCATTGCACCCAAGCCCTTCCCAGGGTCTCCTGAGAGACCGTGTTCTCAATGCTCATTTTCAGCTCCAGGGCACCCCAGAAGAAACCTATGGGATTTCTGGTCAACCATCAGCTGATGAGTCAGCTAGATTCTGCTAGTGGCTGAGTTACTGTTACAGCAGAAATAGACGGAAGATACATAGACATATATCCCACTACCAGGTTGAGTTTGCAACAGGGCGAGCTAAGTTACCTATTGTCTTCTGGAAAAAGTCAGTCCTACCTGTAAAACCATGTGAAATAGGACAAATTTCTAACACTTTTTTGTTGCATTTCTTTGTTTCCCTTCTCCCTTACTGGGTTCTACCATGGCCCCCTTCATAAACATTAGTTCTTCCAAGGCTGGCATTCTCCATATTTAGCATAGTTCAATGGAAACATAAATGCAAGCCACAAATGTGAATGCACATATAATTTTAAATTTTATAATAGCCACATTAAAGTCAAAAGAAACAGGTAAAATTAGTTTTTAACAATATTTCTATTTAACTTACTATATCCAAAATTTTATCATTTCAAGATATAATTGATATAAAGACATTTAATGGAAGATTTCACATTCTTTTTTGTTATAAAAATCCAATGTGTGATTTCCAACCACAGTACATCTCAACTCAAATTATCCATATTTCCAGTGCTCAACTGTCATATGTGGCTGTGGCTACCATTTTGGATAGCATATCTCTAACTGATTAAACCTTATCTGTCTAGAAGTCCATTCTCTCAGTGATTAGCTGGTAACCATGTCCAATAAATTAATTTGACTGTGACATAGGTGCACCTTCAATGCAATGCATCAACAGTAACAGAGATATAGAACACCTTGATTAAAATGTCCAGGAATTATGGCAATCCATTAAGTGGTCAACCTCTACTATTCCTCAAATCACACAGGTAGGCTTCTCTGCCTATATATGATATCATTATGAGGGGGGAAAAAATGAGAAGACTTAAGAAAAATTTTTACATAAGCCAAAACTGATGCTGATCTCATTTAACTTTAAGGTAATTTATTTTTCTAGAAAAATTTGCAGAGTAATAGGTAAATACATCCCTGAGGAAGATCTAAGTGGTAACAATGATACACATTCTCACTTTTCTTTTTTTTTAATTTTTTAAAAGATTTTATTTATTTATTTGACAGAGAAAGAGAGATCACAAGTAGGCAGAGAGCCCGATGCGGGGCTCCATCCCAGGACCCTGAGATCATGACCTGAGCTGAAGGCAGAGGCTTTAACCCACTGAGCCACCCAGGCGCCCCCATTCTCACTTTTCTAAAAACTTCCCTTATCGTGGAAAAAAGTCCTAAGGAAATTCTCCTGGGCAAGTAGCGACATCTGTAGAAAGTGTTAGAAGGGCAAATCAAAAATCATGGAAAGGGCATGGGCTCTGAAATCACACAGACTTGGATTTACTAGGTGAACTTGAGCAGATGCCTCCTTGGCACCAATTCCCTCAGGATGTGGAAAATCCCATTTCCCTTGCAAAGCCAAAAGAATTTAAACTTTCCCAATACCATGGGAGGCCCTGAGTAGACAATAAATGTTTACCTGCATGTTGTTTTAGAGTGGAGGTCAATCATCATTCCAATGTCAAGAGCGAATGCATCGGTCCGTGAAAACCCCAAGACACAGACCAGTAAGCCATAGTGCCTCATTACCCATCCAAGCCCAGATGCTGTCCTCCCGGTAGCTCCAGGGTGACTATTCCCAGGGGCTACACCTTCCTGCAAGGTACACCGAGAATGTCTCTTTCAGAAAGGTCAGCTCCCTTGGGAGCAAACAGGCACTCACAAACTATGGTTGTTTCCTCAGTCATAATTCTAGTTCTAGAAAACAGTACTCTCTGGTCAAAGCACAGCAAACAAATGATTGCTTTGCTAATGGCACAAGGCCTAGGCTTGTGGTCAGCCCATGGATTGGCCACTTCGCCATCAGTGTTTACCCTCCGCCAATCATCTGTGACCTCACTGGAAGCCTGAAGTCAGCGAGCTGTATGCACAAGAATTCACCCCACAGGTGAGAAGGGGAGGCAGGCACATGGTCCCCTGATTACTATCCCAGTCCCACAGATGAGGGAACTGAGGCTCATAGAGAAGTAACTTGACCAGCTCACTCCCTCATCTCAGGGACTGGGTCTGGTTGCTGTTTACTTAGCCCTGGTACCCACCTCCCTGTCTGTGTTATTGAAGAGTAGTAAAATAATTGTTGAATGAATAATTGCAAAGCCAAAAAACTCAAGTTTGGTCTCCTACACTTGTTCTAAACCTTGGCTGCACATTTGAATCACCAGAGGCTTCTAAAAAAAAAAAAAATCACCACCGGAGATTAATCAGTTTTAAAATTTTCAGATGGACCTAGAGGTACAGACAGTGTTAAGAACCAACTCCCCAAGTCCTTAACCTTGACTGCACATTTGCATCACCTGGGGGGCTTTTAAAATTCCCCCTCAGGCCACACTCCCAGGCCAATTAAATCACACTTGGCTCCCCAGGTGATTCTGATGTGCAACCAAAGCTGAGAACCTTGGTCTAGAGCAGCACTTCTCAGATTTAAATTTGCACTGAATCTACTGGGGATCTGATTAAAATGCAGATTCTGGG
>CM053609.1:108606685-108618854 GCA_028646535.1 Procyon lotor
CTGATCAAATGAGCCAGCCCCAAGATGGCGGATGCCATGACAGGGAACCCCTGACCAAATTAGGAAGAAAAGGTGGGAAACCCTGCTTCCTGCCCCAGGTAATGAATATTCCTCCCCTAGTTAACAACTGCTGATAAGAGATGGAAATCCAACCTCCAGGACACAGCTCTTTCCCTCTTCTTCCCTCTCCCTTCCTCCCTCTTTCTTTTCCCTCTCTCCCCTTTCTTCCCCTCTCCCCTCTTGCTCCTTCCCTCCCTCATCCCCCCTCCCCCACCATGTCTCTCTTATATACCACGTGCTCTCCCACCTCACTCTCATCTCTCAAGAGTGTACTTTATGCTTTAATAAACTTTCCTCCTTGTGTCACTTGTCCACTGTGCTTTATGTGTGTCCATGAATTCATAATGGTGACAAGACCAAGAACCTTCAGCAACTTCTTCAACCTGGCTGGGTCGAGGCCCCAGGGCCCAGGAACTCCTCAGTTCATCTGACAACGATAGGTCAGATCCCCTGGCTTGGAAACTGTCACTTCATAGCTATGATCCTTGGGCAATTTCCTAAACTGCAGTCACTTCATAGCTATGATCCTTGGGCAATTTCCTAAACTGCTCAGTGCCTCAGTTTTCTTATCCATAAAGTAGAAACTAAAAAAAAAAAAAAAAAAAAGTACCTATGTGTTCACATCACTAATCATCAGTGATGATTAGATGACTTATCATGAATCAAACCATGATGAGCTATGACCTCACACCTGTTGGAGTGACTATCTTCAAAAAGACAAGCCCTGGCATGGAGGTGGTGAAAAGGGAACCCTCGTGCACTGCTGGTGGGAATGCAAACTGGTGGAATGCCACTGTGGAAAACAGTATAGAGCTTCCTCAGAAAAGTAAAAATAGAAATACCATATGTCCCAGCAATTCCACTTCTGGGGGGAAAGAAGTGAATCACTATTTTGAAGAGATATCTGTACCCCTGTATTCATTTTAGCATTATTTACAGTAGTCCAGATAGGGAAACAATTGAAGTGTCCATCAATGGATGAATGAAGAAAGATGTGAGATATATACATATATATAAAGAAAATGTATATATATGTATATAAATGTATATATGAATATATATCCATATGTACAATGGAATATTATTCAGCCATGTGAAAGAAGGAAATCCTGCCATTTCCAACAACACAGACAGACCCTGAGGGTGTTACACTAAGTATAATAAGTCAGAGAAAGACAAATACTGTATGGTCTCACTTATATGTGGAATCTAAAGAAGCCAAACTCTTAAAAACCCAGAGAAGATTGGCAGGTGCCAGATGTGAAGGAAGATACTGGTCAAATGGTCAAAGTCCCAGTGATAGAATGAATAAGTTCTGAGGATTTAATATACAGCATGGTGATTATATTTTGTAGTACTGTATTATATACTTAAAAATTGCTAAGAAAGTAGGTCTTAAATGTTCTCACCACACACACGTACACACACAAATTACAACTATGTGAGGTGATGGGTGGGTTAACTTACCTTATTGTGCTAATCATTTTGCAATGAATCAAATCATCACACTGTACATCTCCAACTTGCACAATGTTATACATCAATGATAGGGCAACAAAGCTGGAAGAAGTATTGATGAATAAGTACATATGGACATTAAATGAGTCAACACATGCAAAAGACTTAGAACAGTGCCAGCCCCACAGTGAGTGCAGATTAAGAGTGAATTTCTTATTGTTGCTCACTGAGCATTTGCTGATCTTGGGGGAGCTGCAAAAATCAACGGCTCTGGAACATGACCTGGGTTCACATGTCACCTCCACTCACACAATCCGTGAGGCCTGGGCAACTTCCTTGACCCCTCTCTGCACCTCAATTTCCTCTTGTGTGGAGGGAAATAATGACAGCACCTGCATCGTAGGGTTGTTGCAAAGATAAATTATATGCAACGCACCTAGAATAGCGCCAGACTAAAGCTAAATCTGCAACGAGTGTTTGTGATCGCTGTCACTGTCATGATAATTCCCATGTGCCATGTGCGGGACAGACAAAGGTAAATAAGGAACTTCAAGCATAGCCCTTGTCTGAGCTAAAAAGAAGTTGCAAATGTAACACCCTTGGTTTCAAGAGGTTTTACAGTGTCCAGTCATCCTTGAAAATAAAGTACAAAAAGGAAATTCTATCAGTTAATATCTCCTGTATCTAGAGTCATTCTCTTGGTTTACAACAGCTATTTTTACTGTTTGCTTTAGGCGTCTCATTTGCTTAAAACTGATAGCTTGAAAAGCGATGTTCATCTGGATCCCCTCACAGAGCTGACAGTCCATTGCCACTGTCATTACAATGATTTCTCATTATTCTTTCTCTGCTGCCTTTGACCAAGGCAAAGGAAGGGTCTTATGCGGTCTTATGTCCTGACGTGACAGACACATCCCTTCGAAAAAGCAGCTTGTGTTTTCTGATCTTAGCATCAGAAGAGCTCTATTCTCTGGTTCAGCTAAGCCAAAACCCTTCAAACAGACACTAGATAAAGCTAAGACTCCTACTTTTGTAATTGCCAGATAAGTTACATAAAAAAAAATTCAATTTATCACATAGTTACCAAATAGTAACGATTAACATGTATCAGCCTGTTTCCTAAGCACCTGCATATATAGAATGGTATAGAGGGATTTGGGGAACACAACCCCCAATTCCTGGGACCATCTGCTTTCTTCCGCGCACACTTGGTAATGGGTCTCCCTCGGATTCAGCAGTACTGAGCAAATAACCCTTATGACTAGAGATTGATACCAATGAAAATGATAAAACAGATATATTCTGTATTATTTGTATTTGTTCACACACACACACACACACACACACACTCATTCACCTGTGTAAGCTGGTAAAAATAATGACTGAAAAATCTGGAAATATTAAGTGTAAGTTGGAATTTGAGATGTACCTTTGTTAGTCCTCTAGCACTACCATAATGAATTATTATAGACTGAGTAGCTTAAAACAACAGAAGTTCATTCTCTCACACTTTTGGAGGTCAGAAGCCTGAAATCAAAGTGTGGGCAGAGCCCTGTTCCCTCTGAAGGCTCTAGAGGAGAATCCTTCCTGTGTCCCCCCAGCTTCCAAGAGTCCAGGCTTTCCCTGCCTGTGGCAGTATCCCACAAACACCCGCCCACCCCCTTCACTTGGCATCCTTACTCTGTGTCTCTTCTAAAGACTCACGATTGGATTTGACCCCCCATATAATCCAGAATGATCTCATCTTGAGATCTTTAATTACATCTACAAAGACCCTTTTTCCAAATAAGGTCCCATCACAAATTCCAGGGATTAAGCTGTGGATATATTTTTGGGGGAAGAAGCAGGGGAGGTCACCATTCAACCCACTACAATATCCCAAGGAAACCTTATCTGTGGTTACTTTTTAGTTAAAAGTAACCTAAAACATCTGTTCTGTCAGTGACCCTAAAGGTACAAAAGAGCAGGCAGGAAAGGGCCTGTGAACGCCAGAGGGCAAAAAGCCCCTCACCCAGACCAGGGTGGAACCCTAGCACCCATGGTCTCCACGTTGGATGTTGCCTCGCTTTCAGATATATCCATGTAAGAGGATTTGAAACATTGTGCCAAACACGGCAGGCTGGAGCCCTTCCTACATTGTTTCCACCGCTGACCTCGTGAGGAACACACCCAACCTGTCTCCTCAGAGACAGATGAGCAGAGCTGCTTAGACACAACTTATCGCCCGGGAATCTGCAGTTTTTCCAAGTATGATGCAAGAACTCGATTTTTTTTAAGTTTGCATGTACCTCCCTCTTTCCCTCTGCGCTCTGTGTCTCCTTTCTGTTGATGTCTACATAAATTGGGAAAAGGAAAGTAAGAGAAAAACTTCTTTAAAATCCAATGCAACAGGGCGCCTGGGTGACTCCATCCTTCAGCTCAGGTTGTGATCCTGGGGTCCTGGGATCAGGAGGATCAGGAGTCCCACATCCGGCTCCTTGCTCAGCAGGGAGCCTCCTTCTCCTTCTGCCTGCCTGCTTGTGCTCTCTCTCTCTCTCTCAAATAAATAAAAATCTTGAGAAAGAAAGAGAGGGAGCCATGCAACTTCTCAATCATTTATGGCTCCTAACAAGTCATAGAAGAAAATAAATATGGTGGTCTGTTCCAAAAAGAAAAAAAAAATGTTTAGGAATTTATAGATTTTGGAAAATCAAAAATAAACCTAGAAGTAGTTACTCTTGTCCTATCGTGCAAATGAAGAAGGTTAAGCAACTTCCCAAGACACAAGAAAGTCCCAAACCCTTTCCTTTGGGAACCAAGTTGACCAACTATTTCTGAACTCTCCTTTCAGGTAGGAGAAGGTTTCAAGGCTGGCTCTGGGGTGTCAGGGGGAAGAAAGGGAAGTGAAGCAAAGCATCACTCTCTGAGGCACCTGAAGAAGGGTGGAGGGGTGGGAGCTGGGCAAAGAGCGTGAAGCAGCTAACAAAAATGTGTCCTTCCTCAAACAGGAAGTATTCCTTGAGCTTTTTAGAAAAATCTGTATCATGAAGTTCAGAAAAAATCACCTTGGGAACTAGGGTCCTGAATCCCACATGCTCTTAATTCCTGACCTCAAGCAAGAAGCAGTGCTCATGCTCTTAAAAGCAAATGGCTTTAGGGGTGCTGGGATGGCTCAGTTGGTGAAACGTTCGTTTCTTGGTTTCAGCTCCAGTCATGATCTCAGGGCCCTGGGATCAAGCCCCCTATTGGGTTCTGCGCTCAGCACAGCATGTTTGAGATTCTCTCTCCCTCTGCAGCCCCCTCCTACACACATGCACGCTCGCTCGCTCTCTCTCAAATAATTCTTTGGGGGGAAAAAAGAGAGGGGGGGGGGCTTTGGCCTCCTGCTTCCTGTTGGCTGCCCTCTCAGAGGGAAGGCCAGCGCATCCAGGGACACAGTCGCGATACCATGAGACACAAATGGAGTCGACCCATGATCCCCAGTCAGATGGCACCCGTGGACAGAATTGTCCCACTCCCTGCAGCCGTCCATCCCCCAGATTGTCCTCTCTCAGCAACCAAACCCAGACCAACCAGCCCGGGAGTCACTTTTGAACAAATACTGTACTCTGTGCAAAAGCTTATCCATCATTAAGCTAATGAAGCTTGCGCTTCAGGGACCCCAAGTAGCAGGGGCCTCTCTCGGAGGGCTACAGGCAATTTATATCCATGATCTGTTACTATATTCTGTAAGATGGCCCTCCAAACTGTAGATGCCCCAGGTCTCAAAAATCTGGATCTGCCCCATTTCTCATGGTGTATCCCATGGCAGTTATAATTTATAGAGCTTAAAATACGGGCTTAATAAATATAAGTCAGGATAATTAATGTAACACCTTTGATGCACCAACACGAGTCACAGATACAATCGTTGCCTTGGAGATGCCCAAAGCATAGTGGAGAAGGGAGATGTGAATAAAAAAATAACCACCACATAAATGTAACCTCCTGACTCCAATAAATGCTCCTCAGCTTCACTGTGAGAGGAACAGACGATTGGAGGACGTGATCCGGGTGGAGCGGTTCACAGGAGGCAACGGTGGAGCTGAGATCTGAAAGAGGTGAGAATTAACTAGGAGGAAGGGAGAGAAGTGGGGGAGAAATTTCTAGGCTGAGAGGACAGAGGGCTGTAGAGGGAAAGACCACGGCGTGTCACAGCCACTGACAGAAAGTTCCATCAGCTGCAGCCCAGACAGCGAGGAGGACCTTTGTATAAAATAAGTCTGGGAGGCAAACCAACCACGCGGGGCCTCATCAGCCCCTGACAGTCTTCCACACTTACTACAAGAACAACAGGAAGCGATGAAGCCGGCATGTTTGAGGAACAAACTCCATGTTTCGTCGGAGTGTTGGGGTCGGGGGCATGGGTAAGAGGGATGCCCTGAGCTATTACATCAGGTTCCAGAGAAGGCAGGAGGCCACGGAATCCAGCCTGCGGGAAGGGTGGGCTGAGGGGGGTTGGCTGAGGCGAGAGGAGGGATTTCCTCCGTTGTCCGGGGAGCAGAGCCCAAGCCATGGAGGCAGTGAGTTTATACCAGGAAGGAGGTGCCCCTCTGATGGCTCTGTCTCCCTGCTGAAAGTGGGAAGGTGAGAAGAGAAGAAGTGCGAAGAAAACGAGAGAGAAAGATTCGTGCAAAGAGTGAACGCTCCAGACCCTGGGCCACTTTGCAGGGAAGAGCCCTGGGCCCGGCCAGGGGCTTATGTTTCCCAGACCTGCTGTGAGGCTGCATGAGGCCTACATACCCTCTCCCGCGGGGTTTGCCTTACAGAAAAGGGTCAGCACTAACAGCACAGGAGGCCCCTGGCAGCAGTAGGAGGTCAGGGCAGGAGGACATTGTTTCCAATCTCCAGGCAGTTTTCTGTCTCAGCAAATTTGGAGATTTGGATGCCTCTTTGAGGCAAATGGTTTCTCTCTTCCAAGAAAACCACCAGTTTGTTGTTGTTGTTGTTGTTGTTTCTGAGGAAGACTATGAGCCCCCACTAATCTAAAGAGAGATTTTTAGAGGCCCAGAGAAGCACTCTCTATGGCGATGGAATCAGGTGTTTGCAGTCACCTCAGTGAATTCCTGCCAGGTCCCTGGCTTTGGGCAGCAAGGAACGGCTCTTTGGTCTGTTTGCGTTTGGGCCGCACCGGGCCTGCCAGCTGTCACATGCTCTTCGAGAACGGTTTGCATTACTGGGGGCATTTTGACTCTGACTCAGGAAGCCAGACTGAGGCACATAAAGCAATCGGCAAACTGTCCACGTCATGCAGTGATTCAAGTTCACGGGAAGAAAGGAAATGTCGCAAAGGTTGCAGCCGTCGGGGAAACTTCTATGGAGGAGGTACTTGAAGGAGGTCGTGAAGAACAGAGAGGGTTGGGGACACATCAGGGAAGGACAGGGCATCCCCGTGAAGGCTTAGGGTGATTCCTCAGCAGGCAGATCTGGGTCTATCGCTTACTGGCTGCACGGCCTTGAAAAAAAATGACTTCAACTCTGTGCTTCGTTTTCCTTAACTGTGACAAGAGCAGGTCAGTCCTGTAAGACCCTCCTGAGGAGTCGACAAGGTAATTCTTAGTGTTCTTACCACAGAGCCTAGGCCATAAGAAGCAACCTGTTAACACTGCCAGTATCTTGCTTTTTGTTTTTGATGTTATTATTATATGTTAGAATATTAAAATGCCAACTCCTCTCTCAATCCAAAGCAAACTTTGAGACCACCAAGCAGGACTTTCCAAGAAGGTACAGACGGACATCGGCCGTTCCTAGGCCCTCAACCACACAGAAGGTGTAAGAGGTTCATAAGCCGAAACAGGGGAACAGGGTCTCTTTGGAGAGTTGCAGGTGTGGTGGTCTACTCTCCCGAGGAGGAGGCATCCCTCGCTGCAAGCTGGGGAAGGGACTTCATAATTACTACCTGGAGAGCTTGCTAAGTGTCCCCTCAATGGGGGACATGGGAGTTTGGTGGCTGCTTCACTCCTAAGAAACACAAAGAACACAGACTGCGCTTTCCTGGTGGTGGAGAAGAGAGGCAGTTCTAGAATGGCAAGCATCCAGAAAGTTTGCTGGGGCAAAGGCAGAAATGTTTCCTGGTGGCCATAACCAGGCCACATGAAGAAGAGCTAGCAAGAGGGTTTGAAAGGGTCACTAATAATGAAGACCTCAGAAAACCAAGTTTGAAATCCCCAAGATCTGAGGAAAGAGTCCAAAGCAACCAACTGGAGCAAACATTCATCATACCCAGGGAAAAACAGGTAAGGGATCACTATTCAAGTTTTGTGTTGCAGAGTTGGGAGGAGAGTGAGTGGGAAGGAGGAGGAATTCTCTGGAGGAAGAAGGAAACAGGAAAGTAACCTCATCTGAGGAACAATCAGCTGTTAACTGCCAAGCCCAAGGAATGCAAAGGCCAACTCACACAAAATTAGTTTAGGGTACCAGTGTGTTGGTTCTCTATTGCTGTTACAGAAAATCATCACAAATTTAATGGCTTAAAACAACACAAATTTATTATTTTATAGTTCATGAAATTGCCTATTCTAGCTTCTAGAGATAGCTACATTCCTAGGCTCTTGACTGCCTTCCACCCTCCAAGACAGCAATGGTCAGTTTTCCTCATATCACATCTCTAGGACTCTCTCTTCTGCTTTTCTTTTCCTGTTACAAGGACCCTTGTGATTGCACTGAGCCCCCCTCAATAACTCGGGATAATCACCCCATCTCAAGGTCAGATGATTAGCAACCTTCATTCTAGCTATAACGTATTCACAGGCTCCAGGGATTACAATGTGGATGTCTTTGGGGCATCGTTATTGTGCCCACCATACTCAGTACAAATCTTCCCACCCTTCAGCTCCCTCTCTGCCTTAAATTCAAACCCAGATGAGCCAGGAGCAACCTGGCAAGTGTTGGAGGCTGGGAAACAGAAAAGGAGACAATGTGCATCTGTCTGTCCACAGCATCAGCACAGGGCCTGAACCAGCATGAGTAATAAATTAAATTAATATTCAGTGAATGATCTACATCCCACAGTAATTGTGGGCCCAGTCTGATTCTTGATGGAAGCAGCCCTGTTAGACGTTCCCAGCCATATCTGCCATCTCCCATTCAGGGAAGCCCTTTTGCCAAAACTCAAACCCTGCCTTATTCCCTTTTAAACTATAGTTAAGTTATTCTTTTCACCCCAAACTCCAGAATTGTGTAATTGTACCTTGTAACATATGGCGCACACAGCTTCCTAAAAAGAGGGCTCCATCAGAATTTGTAAGGTGAGAGTCTGCATCTCTGATTTTAAATGGGACTAACCACTCAAATTAGAGTCATTGTTCTATTCCAGACAGAGAGAAAAGTGTTCTGGAATTCCAAGAACAAGCAGAGCAGTGGTACCCTCCAGCCACTGTCGGATGCAATCTCTGCTCGCCTGAACCCAAAAGGAAGGTGGGACCCAGGCACATAGGCTCCTGAAAGAAGAAAGTGAACATGTCAGCTGATCAGAGCCGACTTTTGATTTTTCAGAGAAGGGGAAAAAGGGAAACATGAAAAACTGGGAGCCAAATACAGAGAAACAATAAGGTGCCTTCTGAATGAAAAGATGAAGCCCCCTTGTTGGAGTGAGGGGCTGGAAAGTCAGCAGTCCCACGAAACGGGCCATCCCCCTGCGGGGGCTCAGGAACCTTCAAAAGTACTCACAGCACTAACTAGATAGCCTCTATGTATCTGGAAATGAGAGTCCAGGGCAATAATCTGCGAGGGGTTAGCCAGCACAGGCCAGGGCATGCGGAGAGAGGTGGGCTCTCGGGTGGTTCAGGGAGACGCACCAGACCTTCCAGTGGCCAGGATGAAGGCTCCACCGAAAGCAACTACCGCGTGCTCACCAGTCTTCTGATTACCAATTTGGTTCATGGGTTTAAGGAAGGAGGATGGAATAACCCAGGACTTAACAATCAATATTCTCCTGTAATTTAATAAACTTGTGTTTTGGTTTATACATCTTATCTTAGAACAGCCTGAGTCACTGTCTGAGAATGGGCTTTCCCAAATGCCCCACACTGTGGCCATCCATTGAGGGACTTCCTGGCAATAAGTGACAGCTCTCTCTGAATTTTAGTCTGTGTTCTTTGGCCTTAGATTTGTAGATCATTTGGAAATATTACTGTCTTGGAATAACCACACACATATAAACACCCCTCATGGAGGACTCCTACTCATCCATCATGACCCAACTTAAGTGCTACACCTCTGAGAATTTTTTTTCTGGATTACCCAGCACTACTGGCAGGGGGGTTGGGGGGGGCCGTTGAGAACATGGAGAAAAGAAATCACAGAATAATTGATAAAACTGTAGATACCCACTGGCTTTCAAACCTTTTTTGAACAAAAAACAAAAGAACATTTGTTCAACCAAGCGCTGCTATGGAAGCCAATATGTAAAACATAAAAACATAAAAAAACGGATGTGCTCTGGCTAAAAGGTGGATAAGGAGGCCAGTAATTACTCCCTGGGCTTCCACAATCCACCCCTATCACAGTGAAAGCTCTTCTCCCACAATCTGAAAAACACTTATCTGGTCTCACTCTCATTTTACAAATGAGGAAACAGATACAGAATCTGATGCCAGAAAATGGTTGATAGAATTGTTTTGTGTGGTTCTCCCAAACCAGAAACAATAACAACATAATACTGGGGCCCCTGTGGTTCAGTCAGTTGAGCATCTAACTCTTGATTTCGGTTCAGGTCATGATTTCAGGGTCCTGGGATCGAGCCCCATGTCAGGCTCCCCACTTAGCACAGAGTCTGCTTGGGATTCTCTCTCTCTCTCTCTTCCTCTGTCACTCACCGCCCCCCCCCCACATGTACACACACACAATCTTCCTTTCCTTCTAGGATAAATAAGTATTTTAAAAAATAATAATAATAATATGATCTTAATACTGCTCTTCCTAGCTTTGGCAGTTACAACTTATCAGTCCCACATGTGGGCTCAGAATCCTTCTCAAGACAGGATTCTAATAAGCTGCTAACAATTGATTAGAGTTGAAATGTAAGATTAATTTATTTACTCTTTCTATTGTAAATAATATTTTTTCTGTCCTAAATGTTAACAAATAGTATTTTATAACCATCCTATTATAAACCAGTATCATTAATATTTAAAAGTGTAGAAAAGGCTTTAATAGGACATGTAAGCCAATAGAAATCCCTTTTCTTTTTCATTTAATTAATGATCTTACCTTACACATTTTCAGAGTTGACCTTCCAAATCTAACAGTATGGTATTAAGTAAATAATTACTATCTGATTACATTTCCTTTACTAGATTAAAGACAAAAATAAAAGTGCTAGATGTACTCCTTGGTAGCATGGACAATGACAACTCAAAAATAAAAAGGTGGGAGGACACCCTTGTTTTTAACTCTCTGGGGTTTGGTTGATTCGAGCTTGAAGTAAAAAAGCAAAACATTCCAAATTCTGATCCTGACTTGGCCTTTATTATTTTTCAAATATTTGGAGCATCTGAGTGGCTCAGTCAGTTAAGCATCTGCCTTCGGCTCAGGTCATGATCCTGGGGTCCTGAGACTGAGCCCCGCATCAGGCTCCCTGCTCAGTAGGGAGTCTGCTTCTCCCTCTCCCTCTGTTGCTCCCCCTGCTTGTGCTCTCTTTTTCCCTCTGTCAAATAAATAAAATCTTTTTAAAAAATCATTTTTTAAATACTCAACTCTCTCTTATTGAGAATTGACTTTATGGGGAAAGAAGTGAATGTCTTAAAAACAGACACATAGATCAATGGAACAGAATAGAGAGCCCAGAAATGGACCCCCAACTCTACAGTCAACTAATCTTCGATAAGGCAGGAAAGAATATCCAACGGAAAAAAGACAGTCTCTTCAACAAATGATGTTGGGAAAACTTGGACAGCCACATGCAGAAGAATGAAACTGGACCATTTCCTTACACCGCACACAAAAATAGACTCAAGATGGATGAAAGACCTCAGTATGAGACAAGACTCCATCAAAATCCTTGAGGAGAACACAGGCAGCAACCTCTTCAACCTCAGCCACAGCAACTTATTCCTAGAAACATCGCCAAGGCAAGAGAAGCAAGGGCAAAAATGAACTATTAGGATTCATCAAGATCAAAAGCTTTTGCACAGCAAAGGAAACAGTCAACAAAACCAAAAGACAACTGACAGAATGCGAGAAGATATTCATAAATGACCTATCAGATAAAGGGCTAGTATCAAAAATCTGTAAAGAACTTCTCGAAAGAACAAATAATCCAATCAAGAAATGGGCAGAAGATATGAGCAGACATTTCTGCAAAAAGGACATCCAAATGGCCAACAGACACATGAAAAAGTGCTCAACATCACTTGGCATCAGAGAAATACAAATCAAAACCACAGTGAGATAGCACCTCACACCAGTCAGAATGGCTAAAATTAGCAAGTCAGGAAATGATAGATGTTGGCGAGGATGCGGAGAAAGGGGAACCCTCCTATACTGTTGGTAGGAATGCAAGCTGGTACGGCCACTCTGGAAAACAGTATGGAGGTTCCTCAAAAAGTTGAAAATAGAGCTACCCTATGACCCAGTGATCGCACTACTGGGTATTTACCCTAAAGATACAAACGTCGTGATCCGAAGGGGCACG
>CM053609.1:108626220-108682133 GCA_028646535.1 Procyon lotor
CCTGCTTTTTGTTTGGCAGTCAGCTCCCTTCAACGTTGAGATGTAGAAGGGTAATGCCTAATTATCAGTCGCAGCCCATGAAATGTGGCTAACTGGGTTATAATATGTGGAGTTGGATAAAGAAAGCTTTGGGTAAGAACTTGGCAAATTATCAGAAAATTATACCAGTGCCTTACAATTTAAAAGTGCCAGAGAGTTAAACAACACAGAGAAAGGAGAGCCTGGGTGTCTCCGTCAGTTAAACATCTGCATTCGGCTTAGGTCACGATCGCAGGGTCCTTGGCATCCGGCCCCACATCGGGCTCCCTGCTCAACAATGAACCTGCTTCTCCCACTCCCTCTACCTCTCTCCCCAGCTTGTGCGCACGCGTGCGCTCTCTCTCTCTTTTTCTCAAATAAATAAAATCTTTAAAAAACCAACAAACAAACACAGAAAAAGAGAAGACTGGCCGCCGCTCCTGGACTCATCCTTCTTCCCGATAAGCTTTCTGAACTTCTTTCATCCCCACACATCAAACCACTTATTTCATCCTCAACGGGCTTATTACTCTCTGGAACCTCTTTAGGAAATAAGAAAATTATCTAGGGTTAGAGATGTTCATTTTGTTTCACATTCAACACAGGAATATTCAATGCTGAAATACCTGGGTAAATACAAGATCATTTAAAACTAAGTGTCAGCCAAATACAGGCAGAGATCGCCATAGGCAGAGCTCTTTGAGAAAAAGGAGAAAGGATCATTGAAGAGTCCATTCACTCATTCAAATAATCTTTTTTTAAAATTTATTTATTTATTATTTTAGAGAGAGAGAGAAAGTGCATGAGTGAGAGCAAGGGGAAGGGCAGAGGGAGAGAATTTCCAGAAGACTCCTCACTGAGCACAAAGCGGACTTGGGCTTGATCTCATGGCCCTGAGATCCTGACCTGAGCCGAAACCAAGAATCAGACACTCCACTGAAACACCCAGGTGCCCCACTCATCCAAAGCATGGTGATAGAAACAGCATGGTTTGGGCAAAACTTTCTCCTGGTTCTGTGGAGGTTTTGATAGGTAGTTTGACCATGCATCCAAGTTTGCCTGGGCCCCCTCTGACTTCCTCATGTTCTCCTGGAACTCTGAATAGTACCTCACTCCTCTCTCAAAAGTGTCCTGATTTGGATGATAAAAATATCATGCAATGGCCCTTTTGATTTGTCACCCTAAAATGGAGACTTTATGGAAATAGGCCCTCAAGCAAATGAATAACCTTCCTCATGGGGACTTGAGGCTCCCCACAGAGCAGACCCACTAGCTGGCCCTTTCCAGCTCTTTATAGGCCAGATTTAGCCAAACAGTTCTAGCAAAACAGCACCAAGAGATAGTTGGTGACCCAGCCCAGCGTCTGACATGGAGAGAGCTATGAACCCTGGGACACAGTGTGTGACGAAAATTCTCCTCCTCCATCTTCCTTCAGGTGTGAGGGATCCCTCAGGAGGTCCTGCCTGACCTTTGCTCCTGTCTTTCTCCTTCAGAAAGTTCTTGTTCACACTACCTCTTCACGCATCTCTGCATTACCTGCCTAACCCACATTTCCAGCTTGGCTTCCAAGTTCTGGCCCCAGCTCCATCCGCCAGCAGGAGCCCCTACCTAAGTATCCCAACCACACCTCAGTCTTCCAAGTATTTCTGAACTCTCTCCCCGACAACATACTTCCTCTCTGGACACCTACTTGTTTGAAATGGTATTAATTTCTTTTCCCACTTACCCTCTTAAAGTTATCCATGATTTTTCTTCTTCTTTTACCAGTCACCTGCCACCTCCTCCCATCCACCAAAACTTTTTTTCCTTTTATTAAAAAGATTTTACTTATTATTCATGAAAGACAGACAGAAAGAGAAAGAGAGAGAGAGAGAGAGAGAGAGAAACAGAAGGAAAAGCAGGCTCCCCATGGAGCAGAGATCCCAGTGTGGGACTTGATCCCAGGACCCCAGGATCATGACCTGAGCCAAAGGCAGATGCTTAACTGACACTTAACTGATGGGAGCCACCCAGGCGCCCAACCACAGTTTTTCTTTGGTGAGGTCCCTCTCTCTCTTCAAGACTGACAAACAAGCCTAGAGGTCTGTTTCTTCTATTGAGGAGAATCACATTGTCCCTGCCTTGGCACCAATCCCCTTGCCCAACAAATTCAGTCCTGACCCATTGCGTGACCTTGATGCCCACCTGCTCTGAAAGCTTATCCTTGAACCCCATTTGTCCACAAAACAGAGTGCAGGGGCTTGTGTCAGGGAGCCAAGATTATCACAATCTCATCTCGGCAGCTGTCTGGGTCGAATTCCTAAAATTCCTGTCCTGAGTCAGGGAAAGGGGTGATGGTGAGGAGCTTACAGCACTTGGTAAATCACTTTCACGGCCCTGATCGCATTTGCTCAGAGAACTCTGAGGATGGGGATTCAGGCAGGACCCTGAAACCAGGCTCACAGAGTCCCTTGTTCCTCCCAGTATAGCCCCTACTAACAACGTGGGAGGAACCATTAACTTTCCTTTTACTCGTTCCTTAGTATACATATATGGTACTCAATTTACAAACCAGGACCTAAAAATTGTTATCTACTTCCTTAACTGCATATTTCTATAGCTTCTCCACCCTCAAAGGATATTTCAGAAAAATCCATGATCTCTTCTTATCTAGGATATGACACAGGATAGACATATGAATTACATCAAGCTTATGCAAAAATAATTAATATCTTCAGAACTGTTTTAGATGTACAGAAACATGGCAAAGATGACACAGATCATTCCCGTTTACCCCAGACCCAGCTTCCCCTATTACTGACTTCTTGTGCTAGTATGGCGTATTTGTTACAATTAATGAAACAACATCCATAAGCTATTATTGACTAAAGCTCGTACTTTATTCAGATTTCCTTAGATTTTATCTACGATGCTTTTCCTGTGCCAGGATAGCATCCAAGATACCACACAACATTTAACCATGTATCTCTGGGCTCTTCCTGGCAATGAGAGTCTCTCAGACTTCCCTTCTACTTTGCTGACCTTGACAGTTTTGAGTAGCGCTAATCAGGTATTTCGTAGACTATCCCTCAACTAGAGTTTGTCTGAAGGTTTTTCTCATGATTTCACCAGGGCTATAGGTTTTTAGGCAGAAGACCACAGAGGTAAAGTAACAGTTTTCTTGCACACTTGCTATGAACATGACTTATCACTGCTGATGTCGACCTTGGCCACCCAGATGAGGTACTGTTTGTCAAGTTTACTTACTATAACATTACTCTTTTCCCCATTTCCGTGTTGTGCTCTTTGGAAGGAAGGGACTATGGACAGCCTGCATAAAGTTGTTCTCTACCTTCCTCAGGACAAGAAATCTACATTAATTGTTTTTAATCCTCTGTACAGGTTGTTTCTTTCCCCCTCATTTATTTAATTATTCAATTATTTATGTCAGTAGGGACTCAAGGATATTTATTTTATGCTCTCAGTTGGGATTCAATATTATTTTATTTTCTTACTCATATTGTTCCAGTTTGGGCAATTGGGAGCTCATTCAGTTGGCTACTGTGTCTCTTTGGAATACTCCCATTATTGTGGTGGAGTCTTTTGGTTTGGTTTGGTTTGGTTTGGTTTGGTTTGGTTTGGTTTGGTTTGGTTTGGTTTTGGGGCACGTCCTTACTTTCTAACATTACAGGATGATCCAGGCTCATCCTGTGACTGTCCTTCCCAGACCTAGAATCACCCACTGCTCCAAAGAGCCCTGGATCCTTTTACTGGAAAATAGTATTAGAAACCAAGATTTGAGCTTAGATATATGTTAATTAAATTTGGATTCATCCAAATCCAACTGATTTGTGAAGAAGCCTTTTAATATTAAGCCTATTTCTTACACATAAGTGGCAATAAATAAACTAATTTCCCCCATCTTATTTACAGATATGGATCCTTTTTGGCCTTTTTATAAGAATGCTTATATCTTAACTCCTGCTGATTGGGTAACATTGGTGAGGTAAATAAAATTAAAATGATAATAATAATAGTAATGGTTATAGCTATGAGGAAGACATTAAGCTAACTACTGTACAGACATTATCTCATTATATCCTAATGGCATCTTTGAGACATAGGCACTATTATTATGCCATTTTGCAGATGATGAAAATGGTATCGCCCTTGATTGTCATTCTGAGAACTAAATGAGAAATCACTTGTAAACCCCCTAGCACAGAGCATGTAGAAGTTGCTCAATAAATCATTATGTTCTTACTTCTTTGCCTCTAGATAAAAAGAAAATAGCCAAACTTCAGGAACACATTAGCTATAAAAGTTCAGCTCATGGTCTGTGAGATGAAAAATACAAGGGTCATATTAGCTCATTTGTTTTCTCTGTTGCCATATAAATGTGATCTGACTCACAAGAGCTAAAAATCACTTACTTCATGAAAGATCTCAAACAAAATGAAGACATATTTATCTGACTCATTTACAGAGTGGCCCCTTGTATAACCCAAATTCTCAGACACCAACAGAACCTATACAACGTTTTTAGAGATCTTTAAGTAGTCTACAACACTTTTCTAAAATTTTAATGTTTGAATTAAGATGGAGAAAACACTAAATAAATCCACCATATCTCCTCAGCTTATAAAGCTATTGAAATGGTACAAAGTTACCAAATACCTAAATAATATGCAGAAAAGTTCTGGAAGCTTTGCCTCTCCAAGGGAGTAATTTCACGGACTGTGAAAAATCCTGGGCAAAGAGGTTGAACCACATGCAAATTTGCGGGTTTTCTTAGAAAAGGTAGAATATTCTGAAGAGTAAAAGACTTCTTTTCATCTCCATTGTCTTTTCCAACATGCCTCTTCTTGCTATTTTAGGAAGATGAAAATTGAGAGTTGCAGGCAAAACCAAGGCCTTGTAAACACAAAAGTGATGTCAGAATTTAGATTGGCTCTGAAAACCCTCCTTTACAGCCCTTGTGCTGTCCTCTCTACAGCAAGCAGCTTTATTCACAGCAGACCCATTTCCAAACATCCAGGGGTGACACACTCCACCTGAGGGGCCCTTGCCTTCTTTCCTGACAGTCCAGATTATCCCTGACAGCCAGGCGTGAGCCCCGCCTCCTCTGAGAAGTTATCCCTCTGGGCAGGCAGCTCTCAGTCTTGGGAGCTCCCCCAGATTTTGCTCCTTGAACCAATCTGTGGGACCGCCCATATGACAGATGGATGTCCAGTGTCCCCAGCTGAATTATGAGCTCCCCCAGGCCTGTTGCCACCTTCCAGTTCTCTCCCCTGCTAAGCCTAGCCCAGATGGTCTTGATAAATATTTCTCAGTTCTTTCCATTGATTGATTATGCCTGGGGTGATAGCCTTGGTCTTTGGAGGTAAAACCAGAGCAACAATATCTTCCACCCTAACTGTGGGCTGGCAGGGGGCTCCGTGGGTACCTGCCCTCAGCAAAGGTTTTCTAGAGCTCTGAGAATGTTCCTTTGATCAGATTCCTCTGCGAGGGAATAATGGAGCTTAAAACTTTTTTTTTAACAAAAGGGCATAAAAAGTGAATTTAAAAGCAAATGGGCCAAGGATTTTCCCTAGGAAGTCTTTCAATTTCACACATAGCAAATTCCTATGGTATGGACCTATTAGAAATGCTTTTTTTAGTGTCTTTATGCATATTTATTATATTCCTCTACGGCTCTATTACTGCTTAATTTGACACCAAGCCTCCAAAGCCACATCTTCTTTCTTCTCAAACTATTAAAAAGGGGTAAAATATTTTAATCATGAAGCTCTGTATAATTTAGAGATTATCTGCTGTCTGCGTGAGTTACAGCAATAATCAAAGGGAGGCTGGGGATTTATAAAACTAAGGCCCTAATTTCTTGACAGGTGTTCTGTTTGGTATGGAATTAACCTCTTTTCTCATGTTCTATATACATAAGAGCAAATCATTAAGTCTACCCTTGGTACACACAGACAAGAGACAGACCCCGTTGGGGGAGAACTACCCTGCCAAGCCGGAAGCCAGGTTCCACTATTCACTGATGAGAGAAGAACAAATGATGGGGGATTTTATCAGCTGCACGGTCTAAATGTGATTGCACGGCCCATCTGGAAGCCCTGGGGGAACCAGGAGTTTTTTGTTTTTTTGTTTTTTTTAAGATTTATTTATTTACTTATTTGACAGAGAGAGAGAGAGAAACACAAGTAGGCAGAGAGAGAGGGAGAGGCAGGCTCCCCGCAGAGCAGAGAGCCCGATGCTGGGCTCGATCCCAGGACCCTGAGATCATGACCTGAGCTGAAGGCAGAGGCTTTAACCCACTGAGCCACCCAGGTGCCCCAGAACCAGGAGTTTTAATCCAGCTATTGGTTACCTTCTCCACTGCAGCCTAACAAAAGATTGGGGTTGGCTACTGGCACCTACACTTCTTGCCAGTGACCAACTAGTTTAGTGCAGTGATGAAAAGCACAGCACTGAGTCAGACAGAACTGGGTTTGAATCCTGGAGCCACTCCCTGCTAGCTGTGTGTCCTCTGGAAAGTTACACAAACTCCCAGAAGTTTAGTCTCCTCATTTCTGTAACAGTGACATTCATCTCCTCTACCCACGGGATGCTGTAAATGAGGTAATGTGTGGAGAGAACCCAGCACAGAACCTGTCAAAGAGCAACTGCTCGATTAATAACACCTCTTCTCTGGCAACCTGATGAGTTGTCTTGGTATCCATCCTTTTTTTTTTTTTTTGCTTGGTTACTCACTCAGCAATACTTTTGAGCCAGATACGAAGTACCAGGTAGTGACAATATACTGATAAATAAAAAGCCTTGTCCCTATCTTCATGGAACTCACCATCAGGAGGGGACACATGTAATAAACAAATACACAAATAAAACTTAAAATTACATAAAAGTTCATGAAGAGAAAGATAAGGTTAAAGGAAAGAAAATAATGAGGGGAAGGAGGCATTTGGATAGAGTGCTATGTTAGTCAGGGTCCTGGCAGGTAGCAGATGGAAAACTCAAGCAGAGTAATTGAGGAAAGTTTAGAGAAAGACTGTTGGCCAAAAAAGTGTGAGGAGGGTTGACAGAAGCCAGCAAGGAGTGGTGAAATCCTCTAGCAGGGAAGGCAAGAGGAAAGCTGGCAATCCACCTTTACCAACTGAACGGAGGAAGAGAAGGAAGCTGTCTGTGGTTGCAGGAAGCATCTTGTTGACAGTAACTTTCAGGAGAGTGCAATGCATCAGAGAAAGAGCCCAAAGAATAAGGACCCTGACCCCTCTCCATCCCAACCTTCTGATCCCAAGAGGAAGCCTGTTGGTGCCTCCCAGAACACAGAACAGAGTAGAGAACGATGGTAAGTGCAACTGAGGAGCAATTAGAAACTACCTACCACGGACGATCAAGAAAGACTTCTCTGAGAAGGGGACCTATAAGTGCGGGAAATAAGATTGCAAAAGAAGCAGCCAAGTCAAGTCCAGGAAGGATATTCAAGGTAGAGGTAACCACACAAGCAAAGGTCCTAAGGAGTGCACGTCTGATGGTCCACAGACAGAGATCAGTGGGGCACAACCATAAAGGATAAAGAGAAGAAAAGAACATAATGAATTTAGACAAGTTCTCAGGGATTGTTGACTTACTTGAGTCCTAACTCAAAACAGAGAGATTTTCCTTCCCACCAACTGAGTGCCTGCCCCTGGATTTTGACCTCCCAACTAGTATAGGCTAAACATATGAACTTACTGTAAGTTAAAACCTTAGATAGCCTTCTGAAATGCTATTTCCAAATAGCATTCTATCCATCTGAAATACTGATTCCTCTTCTTCAATTTATGCCCAATGTCGAATCCAAGATCAAGCTTGAAAACATTTTCCTGGAAATCAGCCTGACTTAACCACATTGGAAAGAAGAGGAAGCATTTAAGTAATACCAAATTGTGCTGAAAAATAGTTCAGGGAACTCTGATTAAAATATGCACCTCCTTCTTCAGTGGCATCTAGGGGAATGGTAGTTCACCAGAGCTCATGAGAAATTATAGCTTCTTTTCAGTCCTACCATCTGAACCCAGAGACTCTCCATGATAGGGGTGGTAAGTGTAATAACACTTAAAACTTGGGTTCCAAGTACCTTCCAGGATGACAAAGACAGTCCATGAGACCAGTCCTATAGTAGCTGGAGGATAGAGTCATTGAAGAAAGGCTCAAAAACAGAGTCACATCTAGAAGTTAGATTGGAGTTGGTGGTTGTGGTTAGTAGAGGATAAGAATTGGAGGGAAACTTTATCACCAGTTGACTGAGCATGAGCAACAGATGAGATGTGGGATGGTTTATGTGTGGGATTGTTGGTTCCAATTCTTCATTCCCTTCTATTACAGAATTACACGTCAATGTTCTTTGTCATGTAACTTTACAGTATCCCCCAACGACATAGGCTGTATAAACTTCTGTCTCTTTGATGTTGGACTTAGCTAGTAGAGGTTTTAAATGGACTTGTGTGGTTTGGCTCAATTTCCTATGGTCCTATCATCTCCCATGAGAAGACCATACCCCAAGAATCCACATGAGTAGACATGAGCCTGACTAGAGCCCAGCCTAGCCCAGCCAAACTCAGCCGAGATTGGGGAAACTGTAGCTGACTTGTAGACCCATGTGTTTATTGTACAGTATGAGCTGAAATGTTCATTACTTGGCAAAAACTAAGACTAGATTTTTAGCAAACATATGAGGACAAAGGCTGGGATTGATGAGCAAATGTGGTCAGGCTGGGGTGGTTTCTAGCATATCTTTATGTCATAATGCATACTGTTATCTCAGAAGATGACTGGCAGCAACCTACCTAGGGCTTCACCTCTTGATTTTCAGCAAGTTCATGCAGGTAAGAGCCCTGAACTTCACCCAAAACTACTATTTCAAAGCCAGAAGGATTCTATTGACATCAATCAGAAGAAATATTGGCATCATGTTTCTCTTTTCCTTTGTTGTCCAAACCATTAACTCCAAGACTTATGAAGTTTCATAACTTCATAAGTTATGATGAAGTTTAACTTTAAACTTTAGTTTAAAGTTTAAAGTTTAACCATTAACTCCTACTCCCCCCTTAGGAGGCCCCACATATCAGATAATTGCAGTATTTCTTTCCTCCCAATGCCTTTACCTCACCCCCATAACCTCTCGGACTATCTCCTTAACCGTCATATGGCTTTTGTTCCCCACCTCATCCACTGGCTACATCTGGTCCACACTTGACCATACTCCTTCAGGTATTATCTCATCAGAAAGATGCCAGAAAATCACTACTGGAGGTTTAAAGCAGTACCTAACTCAGAGGTGAAAATGTCAATGCTATTCTTTGAAACACCTTTAAAGGAACTAGGAAAGATCTTAATTATCTAGCTCATCTATTTCTCTACTGAACCCAAAATACAGAGAGTAAAAGGAACAGCTCTAATATTCAGAAAGAACCGCTTACTAATGTGTGGTCCACTGGTTCAAAGCCTGCTATACACCAGATACTCTATGAGGGGTGAGGAGGAGTATAAAGAATAAGAATAATTTTTCCTTGCCTTCAAAGAGTTCATGGATTTAAAAAAAAAAAAAAAAAAAAAGCTTAAGCAAATGCTGTCACTAAGAGCAATAATGCCTGACAGTGAAAACTAGCTCATGAACTGACCAAGCTCTTTTTCATAAAAAATATGTCATTGACACTTTGCAAAATGCCTGCTATGGACCTAAATTTTGTGGCCCCCCCCCATTCATATGTGGAAAGCCTAACTCTCAGTGTGAAGGTATTTTGAAGGTAGAGATTTGGGGAAGTAATCAGGGTTAGATTAGATCATGAGGGTGAGGCCCTCATGATGAGATTACTGTTCTTATAGAAAGAGAATAAAACAAAATCTCTCTTCTTCTCTCCCTCCCTCCTTCCTATCTCTCTCTCTCTCTCTCCCTCCCTCCCTCTCCCTCTGTGTACGTGTGTGTACCCAAGGAAGTACAAAGCCGAGAAGAGGGCCCTCGATCAACCTCGATCAAGGGCACAATCTTGCTGGCACCTTGAACTCAGTCTTCCAGCCTCCAGAACTGTGAGGAATATATGTCTGTTGTTAAAGCCCCCAGGCTATGGCATTCTGTTATGGCTGCACAAACTAAGAGAAGGCCCATTTTATAGGACAACAGAGGCTTGGAAAGGTCTATGGAACTCAGGTAAGTTCACGCAGCCCACAAGTGGTTGATGTGGCACTTAGGCTGAGTTCCTGACTCTGATCCTGAAGACCGTTTACTTAGCCACTGCCCTTCTTCCCTCCCCAGGGTCACAATGCAGTAAGATGAGAGCCCCAATAAGAGGACTTATCAAGCAAGATGGCCATACAGTGGACAAAGTGGTTCTCTGGGGGAGTAGAGAACCATATTACAAAGAAAATGAACCATGAGCAGAGTATTGAAGAAAGCATCAGATTCTACAAACAGAAATAAAAAGGCATTTGGTCAAAGGGAACAGTATTTGCAAAAAAAAAAAAAAAGAGAGAGAGAGAGGTATAAAAATCACAGACCATTCAAGGAGCTTACAAGGAAAGGTGCAAGGGGATGGCAACAAAGAGGAAAAGATGACTCGGACAGAGAGGTAGGGTGGTAGGATGGTGCCCAACTAAAAAGGACCCTGAGGTGTCTTGCAAATTAAGCAAATTCTTAGTGCCCTTATAGGAATCATTTTTTTCTTTTATTTTTTCCTCCCGATCTATCCTAGTTTGCATTTTTTGAAAATGAATCTCATTTTGCTGTTTATTACCCATATATTGAACCTGTCTATATCTCTTGGAATAAACTCTATCCATCATTCTTATTGGATTTATTCCAGCACCACCCGGGTTTGTATAATTTGCAAATTTCATTAACATTCTCTTTACTTTCTCTTTGAAACCATTAATAACATTGTTGCATATGATCAGGCTTAACACCAATCTCTTTGGCACCCCTACTAATCAACTACCTCTGGCCGGATGTCACACTATTCATCACCATGCCTTGTTTACAGACCCCCTGAAAATTATCAATCCCTATGACAGTGTTCATATCCATGCCAGCGTCAATTAATTTCATAAGCAAAATTTCGTGACGTGATATCCAATGCGTTACTAAAGTCGAGATGTATTGTAGTGACTTTTTTCCCCTCCACTGTGAATTTTAAATAGCTTTCAGATCCGTCCTGGATGATTTATTTGCAGCCACACCAAGCTGCTTATTCACTCGTGATTCCATTACTTTTTAGATGTTCTGGGTATTTTTCTCCATACACTTAAACTTCCTAGAGGTAATCTCAGGAATCATTCCTCTTTTTAAAAAGATAGGTGAACATATTTGTTGCTGGCCTGAACTTCTGTGATCTCTGCAAATTTATCAAGTCGCTTAAAAAGCAATTCCTTTTTTCCTCATCTGGCAGCTTTTATGAAGTAGCTAGGTATCTCCCCTGGCTCTGAGCTATTGCCCTAGTAAGCTGGTGTTAGACATCACCCATTGGCTCAATAAGCATGTGTCACAGCTTATGGAGAGAAACATCATGGTTTCAGGGGCCCCTTGAGGTCCACCCCGCATCTCCACTCTGGAATGTTTTCATTACTCAGCCCTGTGCACAAAAATAATCTACACCATGAAATAGACTCGGGCCAATGTACCCCACTCCCAGCCAGTGCCCCCCCCCCAGATGCTGTGGGCTTTAGGAACACAAATGAATTCCAAGTACATAATTAGGACTATAAATCTGCTGATTAAAAATCAGAATGTATCCAAAAGCTGTTCCCTGGGGACTTTTGGCACATAGACCATCATGTGTTGTTATGTTTCTTTCTCATTTGTTCATGCCCATGGCCTCTCTCCCTCACTGTGGCTGACAAGCCTATTTGACAGACAATAAGATCTAAGTATAAATAGTAACAATTTCTTTTTTTTTTTTAAGTATTTATTTATTTATTTGACAGAGAGATAGCGAGCATAGGCAGGGGAAGCAGGAGAGGGAGAAGCAGGCATCCCACTGAGCAGGGAGCCTGATGTAGGGCTCGATCCCAGGACTCTGGGATCATGACCTGAGCCAAAAGCAGACATTTAACTGACTAGGCAGCCCTAAATATTAACAATTTCTATCCAAATGTCCCTTTTGTCTCAAAATAAGGAAGGAGAAAATATGAGGGGAAAAGTTTACAAAAGGAGAAAAAAGGAGGGGCCATTAGTTGGACACTCTTGTGGAAGGAAGAGTTTTACCATGAATTACACCAAACTCAAGTGGGTTTTTAGGCTTCAGTGATTTCCTATCATCATTCCTAAACTGTGCAGGTTACATGTCCCGGGTACTTGCATGACCACCATGCTACTGACTCACCCTGGTTTCCAATATACACGCCCTTTACTGCTAAGACCAGGCTGCAACAGACATTTGCTCACAGCTGCTCTAAATGCTTTTCTGAATAAAGCTGGCTTCACCCTAATATGTGATTTAGAGGTGTGGGGCCTCAACCTATCAGTAGGAGGCTTTGCAATGAGTGTGAAACATGTGCCCTTAAAAAATCGTATATACCGACACCTAAGTCTGGGTATGTGAGTGTACACATTTTCTCTGCCGCTGGCTATCTGACATACAATGGGCTTATGTTCACAGTGGCTGACCTTCTGCTAGAGCAGATAAACAGAAAATTTCAATTGAGTCTCCCTTATTCTGGCCCAGAAGAACATGGCCTTCGCTTTCAACCAAATCTTCAAACCCTTCTCTTGCCAGAGCACAAGCCCCTGGCTTCACCATGGTTGTCTTTATGGTGCTGGGGATGGCCGCTGCACAGAGCTGGAGCTCCCAGGCACTGTGAAGGTCCTCCCTGGCACACTCCACACATTAACTGCTCTGATCCCAGAGCCCACCACAAAGTAAAAGCACAAAGCGCATCACTCTTATATTTCTCATAAATTCATTTATCAGCTAGGTATCAAACATCTGTCATGTCATGGTTCTTGACACTAGGCTATCCCAACAATGAAGATGGTTCAGAGTCTAGCCACTGGAAAGCAAAATTGAGGGAGTAAGAGGTCATAAGACACATAACACAGCTAGAGAAAAACATGCAAGACCAAACAGAGGCTGATGAAGACTGCAACCTGAGATCATGAGAATTCAAGGGATAAAGAAATCACAACTGCTCTGGGGAAATCTAGAAAGGCTTCATGAAGGGTCACTCGGCAAGCTGAGAAACAGAAGGCTTTGCATATGGAGGAACATGGGTCTGTGTTGAATCTGGGCCCACACAGAGGTCACTGAGCAAAAGGCTGTGATGGCAGAACATTCATGAATATAAATGGGGCCATTTACAGGCAAAGGCCTTGAATGTCAAGCTGAGTCTAACTGAACCAGCAGAAATGCCTTCAAGGAGGCATAATTTAATTACACAACCTCTGTCTAAATTAGAGTTGACCTGTTGACTGATGTTTCCAAATCCTGTGAACACTGTGCTCTGCATTCCCTTCATGTAATTTACGGTGCTCCATCATGTGAAAGGTCCCACGAGGGAGCCTATACAAAGGTAAATCATATGAAGTTGGCCTTCAGCAGTACTCAGTCAGCTGATGAAGAAAGGTTTAACTGGATTAAATTCTACATGTGCTAAGTTTCACCCAGGGAAATTCACATCTTTTACTGAAATTCTCTTCTCCCCGGCCCTCCTCCAGTTTCCAGGAGCACCCTTCTCCATCTCCTTCCTTGCTTCTTATACCTCTGCCTGCTTTTATAGAAGACATCAGTCTATTCCAGAACTTCATCCTTGCCTCTTCCCTTTTTTTACCACCATACTAGCTCTGTGTGGGGAAAAATATCTTGGGATATTATACCACCCAGCTTGTATTAAGAAAGGGAAGCATCCAAATTCACTTTAGAGACATGGTGCAAGAATATCAAGCTGAAAAATTAACATCAAAACTTATCATTGAAACATGAAACTGCTGGGTACTACAGGAAAAAAAATATAAACCTATTCTATAGGAGGTATTCCCACAGCTCAAATACAAAAGACTACCACAGGAGAAAATCCCCCACCAAAGACAAGCTCACAATTGAAACTTGAAAATCACAGGGAGAAAAACAAAATCATGGACACATACCATCTGAAGGAGAATCAGCAGTTGCAGCAAACAGTAGAATTAGTATTCCAAGAACCAGAAATGCCTGCAATACCTAAATGCTAAAATCTGGTATTCTTAAAAATCATTAAAGAGAACAAAAGAGTAGAAATAATGATAGTACAAGACACTGGTTTAAAATGCATTTTTTTTAAATCAAGTAAGACTGGAAAAAATGAATGCGTAGAGATTGACATACAATATGCAATGGGCAAATTAAACAACAGATCAATGAATCAGAAAGAATAACTAAAGAAACCATCCAGAATGCACACAGGCACATAAAGAGATAAACAATGTCAACAAAAGGTTCAAATATGTAGTGAATGGGATGAAACCATCTAGTGTATATCTAACAGGATAGACAGGAAAAGAAAATAAAGACAGGAGAAAGACAACATTTGAATTTCCTGGGAATGAAGAAAAATTTAAGTTCCCAGATTGAAAAATCAAAGTGAAGTCTAATCTTGATCAATAAAAACAATTAGAGAAAATTATTCTTTTTAAACCAACATTGATCTAATAATAAAAAATTTCATTCTGTACAAGCCCACAAAAAGGGATCTTGACAAATTTCAAAGACTAAGTGTTATACAGACCAAGTTCTTTGTATGTTCTTTGATGGTGGTATTTAAAAAAAAAAAAAAAAACAATAACTGGCACATCATCAAGATTAAAAGCATCTGCACAGCAAAGGAAATAATCAATAAAACTAAAAGGGAACACATGGAATGGGAGAAGATATTTGCAAATGACATAGTGGGTAAAGGGCTAGTATCCAAAATCTATAAAGAACTTATCAAACGCAACACCCCAAAAATAAAAAATCCAGTTAAGAAATGGAAAGAAGGGGGAGGAGCAAGATGGCATAGTAGTTGGAGACCTAAATATAACCTGGTCCCAGGAGTTCAGCTAGATAGTTATCAAACCATTCTGAACACCTACAAACTCAACAGGAGATCAAAGAGAAGAAGAAAAGCAATTCTAGGAACAGAAAAGCGACCACTTTCTGGAAGGTAGGACATGCGGAGAAGTGAATCCGAGTGATATACGGGAAGACAGATGGTGGGGGATGGGGCCAGCTCCCGGCAAGCAGTAGAGCAGCAGAGCACAAAATTGGGAGTTTTAAAAGTTTGCTACACTGAGGAACACTGCTCCAGAGGCTTCAGCGGCAGGGACAGTGTGGTCTCAGGATCCGCAGGGTCACAAAAAGACCAGGGGTATCTGAGTGCGGCAGATCCCCCAGGTACTGGAATGGGGAAACCAGCTGCAGAGATGGAGCTGAGGAGGAGCTCTCAGCTCAGGCTTACCTTAAACCATGATCCAAAGCACTGTCAGGCCACTACTCTTCAGGGAGGGATCCCACAAGTGGCAAATCCAAGGAGACCCCCTCTTTCCTCCTCCAGGAGGAGGGTGCAGGAGTGTGCTGCAGGAATCGGCTGGGTTTGGAGACTCCAAATGGGGTCATGCACCAGAGATAGAAACACTCAGTCACAGGATGGGTGAGTTCAGAGTGTGGCCAGAGAACAGGAAGACAGAAGGTACTGATTGCTTTTCTCCGAGGGGGCAGTGAGGAGTGGGCCCCCGAGCTCTCGGCTCCTACAGGGCCAGAGACTGGGAGGCCTCCATCTTCATTCTCCTCCTCCAAAGTGGTACAGAAAGCATTCAGGGAACAAAAGCTACTGAGCGCAAACCCAAGCAGATTGCTTAGCCTGGCCACTGGCAAGGCTGGTGCAAGTCCGCCTCGGGCAAAGACATTTCAGAATCAATGCAACAGGCCCCTCCCCCAGAAATATCAGCAAGAACATACTACCAAGTATGTTGGTAGTATGCAACATACTACCCCTCCCTCAGAAATATCAGCAAGAACATACTACCAAGACCAAGTCTACTGATAAATGACAACTGAAAAACTTGAGAGCTAGGGGAATACAGCACATAGAATTCATGGCTTTTTTCCCCACAATTCTTTACTCTTTCAAAGTTAAATTTTTTTAATTTTATTTTTTTCTTCTATTTTTTTAAATTTTTCCTCTTTTTCTATTTTAACCTTTTTTAAGTATTTTATATTCTCAATATCTTTTTTTATTAACATATAATGTATTATTCACCACAGGGATACAGGTCTATGAATCATCAGGCTTACACATTTCACAGCACTCACCATACCACATACCCTCTCCATTGTCCATAACCCAGCAACCCTATCCTTACCCCTCACCCCCAGAAACCTTCAGTGTTTCCTGAGATTAAGAGTCTCTTATGGTTTATCTCCCTCCTGATCCCATTTGTTTCATTTTTTCCCTCCCTACCCTCCACGACCCCCTGCCCTGCCTCTTAATATATTTTCAAAAAATCTTTTTAAATTTTCATTGTTATAGTCAATATTCTGTCCCTTCATTGTATTTAACTTTATTTTTTGTATACATATAGGTTTTTCTTTCTTTAAAATTTTGGAATACAGTTTCTCCTAACAGATCAAAATACATCATAAGTCTAGCACATGGCTTTATTCCAGTCTCCAGCCTTATCACATTCTTTCCTCTTTTTTTTTTCTTTTTTCAACCAACTTCCTATCTTATCAATTCCTCTTTAGAAACTTTTTTTCGCCAAATATGTTTATTTTATTTTTTCAATGTTACAAGATTTACTGTTCATGCACCACATCCAGTGCTCCATGCAATACGTGCCCTCGTCAATACCCACCACCAGCAGGTGGTGGTTATAGAAACTTTTTGTGGGTATAGAAACTTCTTTAATTTTCATATTTACAATCATATTCCATCCATCATATTTACCCTTATTTTCATATATATATAAGATTTTATTTCCTTAAAATTTTGGGAAGAAGTATCTTCTAACAGATGAAAATACACCCAAAATCAAGTGTGTGGCTCTGTTCTATTCACCAGTCTTAAATAGACAATAAATACATAGATAGATAGATAGATAGATAGATATAGATATAGATATAGATATAGATATTTTTTTTCTCCTTTCTTCTCCTCCCCCAGTTTCAGATCTCTTCCTATTTGGTTAGTGCAAATTTTTCTGCAGTCATTGCTACCCTTTTAGTATTCTGTTCTCTCATTCATCTATTCTTATCTGGAGAAATGACAAGGCAGAAAAACTCACCTCAAGAAAAGAACAAGAGGGAGTACTGACAGCTAGGGACACCTAATCAATACAGACATTATTAAGCTGTCTGAACTAGAGCTCAGAATGACAATTATCTAGGTGCTAGCTGGGCTTGAATAAAGAAGCATGGAAAATACTAGAGAATACCTTTCTGGAGAAATAAAAGAACTAAAATCTAACCAAGTCGAAATCAAAAAGGCTATTAATGAGTTACAATCAAAAAGGGAAGCTCTTACTGTTAGGACAAATGAGGCATAGGAGAGAATTAATGATATAGAAAACCAAATGAGAGAGCATAAAGAAGCTGAGAAAAAGAGAGATAAACAACTACTGGAACACAAGAGGAGAATTCAACAATAAGTGATACCATAAAATGAAACAATATTAGAATAATTGGGATCCCAGAAGAAGAAGAAGGGGGAAGGGGGGCAGAAGGTATACTGGAGCAGATTATAGCAGGGAATTTCCCTAATTTGGCAAAGGAAACAAGCATCAATATCCAGGAGGCACAGAGAAGTCGCCTCAAAATCAATAAAAATAGGTCAACACCCCGTCATCTAAGAGTAAAACTTACAAGTCTCAGTGACAAAGGGAAAATCCTAAAAGCAGCTCAGGACAAGAGGTCTGTAACATACACTGGTAGAAATATTAGATTGGCAGACCTATCCACAGAGACCTGGCAGGCCAGAAAGGACTAGCATGATATATTCAGAGCACTAAATGAGAAAAATATGCAGCCAAGAATACTATATCCAGCTAGGCTGTCATTGAAAATAGGAGAGATAAAAAGGTTCCAAGACAAACAAAAACTAAAAGAATTTGCAAACACCAAACCAGGCCCTAAGCAAAGGGGCTAGGGCTGAAAGGGGTCCCCTAAGCAAAGAGACAGCCTAAAAGTAACAGACCAAAAAGGAACAGAGACAATATACTGTAGCAGTAACCTTATAGGCCATACAATGGCACTAAATTCATATCTTTCAATAGTTACCCTGAATGTAAATGGGCTAAATGCCCCAATCAAAAGACACAGGGTAACAGAGAGGATAAAAAAAAAAAAAGACCCATGAATATGCTCTCTGCAAGAAACTCATTTTACATCCAAAGACACCTCCGGATTTAAAGTGAATGGGTGGACAACCATTTACCATGCTAATGGACATCAAAAGGAAGCTCAGGTGGCAATCCTTATAGCAGATAAATTGGATTTTAAAGCAAAGACTATAATAAGAGATGAGAATGGACACAATACTTAAAGGGTCTGTTCAACAAGAAGATCTAACAGTTTTACATATCTATGCCCCTAACATGGAAGCAGCCAATTATATAAACTAATTAATAACAAAATCAAAGAAACACATCAACAACTATACACTAATAGTCACATCAACACATCAACAACTATACACTAATAGTCACATCAACACATCAACAACTATACACTAATAGTCGGGGACTTTAACACTTCCCTCACTGAAGAATGGATCATCTAAGCAAAATATCAACAAGGAAATAAAGGCTGTAAATGACACAACGGACCAGATGGACATCACAAATATATTCAGAACATTCCATCCCAAAACAACAGAATACACATTCTTCTCTAGTGCACATGGAACATTTTCCAGAATAGATCACATCCTGGGTCACAAAACAGGTCTCAACCAATAACAAAAGATCGGGATCATTCCATGCATATTTTCAGACCACAGTGCTTTGAAACTAGAACTCAACCACAAGAGGAAAGTTAGAAAGAACTGAAATACATGGAGGCTAAAGAGCATCCTGCTAAAGAATGAATGGGTCAACTGGAAAATTAAAGAAGAATTTAAAAAATTCATGGAAACAAATGAAAATTAAAACAAAACTGTTCAAAAACTTTGGGATACAGTAAAAGTGGTCCAGAAAGGAAAGTATATAGCAATACAAGCCTTTCTCAAGAAATAAGAAACGTCTCAAGTATACAACCTAACCCTACACCTAAAGGAGCTGGAGAAAGAACAACAAAGAAAGCCTAAACCTAGCAGGAAAAGAGAAATTATAAAGATCAGAGCAGAAATCAATGAAATAGAAACCAAATAGAACAGATCAATGAAACTAGGAGCTGGCTCTTTGAGAGAATTGTATGATTGATAAACCTCTGGCCAGACTTATCAAAAAGAAAAAAGAAAGGACCCAAATTAATAAAATCATGAATGAAAGAGGAGAGATCACAACCAACACCAAAGAAATACAATTATAAGAACATATTATGAGCAACTATACACCAGCAATTCTGACAATCTGGAAGAAATGGATGCATTCCTGGAGACATACAAACTACCAAAACTGAACCAGAAAGAAATAGAAAACCTTAACAGACCAATAACCAGTAAGGAGATTGAAGCAGTCATCAAAAATCTCCCAACAAACAAAAGCCCAGGGCCAGACAGAGAAATCTACCAAACATTTAAAGAATTAATACCTATTCTCCTGAAACTACTCCAAAAAACAGAAATGGAAGGAAAACTTCCAAACTCATTTTATGAAGCCAGCATTACCTTGATCCCAAAACCAGCCAAAACCCTATCAAAAAGAATTACAGACCAACATCCTTGATGAACACGGATGCAAAAATTCTCTCCAAAATACTAGCCAATAAAATCCAACAGTGCATTAAAAGGATTATTCACCACAACCAGGTGGGATTTATTCCTGGGCTGCAAGGTTGGTTCAACATCCACAAATCAGCCAATGTGATGCAATACATGAATAAAGGAAAGAACAAGAACCATATGATACTCTCAATAGATGCTGAAAAAGATTTGACAAAGCATAGCATCTTTTCTTTATCAAAACTCTTCAGTGTTGGGATAGAGGGTACATACCTCAATATCATCAAAGCCATCTATGAAAAACCCACAGCGAATATTATTCTCAATGGGGAAAAACTGAGAGGTTTTCCCCTAAGGTCAGGAACATGGCAGAGATATCCATTATCAACACTGCTATTCAACATAGTACTAACTAGAAGTCCTAGCCTCAGCAATCAGACAACAAAAAGAAATAAAGTCATCCAAATCAGCAAAGAAAAAGTCAAACTCTTACTCTTTGCACATGATATGATACTTTATGTGGAAAACTCAAACGACTCCACTCCAAAACTGCTAGAACTCATACAGGAATTCAGTAAAGTGTCAGGACATAAAATCAATGCAGAGAAATCAGTTGCAACACACCAACACACCAATTGACACACCAATACAATACAATACAATACACTAACAGAGACAGAAGAAAGAGAAATTAAGGAGTTGATCCCACCTGCAATTGCACTCAAAACCATAAGATACCTAAGAATAAGCCTAACCAAAGAGGAAAAGACTCTGTACTCAGAAAACTATAAAGTACTCATGAAAGAAATTGATAAAGACACAAAGAAATGGAAAAACATTCCATGCTCATGGATTGGAAGACCAAATACTGTGAAAATGTCTAGGCTACCTACACATTGTCTATCTACACATTAAATCAATCCCTACCAAGACACCATCAGTGATTTTCAAAGAAATGGAACAAATAATCCTAAAATTTATATGAAACCAGAAAAGACCCCAAATAGCCAGAGGAATGTTGAATAAGAAAACCAAAGTTGGGAGCATCACAATTCCAGACCTCAAGCTTTATTACAAAGCTGTAATCATCAACATAGTATGGTACTGGCACAAAAACAGACACATAAATCAATGGAATAGAATAGAGAGCCCAGAAATGGTCCCTCAACTCTATGGTCAACTAAGCTTTGACAAAGCAGGAAAGAAAGTCCAATGGAAAAAAGAGTTTCTTAAACAAATGGTGTTGGGAAAATTGGACAGCGACATGCAGAAGAATGAAATGACCATTTCCTTACACCACACACAAAAATGGAATCAAAATGGATGAAAGACCTCAATGTGAGATAGGACTCCATCAAAATCCTTGAGGAGAACACAGGCAGCAATCTCTTTGACCTCAACCACACCAACTTCTTCCTAGAAACATCACCAAGGCAAGAGAAGCAAGGGCAAAAATGAATTATTGGTACTTCATCAAGATCAAAAGCTTTTGGGCGCCTGGGCAGCTCAGTCATTAAGTGTCTGTCTTCAGCTCAGGTTACGATCCCAGGGTTCTGGAATTGAGTCCCATATCAAACTCCCTGCTCAGCAGGAAGCCTGCTTCTCCCTCTCCCACTCCCCCTGCTTGAGTTCCGTCTTTTGCTGTGTCTCTGTCAAATAAATAAATCCTTAAAAAAAAAAAAAATCAAAAGCTTTTGCACAGCAAAGGAAACAGTCAACAAAACCAAAAGAAAATGAACAGAATAGAAGAAGACATTTTCAAAATGACATATCAGATAAAGGACTAATATCCAAAATCTATAATGAACTTATCAAACTCAATGCCCAAAGAACAAATAATCTAATCAAGAAACAGACAGAAGACGTGAACAGACGTTTCTCCAAAGAAGACATCCAAATGACCAACAGACACACAAAAAAGTGCTAAACATCACTGAGCATCACGGAAATACAGATCAAAACCACAGTGAGATACCACCTCACACCAGAATGGCTAAAATTAACAAGTCAGGAAATCACAGATGTTGACGAGGATGCAGAGAAAGGGAAACCCTCCTACACTGCTGGTGGGAATTCAAGCTGGTGTAGTCACTCTGGAAAATAGTATAAAGGTTCCTCAAAAACTTGAAAATAGAGCTTACCCTATGACACTGCAATCACACTACTACTACCCTAAAGATACAAATGTAGTGATCTGAAGGGGCACGTGCACCCAAATGTTTATAGCAGCAATGTCCACAATAGCCAAACAATGGAAAGAATCTAGATGTCCATCAACAGATGAATGGATAAAGAAGATGTGGTATATGTACAATGGACTACTATGCAGCCATTAAAAAAAAACAAAATCCTGCCATTTGCAATGACATGGATGGAACTAGAGGGTATTATGCTAAATGAAATAACTCAATCAGAGAAAGACAATTATCATATGATCTCTCTGGTATGAAGAATTTGAGAGGCAGGGCAGGGGTTCGTGGAGGGAAGAAAGGGGGAAAAAATGAAACAATATGGGACCAGGGAGGGAGACAAACCATAAGGGACTCTTAATCTCAGGAAACAAACTAAGGGTTTCTGGGGGTGGGGAGGGTAGGGATAGGGTGGCAGGTTATCGACATTGGGGAGGGTATGTGCTATGGTGAGTGCTGTATATTGTGTAAGACTGAGGATTCACAGACCTGTATCCCCGAATCAAATAACACATTATATGTTAATAAAATTTTAAAAAAAGAAAAAGAAAAGTATTATATGAGACATCCTTTACAAAAAAATTATTTGTCTAAAATTATAATGTACCTGGTGTGCCTGGGTGGCTCAGTCAAATGTTTGCCTTTGGCTCCGTTCATGATCCCAGAGTCCTGGAGATCGAGTCCCACATCTGGCTCCCTGCTCAGTGGGGAGTTTGCTTCTCCCTCTTCCTCCACGCCTCCCTCTGATTATACTCTCCTCTCATTCTCAAGTAAATAAATCTTTTTTAAAAAATAAAATAAATAAATAAAAATTTAAAAAGAGAAATAGGCAGAAGACATGAACAGACATTTCTCCAAAGAAGACATACAGATGGCCAATAGACACATGAAAAAATGCTCAACATCACTTATCATCAGGGAAATGCAAATCAAAACAACAATGAAATACTACCTGACACCTGTCAGAAGGGCTAATATGAACACAGGAAACAAGTGTTCCAAGGATGCAGACAAAGGAGAGCCCTCTTCCACTGCTGGTGGGAATGTAAACTTCTGCACCCACTCTGGAAAATAGTATTTGAGGATGTTCCTCAAAAAGTTAGGGCACCTGGGTGTTCCTCAAAAAATAAGGGCACCTGGGTGGCTCAGTCGTTGAGCGCCTGCCTTCAGCTCAGGTCATGATCCCAGAGTCCTGGGATCGAGCCCCGCGTCGGGCTCCCTGCTCTGCGGGAAGCCTGCTTCTCCCGCTACCATTCCCTCTGCTTGTGTTCCCTCTCTGGCTGTACTCTCTCGCTATGTTTCTCTCTGTCAAATAAATAAAATCTTAAAAAAAAAAAAAAAAAGTTAAAAATAGAACTACCCTATGACCCAGCAATTATACTACTAGGAATTAATACAAATATAGTGATTCTAAGGGGCACATGCACCTCAATGTTCATAACAGTAATGTCCACAGTAGCCAAACTATGGAAAGAGCCCAGATGTCCATTAACAGATGAATGTATAAAGAAAATGTGATATGTATATACAATAGAATATTACTCAGCCATCAAAAAGAATGAAATCTTGCCATCTTCAATGACATGGATGGTGCTAGAGTGCATTATGCTAAACAAAATAAGTCAGTCACAGAAGGACAATTACCATATGATTTCACTCATATATGGAATTTAAGAAACAAATTAGATGAACATAGGGGAAGGGAAGGAAAAATAAAATAAAATAAAGACAGAGAAGGAGGAAAACCATAACAGACTCTAAACTATAGGGAACAAACAAGGTTGCTGGGAGGGGAGGGGGGTGCGCAACTGGCTGATAGGGATTAAGGAGGGCACTTAATGTAATGAGCACTGGCTGTTATATGCAACTGATGAATCACTAAATTCTACCCCTAAAACTAATACTACACTATATGTTGGAGTATTTAAATTAAATACTTTAAATTTAAATTAAAATTCAAGTACAACTTGAATTTAATTAAAGTCTTGAGAGAAAAATAAATACATACATAAATACATAAATAATAAAAATTTAAAAATTTAAAATAAAAATTAAGCCATAACAAAGATATAGTCAAACAATTTGGAATTTGTTTTTCTTTTCATTTCTTTCTTTTTTTTTTATTTAAATTCAATGACCCAACATATAGTACATCATTAGTTTCAGATGTAGTTTTTTTTTTTTAATTTTATTTTTTCAAGTGTGCCAAGATTCATTGTTCATGCACCACATCCAGTGCTCCATGCAATACGTGCCTCCTCAATACCCACCACCAGGCTCGCCCAACCCCCCACCCCCTCCCTCCAAAACCCTCAGTTTGTTGCTCAGAGTCCACAGTCTCTCACGTTTCATCTCCGCCTCCAATTTCCCCCACTTCACCCTTCCTTTCCTTCTCCCAATGTCCTCCACGTTTTTCCCTATGCTCCACACATAAGTGAAACCATATGATAATTGACTCTCTCTGCTTGACTTATTTCACTCAGCATAATCTCTTCCGGTCCTGTCCATGTTGATACAAAAGTTGGGTATTCATCCTTTCTGATAGAGGCACAATATTCCATTGTATACATGGACCATATCTTCTTTATCCATTTATCTGTTGAAGGGCATCTTGGTTCTTTCCACAGTTTGGCGATTGTGGCCATGCTTCTATGAACATTGGGGTACATGTGGCCCTTCTTTTCACTACATCTGTATCTTTGGGGTAAATACCCACTGTGCAATTGCAAGGTCACAGGATAGCTCTATATTTAATTTCTTAAGGAATCTTCACATTGTTTTCCAAAGTGGTTGCATCAACTTGCATTTCCACCAACAGTGTAAGAGGGTTCCCCTTTCTCCACATCCTCTCCAACATTTGTTGTTTACTGTCTTGTTGATTTTGGCCATTGTAACTGGTGTAAGCTGGTATCTCAATGTGATTTAGATTTGAATCTCCCTGATGGCTAATCATGATGAACATTTTTTTCATGTGTCTGTTAGCCATTTGTACGTCTTCTTTGGAGAAGTTTCTGTTCATGTCTTCTGCCCATTTTTTGACATGATTATCTGGGTTTTTTTTGAGTGTTGAGTTTGAGGAGTTCTTTATAGATCTTAGATATCAGACCTTTGTCTGTAGTGTCATTTGTGAATATCTTCTCCCATTCCATGGGTTGCCTGTTTGTTTTGTTGACTGTTTCCTTTGCTGTGCAGAAGCTTTTTTATCTTGATGAAGTTCCAAAAGTTCATTTTCGCTTTTGTTTCCTTTGCCTTTGGAGACATGTCATGAAAGAAGTTGCTGTGGCTGATGTCGAAGAGGTTACTGCCTGTGTTCTCCTCTAGGATTTTCATGGACTCCTGCCTTACATTGAGGCCTTTTACCCATTTTTAGTTTATCTTTGTGTATGGTGTAAGAGAATGGTCAAGTTTCATTCTTCTATACATAGCTGTCCAATTTTCCCAGCACCATTTATTGAAGAGACTGTCTTTTTTCCACTAGATATTTTTTCCTGCTTTGTTGAAGATTATTTGACCATAGAGTTGAGGGTCCATATCTGGACTTTCTACTCTGTTCCACTGGTCTATATGTCTGTCCAATAATCCATAAGTTATGTATAATACCCAGTGCTCATCACATTATGCTGAGGAAAGTAAGTCAATCAAAGAAAGACAAGTATCATATAGTTTCACTCATACGTGGAATACAAGAAAAAACAAAGAGGATCAGAGCAAAAGGGAGGGACAATTGGGTAATGGAAATTTGGAATTTGTGTGGAAAGTTTTGGATGGCTATTGGAAGTATGACCAGAAGAGTGATATAACCAGGTATTATGTTTTAGGAAATTCTCTCCAGGTATAACATGGAAGATGCTCTGAGAACAGGACCTGATTGGAAGTAGGGGGGGATCCAGATAACAATAAATAACGGGGACCAAGACAGGCACTCTCTCTAGGAATAGAGAGAGTGGGTTGCATTTGAGAGGCATTTTAAGTGATGATATATTGGTGGGCTATGGGATGGGCCAGCAAAAGGGTCTATGACAGACTTCTAGTTGGGTGAATGCATTTGGGGGCCTTTCATGCAGGTGGCAACCAAAGAAACTGTGGGAACCACCATGTCACCAGTTCAGGAAACCACCAGATCCCATGTCTCATGTTTCATGTAAGTGGTAACTAAAGTCTTGAGTACAGATGAAGTTACCAGGGAAAGCATATGAAGTAAGAGGAGCAGAGGACTCAAAAGCACTCTGAAAAACACCAGCATTTAGAGTCTCAGCATTCTTGAAAGAGATCCAGAAGGAATAGTCACAGATACTTGAGGAAAACAAAGATTTCATAAGAGAAGAGGAATCCAAGTGTAAAGCAAACGATACAATCAGGGCCTATTCTCAAGAGAAGTCACACAAATCAAATAAAAGGGTGTGTCCATCAGATTTCCAGTTGTGGGAGTCTTGCTGAACTTGGAGAGAAAAGTTTTAGCAGAATGTCAGGAATAGACATGGAAAGGGTATGAACCGAGGAGTGAATGTGAGGTGAGGAATGTAAATGATTATCGAGGTTCCTGTTTCCTGAGGCTTGGCTGGGCATGTAAGAAGACAAGGTATCATCAGCTGAGAGTTACCTGACTTAAAGGAATGCTAAGTCTCTCAAATAGGTAAAACTGAATAGCAATCTTTTGGTAGGTAGGTAGGTAGGTAGGTAGGTAGGTAGGAAGGAAGGAAGGAAGGAAGGAAGGAAGGAAGGAAGGAAGGAAGGAAGGAAGGAAAGGGAGGGAGGGAGGGGAAAGAGAAGGAAGGAAGGGAGGGAGGAAGGGAAAGGAAGGAAAGAAAGAAAAAAAGGAAGGAAGGAAGGAGGAGAAAGAAGGAAAGGAGGGAGGGAGGAAGGGAGAGGAGAAAGAAGGAAGGAGGAAAGGAAGGAAGGGAGGGGGAAGGGAGGGAGGGGAGGAAGGAAGGAAGGAGGGAGGAGGGAGGAATTTTACCAGGATTTATTTCCTGGTAGACTTTTTTTTCTGCAGATACATTTTAATCTTTTAAACTAACAGAAAATTTAAAGTAGACAACTTATTCTTGTGATCTTAGTTTTCAAAGTATGTAAAAGTCACCCTATTCCAATGTACTCAAATATTTTCAACATGGGTGCCTACAAGCCTTTACTACTTAAGCTTCATTCAGATCTTCTAACCCTTGCTTTGGTCTTTGTGTTTCCAACAGAGCATCTATAAAGCACTTAATGAAGCAGAAGGCAGAATTCAAGCCAGGGAAAGGATGGCGGTCCTTCTCTGTCTCTCATCACTCCAATCAAGAAACAACTTCTCAGCCAATGAAATGAATTCTTCTAAAGCCCACCCCTACTGATCCCTGAGTTTTCGGGCTATGGTATAAATTGTCCTGCCTGACAACTCAATCACAGATTCCTTTGACAGGTAAATGCAGAGGCTCCGTTCTTTACCGAAAGTTCTGTCCATCAATTCAATAAATGGCCACTCCTTCAAATTCAGAGAATAGTTTTGTTGGGTCGTGTTGTGGCTTTGCTGGTTTGTGCGATATGGGAGTGCTAGAACAGTTTGCCCACGGGATTGTGTCTAAGTAACTGTTTTTCATGAATACGATAGGGGTTTGGGGTAGAAATTTTAATGGGAAAAGCAGAAAAATACAGTATTAACAACCTCATTTAGAGTCATGATTTATTTCACTGATTTGGATTTTCTGCCCTTTTCTGGAAAGAAAAAATTATAAATATCATTGAAAACGTTTATCACCTGAGATGCACCATTTGGAAAAGAAAACAGGAGAACATATTTTTAAACCATAAATTTCTACTGTGTTCACCCCTCACATAAATAAGCAGCCCCAGCCTTTGCAAGAAATATTAAAGTTCATTTAAATTGCAAATATGACCTTATTAAAATGGCTTTCTCAAAGAGCCATAAACAAATAGAATACGTTAGTAATACTGCCAAACAACGGAATATATTCTCATCCAGTTCTGTAATTAAAGTGGAAAAATAGAATTTTCACAGTTCTGAATGACTCAGAGATGGAAGAAGAAACATGCGATGACAATCTTGAGGTGAGGAGAATGCATCCATCTGGAGGGTCCCTTCAAAAACATCTCTGCACAATGATTCTGAAAGTCAATATAAGCTCTTATGAGCAGCTTAGAAACATTATTATATTGTTGCTAATCTAATGTGCGTTTGAATACTTTTCTCCACAACTACTACATTCCCTTTTAATGTCGGAAGCACAGCTATTAAGATTTACTATGTTTGGGGTAAGAATAAAAATGAACAATTAAGAATGAGCTTGTATCTGCAAAAGGCAAGGAAGAGCCAATAAATTTCAGAATTAAAAGCCAAACAGGCCAGGCTGGTTACCAGGTTTATGGAAAATCCATACCTGAAGGTATATTTAAATTAGTGGATTGTCAGCGAGCAAATGGTTTCCTTTTACTTAGAAAAATAATCCAAGATGCCATAGGCCACACAAATCAGATGGAGTTGAAGAACTCGACTTGGTTCTAGCTGAGTTTACCAACTGTTAATTTATGGTTAAGGAAGGGCTTCCATGAGGTCCAGAGCAAAGCAATGAGAGGAATGAGTTTTAAAAAAATAAAACAAGGGGCGCCTGGGTGGCTCAGTGGGTTAAAGCCTCTGCCTTTGGCTCAGGTCATGATCTCAGGGTCCTGGGATCAAGCCCCACATTGGGCTCTCTACTCAGCAGAGAGCCTGCTTCTCCCTCTCTCTCTGCCTGCCTCTCTGCCTGCTTGTGATCTCTCTCTCTCTGTCAAATAAATAAAATCTTTAAAAAATAAATAAATAAAATAAAAAATAAAATAAAATAAAATAAAATAAAATAAAATAAAATAAAATAAAATAAAATAAAATGAAGGTGCAGAACAGACCACAGAGCTTTTCATAGACTTAAAATGAGATGGTCACCCAAAAGATACTAGCTTCTTAAATTTTGTTATGTTCTATCTAGATATGTTTTTTTTAATTTATTCATTGATTCATTCAACAAATGTTTCTAGAATACCTACTCTGTGCTAGACACAGAGCTCAGTGTTGAGGATGTAATACGAACAAAATAATTCATGCCCTAGCTAAGTTTAGGAATTAATTTCATATAATCTGTTTAAGAAGGCAGGATAAATTTAACCTCGTTTTATACATAGTTCTAACAAAAATGATTCAAAAAGCTTCGATGCCTAAGGAGTTTGCTTTTTGTTGTGCCTTTAAGAGGTGATGAGTGTGTGAGTGTGTGTGTGTGTGTGTGTGTGTGTGTGTGTGTGTGTGAATTTCATCTGTGGATATTCTCTGAGATTTTAATAATTTCAAGCCCCTTTCACAGAGAGCAATTTGTGCCTCAGATAAGCTGACATACATCCCTTCACCACGTTTGTGCATGAGCCCTTGGTAAATAGACCTGCCCCCTAAAACTTGCCACTCATCAGCTTCTGATGTTGTCCCAGAATAAAGAGAAAACAAACTACTAGATGAAGCCAAAATAGCAGCATCAGGTTCAAACTTCACAGCATGGCATCCTGAGTGGTCTCTTGGCCTCTCTGAACCTCCATTTCCTTTTGTGAAGTGAATAAATAATTTCAACTTCCTCTTCCGGTCAGAAGATACACGAGATCACTCAGAATAAAGCCAGTGTAAGTGCTGGTGTCCAGATGCAATAGCTGCGGCTGCCGCTTCTACAAACTACTACAGTTACAGTTGGGGCTCTGTGATAACAGAGAGACTCCCAAGAGAAAAACGGACAAGTGTTTTGACATGGGTACTGCATGTGTAATACATGAGAAGACTCAGAAATAAGTAACTCAAAGAAGTGGCTTGGAATTCCAGCTTATATAGCAGTTCCAACAAAGAACAATACATTTATAGAGAAATGATAGGACAGAGGAAAATGATTTTAGGCTTCCAAGGGTAGTAAACTATGGGAAAGTAAATAGAATGGAAACTGACGGCAATTAAAAGCTAGTGACATAGATGCCTCTGGTGCCATCTCCAGGCTGATACAGATCTAAAATTGTATCTTATAATTAACTTTTGTCCTCCTTGGCAGAGAAAGAAGGAGAGACACCATTGAAATGCTATGTCCTGCTTTCAGGCAAATGGGGGAAGGTGGGGAATTTTCCTCGTATCTGCTTCTTCTCAATTGCCTTCAGCTCAAAATGATCCTTATGCCAAAGTGACATATTCTGGGGTGACATGTTCTATTTCCTTCAAGGTCAATGGCTCTCTGCAGACCAGCCAACTGCTCATACTCGGCTGCTTAGAGTAGCCTCAAATTAGGCTGAGGTTGCAACCAAGCCACCTGGCAGAACGAATAGTAAGCATATGTGTCTAACGCTGACACACCCAAAGATAATCAATACAGAAATTCCCCAAGATTTTCAGAGTATCTGCCTCCACTCGCATGGAGTTGAGGTTTTATTCTTTGAGCCCACTCCATTTAATCATCAAATGCTAATTGAGCACCTTCCTGGAATCATGGTAGGGACTGAGATTTCATAGGGCCCTGGGGACCCACTGAAGAGTTAATATACACTCATACGTACCCAGCACAGTACGCATTCAATTATTTTTGTTCCCATATAAGAAAAGATCTGAATACAACAGTCTGCTAAAACAGAAATGGAAAAAAAAAAAAAAGGCAAACTACTAGACTAATGGAGTTACTGAACTTAAGCATTTCATTTTGTTCTATATAAGCAATTCAGAGCAAGGAACGTGTTTTAGTTCTTGTCATTTTTTTCTCTCTGTAACACCAGGAGAGAAAGTTTCAAATGACTAATGACTAAAATGGCCCCAGATTTCTCATTCAGAAAGGACCATTTTCTATGTTTGAAATGTAATGAGAAAAATATCCATCAATGCTAAGCGCTTGAGTGTGGCTATTCCCAACTAATAAATCACAAACCTTGGTCAATCTGTTGATCCCAAAGCCTGACCTAAGAGATTGCCATGCTCCTCCCTTTCTCTGCTCTGAACTCACTTCTCCACAGAGTCCCACACACCTCACATGGGATTGCCACTATCGGGGAGGTATGGATGTGAGCGGCCTCCATGTCCCACGACCTCTGCCCCCTCTCCATATGTGGCTCATACTGCAGCTACTACATCAAGTTACTACCAAATTATAACCACCACTCCAATTTCACTGTAATTTATTAAAACTTACAACACCATTATAACTTACAACACCATCCTCTCAACCCAAATCAGTGATTTCAAGACTCAAAGACATGGAAAGGTCAACACTGTTAGAGAAGGTCAGGGAAGCCACTGGAACAGAATCCCAAGTGATCTGGGTGTTAGCATTCAAGTTAAGAGCCATTGCCTCTGCCGCAACTATAGCCTGCCCAAAGGCTATGGAACAGTACAATGGGGTGGGAAAGAGTGTGGGGAGGAGGACGAGCCCTCCTTGGGCATCAGGTAAATAGGTAAATAGCCCATTGTCTCCACTCAGCCAGTGCATGTGTCCTTCCTCCTATGAATTCCAGCTCAGGAAATAAACTCAAGAGACTGGAAGTCAGAGACAACAAGAGGCAAAGTTGATTAAAGCTTTGATTTTCCATGTAACACAGCTTGAAGATAGCAAGCTGGTGACTCTGTGAGGGGATAATAAAGAATGTGATGCATTTCTCTGAAGGCTTAGGAAAAGGATCCCCCAGCATCATGTGTGGTTTTATTTCCTGGAAGTCAGAAGAAAGCACTCCTCCCTTCCACACTGCTATTTTTCTATGACTTAGGCAACACCCTAGAAATGCCCACTAGGCAATAACTACAGGTCTGGCCTGAAAGTCAGCTGAGCCAGCAGGTATTTATTATCTACTATATACGTCATTATGTGTCTTCGGGTTGAATTTACGGAAGAGACTTAAACATTCTTCTCCCTAGAGAAGCTAAGTCAGGGTGGAGAAGCAGCATCTCTGTAAACAAAATCAGAGACCAAAAGAGATGAGCACAGAATCCGTTACAAGGTATACATACAGTAGACATAAAGGTGGTCAGGACAAAAGGAAGGCAACAGGGAAGACAACATGAGACGGGAAATTCTGGAGAAGTTTAGAAGAATGCATAGCTCTGCTGGTAGGGTTCCAGGCACCCTTTGGGGCTTCCAAACCCCACACTCTAGAGGCGAGTCCTACCCACCATCACGTAGAGCCAGATTCAGATTTCCAGATTCCAGAGGCCTGCTGTCTGTTTTTCTGAAAGCCTATCCAAGACCACAAAATTTCTACCTACTCAAAAATCTCAGGGTGAGCAGAAATGGGAACACCCCAACTAATGGAGAATGTGCATATTGGCACAACTCAAACAGGGATTGAGGGGGATCATTTGGCAGGATGTTTTCAAAGCTTCACAAATATGCCTTCTTTGGCTCCAATAATTCTACTTGGAAGAATTTATGCTAAGGAAAAAAATAAGGCTGTGCATAAAGATTTTAACTATGTCCATTTTTATATATATCATAGAAAGTTTGAGGCAACCTAAACAACCAAGAACAGCAAATCAGTTAAGGAAATTATGCTATGTTAGTATGATGAGGTACTGTTCAGCTATTAACACTGCAGCAGATAAATATGCACTGGCACGAAAAGATGTTCATGACATGCAAAGCATACTACAAAACTTTAGGTATGATATGATTCTAACTTTGTAAAGAAAAAAGCATGTATAATGTGTGTGTATACACACACACACACACACACCCCAGCATATTATGCATCCTTGCGTGTATGCCTATAATTACAGATAAAATACCAAGGTGATTATCTCTGGATGGTAGGATTCAGGGGTGCATTTTATTCCCTTTTTAATTATCTGCATTTCATAGTTTGTATATGACACACAGGTATGGCTTTGGATATTGGGGAAAAAAGTTTACCTTTTTTATTTCTAAAAAATGTTAAAAAGCAAACTCTCAAGGGAAATTAATCCACGAAACAAGACAAAGAGCCACAACAGTGGGCCCGCCAGAGAGTCTACAGGGGCCACAGGTTGATGTATGACTGTAATTCAACTCCAGGCAAAAGTGTGGCAGGAAAAAGAAATGCATGCTGATTCTCAGCCAGTCAGCTCGGCCATTTTATCCAAGGTACCCCCAAGGTGGGCAGGAAAATAAAACACATAGCCACTCGAGCCCAACAGACTGGAGGGGGTTCAAGCGATTCCATGTGACTCGGATAAAGATGAGAAGGGGCACGCTCAGTGGGCTCCGGTCGGACACAGAGGCAGGAAGGTAAGGCTTGTGTTCCTTGGCCTTTGCGAGCTCAAACTACAGCACTTAGTCCCTGTGTGAACAAATAGGGAGACAACCATGGGGAGGCCCCCTGGAGGCCCCCTACGGGGCCGTCTCCCGGGCGTTAGGCATGTGACGCTGGTACCACACAGCTTAGTAACAGTTTTTAGGCAAATGACAGAAAGCTCACTGAACCTACCTTACCCACTGAATAGGGGAAAAAATAAATAAAGCAGAGTTTATTAACTGGTAGAGAAAATGATTATAGGGTAAATAAAAGTGACTCCAGGAAATGGAGATGAGGACATATGAAGGAAGACAGACAGACATGCAGCCAAAGAGGGTCTGTGGAATGAGGTAGGGAAGGGGCAGGCCTCTACAATGCGGCAGGGAAGCTAGGTGGCTCGAAACGCAAAGTGAGAATTCATTCATGGTTTTCTTAACACAATGGCGGGCAAGAAGGGAAATAAAATGGGGCTCCCTTGTGCACACATTGTCCTGAAATGCAGAAATCAGAGTCCTGGAGTGGCCCAGAAGGGGCACACAAAGGGATGGACGCCTTCATGAGGAAGAATCTATTTGAGAGCTGGAAGAGAGAGAGCATGAAGCCAACTGCTCAGAGAAACGCAAGAACTTCTTCGAGCAATTTCTTACATACCTCCTGCAGTGCAAGCAGGGAAGGTAACCCACAGCCCAGGGGAGAAATAAACCCCGTAGAGCTCACCTGTCCGTCTGGGACTGTGAGATCCCGGTGGTACCCTCTTATGTCAACACTCATCCCTCCCTACTCCAGTTCTGGAAGAGATTCTCTGGAGACAGACTGTGTCTAAAAGTCAATCAGAGACACTGGCTCCGCTCTGCCAAGTGCTTACTGCTTTGGACATATGGGCGTGCCAACGTGTGCTCCACAAGACACATCCCCACTCGAAGCACTTTGCCTGAGATTTTGTGGGTGAAAGAAGTAATAATCGTGCCCCAGCTGGTGTTCCCACAACATCTATCTCCTTCACTTGGGAGACAGCTTACACTCTGTACTTTTGCTGTTGTACAACTTATGAAAAATGCACCAATGCCCTCACAACCAGGTCTTCCACAGTGCTCAGCCTTCAGGGTGATGCTCCCTGTTTAAACCGCTAGTTTTCACCTTGCTAACTTGCGGACTAAACTCCAGGGGCATCCCCTCTCAGGAAGCTTCCCTACTTCCATAAAGCCCCCATGGAGACCCACCATAGCATCCTTCCATGACTGGACTGATAGTTCTCTGAAGATGTGGCCCAAGTCTTTCCATGTTCATTTCCGGTCACCAAGGCCTGAGGATGGCACTTTGATGAGGCTCAAAAATGCTTGCTAAGTGAGTGAGAAATTGAGCATGCAAATGGCTTCTCTCAAAGCCATCCCTCCCTCCTTTTGTTCATGTTTGGGAAGAACACGGATTTGGGGAGAGAATGGCTATGATAGATTCTTGTGCTGGTGGTCTTTGCCCTTCCCAAGTTGCCAGGTAGATTTCATGTCGACATCCTTGCTGTCTACTCGTCCATTCACCTGTCCTTGGCTCGGTGCAACCTACTTGCCTTGCCCTTTAGAAGTCTATACTTCTAAACGTATGCCTCATAGTACTCATGAAAGTATAAATATTAGCTCTTATTTATTTAACACCTGCTACTAACTCCCTGCAAGTCAAGCCCCCTTGGCTGCCACTGGGGCCGTGACTGGGGCCAATCACCATGATGATTTTGGCCTCCAGGTTTCCAGTGGTTAAGCTCTGCGGCCTCACCTTTATTGTGTTGGGTTCCTTCCTAAATGGAGCTTCTGTATAAATTATTTTCCCCAACCCCTGTGGCATTAGCATTCCCTTTTCCAGATGAGAATATGGAGGTACACAGGCATCACAAAACTCACCAAAGGGCACACAGTCAGCGGGCATCTGAGCTGGGATCAGAATGATTGTCTTCCCAGAATACCAGCATGCCACTCCAACTCTGGAGACTCCCCCTCTCTTCACCCTTAGCTCTCTTAACTCTTTTTATGTGTATGTGTGGTTCCTTTTAAGAATTTTTTTAAAAAACGAGAAAACCAGTACAATCACTGTCACAAAACACGGCAGTTGGTAAAAGTCAACCTCATGGCCTCGGTAATAACAGCTCTGAATCTTGAAGTTGGAGAAATCACTTTGAGCAAGGAATGGAGCGGGTCTCTTCATAAACCAGTTTATGAACTCAGCACTTGGAGCTACGCTGTCAGGAGGAGAGAGCACAAATTGCTTCAGAAGGAAACCGATCAATGCGGAGTCCCTGGCAAAGGTGTTTGATTTGTTGCATCTTGACAAAAAGAAACATCCCAATGAGGAGTTGTTCCCAGATATCGAGAGACCTCCTTTGGCAAAACCCACAAAACGGAAGAGCAGGCAGAAGCCCTTTGAGCAGGCTGCTGTCACACAAATATGTCAGAGGACAATGTGGCATTTTGTCACCTCCCGGGGTGACCGCAGCCTTGCCAGCTTATGATTACATTTCACTCTGCTGCTTTATATTAATTTAAGGAGCAAACGGTGTGACCTACCTGTCACTAAAGCAAGACACCCCCCCCAAGGGCATGTACAGCCATGGGTATAAACAAGGCCCCACCCACAAGTCCTATTGTGTTTGGCTCCTCCCAGAAGCGGATGCTAAAATGCAATCTAATCAGATGTGCAAGATATTTATTGGGGAAAGTGCCAGCGAGGGAAAACCAAAAGGGAGCAAGTAGAACTGGAAGGGCCATCCGACCACAGTGCAGGTCTGACCCATCTGAAGGAGACAGGGAAGAAGGCAGGTGTGTATGAGCTCTCCTCATGTCATGCAGTCTGGCCGAAATTCCGACAGACTCTCTGGGAGCCCTGAAGCCAAGGTGGCCTGTCAGAGGAGTCTTACTTCTTAGAGAAATGGGACTGCATCCGTGTGGCCACTGCGCTCAGCCACTGGCTGGAACAGCCCAGGGAAAGCCCACGGACATGACCACTGAGGGAGCCCAGGGAGCCCATGGCCCCTGTGAGCCAGACTTTGTCCAGACATTATTCAGTACCTGGCCCCTTAGGCCTTCACGCTAACAGGGGGTCACAATGAGGCTTTTGGTCTCTCAGTAGCAGTGTCAACCAGACCCTATGTCTAAGTGTCCTCAAAACGTCCCCTTTCCCCAGCACAGTCTGTTCTCAGCGAAGAAATCGCTTCTCACAGGAAATATTGAAGAGGCTCAGGCTGAAGGTCAGTCAGTTCCCCGGGAAAAAAAAGAATTTGTCTCTCATTTTCTTTTTACAAGGCCACCGATCTTTTCCAATTAGTATTCCACCCTTTTCCTCATTTAACTGTGATTACCTCCTAAGAGCCCTATCTTCAGATACAGTCACACTGGGAGCTAAGACTTCAACAGATGAGTTTAGAGGGAATACAGTTCAGTCCAAAGCAGGCCACCTTGTGCCAGGGACTATCGGTGCCCCACAACCTGGTCAGAACAAGATCCTGTTTGCTTCCAGGTCGTAAGTGAGAAAGTCCCAGAACCCCATCTTACCACCTGTTTCCTGGGACATCTCTGGCAACACCTGCATTGGTTTGGGTTTTCCAACAAGTGGATGCCAAGACTAGATTAGATATGCAAGAGATTTATTGGGGGAAATTCTTTTTTTTTTTTTTAAAGATTTTATTTATTTATTTGACACAGAGAGAGAGATCACAAGTAGGCAGAGAGGCAGGCAGAGAGAGAGGCGGAAGGAGGCTCCCTACTGAGCAGAGAGCCTGATGTGGGGCTCGATCCCAGGACCCTGAGATCATGACTTGAGCTGAAGGCAGCGGCTTTAACCCACTGAGCCACCAAGGTGCCCCTATTGGGGGAAATTCTTGTGAGGAAAACAGGGTGGTTCAGAGGAGGTGGGGAAAGCTGTCAGACAGCAATGCGTGCCTGGGCCCTGTGAGAGAGAGAGGGAAGAAGGGGATTTCAAATGAAAATCTCAGACTGCGATGCAGTTCTAGAAAATTTCAACCAGGCTGAAGGGGAGTTCTCAATGATGAGCCGAAGCAGCTTTCTGCTGAGCCATCGTTGGCTGGAACAGCCCATGGAAAACGGAGCTTTGTATGAGGCCGGGGAAGGATTCAGAGCTAAAGTCACCAGTCAGTGACCTTCTCCGCGGCAGGGACTCTGAGATATATGGGCATGGTCACCGAACCTACCTTCTCCAGAGATTTACTAGAAAACATGCAAAGTATTCAGGGTCTACTGGGAAACCAGGAGACAATCAGAACTGAAAACCAAGCAAAAATATACTTGCCATTGTTAGAGGAATTGCTGAAAGTATCTATTTCCTTGTGGCAGACAGAATTCTATGACCCTGTGGTCCTTTTCCTATGGATATGGTGAGATCCTGTGACTCTGTGACATTAAATGGCAAAAAAGCATTCTTGCAGGGGCACCTGTGTGGCTCAGCTGGTTAAGCATCTGCCTTTGGCTCAGGTCATGATGTCAGGGTCCTGGGATCAAGCCCCATATCGGGCTCCTTGCTCAGTGGGGAGCCTGCTTCTCCCTCTGCCTCTCCCCCTGCTTGTGTGTGTTCTCTCTCCTTGTGTCAAACAAATAAAATCTTAAAAAAAAAAAAAAAAGAATTCTTGCAGATGTAATTAAGATTCCCAACCAGTTGCCTTTAGTTAATCAAAAAGTACATGCTCTGAGTGGGCCTAATGTAAGCATTAACTGGTGGTAGCCAGAGAGTTTTCTCTGGCTGGTAGCAGGAGGAGTCACTCACAGAGTGAAGGAGATTCAACTTGAGGGGTCTCACTGCCAGCCGAGAGGAGGTGGGAGGGTATGTGAGAAGGTGCCCAACAAGGAACCACAAGCGGCCCTCATGACAGAGCAACCCTGCTGACCGCCAGGCAAAGAGGCCCTCAGTGCTGCATCTCAAGGACCAGAATTCTACTGGTGACCTCAAAGCCTGAGGGGAGGAGACCCAGGAGCCATGCTTTCCCACCAAGAGAGCTTCCTGGAAGGCAAGAGTAGCTGAAGACCTGTGAACAGTGGTCACGTGGGCTTTGTTTTACTGCTCGGGTTATTTGTGTTACTTCACTTGTTATTACCATGTCTCCTGCCCTCCAGTGGAGGTTAGAAGGGAGAGAAGGAGGAGCAGAGAGCTACAGAGGAAAACACAGAGAACAAGAAGAGACACGGTCACACTTCAGCAATGGGGGCAGTCGAGGCAAACTGCTTATGAGCTTGAGAAGAGAGTTAGGAAACACAGCATTTAAATGGACTCCTCAGAGACCCCCTGAGAGATGAGGCACAAGAGAGGCCTTGAAAGGGTCACAGAGGCATAAGGAACCCCAGCCTCATTACTTGCCTGCACAGCTCTTCTGAAAACCTTCAGCTCCAGTGTCCTCGGTTGCAAACCTATCAGGGGAGGGACATGTATTTCTCCTCACACCATCCTCTAGCTCAGCAGCACGCAGAGACCCACATGCCTATCCTGCTCTCTAGTTCTACCTGCTTACCTCGTAAACCCAGCAGCTTACCTAGGATCTGCTCGTTAGTAGGCACTCAATAAATATTAGCTGAATTAATAAATGAACACTGTGACAATTAAATTGGATGTGTGAAGGTCGATGTAAATTTAGATGTATGTTAAAGTCTCTAGTCCCAGACCCAGGCATTCAAAAGGCTCAATACATGTTAGTTTCGCTTTGCCCTTCTCTTTCATCTACCAAAGAAGCCAGATCAAATTGCCCCCAAATTGGCCCCTCCTTGCTAGCTGTTGCAATTTCACAAGCTTGTCATGCTAAACACCAAAATGCCACCTGCTGAAGTTTCATAAACCCCAGGGAAAAGAATAGTCAAAAGCAGTTTCCTTGATAAATTACCCTGGGTGTTTCTTTCACAAGCTGTTTGCACATGACATAATCATGCATAGAAACAGACTCAAATTCTGCACTACCATTCTCAGATACAATGACTTATTTTCTAGAGAAAATTGAAGCAGGAAAATGTGTCTTCCTTTTCTGCAATTCCTCCTGGAAAGCAGACATTCTCCTTTTGGGTTGTTGTTTCATACTTTTAATGAAAATATTTTGAACACAATGAGCAAAAATCTGTAACCCACATGTCTAGTCTGAGTAGTGGGGCTGAAAGAATGAGGGCAGCCCCTGAAAGAGATTCCAGAATCACTCCCATCCCTTTTGTGAATTCTCAGAACCTGTACATCACGGCAAACTTCTTTAAAATCCCCCCTTTCCTTTCCCTTCTACGTCTTTCTCCAATTGCAACTGCTCCCACATCTGCATAGGCGAGACGGGGGATACCTGGGCTTTCCTTGCTTTAAAGGCCACAAGTAGTGGCCTGTCTTCGCACTGACAAGCTGTGAGATTTTGGCAAAGCTAAGTAACTTCCCCAAGCCTCAGATACCTCACCTGCAAAATGGGCACGGCCGTGCCTATCTCATGAACCACTGTAAGGAACGGTTGTATGATGAGATATGCATGGAACACATGTGTTATCTTGCACTCACTAAGGGCTTATGTCTTTGCAAATTACATTAATGATGTCATTGGAAGCAGTATCCTCTCATCTAATAACGAGCAATCCTCGATTAAGAGCTTACTATATTCTAAGCACTGTTGGAAGTTTTTTCCCCATGTTTTCCTGTTATCCTTACAACTGTTATGAAAGAAGTTTTTTAATCCCCACTTTACCCAGGAGGAAAGTTGCCCAAGTTTACCTCACAGGTGTGTGGCAGAGTTGGGATATGAACCAGGCTGTCTGGTTCTGGAACTGGGGCTCTTGACTGCCAGCCTGGACTGCACCCCTTTGAAATACCACTGTGGTTTTACAGTCCTGAGACTCGAGCAGAGATGCTAATGACCAACTGGGAAAGAATGTACTAACAGTAACAACAGATTCTTTTTTTATTTTTTTTTTTTTCAGATACCATTTGTGTTTTAAATTTTTTATTAGCCTTTTGTAATGAATCTTTCAATGAGACTAATTTGGAATCTTGAAGCCTTTTGGAAGCTTCTTTGTATCAATTAAAATAAGCCTCCCGTTCTGTTTAATTTGGGAACCCTTACTTTTTTTTTTATTATGTTATGTTAGTCTCCACACAGTACGTCATTGGTGTTTGATGCAGTGTTCCAGGGTTCACTGTTTGCCTATCACACCCAGTGCTCCATCCGTGCAGATTCTCTTTTTAAAATTTTTACAGTCTTTTGCTCTGATTTCCAGGGAGATTAACTCTTCTCCTTGGATAGTATAGCCACACTTCCATAAATTTTCAATAAATATTAATTTTAGCAGTGCCTGGGTGGCTCAGCCATTGATTGGGCGGCTGCCTTCGGCTCAGGTCATGATTCTGGGGTCCTGGGATCAAGCCCCGCATCGGGCTCTTGGCTCAGCGGGGAGCCTGCTTCTCCCTCTCCCACTTCCCCTGTTTCTGTTCCCTCTCTTGCTATGTCTCTCCCTGTCAAATAAATAAATAGATATTTATTTTACATAAACAGAAAAAAGAATAACACAAATTATTTTACATATTATAACACAACTATGTAAAATCCAAACACTAAGTCCTAGAAAAAAAAGAAAAAAATACTCCAAAATAATAATAATCATCTTGTAAAAGTGATTTCTACCTTACTCTCTATCTTTCTGTATTTGCCAAATTGTCTATACTTTCTAATGCATCACCTTTATAAAGGAAAAAATACCATTTCATGAAATGAAAATTACTCTTTCCGTCAGCTGATTGCACAGAAACCAGGATTCCTCTGATTATCAACTATCCATTGGAGGCCTCTTGTGCTTGTATAAATACTCCAAAGTTCCCTTAAACACGTAAAAAATTAACATCTTCTATTTAAATTCAACAACCTCTACTCTTCCACTTCCCACATGTGCTAGTTTAAGCCTGACATTTAGAAACTGCCTCAAACCATTTCTGTGAGTGGAATCCTGCCACAAAATAAAAGTTTATTTTCTCTCTGGTTTTGTGCCATTGGATTGCTTTGCCCTCTCTCATTCCGGTATTCTCCAAAATTCTTGCATATGTTTACTAACCATGATCATTGTGCTAAATACTATACAAGCATCAGACAGAAAATAGAGACAAACTTTATTAAGTGTCATTCTTCATTGTACTAAAAGCCAGCCAACTCACTACACATAGAAAGCTTTAAACAATCATTTTCTAAAATGTGCCAAGCACGGTGCTGGGTACTTTCTCAGACAGTTAATATTCTGAGAAGCCTCTTGTATTAGTCAGGGTTCTCCAGACAACAAATAAGACCTGTATCTAAATCTACAGACATATGTATATTGCGGGGGAGGGTGGGGGGCAGTAGGATTGAGATCTATGTTAAAGAATTAGCCCCTATAATTGTGGAGGTGCAACTGACTGGGTGAGACCCACTACATCATGAAGTGTATCCTTCAATACCATGAAGGATAATCTGCTTTACTCAAAGTCAACAAATTTAAATGTTAATCTCATCTAAAAAAAGTGCCTTCAGGGGCACCTGGGTGGCTCAGTGGGTTAAAGCCTCTGCCTTCAGCTCGGGTCATGATCTCAGGGTCCTGGGATCGAGCCCCACGTTGGGCTCTCTGCTTTGCAGGGAGCCTGCTTCCCCCTCTCTGCCTGCCTCTCTGCCTACTTGTGATATCTCTCTCTCTCTGTTAAATAAATAAATAAAATCTTTAAAAAAAAAAAAAGTGCCTTCAAAGAAGCATCTAGAATAATGTTTGACCAGCTATCTAGGCACCACGGCCCAGCCAAGCTGACTCATAAAATCAACCATCAGGAAACTGATACTAGCCAAGATTAAGAAATGAGCTTCAAAGCATATACAACTTTCCTTACTAAACACCATATAGTTGGCGTTTGCTAATATTTTCAAAACTCCTATGTAATCTATTTTTATGTCTAGGAATCAAAATTCTTGAATATAATTTAAATATATGAAAAGGAAGCTGTCAGCACTGAAATACAAAAGAATCCCATTAATTAAATTGACTCTGCCCAGGAACAAGTCCTGAATTACTGGATATTTAAAGAAATGCAAGCTTACTAAGTATAACAATATATCTTAGTCAAAAATAGGATCACTATGGGGCACCTCGGTGGCTCAGTGGATTAAGTGCCTGCCTTTGGCTAAGGTCATGATCTCGGGTCTTGGGATGGAGCCTTGCACTGGGCTCCCTGCTCAGGGGTCCGTTTCTCCCTCTCCCTCTGTTCCTCCCCCAACTTGTGTTCTCTCTCAAATAAATAAAATCTTTCTGTGAAAAAAATGGGATCACTATAAATTATCAGGTCAATTTCCTTCGGGATTTGTTTTAATAATCAGATGTAAATGATGAGTAAACAGCACATCAATTATTGATATGGAAAGAGGTGTCAAGTGGACTTTCAAAATTGTGTTCTCAGAGGAAGTCAAGCATGTGCCTTGCAGCCTGGTTTTCAATATTAATGAGTGTAACCTTTCAAACATACGTCTGACTTGGAAAACACCCTACATTGGTGAGGCCCAAATTATTAAGATTCTTCTAATAATTTCACCGGGTGTTTGGACTTGCTTTTCTAAGACACATAACTTTCCATTTGTGCAATGCCAGAGAAAAAGCCAGAAAAGGTCCCTTGTCTTCCACAGTGAGAGATGTTCCTTTTAGTGTGGTCAATAGAATTCTCGAGGGGAGGAATATTTCAGAAGGACGTATAAGCAAATGTCTAGCGCAGGAATAAATGCCCGCTGGATAAGAGACCGAGTCCTCTTGGAGGAGGGCACACTAAGGAACATCGTACAGGTGGATTCAAGTGCAAAACCGCTTCGTGACAGAGGAGAGAGAGAGAGAGAGAGAGAGAGAAAGAGAGAGAACAAATGAGGCAGTTTATCAAAGGGTAAGGGAAGGGTGATTCTAACAATAAAACTAGATTGATGGAGTCTCCTTTCAAAAGATTTCTCTCCAAAATTCCCAAGTTCTTCTAGAAACAAGACTTTGTCCACATGCAGTTTCAGGTCTCCCCTTTTGATTATAAGAGAGACAGTAAAAAAAAAAATCTTTGAAATCTTTAAGTGCGTTTTACATGCAGGACAAGCCCAGCCTTAACTTCTCAGCAGCACCATGCTTCGTGCTTTTCCCAGATAACCAGTCATCATTCTGCTCAAGACTCCATTTTTTTAAAAGGCTTCAAATAGGTAACATATAACAGAATTACTACAGTTAGCCACACTCTTCTCAATTTCAGTTTATCCCATTCTTCATCCCTTTTGCCTTCAACTGCACTGATGGATGATTGACCTTACATCTTCTCCATGACATGTTGGCAAGGAGACTGGGATTCCATTTCCTATTTAGGGGGGGAAAAAAACTGCTGGGCAAACAGAGCGGGGGTGGTGATTTGAAGCCCTCGCAAAGATTCTGCATCTGGCTGGACCTCAGAACTAAACAGCTTTGACTATATTGCCCAGATGTTTATTTTTGTTCAGAAAGGCCCCCAAATTTCAGGAGCAGGCATTTTCTGGGCATTCCCCTGTGATGATGGGCCCAAAATGAGCGAGGGGGTTGGGGGGGGGGGGGACAGGAAGGCAGGAAAACCTGGATTCAAACTCTTGCTTTGACACCGAGCAGCTTAGGTTACCCAGTCTCATCACCAGTCAAGTGAGGCTAATTGCACACGCTTTGCGGGCCTAGCCAGAGACGACGTAAGCGTGAATGGCTGAGTGCATGGAAGGTACATCAGAAATGTTGGCTTCTCCGTATTAGAAAAGGAACAATTAGGGCAGTAGAATTCAGGTAGTTTGAAAGAAGGGCTGCAGGAAGAGACAGCAAAAATAAAATAAATAATTTATTTCTCCTAACGATGCAGATTTTTATAAGTTTGTTCACATTCACTTGGTTTTTTTTAATATTTTATTTACTTATTTGACAGAGACAGATCACAAGTAGGCAGAGAGGCAGGCAGAGAGAGAGGGGGAAGCAGGTTCCCCACCGAGCAGAGAGCCCGACACGGGGCTCGATCCCAGGACCCTGAGATCATGACCCAAGCTGAAGGCAGAGGCTTTAACCCACTGAGCCACCCAGGCGCCCCTAATAAGGAGAATGACAGATAGCCAAACTGGCTGCCTGGGACTTCTGCTCAGTCCCTGAAGGCCAGGCTGCCTCAGAAAGGCCGGGCCCTTCGGGGTCTTCCTTCACAAGTTGCAGAGACAAAGATGCACCTGTCGGTCTAGGTAGGGGCCTGGAGGGGTCTTAGAAAGCCCTGCCAATACCAACTGCTGATGCCAATGACCTTCCTACTTTTCTTCCACGGCGCCCACCTCCCTGCTCACCTTCCTTCACCCACTGGGCAGTTGCTAAAAATCCTGGCAGCTTATTTCTATGCAACATTAAAAGGTTTCTACCAAAAGGCACAGGAATATCAAAGACATCCAAACTTGGGTCTTTACTGATTGTGGGGACATGACTGCCCACCTCCTTTTGATTTCAGAGCTAAAAGAATCATCTGGCCAAGCAAGGCCCCAAGAGAGAAGTGCCTCGAACACTCCAGTGCCGGGCTGTGGACTGTGCATGGGGGGGATGCTGAATCCTTTTGATGTATTTATGGTCCCTACTCTGTGTGATATCTTCAAAAAATGTGATGACCAAATGCCACAAAACTTCCTCAGAAATGCACTGTGGGCCCAATAAATAAAGACATAATTTGACATTTCTCTGACATTTATTGGCTTCTCAGAGGCTCATGGTATATGGAAGACGGGCCACTTGAATGTTAAACAGTATCCTACCAGCGTGGTTTGCGTTGCCATTTACAACGCTTTTATCGAGGCGCTCGCTCTCCCATACAAGTCCCATAAAAGAAAGGGGGATTGAAGAACTGCAGACGGGGATATTGGCAGCTGCTGGACGGTCGAGGGACACAGATACCCGCCTCTTCCCTGAGAAGCAGAGAGGAGTGCAGCAGAAAGCGCTCCCTCCGCCAGGAGCCCGACCTCCCGGCTGGTAAGAAAGAGATGGTTATTCCAAAGGTTTAATGGCATCCAGTTCATTTGGGGTGAACTTCACAAACTGCACTAGCCAGTACATAAAGGCTCTCCTTTGATATAGGTGACGATTGTGCTATGAATGACTAACATCACTTCGGGGCTCACAATCAAGTCGAGCGTTTCCATTGGAACCACCTGCACCAAGAGTGAACATAAAATCCCCAAGGGGAAGCACCAAGCGGAGGAACTGACATGCTCCCTTCTGACATCTTGCACCAATATGCTACGACCCATCGAGGAAGCCATATCTCATCTTCAAATGGCTGAGCTTTCTACTGCAGCTCTTAAAAAATGCTATTTGTAATTGTAACCAGATTGTCCCCCCTCCCGAACAGACGCACCATAGAATTTGGTAGTAAAGGTAATGTTCTTCTATAAAACAACGGTTTCATAAAATGATCAGAGCCTGGCCCAGTGTCCTAAACACTTACCTACCCCCTTAAAGTTTGGGATTAGATTAAAGCGCCATGGGGACATAACTGATGTAATGTTTCAAAAATCATAAATGCAGGGGAAAGGATTTTAAAGCTGGATAATGGAGAGAATGGAATAATGCAATAAAAGCTGGCTCAAATGCTGAGTCTGTGATACTTGATTTATTGTTTTAATATCACGCCGTAAAGGCCATGCTTGAATATACAGCACTATTTTATTTATCTGATCGTCGTGATCCTAACAATGGGTGTTTAGCAACAGCTTTCCTGGAGCTGGTGACACACACGAATGATGCTGGTTTCGGGACATTTCCCCGAGAAAGGTACCAGAACAGCAGGGAGAGGTCGACAGGCTATGTTTTAGGGGTCCCTGAGAGCCTCGCTGAAATACAATTCCTCATCTCTCCCACATGGCTCTGCAGTTTTAAGAACTGCCCCCAGCCCTGCAAAGCTCAGCAAACTGGACACAAGATGAAGACCCTAGTGGAGAGTCACAGCCCACAGGACTGGCCTTGAACTTTCAGGTTCAGAAGCTGGCAGTGGGGAACATATACCCGCATGGGAAGAGGGTCGTGGGGAAGTGGAAAGAAAGCAGCACCCCCATGTTCCTTGTCTGCCTGAAGACCCAGCTCTGCCCTCTTGGAATGTGCCAGAGGAAATACCATGAGCCGTGGGGCCAAAGTCCCACTTTATTCCGGAGGAACTTTCAAGTCCTAAACCAAGAGATGGAAAATTCAGCTTGATGTATTGGCCAACATCCTTCTTTCTTTAAAAAAAAATCAAACCACAGCATCAATACACGATTTCCAACAGTTCCTTGTCAGACTGCCCTTGGTGAGGCCCTTTACTGCTCCCCCAGCAGCATGACGCAGTGCCTAAGAAGCTCTGGGTTCAAACCCTGTTCGATTCCCAGCTAGTTTTGTGGCCTCATGCTGACCAGTGGAAACTCTCCAAGCCTTAACTTCTCCACCTTTCCAATGGGGATAAAAAGATTACCACCTCAGAGGAGGTTCAACAAAATACCATCTACAACTAGTAATGACGGAATGAGAGTGGTTCAAAGGTTAGAATCAAAACTCAACACTTCCGGGGCACCTGGGTGGCTCAGTGGGTTAAGCCTCTGCCTTCAGCCCAGGTCATGGTCTCAGGGTCCTGGGATCGAGCCCCACATCGGGCTCTCTGCTCGGCAGGGAGCCTGCTCCCCCCCCCCCGCCTGCCTCTCTGTCTACTTGTGATCACTCTCTCTGTCAAATAAAAATAAACAAAATCTTTAAAAAAAAAAATACAAAAAAAAAACTCAACACTTCCCTTTATGATGTCTTTAGCGGGAGAACGTTGTTTCTTTGCACTTGGTTGAAGACTGTCAGAAGTGTGGCCCACAACACGTGTACCTGAGATCATAAAGGGTCCTCAAATCACATCTCAAATATGGTCTCATTTCAGAAATTTGAAGGTCCAGTTCTAGACAATATCACATCTGACTTGTCTTCAAAACTTCTGCTCTCCCAAGCCAGTGCCCAGCCCAGGAAGAACTCAGTCCCTCCACATGTTCTCTTGGGCAGTCTCCTTTTAAATGGTCCTAGACCCAACATTATAAACAACCTGGACCTTGACCAGTCAGCACCTCTGGCCCACCATCCATATACCTTTGACCCACTTCCCTACTTCCTTCTCCCTCACATCTCCTCTCCTCCATCCTGCCCACTCTCCCACATCAGACCCAGGCTCAGCGTGCCCCCCCAATGCCAACCAGACAATCCCTTCTCTAAGCAGTCTCATTGAAGGCCCTTGTGGGGGGAAGGTTGGGGAGAGAGGGATCTGGCACCAGCTACCTTCAAAGAAATCCTACTCGGGTCACCTGGGTGGCTCAGTCAGTTAAATGGACAACTCCTGACTTCAACTTGGGTCATGATCTCAGGATCCTGGGATTGAGCTCAGCAGCAGGCTCTGTGCTCAGCAGGGAGTCTGCTCAAGGATTCTCTCGCCCTCTCCCTCTCCTCCTCCCACACTCTCTCTCAAAAAAATAAATCTTTAAAAAAAAAAAAAAAGAAAAGAAAGAAGGAAGGAAGGAAGGAAAAGAGGGAGGGAAGGATGGAGGAAGAAACCTCAAAACCCACTCTCTCTATCCTTTTATACCCTAGAGGGGGAGCTTTCACACCATCTAATGCCTGCACCCTTGAACATCTATGTATGGTCTGGCATCTCAGCTTGGAATTTCACATCTACTGTGTCCTGGTGCTTCTATTGACATTTCCAGTTTCCCTCCTATCACATGTGTACAGGGCGGTCAGCACCTGCCTGGCATACAGTAAGTATTTAATAAATGTGTCTCCCCAGAGTCATAATGTGAGTCATAAACTACAGCATTTGACACAATAACATGAGGTTTGAAACACAGATCGGGGCATATCTCCACTTGGCTAAAATCCTCCAGTGGCCTCCCCCTGCACTCAGAATAAACCCCCCCTCCCTGCACTCACCCGCCAGCCCCTGCCCATCACCCACACGTCACTTCCAACCACACGCTTCTCTGTGCATTTCCTCCATCCACACTGGACATCTTCAGCTACTATTTCCCTAACACCCAAGCTCTTCCCTGTCTCGGGGCCTTTGCTCTCCTGCTGCTGTGGCCCAGATACTCCTGTCAGACCTCTGCCCTCAGATCCCAGCCGAAGAAGCCCACTTGACTGCCCACCTGATCACCTATCTGGAGTAAGTTTCTCTGTCCCACCCCAATCTCAGGTACAAAGGAGCCCATTCTTAGGAAACAGTCTCTTCGTGGCAATTTCCACAATCTGAAATCATCTTCTTAATTTTTCCACGTGCTAATATTATGGAATGAATGTTAGTGTGGTCCCAAAATGGGTAAAGCCCTAACCCTCAGTGTGATGGAACTTGGAGGTGAGACCTTTAGGAGGGAATTAGGTTTAGCTGAGGTCATGAGGTTGGGGCCCTATGATGGGATCACTGCCCTTAATCAGAAGAGGAAGAGAGACCAGAGTCCTCACACAGCAGAGCGACACCCTGAGAAGACACGGTGAGAAGATGCTCATCTGCAGGCCAGGAGGAAAGCTCTCACCAGAAACCAGCCATACTGGCAACCTGCTCTCAGACCTCCAGCCTCCAGACTATGAGAAATAAATGTCTGTTGGTTAAGCCACCTCTTATGGTATTTCATCATACTGGTCCATGCTAAGATAATTTATTATCTCTCCTCTCCCTCAGAAAATAAGTGACTCTGTTATGATTTCCATCTAAAGAAAAACATCGCCCCCTTCCCAAATGCATGGCATTCTCCTAAGACTACTACCTATGATAAAGGAACAATAATAACTATTAACATTTACAGAGGAGTGGGAGGCAAATTGTCTTACAGGTATTAGCGCACTTAACAAACACTATAAGGCAGGGACTTATTATGCTCATTTTCTACTGAGGAAAGAAAGGCACAGAAACGTTCAATCACCACTCTCAGAGTTACATGGCTACTAAGGGGTGGACTCAGAATTTGAATGTGGATTGCCTGGCCCAGAACTTGGATTGTCGCCCGTCATGCAGTCTGCCATCTTGTTCCTCCATCACCTCAGTGCGCAGAGTGGAGGTCTGCCAAAGCGGGGATGGGCACCCTCTCCCCTCCCCGCTCCACCCACTCTCTGTCTTTCCAAATCCTCAGCACACCTACAGATTTAAGACTGAATTTTTACACAAATGCACAGAGTAGTCATAAATTTATAGATGTAAGACTCTAAGTTTTTACCAAATTCTTTTTGGCTTAATCATCATTTTATGAAGTTTCTCTGAAATCTTTCTATCAATATCTGCTTGGCACTAGCTTGGCTGCTAGACGACGAAACACATTAACTGCTTACGTGTGGTGTCACCCACATTCCAGTTGCGCACCCATGGGATGGGGTGACTTCGAGCTCAAGTCAGTGAGAACTTCTCTCTTGCTCCCTCTCTCTGTTTTGTTTTGTTCTGTTTCTTTTATTTTTTGGTTTGTTTTCTGAGACAAAGTAGAACAGAAACACAAGAGCACGCTCCAAAACGTTTTTTTTCTGGGATCAATGAAAACAGTGATCGTGACCATTTGGTGAGGACTTCTTGGAGAGAGGCAGTGGAATATAGTGGTTTAAAGTGTGGGCAGACATGTTCTGAACACTCGCTTAAGATTCTGAGCAAGTTACATCTCTCAGTGCCTCAGTCTCTAATCTGAAAAGTGAAGAAACATTTATCATAGAATTTTCTATTAAATGACTTGGTAATATAAAAGTGTTTAGAACAGTGCTGATATCAATGTGAAGGGCATGTCAGTTTGGAGCAAGCAAGGGCAAAAAAGGGATGTGTCAGAAGGGGGGAGCCCCCCAAAAGAGGAGGAGAGGAGGTCAACCAGCCTGTGGATTAGTACAAATTCGATGAAACATAACCCCAAGGCAATGCATTCACGATGAAAGATTTGCTGAGGTGAGATGAAACATTATGGCGCAGGGCAGAGAATAAGAGAAATGCTTTCATTTTAGCCTGATACGGTGTTCTCTATCATCTCCCATTTACAATCACAGGTTCTAGGTCTCTCCTAAAGAAGCTTCCAGCCAGCACAAGAATCGACCTCTGCCATGTCCCCCAAGGCGGCCACATCCTAATCCTTAGAACCTATGAGCATTACTTCAAATGGCTAAAAGGGTGAATAAGTTAAGGATTTTGAGCAGGAGAGATTATCTTGGGTTATGCATAAATAATGAATAAATCCATCACAGGAAAAAATACTAATAATAGTTACCAGTGTTTGAAAACATAATACCATTGTCTTCGTCCATCTGGGCAGCTCTAAGTAAATACCACACACTGGGTCACTTAAAAAAAACAACAGAAATTTCTTTCTCATAGATCTGGAGGCATGAAGATCAAAGTGCCAACATGGCTGCCTGCTGCTGAGTTCAGAGCTGGCTCCTTCTCACTGCATTCTCACGGGGTAAAAGGGGACAAGGTTCTCCTCGAGCCTCGTTTAGAAGGCACTAATCTCATTCATAAGGGCTCCACCTTCACGATGTAAGCGCCTCCCAAAGACCTCACTGACTAATAACCATCCCCGTTGGGAATGAAGATTTCAACAGACAGATATTGAGGAGACACATTCAGACCATAGTAACCATTAAGCTTCTCTCTGTATATTTTCATTAAATTCAACCCTTACCATAATTTCCTTTCTACAGGTGAGCAAACAAGTTTGAAGTGGTTATTTGTCTAAAGTCATAAAGTTAATGAAGTAGCCAAATGGGAATTTGAACCCAAGTCAAATCCCTAAATAATTACATTGAATTGAACAAATAAAAATATATAAAATTTAAGTTTTCTCTCAATTTTCTTATACTCATGAGGCCTATTATCACATATCTGTCGGCATATGCTACCAGAGGTCCACACAAAAGAACTAGAAAAAAATAATAATATTAACAGCTAAACTCAGAATCATCAATGTCTAAGATTAAATAACTGCTTTAAAAACACTAGGTATTGGGGCACCTGGGTGGCTCAGTGGGTTAAGCATCTGCTTTCGGCACAGGTTGTGGTCTCAGGGTCCTGGGATCGAGCCCTGAATCGGGCTCTCTGCTCAGCAGGAAGCCTGCTTCTCCCTCTCTGCCTGCCTCTCTGCCTACTTGCGATCTCTCTGTCAAATAAATAAAGAAAATCTTAATAAATAAATAAATATCAAAAAATAGAAACACTAGGTACTTGGACTTATAATGTTACTTTGTTTAACAGAATGTACCATTTAGTTATACTCAGTGTTTCTAAGCATCATAAACTGGAAAGAAATACTGAGCGCCCTCTGAGACCGGCCATTTGTCTGTAAGTGCCTGCTCTTTTCAAAGTCCAGGTTTTGATAAGCATTTAATTCTCACAACTACACTAGGATGTTAGTGATTTTTTAATTCTTCCCATTTTACACATGGGGAAACTGAGGTGGGGGAGGTTTAGTAACTGGCCCGAAATCACCCACGTTATGAGCGGCAAAGCCACAGCTGGAAACAACAGGCAGCCATCTGATTCTAAAATCTGTACTCTTTTCTGAAACCCCCCTGAGGGGGAAGAAAACTAGCAAACTCTATCCACTTGCCCCCCCAAAAGATGTCATCTAGAAGGACATTCCCACCCTGAGTCCCTTAGAGGGGCTGACAGGTAGCCAATCAAGTAGCTCTGAGGAGAGATGAGGAGAAGCAGCGAGAGGAGGCGAGACAAAACGGCTTAGTCTGTGGTATTGTGGGGTTCCACAAAGAACACAGTGGCTTCTAGGTATGAGGGGCCCGAAGCCAGGACATGATTCATTTTGTGGAGCCTCAGTCTGTGCCTGTGACTCAATCCCCTTCCCTGGATCTTATCTCTGGGGTCACGGACAACAAACCTCCTTCGTCTCCCACCAATGGGTCGATCTGACATGCCTCCCTAAGTTTTTGTTCCTGAGCTAACCATACTCCTCTTCTTCAGATGCCCTTGACAGAATTACAGGAGGTTGATAGTAGAAGGTTTCTGCATCAGAATCTGTCACCATCAGAGGCGACTCCCCACCTGGATACTTCCTAGACTTTAGTTATGTGAACTCATATCATCTCAGCAAGATGGAAGCCACAGGACACAGAGGGAGAGGCCAGTCAGGGATTTTGTGTTTGTTTTTGTTTTCCTTTAGTTACTGTTCAAGAGAGTGTTGTAATATTCAGTTCTTCCAGTTGCTGCTCCCAGCTCCTGGCCAAGGGAGTGGTGAGTTGAATGAAGTGCAGCCGGGGCCCCCAAGCTGGCACTGCTCATCAGCACATAGGGGTGACACAGAGCAATGGCCTGTACCTGACCGCCTACCCCGTGGGCATGACCAGGAGACCGCCTTACTGGAGTGGGGGAAGGTCCCCTCTATTTCCTCCCCTGGGCAAGAATCTTCCTACCTCCTCTAAGGCATTGAGGAGTGGTCCCTCTCCATCTCCAGAGACGCAAGCAAGCACAATTTCTGGGCAAGGAGCTTCTTGCCACAATGCCATAAGATCCCCTAGGAAAGGGCCCTGAGCACATGCAAAGCGCCCACACTCAGTTAAGCCAATTTGTTCCTGCAAAAAAAGGGGAAAGTTATTCCTTTTAGGGTGAGCCTCAGTGGGGTCTTCGGGCTCCTGAAAAGAATTTGACCCATGATCTCCTATAGCAGTTTCCATTTGTAACTTTTTGGGTCTCCTCTAGATAATTCCATTTAAGGTGGCCTCATTCACAGTGGTAAAAGAGAGATATTGCAGAAAATAAATGACTTACAGCACATTCTTCTCTAAGAAAGATGGCAAGACAATAGACCCTGCCACAAATGCCTACCAAAATACCCTGAAAGATACTGTGCTAAAAGAAAAGAGCATAGACTTGACCTGGATTTCATTTAAACACATACCTACCCAGGATGAAGGACACCAGGTTGACAGCCAGATGCAATGCCCCTGCAAAGACATCTCTGACTTTAGGCCAGTATGCTTTGGGTTCCAGGGTTCCCATGGACTTTGGTTCTGCTGCCACTTCTGACCAGGATGCAGGAGCTCAGTGGTGAAGTGGGACAAGTAGAATCAGGAAGCCAGGGTTGAAGGCCTGCCTCTGCTTACTTTCCATCTAGGATTTTGCACTTACCCCTGACCCTTCTGAGCTTTGATCACTTCATCTGTGGAAACATTATCTCTTCTCACACTAAGACTTACCCCCCTGGGGTTATTGTGAGAAACAATGACAGAATCGCTACAATGCCCAAGTGTAACTGGTGGGACACAATCCAGGAGCAGGCCCGGTGCTCTCTCTCACTGGCTCTCCCATGCGACTGGCTTTTTCTGGCCCCTGTATCATGTTTAGGGGAAGTGTCAGGATCCCTCAAATACTTTAGAGTACAGTAGGTCCTTCAACAACACAGAGGTTAGAGGCGCTGACCCCCACCAATTAAAAAATCACATATAACTTTTGACTCCCAAAAACTTAACTACTAATAGTCTACCATCCGCTAGAAGCCTTAATGACAACATAAACAGTCAATTAACAGATATTTTGTATTTATATATACTATATATCCTGTATTTTTATGGTAAAAAAAATGTGATCAAGAAAGTCATAAGGAAAATATACTTACTATACTGTAAAAAATTCATGTATAAGTGGACTCACTGGGTTCAAACCTGTGTTGTTAAAGGGTCAACTGTAATCGAAGCAGTCTCAGTTGGGTAATTCATATCTTTGGGTCCAAAGGAATAAATAAAATTTTCCACTTTTATGTTCTCACTCACAACCTCCCTAGCTTCACAGCTGGCTGAGCCGGCTGGCCCCCTGCCTGGGAAAAGAGGATATTTGACTTCTCCTTCCCCACCTTGCGCATTTATCCCTTCTCCTCAAACATGTTAATCATGGTTTCTGACCCTTTCTGGATCAGAGTGTAAGGGAAGGAAAGAAGAAAAGGTGTCTCATCTTGGGATGACCTAGCATGAGGCCCTCAGCTTATCTCCAGGGGCTCTTTCCTGAGTCTCACCCCATAGGTGAGCATTTCTCTCCTGTAACTCCATTGACTTGGGCAAATGTTCCCCTTCCAGCAACACTTACCCTGCTTCCTCCAGGGTAAGGGGGAGAATGGACCGCACCCCTGCTGGCAGCCATCTTGGTCAGGATCTAAGAGAGCCCCACTGCTCACAAGCACAGCCCTCATCTGCTCCCTAAGACACCCTTCCTTTGCCTAGAGAAATGCAGGGAGTGCGGCGGGCCCCAGGGAAGCACAATTGCTCCTTCACTCCTTTCTGTCAGCAACTAGCTGGTCAGTCTCTCACGCTCTGAGTTCTAGAGATGAGTCACGCACCAGTCCATGATGTCCACCAAACTGCCCGAGACGTTTTACATTCTCTGGGTGAATTCCTTGCAGCCCCTCACTCTGGACGTGAGGAGAATCACCTCACCCTTCTCCCTACAGGCGCGACTCACCCCATCAACAGCTCTGTGTGCCATCCCCCTTCTCATCTCCCCGCCCATACATCCAGCCTCTTCCAGGCTGGTGGTCAGGAGGGAGTCAGAACGAATGACTCGCTCACCTCCATTCGTAAGTCTTGCTTGTGGTTTTGCATCTCACTTTGGACCAGAGCCTCTACTGACTGGAAGGCACAACTGCATCTGGGACTAGTACAGCTGGGTGTTAATACCGCATTACGACAAGAGCTACAAGGGCAGGCAATGCTGATCGTCACCGAAACGCACCGAGCCTCTCACTGGTATGCTCTGCCTGACTCCTCACCGTCCCCTATGAGGGAACCACGATGTTTGTTTCACCGGATGGGTGACAAAAGGTGAGGTCCAGAGAGAGTCTGTGCCTTGGCTGGGACCACAGAGTTTATAAGGGGTGACGATGAGAATGAAACGTGGGTCAGTCTGAGGCTGAGGCCGGGGCTCCAACCTCTGTCCTCATGCTGGAACACCAGGGGAGTCATCAAATCAGTCATTTATTTGATAGTCCATGAGAAAGCCTTTTGTAAAACCATAAAGTATTCCTCAATTATTTATATTGTTATTGTAGTTATAAAAAAACAATAATTTTTATTACTCCATTCTATTGGTACGGCTTTAGGCTGCTTATATAAGATACATTAAACACTCCAGAATGATTTAAATGGGGACGGGGGACTGGGAGGTGATGGAATAAGTGTTGCAGTGGCCATTAAAATGCCTTAGACACTAAGGTGCCTAAAAATGGAATATTTAACTGTATTAAGATCACCAAATTAAATTGGCTGTCTTCCCAAGCATGCTCTGTAGCAACTGCCACTTGACTGAAAAGTGAACCCACAGAATGAACGTGGGCAACACCCATGAGGTTCAAGCCTCCTTCTGCATGACACACGTCACTTTACTGATCGCTCAGAACACAGAACACCTAGGCTTTGCATTCACACAAACATCAGAAATATTTGCACAAGTTTCCCTAGGTGAAGAGGATTTAAGAAGATAGCTTACCATTGTAACACAACGTGCACAGGCGCCTGGGTGGCTCAGCCAGCTGGGCGTCTGCCTTTAGCTCAGGTCATGATCCTAGGGTCCTAGGATCAAGCCTCACTCAGCTGGGAGCCTGCTTCTCCCTCTTTCCTCCCCCCCCGCACGCTGCTTGTGGTCTCTGTA